>OY282512.1:107506991-108142274 GCA_958296145.1 Hydrotaea cyrtoneurina
TAATAAAAAAGAAAAAACCTTACCATAGACAAAGTTGTGCATATGTCGAGCAAATTTTTGAAATTCATACCTTTACTCAATTGCGAATAAAAGCGAAACGCGTGCATCGATTTTCATGATCTTTGTCTCATTTTGCTCATAGGTTATGTGACTTTACGTAAAAGTAATAAGATTTGACATTTTTTTTCATTTTGGATTTTTTATGGATTTTTTAAAAAAAAAAAATTTAAATCTTTAGGCAAAAAATAAGTTTTTTCCTTTATATATTCATTTTTAACTTGGAAACTGTTGCTTGTATAGGAAAACAATATATGAACAGATTAAGGGAATTGTAATTTTATCAATTAAATCGGGCTAGTGGTTCCCGAGTTATGCCTGACGAAACAAATTAACCAAAAATTTTTTTTTAAAATTTAAAAAAAAAAAAAAAAAAAAACAAAAACCAAACGAAAAAAAAATTTTTTATTGCGTTTTTCGAGCTCATGTCAAAGTTATCTACACAGAAAAAATTATCGCATCCCGAGTACATTTTGACTGTTGACTAGTGCTATCAGCCCGATTATGGAAACTCCCTGGGAGATAATTCCCGGGGATTTTTTTCGGGAATAATATCCGAAAACAAAACTCACAGCCCATTCATAGCCAGCGATGCCATATGACGACACAGAGAAATGGATTATGAAAAGTTAAGCATTTCAACGGATTCAAAAGCAGGACCCCTTTTTTATAGAGGGTTATCCATTTCGTGGTTTCAAACGTATATGGGTGGAATTCGACATCTGTCAAAATAAGTTGTTAAACCAATTTTTTTTTCCTTTTCAGTTGGAAGTCTGACATTGGCGACAATGGATCGCTTAACTATCACACAACGCGTAAAAATTATTAAAACCTACTACAAAAGAAATATAGTGAACAAAATTATTTTGATATATGTTTTATTTAAGTTTACTTTTAAAAAGCAAAATGGATGACCCTTTACAATAAAAAAACTTTTTTTAAAAAATGTCTAGGTCATGAATGGGTTAAAATCATATCCAGAAGTTGTACATTAGGGTGGAGTGAAAACATGCTTTTTTTTAATTTGAAAAAGTTAACCTCGGAAAGAGATGTAGTCTGGGGTCCTAATGAGGGGAAAAATAAAGAAAAAAATTTTAAAAAATTTTTAGGGGTCGCGCGCCACTCCCTCGAAATTTGGAAATTATCGCTATTTTGGCGTTGATTTTAGAAAAATCCTAAAAATTAACGACTTAACTTATTCGAAATTTAAAAGTTTGAGCTTGTTCAGTGCCCAAACAAAAGTATTTGAGGCAAAGATGAGGATAATCGACTAATATTTGTAGCTTTGGTAGCTTTCTGAAGAAGGGACGATTTGACTTATTTTACTTTTTGAAATTTTTGAACAATGAGAACAATTTTTTTAAATTTTTTCATGCCCTTATTTCATTGTTTACGCTGTTGCAAACATTTATTGACATAAAACTTTTTAGGATTTTTCTAAAATCAACGCCAAAATAGCGATAATTTCCAAATTTCGAGGGAGTGGCGCGACCTCTAAAATTTTTTTAAAATTGTTTTCTTTATTTTTCCCCTCATTAGGACCCCAGACTACATCTCTTTCCGAGGTTAACTTTTTTTTTTTTTAATTTCACTCCACCCTATTGTACATGGCTTACAGACTACTCTCCTTTTCCTGAAATTTACCACATGTAAGCAGCCCCTACAAAATGTTTTGATGACCCCACCAGGATAAGAATCTAAGATTACTCGGACAACCTATTGCAACACGTCCGCCCACACACAGCTTAGGGTGTGACCGAAAGTAGTGATCTTGTCTAACAAGGTTCCCCTGATCGTTATGATCTCCGAAAACAATTGATTCATTCCCTAAATGATTTATTTTGATATTTCCTATTAAAAGGTCAACACCAATACAAACACCATCACCAATCCAATCTAAATGATCGATAGCAGATCTCAACACAACGAAGCAGCACCAAGAGGGTGGGGGAGTAGCCATCACAATTCCCTATTGATTTCACTCAAACACTAAAATCACCCCCCCCCCCCTCACCCAAATGAAGGCATTTCCATGGCCTTCCATTGAATTGTTTGCTGCTGGTTCATTTGCCTATTTTACTGTCTAAGGGGGTTAATTGGAAAGAGTTCAAATGCTGAACCATTTCAATTCAATTGCTTGGCCCATCACACGCATCTGATTATGCGAAGCAACAGCTGACATGACGATATGACTACAGAGCGATAAAGATGCGCCTGTTGGATGTGTAACAAATCAATTCAATTCCCTATTTAAACTTATTGACCTTCTCCGGTTGTTTTTATGATTATTGCTCTCTGTGTGTGTGTGTGTGTGTTGTTTTGCCTTTTCTGTTTGGAAAATATCAGACTGCTGTTGATGTTGGGGTCGCGCGTGACCCTTTCTTTTGCTGCCTCTTGGATAATTCAATTTTTTCCAATGTTTATGATTTGATAAACAAGCGAACAACAAATAGCTGCAGCATATTGTTGCAAGATTGTGCCCAGTCTGGTGTTGCTTTCTTTCGCCATATGCGTCCAAACAAGTGTTGATTTATAGCACGCGTTACATGCAATTGAACGAATGTCGTGAGGGGGTGAGTGAATTCCGACAGACTACCGGCATGATGGGGAGCGGCGGAGAGGGGGACGAGTACTTTCTCTGTCAAGTGCTGTACGACAATTGAAGTGAGTGGGTGCTGTAGTTTAGTTTGTATTTATTGGGGTTGCAGGGGGTCATCTGCAATGAGTTTTATCTTGAAAACTGTCTGGCAAATGTTTAGACAATCAAAGTGTTGTCTTTTGGACAAGTTTCAAAATTTAATTGAAAAAACAATTAGAATAATCGTCGGCCTTTAAAATATGAAAAAAAAAACAAACGGAATCTTTCCGTGTTGCCTTAGATGACGTCTTTAACAACCTTAACTATTAACTTGTTTTTAACACGTTTTATTTTTATGAGAAATGTTAGTAAATAAAAATCGGAGTCGAGGAAATTTTAAAAATCCAGACTCCACTCCGGGCTAATTTGTCAGACTCCGACTGCACAGCTCTGGTCGCCTTTACCGGGTGATTCAGGATATTAGTTGTTAATTAATAGCAGTTACTTATTACTGTTGGAATTCAGGGTGACTCAGGTTGTTGACGAGTAATATAGAATGAATGAGAATTAAATTAAAAACATGTTTTTTATTTCTTGGCTATAAATTCAAATAAACAATAGCAACAACTAATATCCTGAATCACCCGGTGATAACAACCAGGGCTGTGAAGTCGAAGTCTGACCAAATTACTCGGTGTGGAGTAGGGTGGAGTGAAATTCAAAAAAAAAAGTTAACCTCGGAAAGAGATGTAGTCTGGGGTCCTAATGAGGGGGAAAAAAAAGAAAAAAAATTTAAAAAAATTTTAGGGGTCGCGCCACTCCCTCGAAATTTGGAAATTATCGCTATTTTGGCGTTGATTTTAGAAAAATCCTGATTTTAGAAAAAAAAATGTCAATAAATGTTTGCAATAGCGTAAACAATGAAATAAGGGCATGAACAAATTTAAAAAAAATTTTCTCATTGTTGAAAAATTTCAAAAAGTAAAATAAGTCAAATCGTCCCTTCTTCAGAAAATTGACTGAACAATGAAATCGCCACCAAAGCTACAAATATTAGTCGATTATCCTCATATTTGCCTCAAATACTTTTGTTTGGGCACTGAACAAGCTCAAACTTTTAAATTTCGAATAAGTTAAGTCGTTAATTTTTAGGATTTTTCTAAAATCAACGCCAAAATAGCGATAATTTCCAAATTTCGAGGGAGTGGCGCGACCCCTAAAATTTTTTTAATTTTTTTTTTTTTATTTTTCCCCTCATTAGGACCCCAGTCTACATCTCTTTCCGAGGTTAACTTTTTCAAATTAAAAAAAAAGCATGTTTTCACTCCACCCTAGTGTGGATTTTTTATCTACTAACATTTCCCACAAAATAAATAAAATGTATTGAAAACAAGTAAAAATCTGTTACTTTTTTTTAAAATTTTAAATTATTTCGACACCTTGCGGACACCTCTCATAAACGGACACTTTTTTTTCAGTACCAATCCGCTTCAGTCCTCTTGTGTGAAAAAAATAATATATAGTGTAGTCTCTCATAAGCGGACACCTAAGGGACTGAGAATGTTGTCCGTTTATGAGAGACTACACTGCATATGATTTTTTTTCATCTTTAAGATACAAACGCACCTCAGTGTAACATAACAGTGTACTCAATAATCGTGACTTCGACTACCAGCTAAGGTTTTCATTAATTTCCCTGTATCGCTCATCTTTAACTATCACGATATTGCAGTTCGTTTGGTGTGTTTTCACACAGGAGTCCTTAACCCATTCCTGACCAATACATTTTTTAAACAAAGTTTTATATTGTGTAAAAAGGAGTCCTGACTTCGAATTCACTGATACTTTTAACTTTACGAAATCCGTTTCTCTTTGCCACATGGCATCGCTGGCTATGAATGGGTTAATCATCAAATTTGTACTTGACATAATTCCATTCGGATTTTTATTTAATTTTATTTATTAGTGTCGAATTGATGTAATATTTCATGGATTCAATGAATATTTTCTTCATTGGATCGGACGACGCACTGTAGAGAAAAATCGTTTTTCCGCCAAACTGTTCGCATGTGGAATACTCTTCCAACAAGTGGCCTATGACATTCTCCAACTCAAGACAAATGGCAACTCCTTCCAAAAAAAAACCACCTACCTCCATTCCCCAACACAGTGGAGTTTGTAGGGGTGAAGACCCGAGTTTAGTTAAATAAAAAAAATTCAGTCCCGCATTTTTTTTAAAAATATTTTTTTTTCTTTTTTCCCTTCTTCACTAATTAATAACGAAATTTGTCCTTAAATCAATGGAAAAACTCATGAGTTTGATGCAGCTATTTCATTCAGTGTTAGGATAAACTAAACAACCACCAATGCGAAATCGTTTCTCAAGACCGCCATAAGTTGCAACAAAAAAAATCAGTAGTTTTTAGAGAAAAAACACGCATCAGAATTTACCACAATTGCAGAGAGTAAGTGAGTAAATGAGAATGCGACTATTAGAGTAGGTAGCGGGTGGATCGTACAAGTTCCCCAACAAACCAGAGAGTGTCGCTGTGCTGATAACACCAATAACAACAAAGTGATATCAAAAGAAAAAAAAGTCTGTCCACAAATAACACAATTTTATAACGAATATAAAAAATATTTAGTAAAAAAATATTTAGTAAAAAATATTTTAATATCTTTGTTTATTTTTATTTTTAAAAAAATAAAATGAAAACAACCCTAAAAAGCCTGACTTTGTTTTGGGCATTGTACAGGTGTTCCCGCTGGCGGTTGTTGTCATTTTTCTAACTCATCTAACTATCTCACAGTTATCTCAAAGATATATTTGTGGGCACATAAACACACACACACATACACTTTACTTCACCAAACAATTTATTTTATTTTATTTTTTTTGCCAATTTCTTCCATTTTTATTTCACATCCACTGAAGGTGGTGCTGCGTACGTAGTTAGGGCCTGGCAGTTTTCTTTTCTGCTTTACATTACGTTTTCTTAAATCACTCGCATATTGTTTTTATTTACAATTTCCGTTTAAATGTTAATTTTTGTTAATTTTCCAAAATCTCTGCCGTTCTTTACTGTGTTTTTTTCTTCCTTCTTTATTTGTCTTCTTCTTTTTGTACTTAATGGGTTTCTGTTCAACACGAAATTATTGTGTATCTATTGTGGATTCGTAAAATATGAACTGAATGTGAGTGGAATAATGTGTGTCGGAACGACGACGGCGATCATCAGCATATCCTAAAATACAACGCACAACACTCGGTTGTTTTGTCGTCGTGCCATCACCAACACAATCAGCCAGCCAGCCAGTCAGCCAGTCAGTGCACCAAATCACAAACGAAACGATACACTCTTCAGTCTTTGTCGTACTCTAATCACCAATACATTTACAATGCAAAAGCAACGAAACCCTCCGAAATGTATCGGACCTGTATCTGTGTGTCGCACACAGATACTTTTCACACAGGTTTGTTTCGCTCTCGCTCTTTGTGTTGTGCGCTCTTCAATCCGATTGCCGATAGTTTACTTATCCCATCGAAATTCATTCACAAATTGCCCGCACACACTGCACTCATTCATCGAAAAGAGATCGCCGCCTCAATGACCACAAAGAGGCGATTTCGTCCGATTTAAGAGAAGATTCCACTGGTTCGTTCGGATGGGGGGGGAGGGGGGAGTGCTAATCGCCACAAAATACTCCCATCTGAAAACGGAAACGGCCATCATCATTGTCGACATCATACTACACTACAACATGTTGTTTATTTGCTTTTATTTTTTTCTTCTTCTTCCTCTCTTCTCCATTCCAACAAATAAAACAGAAAAAAAACAATAATTCTTTTTTGTTTTTGTACCAAAAAAAAAACGAACGATTGCAAAACAGGGTGTGTAAAGAGAAATCATGATGAAAGGAAAAAAAAATATATGCAAATCGTGAAAACAACGAACGGAACTAAATGTTAGACAGACAAGTAAGAATTCATTCATAAAAAACAGAGGATGGATCATTAGCTGGTTCGCTGACAGATCTCGAAGGTAATTCAGATAATAGACGTGTTTTGTGCGGTAAATGTTATGTGAGTAAATTTCTTGATTTTCCACTTAGGTTAGGTTGAAGGGGGGGCCTTGACAATGGTGGGGGAGTAGAGAAAGGTAGAGTATAATCTTGAGATTGTTTCAATCGTTCAATTGTGTACTGACAATCGATCAAATAATAGCGTTTATTGATTATGGCGCCCAACGTAACACGAGAACGGTTAATAATAACAGTGAAATCGTTTGACATTTAATTCCGTTTATTACAATTGGCGCCCAAAGTGAGACGAGAACGCGTTCGGGCAATCTTGGGTTTATTTCAGCCAGATAATTTTTTTTATTAGAAATGGCGCCCAACGTAGAAACAGTTTCGAGTACCAACACGATTTCATTGAATTTCGCTTAAGCGTGAGACGAGAACCTGCTTCGGCAATTGGGGGGCACGATGTTAGTCATTTAATTGGCGCCCAAAGAGAGACGAGAACGAGTTCGGACAATCGTGGGCTTATTTCGGCCAGATAATTTTTTTATTAGAGATTGCGCCCAACATAGGAACAGTTTCGAGTATCAACAAATGAGGGACGATCTCACTCAATTAATTCCATTTATTTGAACTGGCGCCCAACGTGGGACGTGGTGTTATACTGATAGTCTTGAAATCATTGAATATCGTTTAAGCGTGGACTACCAAACGTGGGACGATTTCAATCATTTAATTCCGTTTATTAAAATTGGCGCCCAAAGAGAGACGAGAACGAGTTGGGACAATCATGGGACTATTGCAGCCAGATAATTTTTTTTATTAGAAATGGCGCCCAACGTAGAAACATTTTCGAGTATCAACAAATGAGGGACGATTTCACACAATTAATTCCGTTTATTTGAAATGGCGCCCAACGTGGGACAAGGTGCTATACTGATAGTCTTGAAATCATTGAATATCGTTTAAGCGTGAGACGAGAGCCTGGACTAACAAACGTGGAACGATTTCAATCGCATTATTCCGTTTATTACAATTAGCGCCCAAAGGACTCCCGAGGACGATTTCCGACAACCGTGGCACTATTTCAGACAGATAATTTTATTTATTAGAAATGGCGCCCAACGTGACAGCACTTTGAGTACCAACAATTGAGGGACAATTTCACTCTTTTAATTCCGTTTATTGGATATGGCGCCCAACGTGGTGGAATATTGCTAGCTTAAACTCATTGAATGTCGTTTAAGTGTCAAAGTAATATTAATATTTGTAGTCTCGGCTTGGCTTTTGCCAGTATAGAAAATTATGTCCCAGTCTATAGAGTATATGAAATCTATCACTGACAAACTATCACAAACTGTCCCTATCTACAAGAGAGGAATTTTGAAGACGATTTTTTTTTTAAAAAAAAAAAAAGGTTTTCTGATTGAAAAATAAATTAAGAAAATGCTTTAATATTTTTGTTGCCGTTTCTCATTGTATTGGCGCCCAAATGCAGATCAGATCCGTAATTAATAAATATGTGAGATATTGTTGTGGAATATTCATTTATTTATCAACCAACTTATTATCACAAGAAATTGATTAATTTGCCAATAAAAAAAAAAATAATAAAAATTCAAAAAACGTGTCATCCCCCCCTCTCTATAAGTTTCCCTTCAAACATTGCTAAGAATTAAAAAAAATTGCCCGCACATACCACGACTCCAGCTCTTAGCCACGTTAATGAATATTTATGCGGATAATTAAAAACAATTCAAGGCATGCATAAGTGAGCCAGTCGGGAGACACATGTGATGGAGATGTTGTTTGCTGAGGCGCCAAAAAAAAAAAGAAATTAAGAGGCCGTAACAAAAATGCTAACCTCACCCAACCACCCCCCCCCCCCCCCAAAAATCCAATGAAAACTTCTATGAGGGAGAATACATAAAATTGGAATTATTATTAGTACTGACAACATAATTATCTTAATACCATTGTTGTTGTTGCTGGTGTTGTTTGGTTTTGACGTTTTTTTTTGTTCACAAGTGATGCCCCAAGTGTGGCGGCGACAACGGCGTTATTGTAGTGCGGCGGTGAGAGAGAGAGAGGCAGTCGGTCGGACGTTTGGTCAAATGAATGAATGAATGAATGAATGGATTTTTCCGTATGAAATGGGATGTGATGTTAATGTTAATGCCTGCGATGTCTGTCTGTCGGTCTGTCGGACCGTCGCTCTGTATGTCTGATGATGTCTACCAATAATAATATTTTTTTCTTCACGCTTATAATGCATTTTACTCACGCATCAGCGTTTTGTTACTTGTTTTTTATTTTTTTTTGTTTCTTCGTCTTTTTCCATTCAGAAGCAATTTGTTGCTTTTGAAAAAAGAACTTCAAACCAAATGGAAGAAAAAAAACAAACAAACAACAACACCATAAAACAATTCATATCGAAAAGATCTTTCACAATTTTACACTTTTGGAGAAGAAAAAAAAACCAACAACAGAAACAGAGCAGCCGAGAAGACCAACACCGGAGTTAACCGTGGCAACAAGAATAATGGGTTAAAACTCCTTTTGTGGCTGTGGTTTAGATTTGATATCCATGTATGTGTGTGTGTGTGTAATGCAGGGCATCTTTACCATGACCAGCACCAGCCGAGCAAACACCACTTTCAGTTGAACGATTGATTGCTGTTGCATGTCTTCAATTATGTACTTTAAACCGATAATGATGATGTTGTAGAGTGCCCGGCCGACCGCTTGCTCGTCGATTTTCCTTCTCTGTTGGCCACTGCCATCGAAGATGTTTCAACTCGTGTTGTTGCTGTTGTTGTAGTTGTAATTATTATTGGCCATTTCCTTATGGCCAAAGTTTAAGAAGACACGTAACATCATTTCATTCATTAGAGATACCAGAGTTTTTTTCTCCTTCACTCCATTCATTCATTCATAAAAAAAAAGAAAACCTCATCCAGTTACTACGACGTTTTATACCTGAACAATCTAGTCTTAACCATTATCTCCACGCATACACACACACGCACAATCTTCACAGGTACAACGGCAAAGATTTACTACACAACCCAAAACCGGTAAAGGTTCGTAAACATGAAACTATTTAATTGATTATTTCTATATCAAAATGTCTGAGCGTATTGTTTGTACAATTGCTGACGAAGAAGCGTCAGTGTTCTGCTGGTATACTTCTATACGGATCTACTCTTATCAAGGGAACTCAGTATTTGGTGAGCTCGAAATTCATCGCCCAAAAAAAAAAATAAAATAACACCCATAAAAATTATGAAAACACCACTGGGGATCATTTTATCCTAGCGCTAACACGGAGCATTGCATTCATCGGGGACATCGCCTGAGTGCTAGTCTATCCAACTACCGGTTAATCTCTTAAAAACTGTCCCTATCTTAAAGACTGAAGTTGGACACACTTCTTTGTTCTAATTGTATTGCCCTGTCCTTGTACACTTACCGGTCTATTTATCGAAAGTGAAACTGCCACTATCTTGAAATATCTTGAAATATGACAGAAGAATTTCTTTAAATGATATTTGCTGCCTGCACAGTTAAAGTGACAAATTAATTTGATTTACTTGCCTACAAGAGAATCATATTTCCTAATTTATTTTTGAAAAAAAAAAAAAAAAAAAAACAATTTTCATGGCCTTTTCCAAAATATTGTGAATTTGTTGAAAGCAAAACTGTCCCTATCTTAGAGACTGAAATTTGGCACAATTCTTTGTTCTTATTATACTCTTTTACAAGTGGATGGCATTTTGAAAAACAACTTACATTGTGCTGACCTTGTCCATCTGCCGGTCAAAAGTAGAACTGTCCCTATCTTAAAGACTAATATTTGTAATTAATTTCACTTACTTGCCCTTGACCATCATATTGTCTATCTGGCGAAAGCAGCAAAACAGTAATTTGTTTCTAACAATCTTTGAAAAAATATTGCCTACTTTATTTTGAAAAGAAAAGAATACAACCGTGTCCAAACAAAATTGTGAATTTGTTGATAGCAGAACTGTCCCTATCTTAGAGACTGAAATTGGGCACATTTCTGTGAATTTGACTGAAATTGGGCACGTTTGTTCTAAGAATCTTATTTGCACCATTTAATTACATTTCCATCTGTCATTCTATATATCGAAAGTATAACTGTCCCTATCTTAAAGACTTGAAATTTGACAGACGAATAATATTTGATTAAAGAATACAATTTGCAGCCTCCACAGTAAAAGTGAATGACATTTTGACAAATTAATTACATTTACCTGCCATTGACCACCCGAGTGTCCATCTCAAGGAAGCATCAAAAACGAAATGTATTCCTTTTTCATCGAATCACATGTTCTCCTTTAATTTTATAAAAACAATTATATGGTGTTGTCCAAAACAATTATGAATTTGTTGCAAGCAGAACTGTCCCTATCTTAAGGCCGGAACTATGGAAGAAGTATTTTTCTCAACGATAAATATGTTTACCCTACAGTGTTTGTAGACATGTCCACCTCACGGTCTGGCGGTAAGAAGCTGTCCCTATCTTAAAGGCTGACATTTAACCGAATTATATATTTTCAAGAGATAATGAATACACCTTTTCCCAGTATACAACACAAAGGTTTTACCAGCCTGCAAAGTATATTTTCATTTAGGCAATCTGTGTCCCAGTCTAGTGAGACATTGGGACAAACTGTGTCCCAGTCTAGTGAAACATTGGGACAAACTGTGTCACAGTCTAGTGATACATTGGGACAAAAGGTGTCCCAGTCTAGTGAAATATTGGGACAATTGGTGTCCCAGTCAGCTGAGACATTTAGCCAGAACTTGTCCCAGACATTTTAGCCATTTGGCAAAATGTGTCTTAGTCTGTTAGGGTTTTTGGGGACAGTTTGTCTGAGACACCATTATCATTTCCAGAATCCTAGCGTCTCTAGTCTTTTGAGACACATTATTCGTTTGGAAAATATGTGTTCTAGTCTTCTGTTAAACCTTTTTCTTTAGAAATATTTCACTTTTTCCTCTTAGTCTCAAGAGATATATTTTGTTTAAAATAAATTTGTCCCAGTCCAACAGGTTTAAACACAGTCTATCCCAGGATAATCTCAACTATTCTTTCGGTTTGAAAAGTGAGATACCAATTAGCTGAGTTACTTTTAAGGATTATAGAAAATCTGTCCTTGTATAATAAGCAACTTTCTCTATTTTGAAATCTATCAGACTATGGGAACGAATAGAAAAGGTTTATTACAGCTGACTATATATTTTTGTTGGTTCTTTGATCTTTCACAGTTTTTGTTTCTGTTAATCGAATTCGAGATTATTATTTCTTTTTTTTTCTAAAAAATTTTAACAGTCTATTATTGGACAGTCTACTGGGAACTTAGAGAAAAATCCTTGTCCCAGTTTAGTGAAAAATCCATGCCCGGTCATTAACACTTTAACCACTGTAATCAACCCCTTTAACGATTAGAAATGTCTGTTCGTGATGACCGTATGTAGACGATCTTATCCCGAATCACCCTGATTTTTTTTTTGTTTTTCTTATTTAAGTCCAAATTTGCGACCTTGTCATATGAGAACTAATGACACGATTGTAACAAACGACCACTTGTTAGAAAGACACACTTCACACACATGTCAAAAACATCATGTTGTAGACTATAATGTCAAGCCGTTGCCATATGGCAACACCAGGGCGATTCGGGCTAGTGGTTAAAGGGTTAAGATACTTGTCTCGTTTGGGGAAAAAAAATCACAGACACTTTTCCCCTAAAAAAAAAACCCCCCGTCTCTGTCAAATGAGATACCGTCTTCCATTCGACTCTGTCAACATACGTTTTGTGGTCTTCTCGCCGCCCGCCAACACCAACGTTTATTGCCCAAATCATAGAAATTTGATGGGTAAATTCATTTGCCCGATTTGTTAAGTGACGAATGACAGGAGCGTTATTCGATCTCTACCAAGGCCTGGGAACGGTATTCCTATTACATGTCGTACCGAATATTGTACAACAACTACAACGGACAAACTTGTTAAACACACGATATGCTCAGATTACCACAATTCGACAAGAACAGCAGCAACAACAACAACAACGACGACGGCAAAGTAGTCGTCCATAAGAGTCGATAATACAAATTGTCGTTGGTTGTTGTTGCCTGAAATTATAGAGCAACAACAATATTGTAAATGTATCTGCAAGTTTTGTGTGGAACAAAGTAAAGCCACGTAAAGTGATCGTGTTGAATGGCAAACAACGGGCCGAGGGAGAACAACAACAACAACAGCCCAACCAAACTAAACAAGCGAAAAAAATGGTGTTTTATGAATGAATTTCTCATGTTGCCTTTATACGATATTTCGTTATACACCACACACACACACGCACACCCGTATACAGGCGATTAAGTAGTATAGTAACAGCAACAACAACAACAACAACCACATT
Organism: Hydrotaea cyrtoneurina; assembly: GCA_958296145.1. Lineage (NCBI taxonomy): Eukaryota > Metazoa > Arthropoda > Insecta > Diptera > Muscidae > Hydrotaea > Hydrotaea cyrtoneurina. The sequence continues at coordinate 107,520,105 of OY282512.1, forward strand.
GTTGAATGTGAAAAAAAAAAAGAATCATGTCTACACATGTTGGAGTACTTTTGTATGTTGCTCACGCTGATGCTGACGATCATCAACATCATGATGAGTAGGATGATCATCATCATCATCCTAATGATGATGATGCTGCTGATCACATCCACAAGATACTTGATGCCCAATATTGTGGTTATTCTTGTGGTCCCCCCGTACCGCCCCTCACGCCACCCTCTACCAAAACCACCATCATCATCGTTACGATGCTGCGGTCGACAATTATGCTGTTGCTGGTGGTTTTGTTGGGCTATCATTGTTGTTGTTGTTGTTGCTGGTGCTTCCGTTGCTTCCGTTTAGACATACCATCAGTCCGTCCGTCGATGGAGGTTTTCGAAATGTGCGGGAATTTTGTCGTCTTCTTCTGCTGTTTCCTTATGGTTGTTGCTGCTGCTGCTGTTATCTTCTATTGATTTGTTCGGCTGGTTTCTTCAGTTCACTTCTTCGTCGGCCGACATTCCTTAACGTATGTTCGGCTTGTGACGATAATGACCGAGATGGACTCTTGCAGACGTACCGTAGGTGGAGTTGACGATAACTGCGCGGTCAGCTGAAGTTTAGAAATTTTCAAAAATAAAATCGCCCCTGTCTGTAACACTTGACCAGGTAGGTAGGTAGGTAGGGACATTTCTTTCGGGTTTTACAAAAACAAGTGGACAAATAGTAAGTTCGGCCGGGCCGAATCTTATATACCCTCCATCATGGATTCGTTGCATTTCGATACCCATATGTCCATGTTTGTCAAGGGACGGTTTTTGGGCCGCTGGTGACCCGATAGTCCCAGAAACCGGATCAAAAAATTTAGGCAAATCATGAAAATAAAGGCATATTTGGGTTCGTGAGTAAATTTCGTTGCACTTCGATACCCATATGCGCATGTTTATCATGGGCCCTTTTTTGGGCCCCAAGGGTCCACGGAACCCACGCCCATTTTTGGGATTTTTTTCCCCATCTATAAATTATATAAACTTAGAACTTAGATGTAGTGAAAAAAAATATTTGAAAAATTTGATTATGGCCGGGATATATTTAGTCCCGTAAAGGGGAACTTTTTCCCCTTTGGTCCGATATTGCCCATTCTCGAACTTAACCTGCTTATGGGCAAAAAACATCTTCCTAAATTTCAGCTTCTTAGCGTTGGTCGTTCGCACTCTATCGTGATTTCAACAGACAACAGACGGACGGACAGACGGACATCGCTAGAATGTCTTAGAATGTTACACTGACCGATAATATTTATACTTTATAGGGTCGCAGATCACTCTTTCGAGGTGTTGCAAACGGAATGACAAACTTAGTATATACTCCATCCTATGATGGAGTGTATAAAAATATGTCAACGGAACGTATGAATGTGTTGCAATTTTCCCTCGTAAAAAATTGTCATAGTTTACAGATCTGCATTTTAGAATTGTCCCAGTCTACATGTAATGAAATTTATAAAATTTCAAAATAAAATCTCCCCTGTTTCTAACACTTGACCAGACAGACGGGGACATTTCTTTCGGGTTTGAAAAAAAAAATGTCAACAGAACGTATGAATGTGTTGCAATTTTCCCTCGTTAAAATAGTCATAGTTTACAGATCTGCATTTTAGAATTGTCCCAGTCTACACGTAATTAAATTTAGAAAAATAAACACTTGACCAGATAGACGGGGACATTTCTTTTGGGTTTGAAAAAAATATGTCTGAGAAAATGTTTGCCTAAGTGAACTAGGAAAATCTTCTTTAGAGCAAACCCTTATGGACAGAAAAAATTGTTCCGCACGTCGACAAAGTTTCTCCAGTCTACTGTTTCACTTGAAACAACTTTTTGCGTTATCTGTTTATTCAGCTATACTGTCGCATTTTTCTATTCTAGGTGTTCCAGTCTGACACTGAGACCCTTTAACAGTTTTGTCTGAAAAGTTTGTCCCAGCTTACTGAGGCACTGTATTGTCTTGTCAAGGTTTGTCCCTGCCTGGAAAACTTTTAGTGCCAGTCTACTGAGAATCTTTCTAAGGTTAATAAATCTTTGTCCACGTCTACTATATTATTTTTCCACTTAGAAACTACATGTCCCAGTTTATTTAGGCAATTTTTAGGCTTATAACATTTGTCCCAGACTACATGGTTTTATTACACCGTGTTACAAAAAATAGATTTTTTTCTGTCCTATGAACCAAATTTCCTTTTTCGGAAAGGGGATAAAAAATAAAAATACACGTGTATCGGCGATTTTCATGTACACGTCAGAATTTTTTTTTTAAAGTTTGAAGTATGAAGCTCGTAGTGGCCTGTGTGAAAGCCTTTGGACCGATTTTTTTTTCAGTGATCCAATCGAGCTGATTTTTTGCAGGCAGACTCGTGGAAATGTCTGTATCACGTCAAATTTTTTAAAAAATAGATTTTTATCAATTCTCATATTTTCCTCAATTTTTATTATTTTTGAAAAAAAAATATTTTTTTCACTTTTCTTAGCATAACTTGAAGAGACTCCAAATTTGTAAACTACTTAAGCGTTACGAAAAAAAAAATGTTTTTTGAACTGAAACATTAAAAAAAAAACGATAACAATTTAAAAAAAAAATTTAGGAAAATCTGAGAATTGATAAAAATCTATTTTTTAAAAAATTTGACGTTATACAGACATTTTCACGAGTCTGCCTGCCAAAAATCAGCTCGATTGGATCACTGAAAAAGGGTTAAAAATCGGTCCAAAGGCTTTCAGACGAGCTTCATACTTCAAACTTAAAAAAAAAAATTCTGTCGTGTACATGGAAATCGCCTATACACGTGTATTTTTATTTTTTCCCCTCTTTCCGAATATGTGCATTTGGTTCATAGGACAGAAAAAAATCTATTTTTTGTAACACGGTGTTATTTTCTAATAAGAGTAAGTATTTTCTAATAATGGAAAAAATTACAATAATATCAAGAGACAGAGAGAGTGAGAGAGAGAGATAGAGACAACGCAACTGAATTCTGTGACTTTTAGACAAATTTCTCTGGCTTTTGGGTCAACTGTTGATAGCTCCTACAATGAAGAAACAAGCGATAGTCTAATAGCTCTCAATTTCGTTCAATATTTTAAAGCCAAAGAGACAATTCAACATCCCTCACATTTATTTCAATTATAATCAGAAATTCACTTCTTATTATATTCTATTCCCATAAGTTATTATTTTTTTTTAAAAAAGAAAGAGCCGCCAATAATCAAAAAATATCGCTTCATCAAAGTGAGGGATAATTTGTAAGCGGTGGTCTTTGATGCGTCACCCTTTACTGGCGCTTAACCCTTGCCAACCCCCTTTGGCCAGACAATATCACCGACTCCGTTGGAGGGACCGCCTTTACAGCTACTGTTGACTTCATGGAGGAGGGAGAGAACAAATGATTATGTTCCAACTAAGTAGACAATGTCTGTGCCTGGTGCTACGAAATAGATTCATTCACAGTAGACACTAATTATTACTTCTATATAATTTGCTAGACCTAATGATGCTACCGCAGACTCCACAGCTTGTTTTTTTTTCGTTTTTTTTTTTTTTGTTTTTGTCTAATACTGACAATAATGAACATAATGACACTCACATCACCACACGCACAGCCGGACCGGACCGGACTGGGTCCGGTATACCGATGTGTTGTATACGAACAGGAACCCAGAGTATCCATGGAATGCCATGTCAGAAACTTGTATCTCAACACTTTTCTCTCCGTCCGTCCGTGCCTTTGTCCATCTGACAGAGTGTGTTTATGTGTGTGCTGTGCTGGCTGTAATTTATAGATGAGCAATTATTGTTAACCGGAAGTTATTCGTTTACTTCGATTTCCCCTTCTAGTTTCTGTTGTTGCTACTTCTACTGCGGCTGCTACTGTTGCTAAATTGTTAAAAGTTAACAAATTTACCCATTGTAAAAAATTGAATTTTATTAGTTTTTTTATGGACACTTATTAAAAAAAAAAAAACCAATGCATAGTATGAAGTTGTGGCCGGCCATCGGGGCCACCCCACACACCTGCAGTAGACAAAACAACTGATTCGTGTATGAATGAATGCCTGCCCTTCATTCCTGTGCTTTGCACTTCGAAACGGGAGAGGGGCAAGGACGGGCGGCAATGATATCTGATATGTTATCAGTGAAATGGCCATTAAAGTTGTCGTAATTTTGAAGTGAATTTGTTGTGAATTCACTTACAACTTATCAACAAAGGGAAGGGCATTTGCAATTGTTTGCAATTTTTGTTTTGTTAATGGAAAATAAAAAAAAACACGAATACATGAATAAAGTGTTCAGTTATATGGTCGAGTCGTCAAGGTTGGTTAACAGACTATCGGGGCGAAGTTTCTCCAATTCGTGAAAATACTTTCACTCTAATAGAACTCCTTTTGTATTTAAACAAATTACACAGAGCGTCTTTTATAAGTAATTTGTATCTTTGTTTGACCACCTGTAGCTATTTTGGAATCTACTCTTGTGTCGGTAATGGGTGGCAATCCTGTATGAACACATGGTAAGGCACATGGTGTCAATGTTGACGTTTCAATGTTCACGTTTTCAATCAAGCCAACCATTTGGAAATATGTGTATTACAAATAATGAGAAAATTCTATATTTTGTAGTTTTCCAAATATCTAAGATCGAAAAATTATTATTTTGTATTTTTCGTTATTACCCTGTCTTCTTGTTTGACACCCGGTGTCCCACCTGGTGTTGGCACATACTAGCCCGCGATCTTCATTTTTGACAACTGCCAAATTGTAATTGTTTGCTTTTATTTCGGCTCAGCTAAAATTATTCAACCGAAATTTTTAAAAAAAATTAAAATTTAAAAAAAAAATATTTAAAAAATCAGTTGGATTTCTTCGAATTAATAAATTAAATTCCCATGCGATGATTGAGTAATCGCCACAGCCCCCGAGGTTTTATTTGATTGCGAAGACTTCCGATTGGTTGACAAGCGAGGCGGCAAACGATTTAAAGTCCATAAAATCGTCTCTCCACCTGAACGTCGGCTAACCAGGCAAAAGTCATTAATCATAGCCGACATTTTTATGAGCAACAATTAAAACGGTGAAAATCTTTTTTCAAACAAAACAAATTTCTCATCGATTGTTTAAAAATCAATCACAGACTATTTAAAATAAAATAAAAATCAACACACGAGTTATATGGAAGAACGCGCATAGACAATTTTTTATGGAAATCTTCTCGACTTCCACGAAAAGAAAATGTGTACTTTATAGAAAAAAAAAAAAAACCAAATCCACTAAATCAGCAGTTTAGCAATAAAATACAAAACACTTTTGAAAAAAGAAAACCTAAAAAAAGCTTTTGTACGAAAAAAGTAAAATAAAATTCTACGAACAACATTTTGTAGTTTTTTTTTTTTTTTTTTAATTTGAAATTCAAACGAAAATTACAGAAAATAAGAAGCCCCGATAAAAAATAAATAAATCATTTTGGAAAACGATACAAAACGAAGAAAATAAAACAAAATGATTATCAATAAATGCGGGGAGTGTGTTGCACAGAAAAACAAAAACAAAACAGAAAAAAAAAGAGATTCGACCGAATACGATATAAATGAATTACGATGGGGAGCAGACTGAGTTACTTCTCGTACTTTCATTCATCCATCGATACGCGATGACGATGAATACAATAATTTTTATTGGGTATGACATTTCAGAGATACTTTTTTCATGTTGCTGTTGTTGCTCTCCAACCACTGCAGGACAGGGTGCAACAAGGAGCTGCTTACAAACAAGCGACAGGTGGGCTACGGAGATGGAGGGCGGTGCCGGTGACGCTGACGGTGGATGGAAAAGTTGATTTAGAAACGACGACACACAAATACAGCTGAAACAGCAACAGGCAAAAATGCTCTACGGTACAAAATTGTGGACAAAAAAAATAAAGAAACAACAAAATATGTACGGTTTGCTTTCAGTACACAGCACACAGTTGAAGTTGCTGGCTGCCAGCTAAGAGCAATTAAAGAGCATACACTAGCAAATCCCAGGCAAATCAATAAGGGAACGGACAAAGGCAAATATTTCCCCAAAAATACACGTACAAATTTTGGTTAGATAACACTAGTCAACAGTCAAAATGTACTCGGGATGCGATAATTTTTTCTGTGTAGATAACCTTGACATGAGCTCGAAAAACGCAATAAAAAAAATTTTTTTTTCGTTTGGTTTTTTTTTTATTTTTTTTTTTTTAAATTTTAAAAAAAAATTTTTGGTTAATTTGTTTCGTCCGGCATAACTCGGGAACCACTAGCCCGATTTAATTGAATTAAATTTTAAAAAATTTAAAATTACAATCAACAGTTTCCAAGTTAAAGATGAATATATAAAGGAAAAAACTTATTTTTTGCCTAAAGATTTAAATTTTTTTTTTTTAAAAATCCATACAAAATCCAAAATGAAAAAAAATGTCAAATCTTATTACTTTTACGTAAAGTCACATAACCTATGAGCAAAATGAGACAAAGATCATGAAAATCGATGCACGCGTTTCGCTTTTATTCGCAATTGAGTAAAGGTATGAATTTCAAAAATTTGCTCGACATATGCACAACTTTGTCTATGCTAAGGTTTTTTCTTTTTTATTACAAAAAAAATTAAAATTTGTTGGGTGACAAAAATATATGAAATTTGAATATATTTGAAATTCATACCTTTACTCAATTGCGAATAAAAGCGAAACGCGTACATCGATTTTCATGATCTTTGTCTCATTTTGCTCATAGGTTATGTGACTTTACGTAAAAGTAATAAGATTTGACATTATTTTTCATTTTGGATTTTTTATGGATTTTTTAAAAAAAAAAAATTTAAATCTTTAGGCAAAAAATAAGTTTTTTCCTTTATATATTCATTTTTAACTTGGAAACTGTTGCTTGTATAGGAAAACAGTATATGAACAGATTAAGGGAATTGTAATTTTAAATTTTTTAAAATTTAATTCAATTAAATCGGGCTAGTGGTTCCCGAGTTATGCCGGACGAAACAAATTAACCAAAAAAAATTTTTTTAAAAAAAAAAAAAAAAAAAAAAAAAAAAAAACCAAACGAAAAAAAAAATTTTTATTGCGTTTTTCGAGCTCATGTCAAGGTTATCTACACAGAAAAATTATCGCATCCGGAGTACATGAAATTTTTTTTATTTTGTTGAGTAGTGTAATCTGAGAAAAAAAAACTTAATTTTTCACATGAATCTCTAGGAGTGGGTGGAAACGTGTGGGTGGATATCGTTATGATGATGACGAGTTGAAAAAAAAATGCGTACGTTTTAGAAGCACAACAAATATTTCTAACTTACCCAAGTGCTTACATGGAAGCATAAAATCATGCCTTACAAATATGCTTACATGGAAGCAGGAATTGTTGGTATATTGTTTTGATATTTTTGCTAAACGACATACCAGACATATTCAACGGTGATGTAGAAATATTTTTAGCTTACACAAGTGCCTACATGTAAGGACTCACTATTGGCTTTCGAATATGTCAGAAGGTGAGGTAGAATATGTTGCTGTAGCAATACGGTGATGTACAACTATTTCTGACTTACAGGGGTGCTTACATGGAAGCATAAAATCATGCCTTACAAATACGTTATAAGAGGATAGAATTATTTTTTATTTTGAACTTTAACGCTAACCATTGAAATATGTCTTGCTTACACAAGTGCTTACATGGAAGCCTAGAATCATGCCTTACAAATACGTTATAAGAGGATAGAATTAAAATATTTCTTGCTTACACAAGTGCTTACACAGAAGCACTTAATTCATGTTATAAAATGCGGCGGATAGATGGGAATTATTTGTTTACTGTTTTTTTTTTTAACTTAAATGATTTAAAGAACGATGATGACACTAATTATGCAATCAGTAGGGAAAAACGAAAATACGAGAGCACTAAAGGAAGCTTTAAACACACTAACCAATTCCAAAATACAACCTTCAATTTCCTAGTCTTGTGGTTTTTGTTGTTGTATCGTTTCACTGCTATTCGAATCGACACACCTGTAATGTTTGCACTAGCACTGGTTAGTTTAAGTCAAAATGTTGTTGTTGTTGTTTTTTTTTTGTTTGGCTGTTTTGCTTGGAATGGACGAGTATTTTTTACACCGGAAATATAAAATTACACACTCAACACTTGAAATGTACGTGTTCGTTTGCGTATGTGTGTGTGTGTGTGCTTGTGTGTAAGTGAGTGTTTATGAACCTCTAACCAAACACATCAGCTGTAAAGTTGCGACTTGAAATCGGAATTGAACGAATAAGATGAAATACCACCAACAGAAACAAAAAAAAACAACAACAACAATTGAAAATATCCACAAACTTCCATACACACACACACACAAACGCAGAATATCTGTCGGATGATGTGTGAGTGTAAGAGTATGTGAATTATTCCAACGAACGAGTATTGATTGAACATTATAACGATGTTGCATGCTGCATGATGCATGCGGCACATGCAGTATACATGACGCTGGTTCATATGGGGAGCATGTGAATACATTAGAGTGGGCATCCCTCTGCCGGCGATGAGGGCAAAACTGATTTTATGGGGGAAAATTTTATGTGGGCACAATTGTTTTGGGACTTGTAAAAAATGTTTCAGAGCTCGAGAGAGAGTCAGCGGAAGAGAGAGGGACTACGAGACACGAAAAGCAGGAGTGGAGGCGTTTTCGACAATTCGCTTTGTAAAATATTTTTCGCTTCAAAAAGTCCAAGGGCAGGCGAGAGATGGCAATCAAGAGCGCAAGAGAGAGAAAGTGCGAAAGCTAGGTAGCAACAGAAAGAGATAGAGAGGTACAGAGCGAAAGAGAAAAATCGAAAGAGAGAGAGAGAGAGACACATAGAGAGCTAAAGAGAGAGATCGAAAGAGAGCGAACGAAAGATAGAGAGTGAGAGCGAACGAAAGAGAGAGATAGAGAGCGAACGAAAGAGAGTGATAGAGAGCGAACGAAAGAGAGTGATAGAGAGCGAACGAAAGAGAGATAGAGAGAGCGAACGAAAGAGATGCAGTGAGAGAGATAGAGAGATATAGAGCGAAGGGTAGGGATAGAGAGAGAAAGAGAGCGAAAAGTAATGAGATAGAGAGAGCGAAAGATAGAGAGAGATGGAGAGCCAGAGGCGTTCGTTTTTCATTTTTTAACTCTTTTTTTACTGTTTCTTTGGAGAGCAATAGGGGCATTTCTTTCACAATAAAAATAACGTTCTTTACTAGGTGTCTCCTGAAAACGTGCAAGGACACGCACAGACAGCGAGCAAGATATGGAAGTGCAAAGATGGAGATCAAGACCACGATAGAACGAGAGATAAAATAACGTCCAAAGATGGAGATCAAGACCGCGATAGAACGAGATAGCAACGAGAGATAAAATAACTTTCTTTACTAGGTGTCTCCTGAAAACGTTCAAGAACACGCACATACAGCGAGCGAGATATGGAAGTCCAAAGATGGAGATCAAGACCGCGATAGAACGAGATAAGGTGAGACAGCGAGAGATGCCTAGCAAGATCCGTTTGTTTTTTAAAATATGTTAACAAAAACGATTTCTTAAATCTGTAACTCCTGAAAACTTTAAAGGCTCGCGATCAAGAGAGAGAGAGAGAGAGAGAGGCACAGACGGAGAACCAGAGACTTTTGTTTCTGGTTTTTGGCAAACGCTCTCTAAAAACGATTTCTCCTATAAACTTTACAAAAATAAACGTTCTTAGGTTGGTTTCGAGAGAGATATTGAGAGGAGAATTAGCTGGAAAGAGAGAGACAGTGATGGAGAGATGTTTTTTTGGAAAGAAAACTGTTTTCTTAAATCGGGAGAAGGCGAGAAAATCGCGAGAGACAGAGCGAGAAAAGCGGTACGAGGCGGAGAGCATCAGTTAGGGAAAGCCAAATTCGTAGAGGTTCCATTAATATAAAGAAAGAGAAAACGCAGTTAAGTAAATTCTTATTTGTTTTGATGATGCACTTCAAAGAAATATGGAAAAAATAAATTAAATAACATTTTTATTAAAAAAAAAATGCATTCATTAAAAATTCTAAATTTCAAAAATCATAAGCGAAACACTGTCTGTAGATCAGTTTCCAAACTCAAAATGTTGATGACAGAAAGAAATGATTTTGGAGAATCCTACTAAATGAAATCCAATTGTTTTGAGTGCGACCCACTCGAATGTCACATGATGCACCGCACCACAATAATGAATACTTGTTGGTGTCTTTGCCACTCACATATCACATCACTTTTGCCATCACCGGGCATGCAATCATATATTTATGGTTGCTTGTTGTTTGTTTGTTTGTTCGTTGGTTGTTTAATGAATGATTGTTGCACTTGTTGTTGCACCATGTTGCAGGCATACTTGTTGTACTTGTCGTTGTCATTTACTTCATCCCCCAAAAACCCAGTGGACGTACAGCAGCCAGCACTCACAGTGTTGTCGTTTTCTTTTATTTTCTTCTTTCTACCTAAATATGGATATTTAGAGTTTGTCCGTCCAGCCGTTGTTTTGATCATGACTGTTTCTTGGGGTGGAGGAGCAATGGAAATGGAGCAGCTTCACTTCGTTAAACAGAGTGTAGCAGAAGAAAGAGTAGGCAAAGAAAAAACAAAAAAAACATGGCATGTACATGTGTGACACTATTAAAGTATTTATGACATTTTGAAATATTAATTGATATTTAATTGAATACTTGTGAAACAAAAAAAAAAGAAAACGTGGAGAGTAGAGAAGGAAACCTTTTTAAATGGTCGGTGGGGAAGTTCGGGATATGTTTGTGCAGAAAGCAGGGACAGCATGGAAGAACACCTGCCTTTGGGAAATTTCTTAAAGATTTCTTCCTTTCTTGGCATACGAGTACAGTGTCATGCAAATAAATTATGTTACCCACACATAGTGTAACATTTTCAAAATGTTGCATCAACACACTTTCTCTGCCAACAAACGAACAGATTCAGGTATCATACTTAGAGCGTCCCATCCCAATAGCGACGCTCACTTTTGAAAGTACGCCTTTAATTAGGTTTCGGTATTTTGGAAATTAAATTCAGGCGAGAGTGCAAAAAGTGCGCCATTATACCACTTTACAAACGAACTTAAAATGTATTCGTAGGGTTGGATTTTTTCAACAAAAGAACACAAAAATACGTGTTCAGTGAAAACTGAAAAATCACAATTAGAAATTGTTTTATATTAGGAAGTATTAGGATGATTGGCATGATGATTCTCAGAAGGTCTCAAAAATGTGTAAGTCCGCCTATGACGATCTTATTTATGGCTTTCTAAAGGGTTTTACAACAAGAGGTGTTATTTTTAGGTTGGATCAACAATTATGGTAAATGAATTGCGCTATCGAGAGATGATAAATGATTTGTTATGGTCGGAGTTGGATGATATGGATCTGGACAATGTTTACTTTCGACCCAATCGAAGATCAATTACTGAATTATAATTTCAGTATTTGAATTTGATGTTTATATCAATCATCTTCTACAAATTCATTTGGAACACCGATTGGCCCCACTGTACCAGATGTTACAAATTTCTGAGAATTACATTTTCATTGTAATGCCAAAAAAAAAAACCAAACTGTATAAACTTGTAGTGACCACCCACCCACCAACACTTATCATCACACAACATGTCAACACATATTTGCAACACAAAAAAAAAAAAACCAAAAAAAAAATTCGAATGGCCACAATTATATAATGATGCACGTAGTGGTGACAAGTTTATACTGAAGCATCCGTTACAAGACGTGCTAATTTTTTGGGAGGTACACACCAAAAAAAAAACAGGCAATTCAATTTAAATATTCAAAACAGAACAAAAACACACACTCTGATAAGAAAGTAAATGAGAGAAAAAAACCCCAAAAATCACGTTTAGTGAAATAAGCCAAAAGGTTGGACCGAAGGGGGCACTGGGAACGAGACAGCAACAGATAGATCAATCAGTTTTATTCAAAACAATTGATCGTGCCTTTTTTAAAGCAAAACAAAATGTGAGGAGGTTGTGGGAGAGAAAAGGAGCCATGGATTTTTTTGTCTTTTCTGTTTTCTGTCCTTTTGAATGAATGCAAAAATTCCCATGTCATGCTATCAATTAATGGCAACGTAAAGTACATCAAATTGAGAAACCACAAAATAAATTCAAGTCACAATGGTCCAACACAGGACAACGGATATATTTTTTTTCGTTGTATTTTGGAATGGAGAACAGAACACAGAGCCAGAAAAAAAAAATATTGAATTGTTATGAAACATTTATTGAAATTTTCAATACGATCTTTGTTGTCTCAATTTTTATGTCCATGATGACAACGGCAAATGTAGAATTCGCAAAAAGATGCCGTTTTCGGATGGCGCCATCTACATGTGACGTTTTGACAATTTGTAATACAAACTACGTTAAGAGATCATAAAACAATTTAAAAATTAAGCAAAACGCCTTCACCTATCAATTGTTAAACGAATTCCTGGGATGTTTGTTTTCTGGTGGCGCCATCTACATGTGACTTTTTGGCAATTTGTAAGACAAACTACTTACATTAGGAAATCCTAAAAAAAAATTATAAATTAAGCAATTGAAAAAATCCTTTGATATGTGATGTTTGTTTCCTGGTGGCGCCATCTACATGTGGCGTTTTGACAATTTGGACTACAAACCACTTTAGGAACTGCTAAGCAATTTAAAAATTAAGAAATTGAAAAAAATCCTTTGATTTCTGTATTGTTAGACGATCTCTGTTGTTTCGGCCAGGTTTATTTTCTGGTAGCGCCATCTACATGTGACATTTTGACAATTTGTAATACAAAATATTTGAGGAAATCCTAAAACTATTTCAAATTAAGCAATTGAATCTCTAAATTGTTAAGCGAATTTCGGCCAGGTTTATTTTCTGGTAGCGCCATCTACATGTGACGTTTTGACAATTTGTAACACAAACTACTTTAGGAAATCCTAAAACAGTTTATAAATTAATCAATTGAAAAATCCTAATAAAAAAAATAAATAAAAATCGTCTGGAGAAAAAAAAGAAAAAATCGTCTTGAGAAAACTGTTACAGTGGAGAGTTTTGAAAAATGTTCAGACCCGACAATGAGGATGCGAAGAGTTTGTTTTTGAGAATTATAATTGAATTATGTTGTGAAATCTCAACGACATTCTTCTTAAACAACGAAGAGCTAGAGGAGATGGAATCTTTCGTCTATCTCGGTACAATAATCAACCAAAACGGAAGCTCAGCGCATAGAAAAAAGTCTTCACAAGCTCTTGGAAAACTTCGAAATGTATGGAAATCGTCTGCAATTTCCCAATGTGGCGAGATTAAAATATTCAACTCGAATGTAAAATTTGGGTTTTTCATAATTTTCCAAAAAAAAAAAAAAAGAATTAAGAGAATAAAATTTAAACCAATACAATATTTTTTTAAATTCAGCTCTACGGGACATATTCTCACTCTGACACTTGTGGATTATTTTTATTTGGTCTTTTACTTTTTTTTTACATCAAGTCGAGAATATGATGTCATCTAAATGGCTGCCGCCAGAGTTGCCCCTGACATAAGGGGCCAATCGCAAAATTTATAGCATTTTCTGATAGGAGGATTACTTTTGCGCCACCCGTTATATTTTGGTAAAAAATCACAATTTGGGGTATTTTTTAAAAATGCACCAGATACAATTTTTCTCCGAAGGTCATCCGTTAGTTGGGCTCTTCTAAATTTGTCAAAAGAAGCGATTGAAGAAAAATATGGATTTTGATAAAAAAAAAAAAACAATAATACAAAAATTTAGAAATTTGTGAATTTGTGTGTGAGAAGAATTCAAATTAATTTCCTTGCCTGTTTTCCTTGCCCAATGGCAATGGAATGAGCTATTGAACCGTCTAGGTCACCACTCTAAGCCAAGTTTAATAGTAACTATTTAAATATTAGCAAACTAGGGGGGATATATTCCAAAAAAAAGTGCAATTCTTTTATTACCTTAAAGGGGGTACTTCTCCTTTGATCTAAGGGTTCATTTTTAGATTTCCGTAGGGACTTTTTTTTTTGGAAAATGTGTCTTTAAATAAGGAAACATACGATTTCTTATTTGGGTGTCTGTGACACGTATCACAGGTGTGCGACTATTACACGACAAATCCCAGTTCGTATCCTGGAAGAACATTGCATGTTTTTCAGGCCGTCTTTTTCAACTTTTAGAAACTAAATTGTAATATTTGTACCTTGTAAAAAAGTATCAGCGGTTGTAACATTTTTAGAACAGTTGGTCCCATTCAGTGAGTATATCAATTATATTGGGCACAGCTTCCGTGTCTGTTCCTTTATGAAATAATAAGGGAAATACGTACGTTAGCTTACTCCGATTTTATGATTATTTTCAAGCAAATATCATCCAAAATATTATCATTGTTGCCCGGTGTAATCACACAAAGCCCCCACTATCCACCAACAAACAAAAAAAAAACCCCAACACAATGTCGGTCTGTAGGACAAAGGTACGTAGGTACGTACGTACGTACTGCTGTCGCATTGACCATTAACCTACACGACGACGCATTTAAAGGCGACACACCACATCACCATCAACGTGGCTCCCAGCCAAGAGGTGGACGGGCATGCTGGCTGGCTGGCTGGCAGGCAATTGTTCAAGTACCCTGTCCCTTCAAGAAGAAAAGTGGTCACTGAAAGCGAAGCATTTACTTAACGTTCCGCACACACAAAAAAAAAAGGAGTTAAAAGAAGAGCATTTAAAAAAAAAATCAACCGAGGGACGACAAGGCGATTTTGGCGCATCTGAAAAATCACAGACGCAAAAATTCCCACGGCTACTGCTGCGACGGTGACGGCAGCCAGCCACTACTGGGCACTGGTGCTGTTGCCGTTCCAGTCCACCAAAAACACATGATGATGTTGAAGATCTTGATGTTAGTTTAAAGGTCTGTCGACCCCCCTCCACCGCTCTCTCTCGCTCCCTCACTCTGCTGAAAGAGTTTCAAACGAGTTTCTGTCGTATAAAACAAAGCCGGGGGAAAATGCAAACAACCGTCAACAGTTGCCTGGTTGGTTGGTTTGCAAATAAATCCAGACGGGGGCTAAAACTGATGTGGCTTCCCCACCACCGCCTCCTTAATTTGTATTATTTCATACATCAATTGTTGGAAGCACTTGTTGTTGGTAGTCCTTTTTTTTCCATGAAGATATAGAAAATAAATTTCTTTTAAATTATTTTAAAAAGTTCACACAGATTTTTTTCGCTTTGCTTTATTTAACGATCTCAAGGATTGAGTGCAAATGCGTATGTGTGTGTGTGTGTGATGGAAAGTGGAGTTTATTTGTTTCGAGGCTGAGGCTGAGGCTCAGGTACTTTGGCAGCCGCAGAAGTCTGTCTGAGACAGTTGTAGGACAACAAGACGTTGTTGTTATTCTTGAAGGCGGTAATTTGAGTAGTTTTGCTTTTCGACTGTTCAATGTTTGTACAAAACACACACATGAACACATGTGTATCTGTCCATTTTCCTTACTCCGCCGCCGCCACCGCCGCCACCAGTCATTTCCTACACATGTGCATATTTGATTGAGATCTATTGAAATCCTTAAAAATAAACTCAACAGGCTCCGAATCATATGACGTCGTCAACGCCATTGCAAAGAAGATGCTGACGGCCGATAATGTTGAAGGAAAAAGGCGTGAGAATTTTTTTCAATTCTAAGGAATTTCTTTCAAACAGTTGATGTCTCTTTTTAAAAGTCTGTAATTAATTGTGTTTCGTACGTATTGTTTGTTTATGTTTTATACAAAAAAAATAAAACTGTGAACTTGGTTTATTTTGAAGGTCACTCTGTGTATTGTAAAACGTCATTACCATGACCTGTTATTACCCCACCCCAATAATAAGGAGGAATGTGCAGTGTTGTTTATATGTGTACAAACAAGTTCAAGTGCAAGAATCAACCCATGTCTGATGATATTGAAACATGACAGAGACGTGTTTAGGACTTAGAAGGAACCATATTTAATAAAGAACAACCGAAACCAGCATCCACCCCGTCAAAAATCAGCTATCAACGTCAGAAGTACATTTGTCTGATATGATTTTCGAATTCGTCCGAAAAAAAAATGCTCTAGATGAACACCAAATGGAAATACTTTCCACTACGACAGTAGCAGCTAACAATGCTAGAACATCATTTGTGTGGAATAATTTTCGAGAACATGGAATTCGTCGCCTGGAAATGTAAAAAAAAATGGCAAAAATTGGTCGAGGGTGGAAACTGAGGCCACGATGCCCTCAAATTAATGATATCCTTATCGGATAAGAAATATTTCGGAATTTGTATGAAACAGTTTTGGTTTTTCTGAACACTTAATGAGTAAAATAAATTGTGGTAAATCTGAGTAAAACTCAGTTTCAATCAATTAAATATGCAATCCGTTTTATAATTTCTAAATTTGCAATGCCAAAAAATATGCAACATATTCTGTACATCTAAGCGTATGCAAAATAGTGTGTATAACTAAACGAATTTTGGTATGCCTAAATGTAGGCAACATATTATGTATTCCTAAAAGTAAAGCAACATATTATGTATGCCTAAAAGTAGGTAACATATTATGTATGCCTAAAGGTAGACAACATATTATATGTGCCTAAAAGTAGACAACATATTATATGTACCTAAAAGTAGGCAACATATTATATGTACCTAAAAATAGGCAACATATTATGTATGCCTAAAAGTAGGCAACATATTATGTATACCTAAACGCAGGCAACATATTATGTATGTCTAAAAGTAGGCAACGTATTATGTATGTATAAAAGTAGGCAACATATTAGGTATGTCTAAAAGAAGGCAACATATTATGTATGCCTAAAAGTAGGCAACATATTATATACCTAAAGGTAGGCAACATATTATGTATACCTAAAAGTAGGCAACATATTATGTATGCCTAAAAGTAGGCAACATATTATGTATGCCTAAAAGTAGGCACCATATTAGGTATGCCTAAAAGTAGGCAACATATTATGTATGCCTAAAAGTAGGCAACATATTATGTATGCCTAAAAGTAGGCAACATATTATATACCTAAAGGTAGGCAACATATTATGTATACCTAAAAGTAGGCAACATAGTATGTTACATAAAGGTAGGCAACATATTATGTATGCCTAAAGGTAGACAACATATTATGTATACCTAAAAGTAGGCAACATATTATGTATGCCTAAAAGTAGGCAACATATTATGTATGCCTAAAAGTAGGCAACATATTAGGTATGTCTAAAAGAAGGCAACATATTATATACCTAAAGATAGGCAACATATTCGTTAAACTTAAAAGTACTTACTTACTTACTTATTATCCTTAACATTCCATAAAGGACAGACGAATGCGTGATATAATTGTGTATACTCACAGACCGGGACCTACTGTTTAAAGTCGGCTCCGAACGGCTAATGCTTTTCTAGAGAAGTTTTACGAGGCTTAGAGATTACTATCTTACTCGTAAAGTCGCCAGCATTTACGAGGTTGAAAACAGCAGCCAAACTCATTGCTTATAGTTTAGGGCTGGCATTATTTTATGTATGCCTAAAAGTAGGCAACTCATTAAAATAGTTCGATCACACCCGAACTAATCGAGCATTATTAATAAATGTCTTGCACTTGCAACAATCGGCTGTCTCGTCTCGAGTTTCTGAATGAAACTAGAATTAGTGAATGGATGTGCACTACATTCTTCATGACTAAAAGGAGGCAAAATATTTTGTATGCCTAAAACTAGGCAACATCTTCGTTAAATCTAAAAGTATGCAAATGCATTTCTTGGTCCCTACATTCTCTATGTCTAAAACAAGACAACATAGACCTAAAGTATGCAAAATATTTAAAATACTTGAAAATTTTAAACTCATTACTTAGAGTTTAAAGTTATGATTGTTTTATGTTTGCCTATAAGTAGGCAACATAATATTATTTACGACAGCTACTTTGAACTGATCATTTATTTCATTGGCGTCTTTCGATTTAGTGAATGGATGGGATATTACATACGCTTAGCTATTTCTACTAAGCAGGCACAGTGACAGTCAATAGCACCGACTGCCACTGTACAGAGCTTCGCAAAAGAGAGTCTGACAATCCTATACTGAGACCAGATTTTAAACAGATTCTCTCTTATTGAAATATATTGAAATAGTCGCTGAAAAGGCGGATGAGCGGTAGACCATCCACATAGTGACAAGATGTTTTAATGACAGCCAAGATAATCCAATACACTGGATAGAGAGTGCGTTGCCGAGAACCCAAAGCTGTTTTATCGCAACAATTGTTTTATAAGATTTGGAAATCTTTAAAATAAATCTTATAAATTAAAAAAAATGTATTTCAGAAGTCTTTGCTGGTACATTATTTAATTAAAAATTTATGTACATCACATCATTAAATGTTGACGAATATGCAAAGTTTTCGGGAAGTCAAAAATTTGTTTATTAGACCCCAAGAGCTCGAAAACACTTATGCCAGATCTGGGTGAAATTTCATTGAAATCAGACTACACATTACGAAAAAAAACAGAATCAGTTCCTTTCCGCTTCGAAAAAAAAATCTGGGTCGACAAAAAATTCAAACAATGTCTGAATTGAATGCATTACCCGTTTAATTGATTTGACAAATAAATGTGAAAAATTTAGTTTACAACCAAATTACAAATTACTGAAATCAACTACACATTTAATTGTTTCAATTATCCATGTGATCAAACTGAAGTTCGCTTTCTGAAAATGTCTATTCCCCAAATCTCACCCGCTGCCCACAAGAGAGTCACGCAGTCTAATGTGAGATCTACATCTCAGATCTCTACTCGGCATATCTAGAAGTGATGTTTAAAGAAAAACAAAACAAAAAACATTACACTTTGTTGTTTAAACACTTCATAATCACTTCTAAACTCATCCGATGCACTTGCATTTGATTTTATCCGCCAGTGCACCGCATCGCACCGCACTGGCTACGATGATATGGATGCAATTGATTTGATTAGAGAGTTCCTCTGCGCGATTCCTTTGATCTGTGGAAAATTGCATTAACTGTCTATGAGTTGTTTATGATGATGATGATGCTGATGGCGATGCGAATGCATTTTGTTTGTAGACCGCATGCCCATCGATGTTCTCGATTATGAGTTGTAATTGTTAAGAAAATGCTTTTAAATCTTCCATTCAGAGCAAAAAAAAAAACCCCCCCATATCCCGTTGTTCCCACCAACGATAAATTGGCCATTTTTATGGGGGCTCATCTGGGGGCTCTTCATCCTCTCGACTTGATGTACGATGACATGCCATGGCACGAGTGCCGCTGTTACAATGTTTATTCCAATATCATCGTAATTCAATCAAATAATCACAATTTTTTTGGTTGGTTTGATTTGATTAGAGCGATTTGTGTTTTCGTTTATTTTTTTGATTGTTTATTAGTATCAATCACATTTCTAATGGGACGTTTGATGTTATTCGGGTTTCCTTTCACGCCGAAAGGAAATCGTCAGTGAGTGCAGCGGAAAAACAAATTGAACAAAAAAAAAAAAAAATACAAAGATTCTAGTGAATGCTTGACTATCAGGGGTTGAGGATTTTCACAACAACTTTTGGAGGTTTTAGTGGCGCGTAAGTTAAAAATGGCAGTAAACTTTAATTCATTTAACTGGCACGAATTTGCCGCTCTCCAATTTGCTTAAATGTCATTATTTTGCGATTTTTTTATAATATTTACTATGGTGTTGTTTAAAGAGAAAAAAAAAATTACTTTATTTCTTTGATTGCATTTTCGAGTGGCTGCTGAATGAAGATGGCAACTATTGGTGACAGTAGTCATAAATGTGCACGTAAGGAAGTGACACTTAATTGCCTTGAAATTAGAACTGAATTTCCAAAAAAAATTACGAGTTTGGCAGTTATCTTAAAACTAGTAAGTTGTAATGCGCCTATGGCGCCCGTTGAAATATGGAAAAAAAATTTGTTGGAAAAAAAAAATTTTGTTGAAAAAAAATTTTGTTGAAAAAAAAATTTGTTGAAAAAAAAAATTTAGTTGAAAAAAAAATTTTTTCTTGAAAAATAAAATTTTTGTTGAAAAAAAAATTTTTGTTGAAAAAAAAAATTTTGTTGAAAAAAAAAAATTTTGTTGAAAAAAAAAGTTTTTGTTGAAAAAAAAATTTTGTTGAAAAAAAAAGTTTTTGTTGAAAAAAAAATTTTGTTGAAAAAAAAAATTTTGTTGAAAAAAAAAATTTTTGTTGAAAAAAATTTTGTTGAAAAAAAAAAAAATTCGAAAAAAAATTTTTGTAAAAAAAAATTTTTGTTGAAAATAAAATTTTTGTAAAAAAAAAAAATTGAAAAAAAAAATTTTTGGTAAAAAATAAATTTGGGGAAAACACAATTTCTGTCCAAAAAAAATATTTTTTTTTATTATTATTATTTATAGAAAATTATAGAATGCCTATTTAAATTCCTACGTACTGCGTGACAGAGTCAGTGAATCAGTGTCGAGGGTAAATATATATTAAGATGGGCACCTAAGTGTAGTGACAGCTAAACCAGAGCACCGGTAACAAAATTCAAACTTTTCCCTTTTTTTCGCTCTTTCTCATTCACTGTTAAATTTGTTATCGCTAATACGGCAATAATTCGATTTCTGCGCCTTTTAGCGGGCACAGACAGACGTACTGGAAAACCAGAACCAGAAAGAAGATATTACGAGTATTTGTATTATTAGTGCAGTTCATGTTCGTGGCCATGTCGTGTTTTTTTTTTTATTTTCCCCGTCTACGAGCTTGTCCATCAAAGTGCCATTAGAAGTCATCAAAAGAAAGAAAAATGCATCGCCAACTGAAATATGTCGCGCGCGACTACAGATACACGGGGACGGACGGACGGACAAACTCACTGACTGACTGACTGATGTTGCTGTAGTCAATTAGCGTTTGTTGTCTTTATTTCTTATTTTTTTTGTTCTAACGAGTGCGTGTGTTGTTGTTGTTGTTGATGTCGTTTTCTCTCCAGCGTTCTTCACTTAAAAGTCTAGACTAGACAATGAACCACAATAAAGTGTTGCACTAAATGCGGCAGAAGGTAGCGGTAGCCACATCAACGATATTGAAATATTGAAATGCCCTCAAGGCTTCGTCTGTCGCAAAACAGTTCAAAATGTCATAAAGTCATAAATATTAAAATTGCCATTGATGATATTGTAAAAAAAAGGAAAGAAAAGCAACAAACAAATCCACAGATTAGCTGGATGGTCTGGGCAAATATGGAAATGGTCGAGCCTTGGCGGCCAAGCCAAAACCCAACCACACAAACTGACAAATATTTGCAAATACTTTAAAAGCAAACAATTCGGAAAAAGGCAAAAGAATTATAGATTTGTTTTTGAAAAGAGCAAACACAGAAATCAGGCAGATGGAAAGCGACCTTAAAATAAAACAAGAGAAAATAAGTCCAGTTTTCACAATAAAAAAAAGTTGTTAACTATTCCAAGGCAGAATTAGACGGGTTGTCTAAAAAAAATTCCAAAAAGGAAAAACAAGTGAACGGGTCCCAAAGAGTTTGCCACAAAAATCAGTCTGTGATTTAAAGCAGCTTACATAATAACAAAAAAAGATTTGAACTATTGCAAGCGAGTATTAGCGCGGTTGTCGAAAAAAAAAGATATTTCAGAAATTTGTCTACGTTTCGATCTTACCGCAATGATCACATTACATTTTCTAGAAAGTCCTGTCAGAGTGATTTTTTTAGTATGGCTGTAAGAAGCATTTGCTCCATACCAGAGTGATCTGTTCGAGAAAAGTTTATAAATATCTTTTTATCTTTCAATTTACCTCTGTATTTCGTATATCAGAGTCTCTCTATTTAGGTATTCCTCTCTTGCTCTATTTATGTTTGCCTCTCCTATTCATCTATCTGTATATCACCTCTCTCTATCTCTCTCTGTATATCATATATCTCTCTCTAGATCTTTCCCATCTTTCTCCAACTCCATCTATCTCTCTCTGTATATCATCTATCTGTCTCTATAAATCTTCCCCATCTCTCTGTCCACCCTCTATCACTCTCTGTCCTCCCTCTCTCACACTGTTCTTCTCTCTCTCACTCTATCTGGTTTTTTCTCTGTTTATCCTCACTCTGTCTATCCTATATATGTATATTCTCTCTCTGTTACCCTCTCTCTATCTATACTCTCTCTATGTCTATCCCATCTATGTATATTCTCTCTATGCCTACCCTGTCTCTATCAACCCTATCGCTATCTATCCTCTCTCTATCTATCCTCTCTCTATCTATCCTCTCTCTGTATATCCTATCTTTGTCTATTCTATCAAAGTCTACCATTTCTCTGTCTATACTCTCTCTATCCATACTCTCTCTTTATATCCTATTTATGTCTATTCTCTCTCTGTCTACCCTTTCTCTGTCTATCCTCTATTTATACTCTCTCTGTATATCCTCTCTCTGTACATTCTCTCTCTGTCTATTATCTCTCTGTCTATACTCTCTCTATCTATACTCTCTCTTTATATCCTATCTATGTCTATTATCTCTCTGTCTATCATCTCTCTATTTATATACTCTCTGTCTATCATCTCTCTATTTATACTCTCTCTGTCTATCCTCTCTCTATCTACACTATCTCTGTCTATCCCATCCATGTCTATCCTATCTCTGTCTATCCTGTTTCTATCTAACCTCTCTGTCTATCCTCTCTCTGTCTATCTTCTCTCTATATATCCTCTCTTTCGGTCTAACCTCTCTCTGTTTGTCCTCTCTCTCTCTCCGACATATCTCTCCATATATCACTCTCTATCCTCCCCCTCTGTCGCACTCTCCTCCCTCTCTATATCTCTGACTTCGCTTTATCTCTCTGTCTATCATCTCTTTGTATATCGTCTATCTTTCTAACCTCACTCTGTTTCTCCTCTCTCTCTATCTTTCTCTGTCCTATCTATCTCTCCAAACACCATCTTTCCATCCTTCTATGTCAACATACTCTCTCTCGCTCAATCCCTATCTATCTTCCCATTTATATTCCCTGTCTCTATCCATATAGATCTTCTCCTCACTATCATTATCTTACTCTACCACTCTCTGTTTATTACTCTCTCTCCCTCTGTCCCTATTCATCCACTATATTTTTCACTTTCTCCCTCTCTCTCTCTCTATTTATTTCTCTTTATATATCTCTTTCTTAATATATCTTTCGCTCTAACCTTGTCTTCTCACTACATTTTTCGCTCTCTCCTATTTTCTACCTACCTTTCCATACCTACCTCATTCCTCCTACCGTTCTCTCTATCCAATTCAACCTAGTCTCTGTTTATACTCATCTCTCTCGAACTCACCCTTAATTTTTCTGTCGTCGTTTATCCGTTTCTCTATATCTTTCGATTTCTGTTTCTATATTTCTCTGCCCTTCTCTCCATATCCCACTCGCTCTCTCTATATATCACCACCTGACTCCATCGTTTACTTCCCCTAATTATTTCATTGGGTCGGCCAAATCATAAAATTTACAATCTATCCGAATAAATTTGGTAGAAAAGGTCAAAAACGGCAACGCTGGTCACTCCATAAGTTGATATCTATATATCTATATTTAGTATTTTGTCTCTATTTCACTCTCTCTCTCTCGCTTTCTAATTCTTTCTCTCTCTCTCTCTTTACGTATATTTCTCTATCTCTCCCTCTCTGTCTCTTTTTTTGTAACATTTTAGAAACTTGTTTTGTACTTAATTATTAATTATTTTTGTTTGCTTGTGTTGTCTAATTTTTGAGTTCTTAATTTTTTGTTGTGTCCTCCATCTTAGATCAGTCTGCGTAACATTGGTTATCCGATTTGTATCTTATTAGGAACACGTCTTGTTAGGACTTTCTTTGGTATAACAGAGTTTATTGTTGTTATCTATATCCCAATCCCGTTGGTCCTATTGAGTCCTATTGAGACCATTTTGAGTCCACTCATGCCAAATTTAAACTGAAATTATTGTACACGATTCTCGTGTGCCCACATCCCATCGCTTATTGAGCATTTGACTCCGTCATGCGGTTCTTTCATTGATTCATTCATGATTTTCTGTTTGTTCACTGGTCTTAATTATTGTCCACTTAAGTGGGCGTAGTTTTGGATGTGACCCCCCGGCTAATGCATGTGTGTGTGTGTGTGTTTTATCTCCAGTTTCGTGTTTTTTTGCACTTCTTGTCATATTAAGCGTTGTAATTGCATTTAATTTTCTATTGAATTTAATACTTTATTGAGGGTTCGTTTGCTGGCTTTAGCTTGGCAAAGCCGCTTTGACATCCAAATAAAAATCTGTTGCACATCTTTCTTTAGAACGCTGCGAGCGACAACCAAACAACGGCAGCGAAAAACTTTAATATGACGAGTAATTAAGGATTTATGTTGTTGTGGTGGTACATATTTAACGAATGAATGGCGACTTGCTTGGGTTGGTTGGCTGGTTGGATTGGAATGAATGAATATGGTCTTGAATTTAATTAGATTTAATAATAATCATAATAATGACAAACAGCAGCAGCAGCAGCAGCAACAGCAATAAATGTCTTCTTCACATGAGTCGCATTCGTTAAATGAGCTCCGCTTTAAAGTAATCAACAATTAAATGATGGCACGTTCTACTTCTGTTCAGTCCCCCTCTTTGGTTCTCTATTATTTTCTTCTTTTTAAATTAACTTTTGTGTGGGCAGTTTTGGAGCGGGGGGGGGGCCCCAGATAAGAATCGTTGGAATTTTAGCCAAAGTGCTGGAGTAGTTAGTAGTTATTATTGAAATCTTTTTCAATTTCAAATATGTAACGAATGCAAGCACAATATAAATTAAATAAAGTTTTATTGGAGACAGGAAAAACAAACGGAAAAACTATGACAATAATCTTCTAAAGGATTTATGAAGATGGGAAACTTTTCTCCAGCAGGGTTACATTTCGAAAAATTCAACTATTGACATATAAATCAAAGTTCCCATAAAATGCTCCTTCGTATCCACATCAATTCCCATTCCTAATTGATATCGGTTTTACAACTTGTCCATAGTGTCTGACATTGGGAAATCAATCGATAGCCACAGCAGCACAGCCGGCTAACTAATCACACATAAATCTATTTATGTGTAATAAATTAAACTGAAATTTCTCTCTAGAGAAGAAAAAATAACAACAACAAAATTCCCAGACCCCAAACAGCCCAATCGGCCTGAAATTATCGGTAGTCGTATCGTCGGTAGGCACAATAAAACTCTCACCATAAAACTTTATTTCATTAGATTTAGTATGAATGGAAAAATAAAAATAAAATTAGACTTTCCATTAAGCCCTAGGCAGACGGAGGGCCGGCCACATTACTGACGACAGCATTTAAAATCGCACGATAATAAAGAGAGATGAACAACAACGAACGAAGCCAACAACAACATTTTAACCACAAAGGAGGATGGATAGAGAGCAGAAAAGGCCAACAAAAAAAAAAAACGAATACGAAAAGAACAAACGAACGAATGGACAGACGAGAAAATAATATGTTAATTTAATGGACATGTTTATTAAGAAAACAAATCCAAAATCGAAACAAACGAAATAAAGAAACCGGCAATGGCAACAAGAAAAATTAAGTTCTAAAAGTCTTGTTAACGCCAGATGCGCCAGATGATGATGGTGATGTTGCTGACAGTGATTGCTACTGCCAATAGTAGCGGCAGCAGCACCCGACACCACCTTCACCAAGCTCCATCCGCCGCAAAACAGTGGTTCCAAATAACATACAAATTCATCATTGAGCTGAAATTCTCATTGAAGTTTGGGACTCAATATCGCAATTATCACATTTACAAAGTTTGAAATTTCAAAACAAAACAAAAACCGAAAAAAAATGAGAATCTGGTATCAAAATTTAAACTTATGAACCCCAGCTGCAACAAAGGGTGATTTACAAAATTGATTTAAAGTTTTGTTTTTGCTAAATAAAAAATGACGACTTAAAAACGGCCACCCTGATCAAAAATTAGATCAATTATCCTCCAGCACTAATACAGGGTGGTCTAAAGATTAACATAATAGATACAGGAAGATTTAAAGTTTGTCGAAGCCTCAGTGTTTAGTTCATGCCGACCACACAACATACAAATCTCTAAAAGAGAACATAACAACAACGGGTGTTCTTGATTCAGATTTTGTTTAACAAAATTTTGAATTTTCCATGTTCGGAATGTTCTGGAGTTAACAACTCTAGAGAGTCCATAAACCGAATAGAAAGCCTCTCAAAAAAGAATGGTTTTTAAATAAGCTCAATGTAGCCTTGTAGGAAACGTTTCTAAGCTTTCTGAACATTCTACATACTGAGTTGTATTATAAGTGAGAGATGGACAGAAAGAGAGAGACTGAGATGGAAAGATGCAGAGGGAGAGAGACAATCATATTAAAAAAACACCAGAGGGTCAATAACCGGTTCTTAAAACCAAAAAATAAATATTTTTTTTTTAAAAATAAAAACGAATAGGGATTTTTGGGATACAAAACAAAGCTCTCTAAGTTTCAAACATAACAATTGAGAGATTGGGAAAAAGAGGATGTAGATTTAGAGAGAGAGAGAGAGGGGGGGGATGAAAGTAGAGAGAGAAGGGGGATGAAAGTAGAGAGAGAGAGATGGAGAGAGAGAGAGAGATGGAGAGATAGATGGAGAGAGAGAGAGAGATGGAGAGAGAGAGAGAGATGGAGAGAGAGATGGAGAGATAGATGGAGAGAGAGAGAGATGGAGAGAGAGAGATGGAGAGAGATGGAGAGAGACAGAGGGATGAATGTAGAGAGAGAGATGGAGAGAGATAGAGACAGAAAGCTATAGAGAGATATCCAGAATGACTGCAACAAAGATTAAATGTTCTGAAAAAAGAAAAAATGTTCTGCGCAGGTTGATCGAATGACGTCACGCGTAGTGTATTCCTATTGGCTGATGGTCAAAGTGGTTTCAATTGCATGGTTGCCAACATCAGTTCTTATGCTGTGTTTCAATCTTTTTTTTTTTTTTTTTTTTTTTTTGAAAGCCAACACTCATGGGATGCCCCTATAAATACAATGCATTGTGTTAGCGGAAGGAAATTAGGGTATCGGAAGGAGGAAAGAGGGAGTAGTGTTTGTTAACATTTGTTTTGAATTTCTGAATGTCACAACTGGCAGGAAATACATTTGCTGGAAGATTATTCCACATACGAACGGTTCGGCTAAAGAACGAATTTTCCCTACACTGATAGAGAGAGAGATTAATAGAGGAAGATAACGAGATATAGAGGAAGAGAACGAGATATAGAGGAGGAGAACGAAAGAGGGAGAGAGAGAGGGAGAGAGAGAAAGATATAGAGAGGAAGATAGGGAGAGAGAGAGAGACAAAGAGAGAGAGAGAGAGAGAAAGAGAGAGAGAAAGAGAGAGAGAGAGAAAGAGAGAGAGAGAAAGATATAGAGAGAAAGATATAGAGAGAAAGATATAGAGAGAAAGATATAGAGAGAAAGATATAGAGAGAAAGAGAGAACGATAGAAAAATACAGAGAGAAATATTGAAATGAAGATGGAGAGAGGGATACGTAGAGTGAGTCGAACAACAGTGACAGCACAAGTATAACTTAAATATTGCCATAGAAGTTCACGGTTTCTCACCAACAAAAAAAAACGGTTCTATTCTCTGTAAAAAACGATAAAAATAAAAATCTAAAAGAAGAACTCTCCACCCAAGACATTAACACAAGCCCTGCTGCAATACAAGCGACGGGTCCATATTTCACATACAGATGGCGCCACTAAAAACGTTGACAAACTGCTACGACATAGAGACAGATAATGACACGACATAAACTGGGATTAACTTAAATATGTATGGCATCCACTTCATACCACGGTACGTGGCTGCCTTTGGTAACCTCAAACTATACGATCCCTACAAAATTAATAAATTAATGTCAATCAATTAGGTTATGGTAAAGATCGTGGTGCTGCCCTATTTAATTTGAAGATATTCATAGAAGTTGAGAAAAGAAATTGTAAAGCTTAATTAATTAAGCGAGAATATATCAAAATGTGTTATTTTGATATTCAAAGAAAAATTGATGTTTTTGAGATAAATGATCGGATGTTTATTTCATAATAAAGATGAAGGTATGCCGTTAATAATGAAGATCTACATCAGCCAAATGGCCACCAAGACCACGCTTACAGGACCATATCCTATCCATGAAATTGTCCATAACCAAAACGCAAAGTGGCTGCCCTCGATAACCTAACGAAAGTTCTCCGTCTGTGGCTTCATGAAATGTCAAGGGAGAGAGTTACGGACAAATAATTTTGAGACCTGGCTGTCAATGCAACATATTAACCATATTAAAGTTAGGTCCAACATTCTGCCTTGTCGTTTTGTAACCACTGTGCGTTTGCGCCAAAAAAAAAAAAGACAAATGGTTTTTTTTTTCCTATTGGAAAATCAACTTAAAACAAATGGCTACAGTAGCCGAGTGAGTTGTGTGGTGTGGCGTGGTATAGAGTGGCGTGGAGTTTGTGCAAGTGTGAGTGAGTACGTGTTTAAATACCAATCAGCAATACAAGGCTAAAATATATATGAACTTGTTGTTGGTGCTGCAAAACAATAACAACACAACACATCACACATGATGAACGAATGAAACATCAATGGCATCATCTACATCACAAACGCCATCACCATCACACTATCAGTATCAATAACAACTACAACTACAACATCATCATCAGCACCAGTCCATTCGTACGTCCGTCCGTCTGTCTCTACGTCGAATGGAAAACAATAAAAATTGATGATCAAACAGAAATTTACACGATCATAAATAAAGCGGGCATCATCGCAACAACGCAACGCATTATTTCAATATCATTTGGATGGGAAGGAATTGTGTTGTACCACCATCACCATCACCACCATCACCACCATCACACCACACCACACCACACCAATCAGTAAATAACGTGAGGAAACAACAAATGCGATGAGATGTTTTGGTTGGGTTTGGTTTGGTTTGTCGATGTCGGCCTCAGTCGGTTCATTTCTAAGGCCAGCCGATTGATCGCTCTCAGACAAATGAATATTGTGGCCGAAATCTGAGGTGTGCGGTAATACCATTGAAATACGCCTGATGATCATTAGAGCATCGTCATCATCGGCAGCATCATCTTCATCAGCGTTCGACCTCAACGCAACACACGTCAATAACAGTTGAAATGTTGTGGGTCAATTTCAAGCACATTCAAATTTAAATTCTATTGGAGAATTTGTTCACATAATTCTCCCATCGGCAGCAAATACTAAATGTTAGACGCGGTACCGTCCAGTGAGGTGCGTTGCGTTGCGGTCCGGTCCGGCCACCTTCATTTCAATTGTTATTTATGTGTCGATTTGTATCTTCTGATTTTCTTCTTCTTTGCGTGCATTTTTTTCTCTCTGTTGTTTATAAAGCCGTAATTTTCGATTTTAATTTGATTTTACATTTCGTTTCGGATTGGTTTCCGATATCAAAGCAACGCTTTTTTCCGTTAGTGTTTTCTTTGCCACATAGTAAAAGTTGCGTGGCTGCTGTTTACGCCGCCATAAAATAACAGTTTATTTGTTGGTTCTAGTCTGGTCGAATTTATCGTTCAAAACAATTGGGCCGGACGATGGCATTTTGTTTGGGTCATAAGGAAAAATATATATATTTCTGTTTTGTGCTTTTTTTTCTTCAAATGCGATCGAGATATCGATTGTTGCAATAAAAATGTTTAATTGCAAAATAAACATCAACATTCATTTTATTTGCTGGTCAAGAGAAAAAGAAAACCATTGATTGACTTTCCAAAAACGTATAAAAATAAAAACGCCGGACACTATGATTTGCATGGGATGCGATCTGTTCTTAATCAGGTGTTTGAGAAATTTTTATTATTCTAAATTTGTTAAACTCAAATAATTATCCTCTGTCGATTATTTGCCAAGCATTGTCCGAACATTTCTACCTTTTGAGAATGCCAGCGATTTGGCAATGCAACGTGTTGTAGACTGTCTTCTTCTTAGCGGTGATATCTGGTGTTAACTGGACGAAAGGGTGGACAAATTGGACTTTTAGAATGGTCCACCCGAAGAGTAGCCGTGGGCAATATTTTCATGAACTAAAACAGATGTGGACCATTTATGGATCCAAAAATACGAGTATGTCATTGGTAATTTATTGACTTTCTCACAGCTTTTGAAAAATAACAAAAAACCACGCTTTATTTGAATAGGGATTTGAAAATAAATAAAACTGGATCACTTCCTGACACGCACCCAAATACCAAACGTTTAAATAATCACGCTTTATTTGAACAAGCTTTTGAAAATAAAAAATAAAGATCACTTTCCGAATTGCATCAGAGTAAGTTGACAATTTTAAAAATTAATACAATCAAACCACACAGAAAATATAAATATCAATCTTCAAGTTTCAATCATTACTTACTGAGGTGCAATTTATATGTTCCATCAACAAAATTCCAAAACTGTAAAATAGTTTACCCAAAAGTTGGCCAGCGTTGAAATAAATAACTTACCTGAAAAGATATTGAAAAAAAAAATTGAGAACATTAGTAATGTGTTTCAAAATTAATAATATTAGACTAAACAAATACATGTATTAAAAAAAAAATAATATAAAAAGTCGTACCCATAAGTTAAGGAGAAATAATTTTACATTGGCCGCAATCAATTCCAGCAAATAATATTAGAATTAGAATTAATTTAAATTCAAAATCACCCACATCTTGCAATGGAAGCTATTATCCAAAGTACTTTTGTGGGAGACAGGCAGCAGCGATCTCAAATCCCTGCAAAAGGTAGTTTTTGAATCACGATTCAAACAATACAAAATAAAAAAATAGCTTTTGCAGGGATTTGAGATCGGAGCACACACTCTAGACAGACGATCATAACAGAAATTGTTTCTACGTTTCCATTTAGGTTAGGTAGGAAAAGGAGTTGGAACACTCTGATCAAATATGCACGCACTCTAGACAGACGATCACAACAAGAATATGTTCTACGTTTTCATTTAGGTTAGGTTGAAAAAGGAGTGGTCACTGTAAACACGCCCATGGCCGATATAAATCCGGCCCATGGTTAATGTAAACCCCAACCGATGGACTATGTAAATTCCGCCCATGGTTAATGTAAACACGACACATGGCCGAAGCAAGCATGAGCCATAGCCAATGTAAAGACGATGTCCGATGTAAACACGACCCAAGTCCGACGTAAACACGACAGTTCAGTTTTAATATCTTTTTTTTTTTTTGGCAAAAATTCACTTTACTCAAAATGCACCCCCTCAAAATCACTCAGAAATCGCGAAAATGTATATGAGAAGACGGGAAAATGATACGCAAAAATGGCCCCAAGATCTAAAAAAAATCAAGTGGATACTCGACAGCGATAACAAAATAAAAAAATTGTGGGCGTGACCATAGGTGGTTCCAGGTGACTTAAATTCGATCCGCCGCCCATTACATAGATGTGGGTATTCCAACTACATGAAATTGCATGAGGATGAATAAAATGCAAATGCAATTAAAAAAATAGATTTAAAAAAAAAATTTCAAAAATAAAATAATTTTTTTTAAAAAATAAAATAATTTTTTTTAAAAAATAAAATAATTTTTTTTTAAAAATAAAATAAATTTTTTTAAAAAATAAAATAAATTTTTTTAAAAAATAAAATACTTTTTTTTGAAAAATATAATAAATTTTTTAAAAAAAATATAATAAATTTTTTAAAAAAAATATAATAAATTTTTTAAAAAAAATATAATAAATTTTTTAAAAAAAAATATAATACATTTTTTAAAAAAATATTATATTTTTTTAAAAAATCTAATATTTTTTAAAAAATATAACAAATTTCTTTAAAAAATAAAATATTTTTTTTTAAAAAATATAATATTTTTTTTAAAAAATATAATATTTTTTTTAAAAAATATAATATTTTTTTTAAAAAATATAATATTTTTTTTTAAAAAATATAATACATTTTGCTAAAAAATAAAATATTTTTTTTTAAAATATAATAAATTTGTTTAAGAAATAAAATAAATTTTTTTAAAAAATAAAATACATTTTTTAAAAATAAAATATTTTTTTAAAAATAAAACAATTTTTTTGAAAAATAAAATAATTTTTTTTAAAAAATAAAATAATTTTTTTTTAAAAATAAAATAAATTTTTTTAAAAAAAAAATAAATTTTTTTAAAAAATAAAATACTTTTTTTTGAAAAATATAATAAATTTTTTAAAAAAAATATAATAAATTTTTTAAAAAAAATATAATAAATTTTTTAAAAAAAATATAATAAATTTTTTAAAAAAAATATAATAAATTTTTTAAAAAAAAATATAATACATTTTTTAAAAAAATATTATATTTTTTTAAAAAATCTAATATTTTTTAAAAAATATAACAAATTTCTTTAAAAAATAAATAAAAATAAATAAAAATATAATATTTTTTTTAAAAAATATAATATTTTTTTTAAAAAATATAATATTTTTTTTTAAAAAATATAATACATTTTGCTAAAAAATAAAATATTTTTTTTTAAAATATAATAAATTTGTTTAAGAAATAAAATAAATTTTTTTAAAAAATAAAATACATTTTTTAAAAATAAAATATTTTTTTAAAAATAAAACAATTTTTTTTAAAAAATAAAATAATTTTTTTTAAAAAATATAATAAATTTTTTTAAGAATTATAATAAATAAATAATAAATATAATAATTTTTTTCAAAAATATAATAAATTTTTTTCAAAAATATAATAATTTTTTTTAAAAAATAACATAAATTTTTTTAAAAAATAAAATAATTTTTTTTAAAAAATAAAATAAATTTTTTTAAAATATATAATAGATTTTTTAAAAAAAAAATTAAAAATAAATTGGTTTAAAAACAAAAAATTGAAATATTAATAGAAATTAACTTAAAAAAAAAGTTGTATTAAACAAAAATTTATATCTTTTTTTAAAAAATAAAATATTTTTTTAAAAAAAAAAAAATTTGTTTTCAAAAAAAATAATTTTTTAAAAAAAAAATAATTTGTTTTCCAAAAAATTAATTTTTTAAAAAAAAAATTTAAATATAAAAAAATAATTTTATTTTATAATGTGTCAATTCTGTCAATTACCTACAAATACACAATTACATATTTTTTTTTTAAAATATAATAAATTTTTTTAAAAAGTAAAATATTTTTTTTTGTTAAAAAAAATAGTTTTATTAAAAAAAATTTATTTCTTTTTTTAAAAAATAAAATATTTTTTTTTTAAATAAAAAAAATTAAGAAAAATAATTTGTTTTAAAAAAAACAAAAAAATAAATTTTTTAAAAACAAAAAAATTTAAATATTAAAAAATTAACATAAAAAAAATAATTTTATTAAAGTACAGTAAGAGCTCGATTTGCGCAACCGATAGGAAATCAGTCCTGTTGCATTAACTGAGATTATTGCACTTACCGAGCCCCAAATATATATGTTGAAATATTGAAATTTAAGAATATGGGATGAAAAATAACAAAAAGGCAACGGTAAAATAACAGTTATTGTACGCTCGTTCACAGTGGACAGAGTCGAACAGAGAATAATGTTGAAAGGGGAGCATTTGGTTTAACCGTGACCTCCAAACA
Source organism: Hydrotaea cyrtoneurina (assembly GCA_958296145.1). NCBI lineage: Eukaryota > Metazoa > Arthropoda > Insecta > Diptera > Muscidae > Hydrotaea > Hydrotaea cyrtoneurina. The sequence continues at coordinate 107,553,938 of OY282512.1, forward strand.
AAGTTCCTGATTTCAGTGCATCAGAAAAAAGTTGCACTTATCACGACCTTTTTCTTCGAAAGTTGCACTTATAAAGACCGTAATAAAAAAAAATGACGGTTGCGCTAATCGGGGAGTTGCAATAATCGGGGGTTGCAAAAATCGAGCTTTTACTGTATAATCTATTTTTGTTTAACAAATACACTTTTGCGATTGTCTCCATACATTAAAAAGTCTAAAATATGTCAATTTTGTCAATTACATACAGATTGATGCCATTTTTTTTGTATTCCTAGGGTCCTGTAGGGGCATACCAGTTTGCACTGAATAGACAACATCGTTCAATCGGCTCTGTCTGTACTGTGTAAAATTATACGTCCTGCCCGATTAGACCAAGAACAAATTCTTCGTTCTTGCCATAACTGAACCCTTTAAACTACTCATACTGAAGAGTGCCCTTAAGAGAGCAAAAAGCAGGCGTTAAGGTTCTACTTTGAAGTTGGCGAATTCAATTCGTTATAAGAACATAAAAAATCACCGGTGGTTCCCCGAATTTTAACAATATAAGATGATTTCATTAAGGAAACCCGCCCCATGAATAGCTGTGCTTCTGATAATGCCCGTATGGGCTTCTTTCGCGCTTTTCAAAAGTTCCCAGTATTGATTTTTCCTTTCCCACACTTTGGCTGCTGTTTGCCATTTGGCGGCTGTGGTGTGTGTGTTTTTTTTTTAATTAATCTCTCTTGGTTTGTTTTTAGTGGCCATTGTGGAAACACACTATCGGAAATGATAATTAATTATAATCTTTATCGCCAACTTTGATTATAATAAAATCAAATATAATACGTGAACATAGACAACAACATACATACGAACGTCGAAACAACAACACCGACCGACCGACCAACAACAACATTTTACAAATAAATCTATAATTTGCAAAACAAGTTTATCACTCGACTTTTCCATTCGATTCATTCACATGGCGGACGGAACATGTTGACGGGGTTAGTATGTAGACTTACTGATGGATGTTTTTTTTTTTTTTCTTATTCGTCTTCTGTGTTTCTTCCCAAGATTTGTGTAGTCCGCCAAGAGGGCGCAACAAAAACAACTTTCATTCATGATTTTCACAGTGGTTTTGAAATTCAAATCATATCAAATAAAAATTAATGCTTTTGCATGAATGGACGAATTGGTGGGTTGAAAAAAATAAATTTCATATTTTTTTCTTGTTCGATTGATAAGAGGGTCGCTCTGTTTTTAAAATTCAACTGCCAAAAATGAATTAACTCAATTAAAAAATTAATTAAACTAATTGAAAAATCTGGAAAATAAATGATATAAATTTCAAAAACTATTTAAGTCAATTAAAAAATTAGTTAACTCGATTAAAAAATTAATTCTCTCAAATAAGCAAAACCATTACTCAATTACAAATTATTTAATTCATTTATAAAATTAATAAACATAATTAAAAATTAAGCTCAATTAAAAAAGTTATTTTACTCAATTAAAAAAATTAATTAACTCAAATAAAAAATTCACCAAACTCAATTAAGAATTCATTAACAAAATTCCAGTGCTTTTTTAATTAATTTTTTTAATTGAATTTATCAAAAAAGCATGAGTCAACTGATCTCGGACGGTAAAAATAAATTTCATATTTTTTTTTGTTCGATTCAACTGCCAAAAATGAATTAAATCGATTAAAAAATTAATTAACCTAATTAAAAAATCTGGAAAATAAATGATATAAATTTCAAAAACTATTTAAGTCAATTAAAAAATTAGTTAACTCGATTAAAAAATTAATTATCTCAAATAAGCAAAACCATTACTCAATTACAAATTATTTAATTCATTTATAAAATTAATTAACATAATTGAAAATTAAAAAAAATATTTTACTCAATTAAAAAATTAATTAACTCAAACAAAAAATTCACCAAACTCAATTAAAAATTCATTAACAAAATTCCAGTCCTTTTTTAATTAATTTTTTTAATTGAATTTATCAAAAAAATTCTGTACAGCCGTTAGACACACTGACCCGACACAGTCAACGACGAGTACGTTCAATGGATTTGCTTCATGGAACTTTCAAAGACTCATCCGAGACCCTAGTCTTACTGACCGTTTGACTAAGCAATTAGTTTATTTTTATCTGTAGTTGAAAATAAATCGATCATCAAACTGGCACACACAAACCTCGTATTGACAAATGGCCACATACACGTGTGACTATGTATGCATGTGATCATCAACATAATTATGGCCAAAACGTATGTATCCCTGGCGCTTTAAAAGCCAACAAAAAAAAAAAAAAGAGTAGCTGATCGTAAGCAGCAACACTTTTAAGACGGTCAGGCCAGTAAATAACACGCAGCAGAGCAGCTCCATATTTACTCGACTCGTAACTCGTACATGATAGATCAATCCGACTCCCGCTTCGCCAAAAATCATAGCAACAGCAGTCGAGCTATTGGTGAATGAAATACAAAAACACCACCACCATAACGTTACGTTACGTTGCGATTTGTTGTTTTAGCAATTCATCTAACGTAAAACGCCAAATACGAGAGATGCCTGAAACTCGTACTGAATGTGTTGTTGGCCTCAAATAAAAAATTCATTCATAAAAAAGATTTTCTCCCCCCCGACTTGGGTGAATGGCGGGCAGTATGGAGTGGCGACTTGAAGTATGAATGAACTCCTTAACTGTGTGTGTGTGTATAAATTTGGCCAGAAACAAGTACTCCACTCGTGTATACCTGGACTAAATGGAGATATATCGGTTGTTTGGTTGTTATGAGTTTGTGGTGGTAGGTACTCCCTCTCCGGCTGTTTTTCCCCATTCATCGCTGGTTGTTAGTTTGGTGGTTATCTATTGAGGTTTTATATCGGCTTTGGATAGTGTTTTCAATGGCGTATTGGGGTGGGGAAGGGAGGTGAAAATGTCTCTGGCTCTGTGACTGTGCCAATGTCGGTGTGTGAGTATTGAATTTAATTCATAGTTTTGTGCGGCTATTTTTTCTCAATGAAACTCGTTTTTTTTCTTTTTCCGTTCGGCTCTGTGATGCTTTATCTCCAATGCCGGTCTAGGCAACCATGATGTGCTGCATAGGGGCCGGTTTTTGGGGGAAAGGGGGATGTGGGAAACAGAAATTGTAAAGGGTTTAAGGTGAAAGGTATGACTGGTGTGAAATCAAACCAAAATAGTGTTGTAAGAAATTGACTCGGAATTAGCGGTATGCCAGGAGTGCCCCTTAGAGCGTACCAGGTTACAAGTAAAAAAAAAAAAGTTCGCCGTACACCTTCGAATATGAAGTATTATTGAAAGGTAGTTTCAAAAAAATTTTTTTTATTTTTTTATGCCGAACGTAGGGGTCGCGCTTTTACATTTTTCTATATAACTTCTGCATTTATAAACGGATTTTAAAGTGTGATACATCGATGTTTTTGTCTTTGAAGTCATTGAGCTCAAGCACCCCCTTCTGGTACTTACCCATCATATCTCAGTTGCTATTAGAGTGGTACATTAGGGTAGTAGCAACTGAGATATGTTGGGTAAGTGCCAGAAGGGGGTGCTTGAGCTCAATGACTTCAATGACAAAAACATCGATGTATCACACTTTAAAATCCGTTTATAAATGCAGAAGTTATATAGAAAAATGTAAAAGCGCGACCCCTACGTTCGGCATAAAAAAATAAAAACAAATTTTTTGAAACTACCTTTCAATAATACTTCATATTCGAAGGTGTACGGCGAACTTTTTTTTTTGAGGTACGCCCTAGTGCCCCTTGGCCTTTGCCTGTGGGCTTTGTCAAGACTTTTTCCAAAAAATTCCATCTTCTCATCTATTGGCTACGAGCCTTCGTCCAGCCTGAGGCCTTTTATTGATAATCCACCACATTTCTTCTAACAATTGAATTTAATGTTGGCCATCTCTGTCTCCCCCCCCCCCCCCCCCCCCTCTATTCAGAGGTATGCCTTAGTGATTAGTGTAGTTTATATTGCTGCGTCTGTGTATATGGTTTTGTCAATTCCATCCATCCTCCGAAAGCTAAGCAAGCAAAACAGCTGCCCATCCGGTCGTCGGTCAGTGGGAATAAATAAACGCAAATCAAATAGAAAAGTAAACTCAAACAATCCAACCAACAAACCAACCAACCAACTTGGCAAACCTGGCCAACAACAACTACAGTTCGCCGCATACAACACGCCAAACAATTTTAGATAAAAGTGGCTTAAAATACACACAAAAGCTTTAAAATCAAACGCATCTTTGGCCAGTGGAATGGAGCAATCGCTTCGTCTTCTGGATGACTTTTTTTGTTTTTTTTTTTGGTGTGCTGCGTACAGGTTTAACAAATAAAAACAAATGGACCCGTAAGACCCGATGAAGATCGCTTGATCTAATATGATCAACACATTTGTTGCAAAACCTTACTCTGGCGGCCGTTGTTGTTCTAAACTGTTGTGTGGCAACAACAATTCGTGTCCAGCATTTGTTTGAATTGAAAAGGCATTTGCGATGCCGTTGCCCATGCGTACCGGCAGCATCCACCGACGACGACTACCAACCAATTCCATCTGGACATGTAATTCTATTAACAGGTTTTCAACTTCTGGTCGAAAAGCTGCTGCCACCCCACCCCATGCATGTGTACTTATTTTTAGAGCTCTCACATGTGTATGAAGGTATCGAGATGCTGTGTCCGCCATCAACGATACGAGACGGGTATGAGTGGCCAAAGAAGATCGATCGTCCGATAAGTTGGTGTGTAATGCAAAAGTCAAAGTCTCAACGGACCAACAGATAAATACATCAACCCAGTTTGTTGTGTTTGTTTTTTTGCTATTTGCTTCATCTTTTTTTCTGTGTTCTGTTCTGTTCTGTTTGGCCAGTTGGCAATAGAGACAACAAAAAATCTGCATCCGTTTTAGCCACCACCAGCTGTCTAGAGCAGCCAACTGAAGCCAGCCACACTCACTGTTAGACGGTGCTGCCACCACCAACAAGGAAATCGAGGATGTGCAAATCTTGTGGCGCTTAACATAAGCCTGTATGTGTTAAGGCCTCTTCCCCCCCCACCCCTCCCATTTAATAACGCGCCAGCTCTGTTGTAAGAGTTTATTTCTTTTCGACATTTTCTGTTTGGTTTTTTTTTATGTCTTTTCAAATAGAAAAAAAACGGTTAAGAAGCTGCGGAAGTTCCCAACCATGTGAAACAGTTAATGTGTTAAGAAAACACATTTCGTATGTCTCCACGGCCGTCGATAATGAATCTATGGGCCGCTGCGGTCCGTGTATGTGGAGGAAAAAAAATCAGGATATATTTCCGCAAGAACTTGTTTTTATTACTAGCACACACTTCACAGACTGCCACAGTCATCAAAAGTCACGAATGCACCGCGCCGCACCACTCACGGGTACTGGTCCAACTGAAGTGGATAATAATTAATGAACAACTAAAGAAAAACGGAGTTTTCCATTAAAAGGTTATTTAAAACTCATTAGTGAAAAACAGTGAACCAATATTTTGTATGTGTGACTTAGACCACAATTGCTGGCAGCACACCGGAAATCTTTTATTTTCCATGTCCCTCGAAACTATCAGAATTCTCAAATTAGAATTGGAAAACCAATTTGAAGACACATTATACTTTCTGATTGGGTATACTGAAAATAAACATGCCGACCATATTTTCAATTGATAAATATAAATCGCCATATTCATAAAAATTTAAAAAACATTTGTTGAGCATTGCTTTTGTATTTTCATACAAAAGCTTCTTAAATTTTTATGAATACGGGGGAAAATATTTACACAATTTTCTAGAAACGAAAACTCTAATTTCTATAATAAAAAAACACCGACGATTTAATTTTCACCTAAAATTTTAAAAATCTTGAAAGATGCTCTCAACATTTTGGCTTTATGGTCATAACAGGTTGATTCACAGAACAACGTTTTTGACTTATGGTCATAACAGGGTAACCGTTTTTAATAAATACAGGGAACATATGAAATTGTTTTTCAAATATTTTCCACCACAGATCGATAATTGTTCTCAGAAATTAAAATTTAAAAAATGTCGATCATTTTCTTCATACAACAAATCTTGACGTTTTCTACACTAACAGAATATTTGAAGGAATTTTGTACAATAACAAATATTATATTATTAAAAAAGTCGTCGAAGTTTTAAAAATAATAAAGAGTACATAATAAAAAGTAGCCTTTTTTCGTACGAATAAAAAATTGCCAAAATTTTCTATATTTAATTTAAAAAAAATCGATGAATAAAGAATAACGAAGAGTCTTTTAAAAATCCAAAAAAATTATAATGAAAAATGTCCACGAGTTTTTTAGTAAAAAAATTAAGCAGTTTTTTATTATAAAAAAATTTCGACGAGTTTTTTAATAAACTAATTTCGACTATTTTTTTAATAACAAAATGTCGACGAGTTTTTTTTTATAAAAAATTCGACGAGTTTTTTTAATAAAATAATTTCGACGAGTTTTTGTAATAAAAAAATTTCGACGAGTTTTTTAATAAACTAATTTCGACGATTTTTTTGATTAAAAAATCGACGAGTTTTTTAAATAAAAAAATTTCGACGAGTTTTTGTAATAAAATAATTTCGACGAGTTTTTTATTAAAAAAAATATTCGACGAGTTTTTTATTAAAAAAAATATTCGACGATTTTTTTATTAAAAAAATATTCGACGAGTTTTTAATGAAAAAAATTTGACAATTTTTTTTAATGAAAAAAATTTCTAAGAGTTTTTTTTAAAAAAATAGTTTCGACGATTTTTTTTTAATAAAAATATTTCTACGAGTTTTTTTAATAAAAAAAATTACGACAAGTATCCATAAAAAAAAATTAAAAAAAAACAAGAAATATTTAATGAAAAATTCGACAACATTTTCTAACACACAATTCTGCGAAATTTCTATAATAAAAAAATAACGAAATAAAAATCGGCGACGAGTAAAACGTCGAAGTTCGTTATATCCAGGGTAAAATTGGGTAGAACAAAACTCGAAAGTTCGTTATAACCGGTGTACGTTATAAAAAATTAAGAAATGGAAATATAAGTAAAAAAAAATCAAATCAATTTCTATACTAATAAAATTCGATAACATTATTTCTAAGAATAAAGTTCGTCGAAAATTCCAAAATACAAACATTTTCAACATTTTCTAGGTTGTAAAAGTAGACGATATTTTTTTAAATAATAAAAAGTATGTCCCTGTTTAATAAAAATTCGACAACTTTTTTAAAATAAATTTGTTTACACAATTTTCTACCATAAAAAAAAAATCGGAACATTTTTTGATTTTGATAAAATTTGTCAAAATTTCTATAATAATAGAATTCGATGAGTTTTTTAACCCATACAATTGTCCGCCCTCCTCCAATTCAACTAATTGCCCCACCAATTAGTTAACATGGATCATTATGGTTGACAATGAACAACTCCCCCTGCACTTGGTGTAGCCGATTACGATTACATGCACAAATTACAAAGTGTCTTGGTATGTTTTTTTTTCTTTTCTTGTAATTTCTTAAACACAAAATAATTATAAATATTGAATAAACTTAGCGGATAGTTATACGCGTGCACGTACACAACGAATAAAGAAGCACATTATCAATAATACGGATGGACGGACGGACGGACGGACTGAGGCACGGACATTGGCGAGTAATCACAATTCACATTGTGTGGATGGAAATACAGAAATATTGAAATTAAATTGCAAGTTCAGACATTCGAAATGTATGGACGACGTTGTGTGGGCTGTATGGTAAAATTGTTTAATTGTTTGCCATGCGAATAAATTTACAATTACAACAACAATACAACATCAGCAACAACAACAGCAACAAATATAATTTATTGATGTAAATGAATGTGTAATTAGTAATTGATGATGTACGAGCATGTTCGTACGAACGTACGGTCGTAGAAATTGTTGTTCGCCAATGAAACTAAAAGTGAATTGTAAAAAGAAAAATGATGTTCTTTGGAAGTCGTCCACTTTTGTGAAATGAATCGGGTTGCAAGAGAGGAAGAGAATTTTTTTTCACATAACAAAATTTCGCCATAACGCAAACATTGTTTATAATAAAATTTCGACGACAGTTTTTGTAATAAAAATTCGACGATAGTTTTCGTAATAAAAATTCAATGAAACTTCTATACTTAAATTTAGACACAATTTTCTATATTAAAATTTCTACTTATTTTCTCATTTACAAATTTCGAAATTTTTTATGGAAAAATTTCGTAGAAAAAAATTTTCTATATATTTTTTATAAAATTTTAATATAAAAATTTAGTAGAAATTTTAATATAGAAAATTAATTCGAAATTTTTAATATAAAAAATTGAGTCGAAATTTTTAATATAGAAAATGTAGTCGAAATTTTTAATATAACAAATTTATTCGAAACTTTTAATATAACAAATTTAGTCGAAATTTTTAATATAAAAAATGTAGTCGAAATTTTTAATATAGAAAATTTAGTAATTTTTAATATAGAAAATTTAGTAATTTTTAATATAGAAAATTTAGTAATTTTAATATAGAAAATTTAGTAATTTTTAATATAGAAAATTTAGTAATTTTTAATATAGAAAATGTAGTCGAAATTTTTAAAGGATAACATTTAATAGACATTTTTATAGACATACAAATTTTATTATAGAAATTTCGTCGAAATTTTAGTATAGAAAATTAAGTCGAAATTTTAATACAGTAATTATAGTAGAAATTTTTAAAGGATAAAATGTAGTCGAAATTTTTAAAGGATAAAATTTAGTCGAACTTTTTATAAACAAAATGTATTCAACTGAAAAATTTTATTATAAAAAATTTCGTCGAAATTTTAGTATAGAAAATTTAGTCAAAATTTTTGAAGTATAAAATTTAGTCGAAATTTTTGAAGTATAAAATTTAGTCGCTATTTTTATAAAGAAAATGAATTCAACATAAAAGTCTAATTATAGAAAATTTCGTCGAAACTCTAATATAGAAAATTTAGTCGAATTTTTTAAAGGATACAATTTAATCGAAAATTTTATAGACAAAATGTATTTAACATAAAAATTTTATTATAGAAATTTCGTCGAAATTTTAATATAGAAATTTTTAAAGGATAAAATGTAGTCGACATTTTATAGACAAAATGTATTCAACTGAACAATTGTATTATAGAAAATTTCGTCGAAATTCTAATATAGAAAATTTAGTCGAAATTTTTAAAGGATAAAATGTAGTCGACATTTTTAAAGAATAAAATTTAGTCGATATTTTTATAAAGAAAATTAATTCAACACAAAAATTTTATTATTGAAAATTTCGTAGAAATTCTAATATAGAAAATTTAGTCGAAATTTTTAAAGGATACAATTTAGTCGACATTTTTATAACTCTTTCCGGCGCACTATATAAAATCGGCAAAAATTAAAGAAAATTTTTATTTGCTTTTATTTATAGAAGTAATTTATTGAAAAAAATGTTAAAAAAAAAAATATTTCCTTACAGGATTTCGCGCAAGGATGTGGTATGATTTTTATACCACCACCATATACCATTGCACACAGAATGTAGGAAAATTAATTAGATAAGTGGTATAGTTTTCATAGCACCGCGCCGGAAAGAGATAAAGAAAATTAATTCAACATAAAAATTGTTATTATAGAAAAAATATAAAATTTCGACTTAATTTCCCATAATAAAAGTGGAATACATTTTTTATATTTAAATTTTGACTAAATTTCTTATATAAAATTTTATATTTTATAATTTTTTTAAAAATTTTTTAAAAATTTAAAATTTCGACGGACTTTTCCATAATAAATGTGGAATAAATTTTCTATAATAAAATTTTGACTACATTTTCTATATAGAAAGTTAGACTAAATTTCGATAAAAAAAAATATTAAAAAGTATTCGAAAAATACAAACAGCTATACAATAAACTAAATTGGATGAAGTGTTCTATAAAATGAACATATTCGAAATTAATAAAAAAAATTAGAAGAATTTTTCTATAATTGATAACAAATATAAAAAATATATAAAAATAATAAATAAAAAAAAAAACATTGTAAAAAACACTCGAAGATTTTTTTAATATGACGATATTTCTGGCTAATTTAAAAAAAAACATAATAACAATAATTTGGAAATTTTCTATAATTGATAAATACCGATGAAATCTGTTTTTTTATTTAAATAAAAATATGACGAAATTTTCTATAATTCAAAACTTCGAAGATAATTTCTATACGTAAAAAATGTCTATTGAACTTTCGGAAAATTTCATAAAAAAGAACAAAGTCGGTTAAATATTATCATTAACTTTATGATTTCATTATAAAAACAATAATTTTATCATAAACTATATGATTTTACCATAAACATGATGTATTTATTATTTTTATTATATCGAAACTCTAGGAAAGCAGCATATCCTTGTTTTCAAGATTGGGTAAGTCATCTTAAAAAAAAGAATATCTATATCACTTATTGGCTTTAAGACATCCGAGTAGAATTTTCCTAGAGCTGAGCACAGAGACAAATTACAAAAAAAAAAGTCTTTGCATATTAAACGAAAAAAGGGTTCTAATATTATCTCGTATAAAATGCATAAACTATAGAGAAATATTATCGCAAGTTCCATTGTTTGAAATTACACCAACACTTGACTGAGTGATTTACAATGTGAACGAACGGCCACCAACACAACTGATGAATGAATGAGAAATTGTGTGACTATTAATAGAAAACTAACTACCATTGAAAGTTTATATTTTTTGCAATAGCAGCGCGCGATAACAAATTGAGAAAAAGTTATGCGACTTTTTTTCTCCCGCCACCATAGAAATTCCATTCATACACTCGTCATTGACGAATTCAACCGCAAATGGACGCTGTAGGAATCTACGTACGAGTCTGTCCGACTGCTGTGATAAATTTGAATAAAATTGGCGAACTACAAAAACAGCAACAAAACGCCAGCTTCAAAGCGTCAGCTTCAAAAACTACAGTTGCTGCGAAATGTATAAAAATTAAATCTCGAATAAGAAACAAAACGCCACAGTCAAATAAACTTTTACATAAAATCTATAGATGTGCATATGTACGTACTCCTCGTATGGACAAATGAATGGATGGATGAATGAATGAATAGTGGCTACCAGTGGAGGAGCAATTCATAGCGGGGAGTTGGAGGAAGCTGTACGAAGAGTTTGTGGAAGCACACAAACACACACACACACACACAAAAAAGTATTTAATTTGAGGCAAACTAGCCATGATTAGGAACATCCGGTTTACTAACCGAAAAAGCAACAACAATAACGGTGTGAGTGTGTGTGCGTTTAACTTGCGACAACGAAGCCCCACAAAGATCGGACGAAAAATCCGAACAACACCAAAACGAATATATCGGAGAGGGAGAGAGAGAGACGTTAAATTAGTAACGTCGTAGTAGTAAAGTGGACGCAACACGCACGCACACCACACCAGGCAAAGTGACCGGCATAGAAATGTACAAGAGAAAGAGAGAGAGACATGTAACAACCCATAGGGACATTTTGCAAGGCCTCCTCATGAAATAGCTGCTGAAAGGCCTTTTTATTCTGGGCCTTCTAAAAATAAGCTTTCGAGAAGGAATTTTTGTGTACAAAACAGACTTGCTAACGATCTCTGAACAATTCTCTAATTAGGCCTGCCAGCAGAACTCGTCCTTAAAGGTCCAATTAGTCTTGACCGTTGACGGCTGACTGTAGACGATCAGCTGTTTGAGTTGGGGTTGCATTTTGCATATGTTAGAGAGAGACAACTAAAATTGACGGTAGACGACGGTAGACTTGTGCAGGTTGCAGAATCAATGATTTCCGAATAAATCCATTCGTGGTCCTGCTTTTTCCTAAAAGGGCCTCCCGCCTTGTTGCCAGTCATCGCTACTGCCGCCGCAAAAAAACAAAACAATATCACATCACCTCTCGTACAGTGGCAGGCCATGCGATGCGTACGACGTATCGTCCATGCATGATTATTTCATACAGACTTTTTAGACAACAGCACACACTACCGGAGAGCCTCTAAAAACAATTTCCAGTATGAGCGTTAATGACAATGACGGACAAGATCATAGTGGTGGTGACGAGGATGAGACGCTATTGTGGTTGGTGATGATGATGCTACCTCGGCCACAGTATTTCGAGAACATTCGTGTACGGTGATAAACGTAAATTGGCCTCGTTGGCATTATCTTGGTACAGAGATAAAAAATGACTACTTAAATGATTTGGAATACACATTGCAAAAAAAAAAAAAAAAAAAAACATCCGAGTCAAGCTCTACCAGACTTCAAACCAAAATACAAGAAATCCTTTAACATACTGAATCCAACACAAACTCCGATTGCTAACATCAATATGTCAATATGTCTAGAGACAAAAAAGGAGTTGAGGGAATGGATGAAGACGACCCATGCCTTAAGGTGGTAAGAGGAACAGGTGGGAAGAACCACAAAGGAAACCTCGATTACAAGAAAACAAAGAGAATACTCGGGTTTAACAAAAAGGAACTGAGTAAGCTAGTTGGGGTCATCACAGGACACCTATATGATGTTCCGAGAACGACGAATGTAGGGCATGCGGAAAGGACGCCGAGACGGTGGAACAGTTCCTGTGCCAGTGCCCTGCTTTCTCGCAGTTCCGGAAAGTCCAGTTAGGAGAGAACACCTTAGATGTCAAAGCAATAGACATAAGGAATTTATGGAACTTTATAGAGGGGACCGAATTCCTAACGTAGAAAAAAAGGGGAAGGAAATTTGTAGAAGAAACCAGGAGCGCACAACAGGCCGAATTGCTGGCCTAGATGTATGTCAGCAACATTCAATCTAACCTACCTAACCTTATATTTTTATATATTTCCTTTTTTATATATTTTTTTATTTTTAATATATTTTTATTTAACTTTTTTTATATTTTTGATAAAAAAAAATATATAAAAATAACAAAAAAGTAAAAGAATATATAAAAAAAATATTTATGTTTATTTTATTTTATTAATATATAAATATAAATAAAAAATAAAAATAAATATATAAAAATAGAATTATATAAAAAAATAAATAAAAATTAAAAATATTTATAAAAATAGAAATATATAAAAAAATAAATAAAAATTAAAAAAATTTATAAAAATTATAGAAAAATATTAAAAAGCAAAAAATTTATAAAAATATAAAAATATATTAAAATACGAAAATATTAAAAAAAAATATATAAATATAAATTTTTTTTATAAAAATATCAAAAATTAAATATATTTTTATTTTTCCATAATTTTTATATGTTTTTTTAATTTTTATTTTATTTATTTATTTTTAATATATTTTTATTTATTTTTTTATATTTGTATACATTGTTAAATTTTTAATATTTAATAATTATTTTTATATGCATAATTTTATATTTATCTTTTTATTTTTTATATATATTTTCATTATTCATATTTTTTTTTAATTTTTTATTTTTCATACAGGGTGGCGCAAAAGGAATCCTCCTATCAGAAAATGCTATAAATTTATAAATATTTAATATATATATATATATTCATTTACTTTTTATGGTTTCTTTATTTTTTATATATTCTGTAGTTTTTTAATATATTTTATTTTAATTTTTATGTATATTTTTTATATTTTTCATTTTTTTTATAATTTTCTTATATTATTTAAGATTATTTTTTTTAAAATATAATATTTTTTTAATTTTTGTATTTATTTTTTTAAAAAAATATATAAAAATTAAAAAAATGTATGAAAATATCAAAAAAATAAATATATTTTTATTATTTATAATTTTTATATATTTTTTTATTTTTAATATATTTTTATTTTTAATATTTATTTTTATATATATTTTTATTTTTTATATATTTTTTAGTTTTCATATTTTTTATATATTTTTTCATTTTTTATATATTTGTTTTTTTAATTTTTATGTTTATTTTTATTTTTTATGTATATTTTTTATTTATTTATTAATAACAATACAAAATAAATTTATATTCTAATTTTGGGTCTAAAGGTAAACCGGGTGACAAAGACCATTTGGCTTGATTTTTGCAGTGACAGACCAAAGCCTCTGGTGGGAATTGAACCCACAACCCCCACGCTGATAGTAAAGCACGCTACCAATTTATAATTTTCATATATTTTATTATTTTTAATATATTTTTTTATTTTTATATATTTATTTATTTTTTATATATTTTTTTAATTTCCAAATTAATTTTTTTTTTTCTATATATTTTTTTAATTGTTTTATATTTTTTTATGAAATCAGCTGCAGATATTGAAGTCAAAAGAAATATTTACGTCAATATGTATACTAGACGTGTACAGGCTAATTTATTATATTTATGCAAAAATAGTGAAAAATCTTTTCAAAACTTTGTTTGTATTGGAAAATTTCAGCGTAAAATTTTAAAATTGCATATTTTCCTTTTAGATTCTTTCGTTGATCAAGTTCTTCATTAGTTTCTAGGTCGCCCAGCACAGATTCATTTTTCATTTGGTTCCAGCGATCTTGTCCAACGCACTGTACTGTACTGTGGATACAAATTGTACGATGGTGATGATGATATTCGTCTTGCATACGGCTATGGTGGTCATTGCCTTAGCCGTCCATAGATTATTTATTCTGTTTTTTTTTTTTTTTGTACAATTACCACCACCACCACAACTACATTACCACTACACTGAAACATGCGCAATTCTTCCAGCTGTTTGTTTTATGAGGCTTATGCTGATATTGATCTGAGACGCAGAATCTGAATCTCAGACTGGAGAGCTCTGGCCGAGGAGGATGCAGAGGCTGTTGCCCATGATATGTGTGTCCGTTCATTGCTGAGAAGTGTATATCGTGTTGTGTTGTTATAAGATCTTTGCGCTGTGTTGTCGCTGTTCGTTTGCCATTACGGCGATCATTATAATTATTATAATGATGATGGTTTCTTTTAGCTACTCGACTTTATTTTTCGTTTGCTCCGAATGTACTCCAAATGTTGTTGTTGTACGGTTGTTTGGCTACTAGTATTAAGCTTTAATTTGTTACTCGTATTCTCGTTGCTGTTGTTGTTGTCTGCTTGCCTTTGTGAAGACGTTACGTGTTCATGTTCATTGATCTTATTTCTGGACTGGAGGCTATGTTGTCGATGTTGATGCTGATGACGATGACGACTCATCACATGTGGAACTGTTTCGGACACATGTATAGGCACACACACACACACACACCGTCATGCTATTGGCGGATCTTTATTGAGAATTGTATTTGCTGATTTTGCACATTTATCGTTGGCCATCATTTAAGCCATCCCAACATTATCTGTGTATCGTTATCAGCCTCATCATAATCGGCTGTATCGTGGCCAACATTTCACTTGTCTTAATAGTGTATCTGTCTGTCTGACTGACTGACTGTCCAAGTGCACTTTGGCTGCAGTTTCTGTGCTGATATCTTCATTTTCCAATTTAGATGTCATATCTTCAAAATACGAGCGACTGCAGAGACTCGTGGTACGTCGTCTTTCCCCCCCGGTTGTCATTTAAATAAAGACAAAGACTGATGGCGGTAATTAATTTGTTTAAAATACGACCGCATCGGACTGTCTTAGAGACGCGATATCAACATTTAAATTTATTTATGAAGTGGGGTTGACTTGACCACTTGAACGGGTACAACCAGATTTATACCCAGCAGCAGCAGCAGCAGCACTTATGGACAATTATACACAAATGTCGACTTAAAACTCTATGAGTTATACAGATTTATAAATTAGTCTGGTTGAGGTTGCTGTCGGCAATCGAACGTGAGAAATGATTTATGAAAATGCCAGCCTTGGCGAATGATTTTAACTTCGGATATTTTATTTGAAAACTTTCCTCATCGGCACGCTTGTTTAGCCATTCGATCAAGACTGCCCGAAAGGACATTACATTAAATGGAGCACGTGTAATAATTATCCTTCACATTTTTATTACACAATTTCTAATTTGTAAAGTGAAACAGCCTAAATGAACTGTAAAGCCATTGGCCCACTGTTAAGTGTGAAATGGCCGGCTGATCGGCTGACGACGCACTGTATAGAAAATTCGTTCTCCAGCCGAACTGGCCATGTGTGGAATACTCTTCCAGCAAGTGTCATTCCTGCCAACTGTGACATTCTCAAATTCCCCGACTTCCTCTTTTCTCCCGCCAATATCCTTATTTCCTATCGCTAAGGCAGTGCAGTGCATTTATAGGCGGCATCCCCTGAGCGTTAGACAGAAAAATATAACAACAAAAAAAAACACACCACCACAATGCGAAGGTCCACAAAATCAATAGCTGATGGCTTTTCCATCAAGTTTTAATTAAAATTCAGGTCTCTGACGAATTTTTCCCTACTCGATACTACAAAAAGCAATTCTTTGCCCTGCATTTCAACAGATATTAATCGAAATTAATTTCATTCGAAAATGCTTTTAATTTCGGTGACACTACGAAATTATCCAAAAAAAAAAAACCAAATGCATCTAATGTTGGCCTCCCCTTGTCACCTTCTGCCCGCCCTCTCTGTCTATTAGTGCAACGCCAAACAAAATGCATAACAAATTGGACAAGTGAGTGTGGAGAATGACATTAAAATGCATTTGGATTGTACTTTCATAACACCAACGGACAAAACAAAATTAAATAATAAAAACAACAACAACAGACAAAAAAAGAAACATTGGAAAAATGACTTTGCAATTTGTGCCACAAGTGAAACGATAGCATTAAAAACAAAAAACTAAAGAGTGGCCATAAAATTGTTTAAAGATAGACCGTGAGACAGACAGACAGACCGACGTTTTGTCTGTACAGATAAAATAATTCGTTTTCAAATCGATTTCATAATAAGTTGTTGTTGCGCATGCTCACCTTTTAATTTGTTTCACTTTGTTGACTATTTATTGCAGCAGCAACAACAACAACAACGGCTACAGCTATGACGTTTGCTTTAAAACTCAAATGATGCGTTAAATTGCTAAACAATTTTATTTTCAAATTCCCCCTCTCTGTCTCTCGCTCACACTTCATGTCTACCTTTTTCCCCGTTTTCCACCAATACCTCGCCTTGCGAGTTATGTCGCGGCCGGTAACTATCCTTTCTATCTGCTCGCGTTTTCGATTATTAACATAAAACCCATTAAAATTAGACGTGAACAGCAACAACAAGGCGACAATTTTCAGCGATAACGTTATGTTGAAAAGTGCTATAGAAACGAGTAGGCCAGCGCGAATTCAACGCTCGCTACGCCACAAATTGAAACAGAACATTTCTCAATCATTAGCTCTCGTTTAGTCTCATATCTTGTCCTCCTTTAATGGGACACGATAATAAATACGAGCGCAGGGGAAATTGTCAGCGACCGGTTTAAGGTGTAGTTAGTTAACTACACTAACTAAAGTTTAGTTAAGGTGCTAGAGTTCGGTTTAGATAGTTTAATTATCGAAATACAATATACATAGTTAGTTAATGTAACTAACTAACTTAGCTTTATTTAGTTAACTAACTTAACTTTATTTAGTTAACTAAACTAACTAAACTTGAGTTAGTTAACTAAACTTGAGTTAGTTAACTAAACTTGAGTTAGTTAACTAAACTTGAGTTAGTTAACTAAACTTGAGTTAGTTAACTAAACTTGAGTTCGATAACTAAACTTGATTTAGTTAACTAAACTTGAGTTAGTTAACTACTATTGAGTTAGTTAACTAAACTAAAACAACGTCAGTTAGTTAACAAAACGTCAATTAGTTTAATACACTAACATAACGTCAGTTATTTAAATTAACTAACTAACGTTAGCTAGAATTATTTTAGTCAACTAACCTAACTAAACCTTAGTTAGTTAATTAACATTAATTAGCTGATTATATTTTAGTTAGTTAACTGAACTAAAAAAAATTTAGTTATTTAACTAAAGTTTAGTTATTTAGCTAACTAACCTAGCTTAACTTTAGTCAGTTAACTAACATAACCTAACTTTAGTTAGTTAGTTAACCTAACCTAACTTAACTTTAGTTAGTTAACTAACCTAACGTGACATTAATTAGTTAACCAACATAACTAAAAATAAGTTAGTTAACTTACCTAACTTAACTTTAGTTAGTTAACTAACCTAACTTAACTTTATTTAGTTAACTAACCTAACTTAACTTTAGTTAGTTAACTAACCTAACTTAACTTTAGTTAGTTAACTTACCTCACTTAACTTTAGTTAGTTAACTTACCTAACTTAACTTTAGTTAGTTAATAAACTTAAATTAGGTGAAACTTTAAACTTTAGTTACTTAACTAAACTAACTAGAATGTTGTTATTTAACTAAAATTTTGTTATTTAACACAAATTTAGTTGGCTGACTAAACTAACCAGAATTTAGTTAGTTTATCCAAATTTAGTTAGGTAACTAACCTAACTTTAGTTAGTTAACTAACATAACTAAACTTTAGTTAGTTAATTAAACTTTAATTAGTTGATTGAACTTTAGTTACTTAACTGAACTAACTAAAATGTTGTTATTTCACAAAAAATTTTTTGGCTCACTAAACTAACCAGAATTTAGTTAAATAATCAAACTTTAGTTACGTAACTAATCTAACTTAACTTTTGTTAGTTAACTAACCTAACTTAACATTAGTTAGTTAACTACCTAACTAAACTTTAGTTAACTAACGAACCTAACTAAACTTTAGTTAGTTAATGAACCTAACGAACCCCAGCTTCTCATTTACGTGCTTCTTGCGGAATTCGAAACCATACAAAGTAACGCTGTCGCGATCATTCCATCTCTTCACGAACGATATCAATCGAATACGGACAAAATAGGTGACCCAACAAAAAGTCACGATTTCCTGAAGTAAACCCCTTTCCAAAAACCTGTCGCCAACGTACTGACCAACTTAACACACTCACCCTTATTTAACAAACAACAAAAAATGAAGAAAAAGAGGAAATATAATGGAGTATTGAAATAATAAATGAAAATATCGTTACAAAGTCATATCAAACGTTTTAAATTTCAAACCTCATTTAGATATTGGTGGTGGTTCGTTCGATCGTGTGCATCTATGACCACTTTGAGAAGAAATGCAACTAAACAACACAAAAAACGCGTTGAAAAAGAAGAAGAAAAGTATGCTTCATTTGTTTTATTGACTCCGTGTCGCTTGAGTTTTATTCTGTTCTTGTCGATTTGGTTCTCTGTGGCATTTGATACGGCTGCAGACATTTGCACACATTTAAAATGAAACGATCGGTTGGACGTTTCGGTCGATCGGTCAATTGCTGCATTGGCACAGCACGTTGCACATTGATGATGATACGCATGTGCAACCACTGCAGCACCAGTGCCCAGTCAAACGATTGTCTGTTCGGGGGAGGAGGAGAAGGAGCCGCAGGACGGCTGCTCTCTAACAAGGGGGGGGGGGGGGGGGGCCGACCAACAAATGTGAGGCATGAATGAACGAATCAATGGAAAGGAAAAAAAAAACAACACCAACGTTGGGCAGCAAATGACTTTGTTATGATGGCCAGAGAACTGGAAAATTGTCTGGTAAGTAACATTATTTACTTGGCGCAGGTGCATTTTCTTCGCTGTGCTGTGTGCGCGCTGTGGCGAAATGAAAACGCTTTTCATAATATCAATTTCATATTCACTACACTGCACTGCAGTCGACCAGTCATCATCATCATCATCCTCATGCTGGATTATGGCTTAAGAGAAAGAGTTGGCAGAGGTTCGTGGTCGTTGCGGCGATGGTGATGTTGGCTCAGATGATGCCAGCCAGCCATAGTTGTGGTAGTTGTTACCATTTTATTGATCAAGTTTTCATTTAATTTCTTCTTCATCAGAACCACAATGAAGCACACTTTTCAATTGGTTTTACGATTTGATTTAGATGCAGTACGCATTATGCCAATGCCGCACGGCATCGGGGGGATTGCTAAATATCCTCGGCTCCTCACTATTCTGCTTGGTGAAACTAGAGAATCACATCTGTTATTAGCCAGCGTTTGCCACATCGATACCGATACCGATGCCACCTTATACATCATCATCATCATCGTCATCATCATCATCCACATGTTCATCCATGGATCGATGGTTAATGGCCGCTTGTATGACGGCGAACGAAGCGTATCATTTCAGTTTTTCTATGTTTGAATTAATATTGTTATAAATGTTGACATGTTCGTTAACATATCGTTGATTTTTCTGAAATTATATATCCCAACTGTAGCCGCGTATGGTGCACAGAAAGCCCGATGATCAATGAGTCAATTTCAGGCATACACATAATGAACGAGGGGCGACGTGCAATTATGCATTTCATACATACACGTTTTCACACAATAGATATACGGTGAGTGACCCTGATTTGAAGTGAAAACAATGGTGGCCAGTTTGGAAACGAAAACAGAATTAAAAAAAAAAAAGTATTCTTGACAAATATTTTTATGACCAAATTAAAAATAGCTGATGGACTCGATATTATTGTGAAATTGTTTTCACAACACTCCGAGGATTTATGTTTTTTCTACAATTCATTTTGTTCCCAAGCTTGATCTTAATTCACATTGACTGATCAAAGACTTTCGGTGCAGGTAACTGTCGATCGGATTAAGGAACCAGTTCTCCTTGCCTAAACACACTAATCAGCCATTTAATTCTTTTATAAAATATATTTTGGAAACTTGGTGCTAATTCGTATTTACTGATCAAAGACGTTTTACGCTCTTAAGCCTCCACCAGACTTTTAGGCCCAGACAAAAACGAATCACCCAGTTAATTTGTTGTTTAATTTAATTAAAAAAATATTTAATTGTGCTATTAAACTTTCACAAAAACGAATCACCCAGTTACTTTTTCGCTTAATTCTATCGGGCTGCAGTAACGAATAGTTTAACTGCAGCCCGGATTCAGTTTTTATATCGTAAAGTTTGACACCCCGCACTGTGGGATCGCTTCATACATTTGTGTGCAAAAAATAGAAGGAGTAGTCCGTGATCATTGAAAGTTGGCACCGAGCATTATATTGACTAAATTAAGAAAAAAATGGAATTTCATCAAAATCGGCCACGCCCACCGCCCACCGCCCATACAATCCAAATGGATTTTTCGCATAAAATTTTTCCTATCCGGTCAAAAGTGTTCAAATTTGGTACATACAGTTTCTAGAATTAAGAAAAGATGCGTGCCAAGTTTCATCAAAATCGGCCACGCCCACCGCCCATACAATCCAAATGGATTTTTCGCATAAAATGTTTCCTATCCGGTCAAAAGTGTTCAAATTTGGTACATACAGTTTCTAGAATTAAGAAAAGATGCGTGCCAAGTTTCATCAAAATCGGCCACGCCCACCGCCCATACAGATTATAGATAAGAATTTTTTTTAATATTTTGTTTATTATTCCACAAAAAAAATTATTTATTCTTCATCTATCATTTCTTTGACTACATCATCACATTCCAAATCCTGTTTGGATGGCTTATGTCTTAGGCTGGTTATAAAAGGGTCTGATGAAACCAGTAAGCGATGAAAAATATCAGTGTTTGTCGCAACTCTACTGCATTCCCTAGAAAACATTAACCTATACTTCCTGTAGTCCGTATTTCTTGCTTCTTCCGCTTCTTCACTTAGCATACCAATAGGAAGAATTGCTGCATCCATGATGTCTTTTCCATGTATAAGTATTTTATGCACGGTGATCGGCATGTTATATTCAATAAATAGCTGGCCTAAAATTATGCAATACTTTTTTTTGCAAAAATTTAATGAAAATTTTCATGACTTTTACCAGAAATTTCTAGTTTTCTTCCACTTCCGGAAGTTTCCTAAAAATATTTTTTGGTTTAATCGAAAGAAGACATTCCCACCTTTCATTTTATTAAAAGAACGGCTTGGAGGAGAGTGGAGCTACATTTTTTTGTGTCCATTGAAAATCCAAAAAAAAAATTTTTTAGCGGCTTACAGATTTGGACATATCTTCCTAACGGTTTATGATATCCCCATGATTTTTTTTTTTAATTTATAGAGAAATACTATATTTTTAAAATATATTAAAGTCAAATGGTATTATCAAGAAAATTTTACATATATGGACCACTGCATTGCATGAAAATATAAGTCATTTCTTGCTTAGCACCCTTGCAGGGACTTTCCCTCAATTTTTCACAAATAGAATAAAATTTTTCGAAAAAACCATAAATGCACATTTCGTATTTAAACAGTTCTCTACAAAACTGCATCTTTAAATTTTTGAAATTCAGTAGTTGAAAAATTGATTTATTGACACCAAAATCCCACAGTGCCCCGTATCGCACGACGTATGGACACAGGGTTTTTACTTTTAGTGAACCTAACTAAAATTTAGTTAGTTGACGAATCTAACTAAACTTTACCTTAGTTAGTTAACGAACCTAACTAAACTAATATTAGTTAACGAACCTAACTAAACTATATTTAGTTATATAACCTAACTAAACTTTAGTTAGTTATATAACCTAACTAAACTTTAGTTAGTTAACGAATTTATCTAAAGTTTAGTTAGTTAACGAACTAATCTAATCATTAGTTAGTTAACAAATCTTACTAAAGTTTAGTTAGTTAACGAACTTCACTTAACTGTAGTTAGTTAACGAACCTAAGTAAACCTTAGAGTTCACGAACCTAACTAAACTTTAGTTATTTAACGAACCTCACTAAACATTAGTTAGTTAACGTACCTAACTAAAGCTTACTTGGCGAATGAACCAAGCTAAACTTTAGTTAGTTAACGAACCTAACTAAACTTTAGTTAGTTAACTAACCTAAATAAACTTTAGATAGTTAAGAGAACCTAAATAAACTTTAGATAGTTAACTAACCTAAATAAACTTTAGTTAGTTAAGAGAACCTAAATAAACTTTAGTTAGTTAACTAACCTAAATAAACTTTAGTTAGTTAACTAACCTAAATAATCTTTAGTTAGTTAACTAACCTAAATAAACTTTAGTTAGTTAACTAACCTAAATAAACTTTAGTTAGTTAACTCACCTAAATAAACTTTAGTTAGTTAACTAACCTAAATAAACTTTAGTTAGTTAACGAATCTAACTAAACGTTAGTTAGTAAACGAATCTACTAAACGTTAGTAAGTTAACGAACCTAACTAAACTTAAGTTAGTTAACTAACCTAATTAAACTTTAGTTAGTTAACTAAACTAAATAAACTTTAGTTTAGGTAAACGAACTTAACCGGATCATATGCGACCTTACTTACTTACTTAAGTTGGCTCTACAACCTGTTGTTGGTCTTAGCCTGATTAATAAGTGATTTCCAAGCACTTCGGTCTTCTGCTTGGCTTCTCCAGTTCGTGATACCCATCATCTTCATGTCTTCTTCCACTCGGTCCATCCACCCGAGTCTTGGTCTTCCCTGTCTGTTCTACCGTGCATTTTCTAATGTCTTCTCCATCAGGATGTTGAAGAAGTTACACGATAAGCTGTCGCCCTGTCTGAGACCTCTAGTAGAAGTGAATGGCTCGGAGAGATCACTTCCTATTTTTACTGAAGACCTAGTCATTCTACAAGGGCGTATAAGTTTTGCTGGTATTTTATACGCAGACATGGTGTCAAATACTTTTTCTCTTATAATCGATGAGAATGTGGTATGTATCGATCTGCTTTTCGTTAGTCTTTTCCAGGATTTGGCGTAGTGAAAAGATTTGGTCGATTGTTGATCTATTCGGCCTGAAGCCACACTGATAGGGCTGGATCAGTTCGTTGAGATTTGGCTTCAGTCTTTCACGCAATATACTTGAAAGTATTTGATATGCGATGGATAAGAGGCTTATACCGCGATAGTTGGCGCAAACGGTCTTGTCTCCTTTTTTATGAATCGGACATAGTACGCATAGTACGCAGTACTCGTCAGGCATGCTTTCATCTACCCTGATTGTGGAAACTTTATCAGCTCGTCTCCACAAACATCTTATGGAGGACCGCTGCAATTTTTCCGAGAACCCAGTTTGAACCGCCACAGCTTCGCTCCCGTTACGTGTGGGAATACCAAACCTTTCCACTTGAGCTCGGCGATACTTCAACGAGACTTCTGCAAGAATTTCTCTAACTTTTGACAAGGCAAACACTGACGAATAGGCCTGTCCACATAAGAAAGAAGTTAGCAAAACCATGTGCAATAAAACATATGGTGGGTTTGCAGAATAGAGGGAGTTAGGCTTTCAGAAAAGTTACTTGGTGGACAGGAAGTCAAAGTTGATCACCTCGGTTGTGATAAATCACAATTTGCCAGATCAACATCGAAACTACAAAACCATTTGCCATAGACATTATGTGCAGTTTGGACAGAAGGTCCTAACACAGGGTGTCGAAGTTGAATGCCTCGGTTGTGATAAATCAGAAATTTTACGAAATATGAACACACACTGGGAGATCAAAAACATAATTTTTCTTTCCTCTATGCACTTTTTAAACTTGGCGACTTCTAACAAATTTCAATTCAAATCAGTGACAAGACAAATAGAATATGATGGACTTATTTCAATCTTTTTCAAAATTCTCAGCTAGCTGGCAATCAACATTGGAAGGCAGAAATATATTTCATGTGAGTACATTACCCTTTGTTTTGGAGATTTCATATAAATCGTGTGTAGTCAGCACTTACCTAAAAAGAAAAAAAAATAATGTGGTGGAAAATTAATACATATTTAAAAAGTTTGGCGTCAACTAATAAAACGCAAGAAATAATTATTCTAAAATAAATAATGGAAAATGTTGAACTCTGAGAGTGCTGAAGGCAATCCAGATATATTTGAAAGAAATTTTGACCACGACGGGAAAAAAAATGTAATACATTTTTGAAATGAAATGAGTAGTTTTTTAGCTGGGCTAACAAAGTTTTTTTATGAATTTTGTAATTTGCTTTTAATCAATGTGTAGAAACTAAATGAAATGGAATTTTGGACACACACGAAAAAGAAAAATTAATAAATTTAGTTTAAAGATTTTTGTATATTTTTCTTTTTTTTCGACTGTAAGAAGTGTGCCTGCAACTAATTTATTAGATTTCGGTTAAATGGCCAAAAATGTTAACCAAAAATCTCATTAATTACCTGCACTTCACAACGAAAACAAAAAATTTAAGAAAAATATACAAAAATCCTCCCAAAAAATATTCTTTCAGCGCATTGCCAATGCATTTTCAATTATTTATTGCATTTCTTCTGTAATGCAGAAGACAGTTTTATAATGTGTTAAAATGTTTACATTACATGAGATGAGAACACAAGAACAATTTCCATTTTATTATTGAAATTGAAAATTTATTTGTTTTGGTTTAAACCAAAAAAAATTCAAACAAATTGTGGTGGGTGCTTCTTGTTATGTGAATTCAAATAAATTCTTACTTTCCAGAGAAAATGTGCAGTGAAGTGCTGGAGGTAGAAATGGAAGTGGAAGTGGAGGTGGAGGTACAGGTGAAGGAAGCTCCATTCATTCCCGTCAAGGTGGAAAATACATGTGTGTTTGTTTGTATTTCCATATTTTGTGCCACATTGGCTGCCGTGTAAATATCGTGTGGCGCTTTTGTGTCTGTTGCCGACAAAGGCTTTTTGTGGCTGTTTTTTTTTTGTTTTTCTCCCATATGCCCCACCAAGGAACAACACAATAACACGAACAGCAGTGCCAACAACAATAACAATATAGAGCATACAAAAAGTAGCAATGAATTTCGTGAAGTTTTTACAAAAGTTCTCTTCATTTGTTTTTTTGGATACGAGGTTAACAGTGAAAGTTAAACAAATGTCTTTAAAGTGGCAGAAATGGTTTTTAAAATTGAAAAAAGTGATGGAAATTTTTGGGAAATTCCAGAGGAAAGCAAAACAAAATATTAAAAAAGAGGCTTACACTTTTTGGGGGGAATAAAAATGTTGCCCTGCCCGAGGGCATTATTTTAAAAACCTTGAACATTTCCCTAATTTTCGTTTCCAAAAAAAAGATTGCCCTGTCCAAACTATTTACCCTTTCTCTTATATTAAAGGGAAAAATAATTAATTTTGCCCTTTCCGAGGGTATAATTTTCAGAAAGATTACCCTTTCTGTGAAAAAATTACACTTTCCAAGGGCATTATTTCAAAACATTTGGCAAGGCCTTTCCCGACAGACAAAATATATGTCTATTCATTTCAGCACCAAAAAATTCTGCCCGGTCCGAGGGCATTATTTCAAAATGTTTACCCTTTTCTTTAATATATTTGAGAAGGGAAGGAAAAAAATAAATTTTGCCCTTTCCGTGGGCAAAAAATGTTGCCCGGTCCGAGGGCATTATTTCAAAATGTTTACCCTTTTCTTTAATATATTTGAGAAGGGAAGGAAAAAAATCAAGGGCATTTTTTAAAAAAATTTGTTGCCCTTTCTCTAATATTAGAGGTATTTTTGTTTCATAAAAAAATGTCCGAGGGCATTTTTACAAATTTTTACAATATTTAATCGAAAAATAAACAAAAAATATGTTTCTCTATCTGAGGGCTTTATTTACAGTAAGCTTACCCTATCACTTATGTTTCAAATATATTTTCAGATCAGATTTAGAAACACAGGGTGAAGTACGGACTGTAAAACTTAATCACCCTGTTTATGAGAAAACTTTCGAAATTTTACAAATTTTATAAATGTTACCCAATCTTAAGGGTAGAACCTTTTTTTGGTCAATTTTAATTTATACTTTTGACGACATTTAGCAGCTTGGCTTTCAGGTAAGTCACTTTAAGGGCGCTCGCTGTGTACACAGTAGGGTGGAGTGAAAACATGCTTTTTTTTAATTTGAAAAAGTTAACCTCGGAAAGAGATGTAGTCTGGGGTCCTAATGAGGGGAAAAATAAAGAAAAAAATTTTAAAAAATTTTTAGGGGTCGCGCCACTCCCTCGAAATTTGGAAATTATCGCTATTTTGGCGTTGATTTTAGAAAAATCCTAAAAATTAACGACTTAACTTATTCGAAATTTAAAAGTTTGAGCTTGTTCAGTGCCCAAACAAAAGTATTTGAGGCAAATATGTGGATAATCGACTAATATTTGTAGCTTTGGTGGCGATTTCATTGTTCAGTCAATTTTCTGAAGAAGGGACGATATGACTTATTTTACTTTTTGAAATTTTTGAACAATGAGAAAATTTTTTTTAAATTTTTTTCATGCCCTTATTTCATTGTTTACGCTATTGCAAACATTTATGGACATAAAACTTTTTAGGATTTTTCTAAAATCAACGCCAAAATAGTGATAATTTCCAAATTTCGAGGGAGTGGCGCGACCCCTAAAATTTTTTTAAAATTTGTTTCTTTATTTTTCCCCTCATTAGGACCCCAGACTACATCTCTTTCCGAGGTTAACTTTTTTTTTTTTGAATTTCACTCCACCCTAGTACACAGTATGAAATACAGGTTGTCACACTTAACCACCTCATTTGCTGAGAAATCTGTTAAAACTTGTAAGTTTTAAAATGTGACCCAATTTTAATGGTGGAAGAAATTTGATAAATTTGTAATTCAAGTTTCGATGACATTTCGACAAAAGTTAAAATTATTTGCATTTTTATTTTATTTTTTAATATTTTTCTAGTTTCGATCAGAAAGACCAGAATGATAGAAAGGACAATGGCAATTCAAGAAAATGTGATGGAGGATTTTTGCTATAAATGGTAATCAAATGTGTGCTGGATTTGTAGAGTATCGAGGTTGTAGCAGATAGGGAAGACCGAGACTCCGGTGGAGGGACCAAGTGAAAGAAGACATGAAGATGCTTGGTATCACGAACTGGAGAAGACAAGCAGAAGACCGAAATGCTGGGAAATCATTTATTAAGCAGGCCAAGACCAACAACAGGTTGTAGAGCCAACTTAAGGAAGTAAGTATCTAGGTTGTAGGGGAGTTAGGCTTTTAGAAAAGTCACTTGCTGACCACCCTGCGTCAATACAGGCTGTATGACAGGTTGTTTAACTTAACCATCTCGCTTACGAGGTAGAGTTTTTATTTCGATTTGCTTTTTTACCAGTGTTTTATTTCTTTTAACAGATTTTTTTGTGTAAACTAAAGGGTTCGCCAACAAGAGGTGTTATTTTTTCTTTCTTTTTTTTTTATTAAATTCTTCAGTTCAACCCCACAATGTGTGATGACCTCCAAAGCATTGCCCATGACGCCCTCGTATGTCTCGGCAAACAATGGGTGCACGTGTCGGTGTTTATGTGTGCCTTGGCAATCGTCGTCGTCGCATGCATCCACCAGTTGCATGCCCGCCTGGCTGTGCTAAGAAAACAAATCGTGTGTGTGCCGCCGCGGCTGCTGTTTTCTCTAACATTTTAAGCGCCACTTACGCGCCATGGGATACTGTTGAAATACGATTTCAATACTTTTTCGTGTGCTTTTTCTATGTTGTGTTTGATTTTATTTTGGGGTTCTATTTTTTGTTTTTGTTTTTTGGGTGGCTGTTCATGTAAAACAATTCGTTATCGTTTTTTATTGCAGGCGCTATCTTTGAACCGCAAACGAAAACAAAATAAATCGACAACAACAACAACAAAAAGCGAAAGGAATACCAATTCGGAACATCTAAGGTGTTTTTTGGGGGAATGGCAGCGACAAGCCATATCATGAACATGTTCACAAGTTGTTATTGTGCTAGCCACAACAACAATCAAAAACATTGAGTTTTGCCCCCCCCCCCCCATAACACCTTTAGTTGTTCTTGTTCTATTTCTCATGGCAGTTGATTTCGATTGTTGGACGATATTAATCTTTTTAAACATGTCCATCTTTACGTATCACTGCGATTTGATATTTATGTTGGATATTAAGATTTGAGTGGTTGAACGTTAAGATTGACATAATGTCAACATAATATGGTTTGCCAAGAAGACGGAATGAATCTTAAAATTCACAGAAAATCTAATTTCCGATCGTGCTAAAACATGGGAGAGAGGGCGGAAATAACAATGAAGGAAACAAAAAGTAAATAGTCGATAACAAGCCGGACACAAAGATTTTGAAATGCTGATACGGAATCAGTTTGTTTCCCAGAGTCACCTAATATTGAGATTGAAGCAGAAAACTTATTATATTTGCAACGCCTTTAGAGGCTGCACGAGTCGCTGTATCTTTAAGGAGGGTGTTTATTTCGAAAATTAGAAATGAAATTAGAAAATGATTATGGTAAACCCAAGATGGTCAGAGAAATCAGCAAAGTCGCACCGTCACCAAAAATCAAACGGACTTCGAGTTGATTTAGAAAATAAATTTAACACAATTAAAATGTAAGTAAGTTGCAGCCTGCAAGGATATTCAATAATTATATCAGTGATATAAAAAGGACCTAACTTACGAAAAACACTTTTTACAGGTGAAGGAAAAACGTTAACCCTGCATGCCCATATCACAACATTTTGCTTTTCAACATTCAATAATGAACATCAAAAATAATTTAATTTCCAACCGCCAACGATCTGCAATTAATTTTTGACAGAAATCGAGGTTGAATTAAAAAATTAATTACGTCAACTAAAAATTAAGTCAAAATGTTCAATTAATCAATTCATTTGTGAAATATGTCTAATTAATTATTTAATTAAAAATAATTAATAGTCATCAAATTAACTCAAAGATGTTCCATTAATTCCGAACTTAATCAAATAAATAAACGAAAATCGAGTTACACGTTAATTAATTTCCGGCCAATTAATATTTTAATAAATTCAAGGGATCTTCTACATTCTTTCAGTTAATTGTTTAATTGAATTACACAAAATAATTAACTGAAATCTGAAAAAAATTATTAAATTGTTTATTAATAATTTATTAATTAATTCCATGGATATGTGAATCTCATTCGATTAAATTCTTATTGAATCATGCAATTAAAAAATTAATTACATTCGTGTATATTTGAAATGTATTCTACTAAGTAGGAATTAACTGAAATCCAGTTTCAATTTCAAAAATTGGTTGCTGAACTAAAACTATTTCATTTGAAGCCAATTACATGAAATATAATTTATTTTATTGAGCAAATTAAATTTATCTCTGATATACACACTAATACTTATTAACATAAATTGCAAACAAAAAATGGTTTTTAATGAAGAACCTCTTGGAAAACAACATTGCGCGTGAATTGTCTGTGGTCATTAAATAACCTTCCTTGCTGTGGGTTCGATTCAATATAAACCTTCACTTGAAACTATTTTGTAAAAAAAAATTTCGAAAAAAAATAAAATTGGAAAAAAAAAATATGTGGAAAAAAAATTTTGTTGAAAAAAAAAATTTTTTGTGGAAAAAAAAATGTTTGTTGAAAAAAAAAATTTTTGTTGAAAAAAAAATTTTTTGTTGAAAAAAAAAATTTTTGTGGAAAAAAACAAATTTTGTGGAAAAAAACAAATTTTGTTGAAAAAAAAGAAGAAAAAAATTTTGTAAAAAAAAAAATTGTAAAAAAAAAATTGGGGAAAACACAATTTCTGTACAAAAAAAAATATTATTTTTTTTATTATTATTATTTATAGAATGCCTATTTAAATTCCTACGTACTGCGTGACAGAGTCAGTGAATCAGTGTCGAGGGTAAATATATATTAAGATTCCGAGGACATTCAATTGAATCAAACAAATCAACAAACATTTTTAAATTAAAACAATTAGTTACGCCAATGAAAAATGTATTAATTTGCAACCAGCAAAAATTTATTTAATTAAACATTTGTTTATTTCAAATGGATTTTATTACATTTTTAATTGAATTAACTAAAATCCACTTTAAATTAAAAATGGTTTACTGAAAATTATACAATTTCAGCACAGCAAACTTTCAACGTTCAACTAAAATATTAATTAATTCCAAGGATATTTGAAATTCTTTCTATTATTTTTTAATTGAATCAAACAAATGAACAAAAAGCGCTTCTAAATTGGTGATGTCAACGAAAAATTGACTAATTTGCAAACCCACACATTTATTAAATTAAGAAATTAATTAATTCCATGACTATTTGAAACTCAATTAAACAAAACAATTAACAGAAATCGATTTTAAATGTACAATTTATTTAAGTCAATAAAAAATTAATTAAATACTTAATAAACATGTGAATCAATTTAAATGGTATTTGAAATGCATTCAATTAACTTCTTAATTCAATTAATCCAAATAATAATCAACAAACACTACAGCCCCTTTCCTGTTTCAGAGACCCACATTTCGTATCGCTAACACAACGCTTGGCATTTTTAAAGGACATACCCGGAGTGTTGGTCAAATAAATAAAAAAAATGCTTTTGTTCAAGATTATTGATTTATTTATATTTTTTTTTTGAAAATCCAATAGCTGCCATCTGTTGGAAACTCTGCTTATTATTTAAGTAGGTCGTCTGACCTATAGATTGTTAACCTCGTTTACGAATCTCTCAAAAAAAATATGCCACGCAAAAGTCAATTTAACTTTTTTGGGTTAAAAGAATTAGAGCGACAGCAATGGGCAACAGTTCTTCCAGTTCTAATGCGACTATTTAGAAACCCTTTGATAAAACGTTTATTTAACTGAAAACAAATTCGATTTCCTATTTCTTAGCCACAATATTGCGATGAAGTCCATCTCCAAGACAACAATACACATTAATTTCTTTAAGTCTTCCAAAGAAAATAAAATCCATGTTAATATGAACAAAAAGACACAATTATGAATACGCAGAGTCGCAATAAAAACGTATTAAAATATTATTATCTAAACTAAATAAAGTATGCACGAGGCTACCCTCTGTTGGCCAACACTGGCAAATGAAATTGTATTCATTGAACTGCAGCATGAGCATGCATATTTATGGATATACACAATACAAGAGTATGACTGTGGCAGATCTATTTTTGCCCCCCATTAAAGATCTCTCAACTTGTTTTTTTTTTGTGGTACATATTAGAAACTTTGAATTGAAAACCAAACAAATCCGTAGAGAAAAATTAAAAGAAATGATATGCTTTAAAATGATAGTCATCTCGAAAGAGAAATGTTGGGGCAACCAAAAGTGGTATGGTCGGTCGGTCAGCTGCTGTTGCTGCAAACGTAAGAATAACAACTCACACAGACACACGCGGAAGACAGATGAAGAAATGCTGGCGATGCTCCTTAGTGCCAAAGTAGCCACAACAAAATAATACTCCAAGACATACAATAGCACTTATCGGAGCACAAAGCTCCTCGAAACTGTTACGGTTATGGCCGTCGATACGAGTAGTTGTAAAATGCACAAAAAAAAACGTTTCACCTGCTCATTTTTAATTTTTAGTGTTTTATTTTAGCCATGATTTTTTCTTTCACAACTACAGCGGGACGTACAGGCAATTTTGCACACGCCGCCGTCCTATTACACGCCAAACTACCACCACCGGGCTACCTCATCTGGCTGGGGCAAGAGTCAGCATTATTCTACGATCGCTTGTAAAAGTGGCATAACAAGAAGAGGACGCGCGTTTTATGCTGAGGCACGAATGCCAGCCTCGCACAAATGTCTGACTGGGAGCCATGAAGGAAACATAGACAACAACGAAATCAGTGAAACCAAAAAAAAACAAAAACCACAACAACAGAACAATGGTCAATGATCGTTTGCCTAGGCAAATGTGAGGTGGCGGCTAGACTCGAAAAAAAAAGTCTAACTTAGGGAAACCAAAAAAAAAAAACGGTATATTTGATTCTCATATACAGGTGGCGCTAGCTTGGGCAAATGACCTAAGGGCAGGTGACCTAAGTTCGGCACCGAACTCCAGATGTCACTAGTTCTTTTAGAGAAATCTAAAGGTAGGTTCGTAGCAAAGCCAATCCGTTTGGCAGATGTCCTAGGACAGATGAGAGCATTTCCAATAAATCACAACTATGTTTTTCCATTGAATTTCTATAAATGAATTAGTCCATATGGATCTTGCAGCGGAACTAAGGCGTCGGCAAAAAGTCTCAGACCGTCTGCTGTAGACTAAGGAAAATTGTATACATTTGCTATTTTTTTTTTTTTAATCTGGAACATCAGAGAATAATTATGTAAAAATTGTTTATTCCATTTAATTGATTCTTTCAAATATGTGTATGATTTTTGGCCATCTGTATATCACATTTGTCTCAACTCATACCGAGTCTTCTAAATTAGGAGTCATTGTCTAGACTTGTGTTTGAGATCACACCTAGCAATGAAAGAGGGATGTTGTCCCTGCTAATTCCCACGAAGGTTCTTGCCTGTGATATATTTCAGATAATCTTGTGTCTAAGCAAAGCCAAAGGCATTGCATAACTCCACCATCGATTGTCTGGGACAAAGAGCGGATGTCGTATGATTTTTTGAATGGAATTTCTATAAAAGAATTAGTGACAGCTGGAGTTTGCCGCCGAAGTAACGGGGGGTTTGGAAAAATAATTAGGTCGCCTGGCCTACAGTATTTGGTCGCCATAAAAACGGAGGTTCTTGTTCGTGCTATATCTGAGATCTTAATATATATTTATCCTCGACACTGATTCACTGACTCTGTCACGCAGTACGTAGGAATTTATATAGGCATTCTATAATTTTTAATTTTCTATAAATAATAATAAAAAAATAATATTTTTTTTTGGTACAGTAATTGTGTTTTCCCCAAATTTTTTTTTTCCAAAATTTTTTTTTTCAACAAAATTTTTTTTTTCAACAAATTTTTTTTTTCCACAAAAATTTTTTTTTTTCAACAAAAATTTTTTTTTTTCAACAAAATTGTTTTTCCATATTTCAACGGGCGCCATAGGCGCATTACAACTTACTAGTTATTCCATGTTTGAGCACTTATTGTAGACAACCTCCATCATGGAAGGACTTTTCGCCTAATGAGGACAGACGTAATGAATGTAGATGTCAGACGATGACAATCACATGAGGATGTTTTCCCCGCAGAGGGCAGCCTTCTACGGCAGTTCCTACAAACGTCAAGCGGATAGCCTTTGTGACATCTAGTGTTGGCAGCGGTGGATGGCCGTGGTGTGGCAGAACCGGGTAAGATCATCAAACATTTGTTTTCAGCGGCTCTTTGCCACCTCACCTGGCGGCAAATGTGACAGCTACCCAAATACCGAGTGATTCAAAATAACACCTCGTGTTGGAGAACCCTGAACATATGTACGATCCAAAATCTTTTAAAATATTAACAAACTATACAAACACTGACATATAGATGGCGTTCGTCCGAAATGATAACAATTAATTTTATGATGCCTGTTTTAATGATTCTTGGAATAAATCATGTAAATCGATAAAAAGGATTTCGGATAGACTCTTCCTCTGGAAAGGAATACTCTTGAAGAGCAACAATGTGCATTCGATGATTTCAAAAAACTGTGAAATCGAATCGGCTTTACCAAAGACTAAACCAATAAATATTACAGAGGATTACAAAGGACCACTAGATAAACTATTTTCAAGGCATGTTTGTAAAGGACCAACTTATTAACTCTTTGACAGTTACTTCCACAGTTTTGAATGCAAATCACGGCAAATTTCTTCATTAACTTTTGTTTTTTTTTTCAAATTACCCTCAATTGTTTTCCTGTCGCCAGCAGCTGGTGAAATATCCAACCTCGCACTCAATTGTCATTTTTCCTCGAGTGTATCTCACACTCGCCAATAATGCCGGGGCAACGAGTATTAGCAATTTATAAAATTGTAAGTAGTACTTTGAGTGCTACCACGTTTTTTTCTTTTTATAACGAATTTTTACATTTGTGCTCCTGTTTTATATGGCAACTTGTTGCATTTCTTTTATTATTTAATGAAATGCCAATAATCACACACTCTTGGCTGATGATGCCGTTGTGGCTGCTGAAGTTGTGTGTGTTTTCTTTTTTTTTTTATAATGCCAACAGTTTTGAATAGAAATACAAGAACTTACTTTGATTTAATGTGAATGATTTGACCAAACAAGAACTAGTTTTCTTCTACAGGGTTTAATTTTCCCGCAAGGAAAAGAAAAACAGGAAGCCGAAAGTATTTGTTCACTGATCTCAATAGGCAATCAAAATATCGATGATGTGCTAGTTTTGGAAAATAGGGAAATCTATTGTGAAAGAAGATCTAAAGAATTTGTAATCCTTCAGTTGTTGCCATTATTCTGCTGGGCCTTTTTCTGTCCAATATTTCATAATTTCCCCGGCGTAATAGTCTTGTTTTGAGCAGAAAAATATTTTGAAAACCTTCTTCAATTCTCCAGCGTAATAATCTTGTTTCGGACACATACATTTTTTGAAAATCTTTTTGATATTTCAAAATTTATGCAAAATTATGTCACCGCAGCTCACGAAACATGGCTGTCTCTCCATTGGGTATCCATTCCTCCACTAATTTGTATCATTGTTACCGCCCTCAGTTGCCAGCGACACAGCAGCAACTCAGTCGGCCAGACATCCCCCGTGGTAATGTGGCCGGGCTCATCCTAATGCTAATTTAAATCTTTAACGCTAATTCCAAAGGTATTGTTTTAAAACATGTTGTCGTTTAATTATGAATTCCACATGTGACACGCATCAATTTGTCTTTCAGAGATCTTGTCTTTTGCGGTGGTCAATTAACAGCGGCGACTTGTCAAGTGTTAAATGTCGTTCGGCCGAACGACTTCATTGATTATTCAACGGAAGACTGTGGGAAGGGCGGAGACGGTCAAAACGGATGGACGGGCCATAATGTTTTCATCAATCAATTATCTGCGCTGCTGTGTTTCGGGCGCCAAACCGGGGCGAACCATAGTTTATTTAACTCCATTGGAAGCTGCATGCTTTATGAAACGTATATAATTTGGATCAATCATTGCGATGGCTGATGCTACACTTTGGTAACCGAAGATAACATCTGAAAACCATAAAAATGGCGGCATGTCATTTGTTGTGTTCCATAATAATTTAATGGCCAATTTGTTAACAACTTTCTTTGGGACAAACCAAATGCAAATGCGGGAAAACGAGCACGGGTCTCACGTTGTGCGGCTTACATGCTTAGAGACATTTAGTTGTGAGAAAAAGAATAATCTGTTTTGCTTTGAATACAGCTTTGGATGATAACATGTGCGCGAAGAAGATTTAGTCTAGAAGCACATAACTCTGAAGCCAAGCAAAGAACTGAAAATCTATTTTCCATCTCTGTGAGTTTATTTTTATTTGTAATAAATTGGGCACAGAAAAAAAATATTCAGTTCGGGTTATTTCTTGTTTCCGTCTCTGGGAGATTTTTGTTTAATTCTAATAAATTGGACACTGAACTCAGGTTTATTTTTATGTGACCCTGAGTTTGGTGTGAGATTTCGCCAGTTTGAGTATGAGTTCAAGTTTAATTTTGAGTCGGATTGGTTTGTTAGTGGGAGTTCGAGTGAGAATTGAGTCTGAGTGCGATTTTAGTTTGGTTTATGTTTGATTTTGAGTTTGACTTTTGGTCGGATTTGAGTCTGAGTGAGATTAGAGTTTCAGTTCAGTTTCAGTTCAGTTCAGTTTCAGTTCAGTTTCAGTTTCAGTTCAGTTTCAGTTCAGTTTCTGTTCAGTTTCAGTTCAGTTTCAGTTCAGTTTCAGTTCAGTTTCAGTTCAGTTTCAGTTCAGTTTCAGTTCAGTTTCAGTTCAGTTTCAGTTCAGTTTCAGTTCAGTTTCAGTTCAGTTTCAGTTCAGTTCAGTATCAGTTCAGTTTCAGTTCAGTTCAGTTTCAGTTTCAGTTCAGTTCAGTTTCAGTTCAGTTTCAGTTCAGTTCAGTTCAGTTTCAGTTCAGTTTCAGTTCAGTTTCAGTTCAGTTTCAGTTCAGTTTCAGTTCAGTTTCAGTTCAGTTTCAGTTCAGTTCAGTTCAGTTCAGTTTCAGTTCAGTTCAGTTTCAGTTCAGTTTCAGTTCAGTTTCAGTTCAGTTTCAGTTCAGTTTCAGTTCAGTTTCAGTTCAGTTTCAGTTCAGTTTCAGTTCAGTTTCAGTTCAGTTTCAGTTCAGTTTCAGTTCAGTTTCAGTTCAGTTTCAGTTCAGTTCAGTTTCAGTTCAGTTTCAGTTCAGTTTCAGTTCAGTTTCAGTTCAGTTTCAGTTCAGTTCAGTACAGTTTCAGTTTCAGTTTCAGTTCAGTTTCAGTTCAGTTTCAGTTCAGTTTCAGTTTCAGTTCAGTTCAGTTTCAGTTCAGTTCAGTTTCAGTTCAGTTTCAGTTCAGTTTCAGTTCTGTTTCAGTTCAGTTTCAGTTCAGTTTCAGTTCAGTTTCAGTTCAGTTTCAGTTCAGTTTCAGTTCAATTTCAGTTCAGTTTCAGTTGAGTTCAGTTTCAGTTCAGTTTCAGTATTCAGGCTTCAAAATACTAGATTTATATCAGATAGATCGTCCAAAATTGGCTGTGCTGGACAATTATCGACAAACAATACAATGTTTTAGTTGATCTTTTGAATTCTCTGTACCATTCTCCCAAATAGTTTTCAAATATTTCGGAATTCATCCACACTTTTCTGTTCGACTAATAGAACAAACTTGTTTAAGCAACGTGATGATCTTGTCTTTGCTATTAATTTCTCTCCGTTGAAGTTTTGAATCAATTTCGTTAGTGTTTGCCTTTTTCCATACAAAACCAAACAGCTCTTGAAATTTCGTCTTGGAAGGTCTGCCCTCTACGTCCATGATCTTTGGTTTCCGTTCAGTTCCAGGAGTTCTTGGTCACCTTCAAAAGCATTTAAAAAAAAATTAAAAAATCTTAACATGAAATTTTAAAAGAAAACGCTTACCACCAATGTATTCCATGCCATCCCTAAAGTAGGCAACACTTTACGAAGTAATTAAAGTTTCCGTCGATTGCAGCACAGCTGAAAACCATTCCAGCAGAAATCTATTACAATCGACATTTAGCGCAGGCCACAACCCATGTGAAACTTTAACACTGCAATTTTATTTCACACAATTCTGTTATTGGCCTGGGAGTTCGTCTGTTATAACGTTGCATTCTGTTTTTTACATCTCAGCTGTAACACTTCCAAATTGCCGCCAATACCAAAAAACACATTTATTTAATTCTACTTCCTAACTTCAATTCCCATTTGGCACATTTTCAGTTGTCATTGACGTTGAAGATATCAATTGCATACGCAAAAGTTAAACGCGTCAGTTCGGTATTACTACTACGGATGCCATTCATTTAGAGATTTCCGCCGTTTTTTTTTTTTTTTGTTAGCTTGTGTTGTTAAAACTTAAATGTTATGCAAGTGGAGAATGTGTTTATGTACAAAAAAGAAATATTTGAACGACTTATGTAATGGAGACGTGTGGACAAATGGAAATTTGAAATACGGTTTGGTATCAAAAGCAAACAAAACAATGCTACACATTTTTCCAAGTCTAATAAAACGAAAACTATTATAAAAATAAATTGGTTACCAACTGATATTTCATGTATGTAAATGCGGTTGTGACAGTTTTGTATTCAGTTATTTATAAATATCCTGTTAAAGATATTAAGTTAAAGTTAAAATTTATTTATGTTTCTGTCAGTCGAGTTCGGGATCATTTATTATTTCCATTTCTTTGCAAAAAAAAAAATGTTTACAAAAGGTTTCGAGCATTGTGTTTGCTTTGATTGCAGGCAAGGTATACGGATCCGAAAGCTCGCAAAACGAAAAAGTTTCCGGACCGTGTTATGTCTCGAAGAGCTGATCACAATTGGCCACCGAGATCTAGTGATTTAACACCTTGCGACTTCTTCATATGGGGCCACGTGAAAGATAAGGTCAACGCCAAACAGCCCAGCGTCGATTCAGGACCTGACCTCAGAGATAGAATTCGTTGGAGACTATCGAGGACATAGGGCAGCCACTTTGCGATTTGGTTAGGGAAAATTGCATGAAAAGTAAATCGTGGTGGCCATTTGAATATGAAATTATGAAATAAACATCCGATCATTTTATCTCAAAAAATTTCATTTGTCTGTGAATACCAAAATAACACCTCTTGTTGGAGAACCCTGTCTCAAAAAAAAAAACAATTTTTTTTTTCAAATTTTTTTTTCCGATTTTTTGAAAATCGTTAAAATTTGAAAATGACAAAAAAGTGGGAATTTTCAATAGATTATCATAACACCACATATCTTACAAATAAAAGGGGATACAGTCCATTGAAATCGCTGGAGGATTTCACAATTTAGTGAATTTTTTATATTTTTTTTTTTTCAATTTTTTTTCAGAGTTTGTCGTCAATGGTCATTAAGCAGGAATTTTGAAAACCAGTGCGATTTGGGTGTATTTAATGTTTGATGACATAAAAAGCGACTTGTTACGTCTGCCCTCTTTATAGTCTTTGAAAAAAATTTGGCGTCTTCAAATGTTGAACAGTTGATTTTTTTGGGGAAAATCGGCAGAAATGTTCTGAGAACGAAGGTTTTCAACTTGGAATCCTCCTTGCAGCTTAGCTACTCTTAGCCACATTGTGTCCATCCTCTTAGACTTCAGCTCGAAAACTCTTCAGCTAGGTCTGTGTGAAATTTCATTCTAATCCGCAGTGTAGGTAAGAAAGAATGCCGGACATGATCTCATTATTTAAGCTCTCAGCTCAACTCCTGTTAATCTGTTTGGGTTTTATACTTAATGAAATTTCATTCCAATCTAAATGAATTTCCTAAAAGTTTCGATTGTTAAAATTTTTCTGATAACTGAGCTTGTCATTTTGGTAGCCTCTCCACTTAGCTGGAGTTAGCCTCATTAGATTCGACTTCCAGGCTAAAGCTCGAAAACAATTGAGCTATGTCTGTGTGAAATTATAGAATCCCTTAAAGGTCCTTATAAATATATTTGCGGTCAAAATTTAAATAAACCAAAAAGTTTTTAAAAAAAAATCGGGGGGTGAAAGAATTAAGCTCGTTTATTTGTTCGCAAAGTTTATTTAAGTTCCGTTTTTTTTCTGAGAACTTCGGATTTTATCCTCTTAGCTGGATTGAGCAAATCCTCCCGACTTGTATCACAACCTCAGCTCAACTGCGATGAGCCTAATTGGGCCCATCTTCCAGACTTATGCTAGAATGTACTCAACTAGGTCTATGTGGAAGTTCAAGCCAACTCGAAATGATGAATTTATTTCTAATTCCGTCATAGAACCTTACGAATAAGGAAGACCGGAGGTGCGCTGCCCCATTTTAGACCCCGAATTTTGTTTGGAAACCAAGCCTTCAGCTTGGTGGTGTAGGGTATCAAGTATGGCCCAGCTTGCTAGCTGCTATGGAAATATTTGTACGTCAGTGTTCGTGTTCGAGTTCGTCTAAATTCTTCGCTAATTTCAGCCGCAATCTCAGCCTAACAAAATTGTTCCAATTTTACATACATATTTTATTTATTGTATTGTTGTTGTTCTTGTTGTATTTCTCACAAATTTGCCAAAAAAAAACAAAAACTAAATTGTTGTTGCCTTGCAAAGCAATACACAATCACAACAACAACAACAACCACTAGTGCCCGACACAAGTAAAAACGTAAAAACGTTTTCAAGCCAACGTATGAATGGATGAATGAATTAAGAACGTATGAATGAATGAATGAACGAATGGTGGGGACGGGAGGGAATGAATGAAAATTAAAAAAAAACGATTATAAATAAAACTCAAACAAGCATTTTTTATGAATGAAAAAAGCATAAAAATGTTAACACAGCAATTTAAAAGCAACAACAGCAAGTCAAGTATCTAAAAACCACAACACAACACACACTCTCTCTCGCGCACACTACACAACACACATTACAACAATTACAAAAAGCGACAGCAACGCCAATCAAACGCAGCAACAATAACAACAACATGAGACACTATCACACATCTTTTGTTGTTTCCAGAGAATATGAGAGGAGTAATAATGATGAATAATAGGGGAGAACCACAGCCGGTTAAACAAAAATCATCGATTCTTCAGGGAGTGTGTGCACTGGGGGAGAGGCCGAGCAGCGAACGAGAGACGGTGGGTGATGAGGTGGTTGTGTGTGCGTGTTTACCCCGCTCCACCTCCTTTGCAATGTTGGTACAAGTGTGGCATGCAGCAGCAGCAGCAGCATCAATCTAAACTCGCAGGCTGCTGTGGGGCTTGTCGGCCGAGTTGAGTTGGGTTGGGTTGTGATGGTGGGGCTGCTGTTGATGTGATTGCATGAATGGCAACACAAGCAAAGGCAACCAGTTTTTGTTTTGTTTTTGGGATAACGTGCTTGGGCTCTTCGGTGAGTACACGAGTGTGTGTGCGTGTGTGTGCGCGATTGGAGGGCCTATCAAACATGAATGAATGATGTGATCGAAATGGTGAGATAACCACCAACAGGTAAGAGAGTGGGGTTATTGAGCGAGAGCAGGAGAGTTGGAGAGAGCGTGTGCCGGCAAAGTGAGGGCTACACCAACTGCATACATAAATTTAAAAATTTTGATTTTTAACACAAGAAATGAATGAACACACACATGTGTGTGTGCCTACCTAAACGCAGAAATAGACGACAAACAAGTCGGCGTATCTGTCTGTATGTCTGCACGATTGCCGGCCTGACTGCCTGCCTTCTTTATTCAGATTTGAGTGCGCCCACGGTCAATAGCAACCAGATGCACAACTCGGCACAAAACCAAATGTTGCTGCTCCTCTAGAGCCGCAGAGGGGAGTCAGCAGCA
Source organism: Hydrotaea cyrtoneurina (assembly GCA_958296145.1). NCBI lineage: Eukaryota > Metazoa > Arthropoda > Insecta > Diptera > Muscidae > Hydrotaea > Hydrotaea cyrtoneurina. Next base: position 107,595,711 of record OY282512.1, read on the forward strand.
GCAGTTATTTCAAACATAGGCCCGGATTGCTACGCCATTCACGAGCAACGTTTTTCGTCTCCAACTTGTACGTGCAGCAAGCAGCACACACTCACTCACACTCTGCAGCCAGCCAGACAAGTTGAGGTAAAATGTTTTGAAATGTTTAGCCCTAGGTTAAGAAGTTGTTGCTGAAGACATTAACGACGACAACAACAACAGCAGCAGCAACCCAAGCCGGTTTTTATGTTTGAAAATAAAACAGAGTTGAAAATGAAATCGAAACAACAACAAAACACTTGCGACGCACACACGCACGCCTAAAAAGAGCAAAATAAAAGCAGATCCCCTTTTCTCGGCCAACCAAAAAAAAAAAAAAAAGAACAAATACAAATACAAAAAAAACATTTTAAACAAATTGCAATCTAAAGGTTCGTCTGTAGCTGTGCCTTTCCTTCCTCTTTGCCTTTTACGAGACCATTTCATGGTCAGTCTGTCCGTCTATTCCTTTGTCTTATACATGCATATTCTTGGTCCTGACCAGGCGTCTGTCCATTTTGCCCTCCATTCATCACCAAATCGCTCATACAGAGTTGACCAGCACAATCAACCATAGACGGGGTTTATCGATCATGTTTTGTAATCTGCGATGCAGATTAGGAACAGCGCCAACTACCAAAAAAAAAACATTTTGATTTTCTGTAAATAGTGCAAATTCATTCATATCCTTTGTTTTAAAAACGCTCTCCACACAGTGTTCGGTTAAGAAGTTGTTGCTCGGTTACCATAAGTCTAAGTTGTAAAAGTCCTTCCTTCACTTGAAAATTGGACAAGTATACCAAAATTATAAGAGTTACTAATTTGTTTTCTGATATATCTGGAACTAACGCTCTTTTGTTTTCCAACTCACAACAATTTAAATTTGTGAAAAGCTTAATAATTTTTCATAAAATATACTAACCAAAACAAAATTTAAATAGCCCGAGTATTCAATAATTCTTAATAAACAAAGCGAAATTAAAAAAAAATATTGTAAAAAATTTAGTTTTTACTATTTTTATACGAAAGATACTTTTAAGAGCTCAACTGATTTTTTTAGTATTAAAAAAAACAGATAATAATTTTTCCCAAATCTTTGAAAGTTTGAAACTTTGGGAAAGACAATGTTCCAATAATCGCATTAGCACACTAAATGCCAATTAACTTCTACAGTATCTTCTCCTAAACTGCATTACCTCTCACATAAATGCTCAAAATCTACTGCATTTAAGTATTTCAATATGGCAACACAGCCATAATCATTCACAATGAACTGTTACACTCACATCAGCTGTGTCTAATCAGCTGTTGTCAAATTGTTTGCTATTGTGTCGAAATAAAATTGAATAAAGTCAGCAAATATGAGTTATTTTAGTAATTTCAGCTTTCTTTTAAATAAATAATGATTTTTCATCAATAGTATTCCTGCTAATCCTACTTTCTTCCTTATATTTGTTTTATATCGATGTACAGTCGACTTCGGTTAAGCGGAAATGAAAAAAATCAAGAAAATGTTTTCACTTATGGGGGATTTTCAATTAAAAGGACACCGGATAATTGAACCTTCTTTCATTTAAACGAAGAAAGAAACTTGGGGCACTACTATTAAAATACATGCCTGTAAAATTTAAATTTTAAAATTAATGCCTGTTTTTGTAGCCGTTACATTCATCATATTTCTCTTAAGCGGTCTTCTTATCATATAAGTTTGTGTCTTTGAATTAAAAATGTGTTTCACATAAACGATTTTTCAATAAAGCAAATTTTCGTTTAAGCAAACGTACAGTGCATGGAAAATCATCCAGAGCTAACGTTACTAAAATGTATTTTCAATTAAATGATTTTTTCAATTCAAAGGCGTGCGCTTATACCAATTCGACTGTAAATGCCACCGAAACAGCTGTTTACTAAACGCAGAAAAATGTCGCCTGTCAGTGTAAAATTCCAATTTGCATTAGAGAATTTTTAATGAGCATTAATGCTGTCTTCTGTCTAGGCTATGAGTTGTGCGATTCGTTGTGAATGTTTCGTTTCATGTATCCGATAATTTTTCAATTAAGGGAATTTCAGTTATCCGGAGTGTTTAGAAGATAAACCACAAATCTCTCATAGGCGGACAGCTAAGGGACTACGAATTTTGTCCGCTTATGAGAGAAGTACACAAGAGGCCTGAGGCAGATTAGTACTGAAAGAGGTGTCCGCAAGGAGAGACGAATACAGGGTTCTCCAACAAGAGCTTCAAAAGTGACAGCTACCGAAATACCGCGTAATTCAAAATAACACTTTTTATTGGACAACCCTGTATATTAAAAAAAATACATTGGAAAAATATTTTTTTAAATTTTTTTTTTAACTCATGAGAATCGAAAACTTTTTTTGAATTTTGATTTTTTTTGCCTTAAATTTGTTTATAACTCACTTGTTTATAACGACAAATTGTAATCCAAAAAAATTATTTTTTTTAAAAAAAAATTTAATTTTTAAAAAAAATTTAATTTTTAAAAAAAATTTAATTTTTCTTAAAAAAAAATTTTAATTTTTTAAAAAAAAATTTTTTATTTTTTTATAAAAAATTTTTTCAATTTTTTAAAAAAAAATTTTTAATTTTTTAAAAAAAAAATTTAGTTTGCAAAAATTCAAATTAAAAATTCCTAGCCCTATAAAAATTCGAAAAAATTTTACTTAGGATACCACTGCACATCAGAATTGTATGATTCTTTGAACTTTGATTATTGAAAACTTCGGATAAATTAAACAAATGTACGGCACTTTACTGTTTTTTTATTGGCGGATGCCACTCATACAATTCTGATGTGCAGTGGTATCCTAAGTAAATTTATTTCGAATTTTAATTAATTTTTTAAAAAAAAAATATTTTTTAAAAAAAAAATTTAATATTTAAAAAAAATTAGGTTTGTAAAAATTCAAATTAAAAATTCCTAGCCCTATAAAAATTCGAAAAAAAAATTACTTAGGATACCACTGCACATCAGAATTGTATGAGTGGCATCCGCAAATAAAAAAACAGTAAAGTTATCCGAAGTTTTCAATAATGCGAATTCCAGATAATTGAAATACAGTAAAAGCTCGATTTCCGCAACCCCCGATTAGCACAACCGGCATTTCTTTACATTATGGTCTTTAGAAGTGCAACTTTTGTCTGATGCGCTGAAATTTGATATTTTGTTTGCTGTTTCCTATTATTGTTTCGTTTTCAGGAGCATACGTACTTCAAACTGGGGGTCATGCTTCCTTTTCAAGATTATTCTCTGTACGACTCCGTCCACTGAGAACGATCCTATTATAACTGTTATTTTGCCATTGTTTTCTTGTTATGTTTCATATCATAAGTGCAACAGGCTTGATTTCCTATCGGTTGCGCAAATCGAGCTCTTACTGTATACAGTGCTGTCTGGGTAGAGTGAACTAATTTTTGCCGGGCGATTTCATAATACCCAGGTTGTTCACTAAATCAAGGTTGATTTTTTTTGTAGTTAACACGATTTTTTTATTTATTTTAAATGCATATATTATACATTGTATTTATTTCGATAAAATACTGATGTTTAAATATAAGACTGAAAAAAAATGTGTAATAGTTGTTTGTTTCTTCGGTTTGTTTAACGATAGGCAATGTAGAGCTTGTATATTCGCGAAATTTGTAGTATTAGCCTCAGCCCATTCGATACCCTTATCAAAAACCTTAATGGCTTCATCAGCTGATATCGGATTTCTGTATTCTGATGTTTCGCCATTGTCCTCATCATTCTCTACCAACACAAACCTCAATGAGCGCAACTCCTATATTATTAATATAGCCAAATTATTTACATGGCACACCATCGACGCAATTTTTTCCAAAAATACGACATTTTAATATGTGCATTGATCGAATTAATGCCCTAACACCACTCAAGATATTTTTTCTTAGTTACTGCAGCTCCACGGTTTCTACAACTTTCTGGATTTCTATCAGTTGTATTGATCGAGGGTATACTGTATTTGTGCGAGCATATCGTTATTTTACCGTTATTTTATGTTCTCTTTAATTTTTGTACTCTTTTTTATTATTTGTCTCTTTCGGCAAACCTAAAAACTTACTATAAAGTATGTTCACTGTATTCAGGTCCATGACTGTTCACTCTACAGAGTAGTCAATGTAAAAATTATGGTGTTCACTCTAACGCGGTGTTCATTGCATCGGGTGTTCACTCTACCCAGACAGCACTGTATTTCATTTAATGGAAGTTAGTTTGTTTCCACATGCAGGGAATGGAGCCGGCACAAAATTTACTTCGGAGACGTCACAATTTTGGCTCGTTTTAATGTGAAATTCGCCAACTATGTAAATTCCTGCATAGATTTGTTTCACAATGATTAAATATTTTCGATTATGTGCAGTTGATGTCATTGAAATGCGATTTCTTGAGAGTACAGTGTACTCTCTCCTTGCGGACATCTCTTATAAATGGACACTTCTTTCAGTACCAATCCGCTTGAGTCCTCTTGTGTACTTCTCTCATAAGCGGACAACATTCTCAGTCCCTTAGGTGTCAGTTTATACGAGAGTACACTGTAATTATGATTGCAGTTAAGCGATTTATCAATTGAGTAGACTTTAAAATAATCCGAGTTAAACGTATAACATGCTTTTTCAACTAACAGATTTTCAATTAAGCGGAATCGATTGTAGTGCTAATATGTTACAAAAAAAAAAACTTGTTGTCCAGTGTTATTTGCTTTGTACAAATTTAGCGGTTGGACATGGGATGGGATTATTTTAGACAATAACATTTGAGAACAATATCGATGGCTCACTAAGTGGTTCACCCTTTATATGCCTATATAATCCGTTTTTACCTCAGTGTCCGAACAAAACCAATTATTTCCTATAGCAAGAGACGAATTCATTTATTTTTATTATATTTATTAATAATATTATATTAATAATAAAAAACGAAAAAACAATTCCGAATAAATTCGACAAACGCCATAATTGTGTTCAGCATCTAAGTCATATTCACGGTATTCTCCCCATTGTCCTTCCCACTGTTAGCCTGGTTGCTGTTAAATACGTTCGTCTGATCATATCGTCCATGCGAACCCTTCTGCCGGCCACCATCTGATTCTCTTGTACGCATCCACAAGAACGAACAACAACCACACACTACGCTGGTGGTGATCGATTGTCTTGAGAAGAAACTCAAAGTGAAAAAGTCATCTTTCTTTCCTTTTGAAAACCATAAAAAGCACACACTCACACACACAGACACAACAACAACAACGAATGAATGAATCAAATGACAATCGCCAGATCCACAGAAAAAGACCCCAAGCTAGCCCCAGCAAATACAACAACAAAAACAGAAATCAACATAAACCAAATCTAAATAAAAACAACAAACCATAAAGGTATCCCATCCAGATACGACGACGACGACGACACGATACGATTGCAAAGCGAACCACAGCACAACAACGACAACGAGAAATAACGCCGCACGAACAAACAACAAAAGTGCCTTCGTTTACGTTCTACGTACGTACACACAGATGTACGTACGTATGAATGAAAATGAATTTATTACGAACCAAAAAAAAAAAAAAAAAACAGAAAACCAAAAACAAAACAAATGAACGATTACAAAAAAAAAAAAGAGCGCGTTTTGAAAACGACGACGATTCGATTCTTTTTCTTCAATGATTTGTTTTTCGCTTTTCTTCTTCTGTTTCTTCTAGTGTTTTTGTTGTTCTTCTTCTCTATAAAGCATTCAGTGATCAATGAATGATTGAAGAGGAATGAATGTGTGGTTTTTTTTTGCAGCAGCAAAAACAACAACCAAAACAAAAAAAAACAACTTGAATGAATAAATGCCAAGAACTGAGTGGAGCTCTTTTTCTCTTTGTTGAGATTAGTTCAAAAAACTAAAGAGAATTTCTATGAATGCCGAGTGGCAAGAGACGCAACACACAACAGATCTCTTTTGATTGACAAAGAATACAACGAGAAAAATAAATTATAAAAGAAAACTTTGCAATCTTGCATTCTTGAATATACCGAAGGAATTTTCGGTCGTACCTGCAAAGTGTGGTCAATGTAGCGGTTGTTTTTTTGAGACGAGTGGTTTTCAATCTGGCCACACTTTTTTTTGTGGAATTGGTCTTTTCGACAGCTGTCACTTGATTTATGGTCAGTTCGGTTTGCCATTTCATAACGAATAGATTTACTCCGGAACAACATTTGCAAATCGTGCAAATTTATTACCAATGTAATGGTCCCATCGATCCCGATTTACACAAGTATAGGGTTATCCAATTCGTGGTTTCAAAAGTATAGGGCTGGAATTCGACATCTGTCAAACTAAGTTGTTAGACCAGTTGTTTTTCTTTTCCGTTGGAAGTCTGACATTGACGAAAATGGATCGCTTAACTATCACACAACGCGTAAAAATTATTAAAAAACCTACTACAAAAATGCTGATTCGTGCTTTAAAAGGAGATTATGGTTATGAAGCACATTTCTCACTCGGTGGGTATGTTAATAAACAAAATTGTCGTATTTGGGGTTCTGAGAATCCTCAAATAATTGAAGAGAGGCCATTACATCCACAAAAAGTCACTGTTTGGTACACTCTTTGGTCCGAAGCTGTGATTGGACCTTAGTTCTTCGAAAACGAGAAGAGAACGACTGTCACCGTCAATTCGGAGCGTTATGGTCGTATGATAATTGATTTTTTTTGTCAGCTATTGAAGAATACGACTTGGAGTGTATGTGGTTTCATCAAGACGGTGCCACATGCCACACAACTCGAGCGAATATGGCTTTATTGCAAGAGACATTTCCTGGCCGCGTAATTTCTCGTCGTGGCGACATCAACTGGCCACCAAGATCATGCCATTTCACACCATTAGACTTTTTTGTGTGGGGCTACGCGAAGTACCGTATTCACGCAGATAAACCTTTAACTCTTGAGCACCAACAAGAACCAACATTCGTCAAGTTATGGCTGAGATACCGCCCAATATGTGTCAAAAAGTGGTCCAAAATTACTTCAAACGAATCAATGCTGGCAACACTTCGCGTGGCAGTCATTTGAATGATGTAGTGTTTCACACACATAATGCAACGTTCAAACTTTATAATAAAAAAAGAAATATCATGAAAAAAAATATTTTATTTGTTTTATTTACGTTTACTTTTAAAAACGCACAATGGATAACCCTTTAAATTTGGTTCAGCGATGCAGCTCACTTTGGGTTGAATTGGCACGTTCAGAAACAAAATTGTCGCATTTGGAGTAATGAAAATTCACAAGCCATTGTTGAGATGCCGTTACATCCTCAAAAAGTCGCTGTTTGATGGGCTCTATGGGCAAAGGAAACCAATGGTCCACACTTCATCAAAAATGAAGTTAAAGTCAATGGGGAACGCTATAAAGCCATGATCAAGGACATAAGCTTGCCACGAGTGACGCATCAGAAGATAACACCGTGTTACAAAAAATTTTTTATTTTTTTAAATGGTTACCGTTTATTTTTACGGTTTCAGTTGAAAAAAATTTTTTTTTCGTAACGCTTAAAAGTGAAAAAAATATTTTTTTTTTCAAAAATAATAAAAATTGGGGAAAATCTGAGAATTGATAAAAATAGTTTTTAAGAAATTTAACGTGATACAGACATTTCCACGAGTCTGCCTGCAAAAAATCAGCGCGATTGTATCACTGAAAAAGGGTTAAAAATCGGTCCAAAGGCTTTCACACAGGCCACTACGAGCTTCATACTTCAAACTTAAAAAAAAAATTCTGACGTGTACATGAAAATCGCCGATACACGTGTATTTTTATTTTTTATCCCCTTTCCGAAAAAGTAAATTTGGTTCATAGGACATAATGTGTGTAACACGGTGTAATATTCGGCGCGTTATTGCAGACTTACGTCCCCAAATGCTGCAAAAAGTGGTCGTAAATTGGGCTACTGATTATGAAAAGCTTCCCATCTGTTGGTTCATGGAATGTTACGGGAAATATGTACCCATCCGAATTATATACCATGTATTTATCCAATAAAGTTAACTAAGGCTAACTTTGAAATATAGATGGCGTGCAGTTTCAATCGACTTTTTCCTCCATTGTATGTTAATATCAGTCGATTTTGCTCTTCTCAGCTTTGAATCAGCTCGTAACTGGAAGACAGTTACTGTAAACTTATATTTTTGAGTAACTTTAAACTGTAATTTTGAATGTGGAGTACAAAGACAGACCTCACACTGTAAGCGGTAACTTTCCGGCGGAGATTTTCCCACCAGAAATTCTCGCTATAACTTTTATCAGCCACACAAGATATCACCTCAATCACAATCTGATGCCGCGTCATAGTTTGTGTTGGTTTTTCTTTTCCGAAGTTCATAATCCACGACGCAGACATGTGACGACAACTTGAGCACATTAAATGAAACAATGTTTTGAATGGGCTGACGACGACGAAGAAGAAGAATGCAAAGAAACAAACAATACGTCCAAGTCAAGTCACACATGCATACGCAAATTTGATGGGTTTTTGACATTGAAATTTTGCGAAAAAAAAAACAGATCTTAAAGAACTGATAAACTCTTTAAAAGTCACAAGAAATTAATATTATAATAAATAAAATGAAAAAAAAAAAAGAAAACAAACAAAACACCATAAATTAACATATGTGGCACAGTGGTTGGAAACGGAAAAATATGTGAATTGTTCTTGGATAAAGTGAGAAGTCAAGAGTTGGCCAAAGTTTCCATACGAGTCCTTCCATTAGGGTCCTTCTTACATACATACAGCAGAAAAAATAGCCGGGCAAGTCGAGTCGTGCGATCTGAGCAGGAAAATGAGCTTTTTGGTAGAGCTGAAGCATTAGATTTCGGTGCTCAGACATTTCTCTAAAGGCCATTGAATGTAAGTTTGCCATCAGTGCTAGAGTGAACGCCTTGAGTTCGGACCACATTCTACACCATTGACTCTGGAACATGTGTTTCTTTAACTAGAGATCTTTTCCTTGGCCACTGTGTTGTTAAATCGTTTATCTCCCAAGGGAAATTTATACTAGTCGTGCGAGATCTGTCATAAATCCTCTGTGTAACTCTATTCTATTCCGCAAAAATAAAACTACACCACGTACACAATAGCTGACAGATCGTGTGACTCGACCCCACGTTTTAAAGGTTAATGTATTATTTGTTCATGGCTAAATATATGTACATGATGTACATTTGTTGTTGTTTTTTCGCCATAAGTGAGTAATTGTAGTTGGAAATTTCAAATAAATAATTCTATTTATTTTCTATTAATACGTCAAAGCCAAATAAATGTCTGTCTGTCTGTGTGTGTGTGTCTGTTTACTTGTGTTCATAGTTCATTAACATTTGCCTATTAATAGCCCCCCTCTTCTGCTGGTGGAAAACGCAATGGCAAACAAGAAGAAGAAAAGCAAGATTTATAATAAGACACTTTTCTGACACTTGGTTAATTTCAATCAGAAACACACCTACTTTTTTTTTATTATCCATATGCCGCCCAACCAACATAGACGTACGGGGGCCGCCATTAAAGCCCACCGTAACAACAACAACACCACCAGGACCATTATTATCGGCAACAAAAACAAACAGTATTAAGAAATTATGTAAAAAAAAAATGGGAAAAACAAGCAAAGAAAAGTGTGAGTGCGTGTGTGTGCGAAGAAAAATAAATAAAAAGAAAAGTGCAGTTTTATGTGTGGTGCCAGACAAAAGAGGCCTCCTTCGATAAAGCGCTCTGGGGGTACAGCGATGGCCTATGAAATAGCAGAGTGCAGAACGGAGACATATAAAAACAAACTTAAGACGAGGGGAACACCTTTTGTTGGGTCATGCAATGGCAGAGACTTCAAAGAAAGATTTGTTCAAAATTGAAAACATAGAACTTTTTCAAAATTAATAAGATAGAATTTTTCCAAATTGAAAAGATAGGATTTTTTAAAATTATAAAATGGAATTTTTCAAAACTGAGAAAAAAAAATATTTTTTCCAAATTAAAAAGATAGGATTTTTTAAAATTAAAAGGATAGAATTTTTCAAAATTAAAAAATAGGGTTTTTTAAAATTAAAAAAATAGAATTTTTCAAAATCAAAACGATATATTTTTTCCAAAAGATAGGATTAAAAATGACAATTTATCACAATTTACAGATTTATCAATTTTGCAATTTTTTTTAAAAAAAAATAGAATTTTTCCAAATTGAAAAGATAGAATTTTTTAAAATTAAAATCAGAAATAAAATTTTTCAAAATTAAAAATAAATAATTTTTCAAAATTGAACAGATTGAGAAGATAGAATTTTTCAAAATTAAAAATAATGGAATTTTTAAAATTAGAAGGACGAAATTTTTCAAATTGAAAAGATGGAATTTTTTAAAATTAAAAAAAGATTTTTCTAAATTTCCAAATTAAAAAGATAGGATTTTTTCAAAGATACAAGTTTTTCAAAATTGGAGAGATAGAATTTTTTAAATTTAAAATCAGAAATAAAAATTTTCAAAATTAAAAAAATAATTTTTCAAAATTGAACAGATTGAGAAGATAGAATTTTTCAAAATCGAAGAGATAGAATTTTTTAAAATTAGAAGAATGGATTTTTTCAAAAGATGGAATTTTTTAAAAAATTTTTTTGAATTAAAAAAAAGACAGAATTTTTCCAAATTGAAAAGATGGATTTTTTAAAATTAAAAAAGATAGAATGTTTAAAATTGAAAAGACTGAATTTTTTAAAACAAAGAACCAAAATAAAAATTTTTTATAATAAAAAAAAAATATTTTTTTAAAATTGAACAGATTGAGAAGTTAGAATTTTTAAAAATCGAAAAGATAGAATTTTTCAAAATTAGAAGGATGGAATTTTTCAAAATTGAAAAGATGGAATTTATTAAAATTAAAAAAGATAGAATTTTTCAAAATTGAAATTAATATTTTTTATTTTATGTAAAAAGATAAAAATTTATCACAATTTACGGATTCGACAAATTTGAAAGTTTTGCAAAAAAATAAAACAATAGAAACAAAAAAAGCGATTTTTTAAATCTTAAAGTTACCATTTATCAGTGTATACCAGAACAAAAGTTACAGATCTTCAAACTGTTTCAGCTTCCAAATGTTTTTATTTTTCGATAAAACAAAAATTAAGAAAAACGCGATTATTTCAAATCTTAAACTTTTGCGTTTTGCGATGTGAGTGAAAATCAGTGCTAGGCTAGCCCAACTCTAATGTTGTTAAAATATAGGGTATTTAAAAAAATTATAACGATTTTTAAAAAATTAAATTTTAATAATTTTTTGCTAGCAAGTGCAAAAAACTGAAAAAAACAATTTGTAATTACTCAGCTAGCAATTTTCGATGACAAAAAAATTATGCACAATAAAAAAAAATTCAATTTAAAAAGTTACTGCTAAAAAACGAGAAAATGTTACAAAAATTGAGATTTTTTCTGAAAAAAACCAAAAAAACAAATCATTTGACATGAGGAAAACATTTTTATTTAAACCAGTTTTGTATCCCTGAAGTTACTAAAGACTGATCCCTGTGCAGTTAGTAAAGCAAGCTGCCAACCGTAGGCAACGAAAAAACTAAATGCTAAGATACACACATTGTAAATAATTATTCTTTCGCTATATCTCATAAATCAATTTTGAAATTTTCGTTTATAACGTTTAATATCAGAACTGCTGCTATTTCTTTGGTCACACTGGTTCTTTGGTTCACAATCGGCTAGAGCAAAGCGAACCATCTGCAATGCTACTACTACACGAATACAATTCAATCATTTTTATGTCAGTGCGACTTTTTTTGTTGTTGTTTTAATGTAAGACGAAAAAAAAATAAGAAAATTGAAAAACAAAACAAACTTGAAGATACAAAATAAATTACAATATGGTTACAAATGGTCGACAAAATAAGGAGCGAATTACTGAAGAGTGAGTGGAGAATAAGAAGACGCCGAAGTATGAAAACATGCTACTCATAAATAATCAAATATGAGGGAGTATTAACGAAGTGCAGGCTTGGGGAAATGCCTTTGGTTGCTGTTCCCGTCCCGTGCTGTCCCCGGCCCGGCCCGGTCCGGCCACTGGTTACCATTTAAGACCAGAAGTCAGTCAGTCTCGGTCTCAAAGTATCCCACACCAGGCAATGACCAACAATAAAAAGAAGAACAACAAATGATTTGTGTTGAATTTCTGTTGTTGTTTTTTCTTCAAACTTTTTTGTCTTTTTCTTCTTCTTCTCCTCCTCCTTATGAGCAAGCATGCAAATAAGGTTCAGTAGGCGCGGACACATTTGTTTGGATTTTTTTCATAATTTTTTTTCTTTTTTTCATACGTTTGATACGGTCGTCGATTTGCTGCTGTATGAACGAACGAACGCCGGAAATAAACGACGTGACTTTTATTTGATGGATATTATATGAGCGCGAAGAAATACCCCAAGAAAACGTTCAAAACCGAAACGAAAAACCTGTGAATTTTATTAAATCGAAACATGCGGCTATTTGATTTTGCGCGTCGTCTTCTGCAGCGTTAAGTGATTTGAGAGTGGAGAAAAAAAAATAGTGTGTCTGTGTGAATTTGCATATCAAATCTTGAACTTTTGTTTTGGATTTTAGATATTTATTCAGTCAGTTTTTTAGAAGAAATCTAAAGTAAAAAAAAAACGAAAAGGAGAAAAATAACAGAAAGTTATAACCGACAACGTTGCACAGCGTATTAGGGACCGAAATTTTTCATTAAAAAAAAATTAATTACTAAATTTTCAAAACCAAAAATTAGCCTCCCTTACCCATTAGCACGAATTATTTTTACAAAACAACTATTTTACATTGGAAGAATTTATTTGTTTTTTTTTTCATTTTTTTCACATTGGTAATTTTTTAATTTTGGCCATTTTTCCATTTTGGCGATTTCTGACGTTTTTCATTTTGGCGCTTTATGATTTTGACGTTTTTTTCATTTTGGCGATTTTTCATTTTGGTGATTTTTCATATTGGCAATTTTTTATTTTAGCGATTTACAAAAAATATTTTTTTTGTAAAAATTAATAATACGAAAAAATATTTTTGAACAAAACTTTGATTTTTAGAATATTCTGTCATCCAAACTATTTGTGGAATATTGACATTCTTCAATTTTTTTTTTGTGCGATTTAAAAAAAATATTTACAAAAAATATTTTTTTTGTAAAAATTAATAATACAAAAAAATATTTTTGAACAAAACTTTGATTTGTAGACTATTTTGTCATCCAAACTATTTGTGGAATATTGACATTCTTCAGAGTTCTTGTCACTTTTGTCCCTTCTTTTATTAAAAATGTCACTTAAGACTTTTCTAATTTTCGGCCTGCTGTCGTAAGCTGCCGATAAGAGGATGCTAACGTTGAACTTTGAGATTATGCCATAGCCAAAGTTACCCAACCAGTAAACATCGACGAGCCTGCAGATACCACATACATTGTATGAATTCTATATTACGGATGCTATCTGTGCGACCCCTCCAAAACACACGAATTTCTACCAAGTATATATATTTGTTTAATAAAAAGTTTCAGCCAAATTAAATACCAAACAAAAATACCATACGAATGTTATAATTAAAACAACAATAGAGTCCCCTAAATTTCCATTAGCAAAAAATGTATAAACAAACATATTTTCGTTATCTTATCACTACGCCGCTCTGGGTTTTGGTTTAATTTCAGTATCGGCTGGGAACCCTCCAACAGCAAAAAAAAAATGAAAAAGAAAAGACAATTGTAACACGCGAAATATTGTGCCGAATTTTCATACAAGCTTGGATAGGAATTTTACTTTCAAAATAGAAGCAGAGAGACCTTCAAAAAAAAAAAAAAAAGATAACAGAATTATTTTTGTTGCATTGGATCGCAAAAAACACCACCTCTCATTAACATTTGGTGATGGTTGTGGAGTTGTGAGGTGGATGTGGATGGTGTGGAGGTGGTATATCAACCGATACGCGTGCAAGTTCAATAACTGAAATTCCGAGAACGCCACGCTCCTCCGTTCCCTACCCCCCCTTCCCCCCTCAGCCGAGTGATATCATGTTTTGTTTTTAGTTAGGTTTTGTGTATCTACTCCAATGTATTTCTAATGGCTTTCTAAGAAATTGTTTTGGAATCTTATCAGGGACAAGAACAACACGGTACACACACAAGCATTTTTGCGCAGTATGGCAAACGAAAAAACAATGTTTACCAGGGTACAAATGTAATAAATTTTAAATAATTGATTAATTTCAAAACGATTTTAATTTGGAAAAATATAAATATAGTTCCATATATATATTAAAAATATCCGAAAAATCCGCGCTTGTGCCGTAATTGATATAGTAGACATATGAGAGCTGTACTTACCCAATGACGCTTCATGATCGGAGATGTCAGATAAACTGCATATCGATGGCGGCAAGTCTTTACTGCCGTCTACGGGCTCTTCTTTGATGAATATATTTTTAGACTGCAAAAGGTGAGATAAGAAAAATGGAATTGATAAGAGCTCGCAACACATTTATTTAATTAATTTTTTAAAAAAGGAAAAATAAATTGGGAATTAATAAATTTCTTTTCGAAATGTTGAAACATAGTCCCCATCTCTATCTGTTTGATCAGCTATATAGTTATAAGACATTTACAATTGGACTATTACATGACACACGAAAAATCCAAAATCGAGTTCCAATTAAAAAATATTATTAATTAATTGCCGGCCAAAAGCCTGGTCAATTAATATATTAATTTAAAAAAAAAAAATAATTTAAGTAAATACATTAATATTTTAATTAATTAAAATAATAGATAGTTCAATTTAAAATTTTAATTAATGAAATTAACATTTTATTTAATATATTTTAATTAACTAAAATAATATTTTAATTAATTGTATTATTTTTTTAAGTAATTTTACATATTTAAATTAAAACATATAATACATATTTTAATTAATTAAATTTATATTTTAAATAATTAAATTAATATTTTAATTAATTACATTAATAAACAGTTCAATTTAAAATTTTAATTAATGAAATTAACATTTTATTTAATATATTTTAATTAACTAAATTAATATTATTAATATTTTAGTTAATTAAATTACTATTTTAATTAATTAAAATTATATTTTAATTAATTACATTTATATTTTAAATAATTAAATTAATATTTTAATTAATTACATTAATAAACAGTTCAATTTAAAATTTTAATTTTAATTAAATTTAAATTTAATTTTAATTAAAAGATTATTTTAATTAATTATATTATTTTTTAAAGTAATTAAATAAATAAATATTTTATTTAATTAAATTAATATTTTAATTAATTAAATAAATATTTTAATTAATTAAATAAATATTTTAATTAATTAAATAAATATTTTAATTAATTAAATAAATATTTTAATTAATTAAATAAATATTTTAATTAATTAAATAAATATTTTAATTAATTAAATAAATATTTTAATTAATTAAATAAATATTTTAATTAATTAAATAAATATTTTAATTAATTAAATAAATATTTTAATTAATTAAATAAATATTTTAATTAATTAAATAAATATTTTAATTAATTAAATAAATATTTTAATTAATTAAATAAATATTTTAATTAATTAAATAAATAGTTAAATTTAAAATTTTAATTAATGAAATTAACATTTTATTAAATATGTTTTATTAAATTATTAATTAATGAAATTAACATTTTATTTAATATATTTTAATTAATTAAATTAATATTTTAATTAATTAAATTAATATTTTAATTAATTACATTAATATTTTAATTAATTAAAAGATTATTTAAATTAATTATATTATTTTTTAAAGTAATTAAATAAATAAATATTTTAATTAATTAAATTAATTTTTAATTCTCTAAATCAGTTAATAAAATTGTAATTAATGACATTAACATTTTATTTAAAAAAAATAAATATTTAAATTAATGAAATAAAAACAATAATTAATTAAATTATTGTTCCAGTTATTAAGATTTTCATTTAATTAAATTCAAATCTTAATTAATTAAATTAATATTAAACTAAATTAAAGCCTTAATTAAATTTATATTTAATTTACTTTATTTAATGTTTTAGTTAATTAAATTACTTTTTAGTTAATAAAATTAAAATTAATATCAATTAAATAAAAAACGTAATTAATTAAATTAATATCAATAATTAAATAAATTAAAATCTTAATTAATTAATATGTTTATTAATTCAATTAACATTTTTATTAATTCAATTAATATTTTTATTAATTCAATTAATATGTTTATTAATTCAATTAATATGTTTATTAATTCAATTAATATGTTTATTAATTCAATTAATATTTTTATTAATTAAATTAATATTTTTATTAATTAAATTGATATTTAAACTAATTAAATTATTTTTTTAGTTAATAAATTTTAAATTTAAATTAATTAAATGAATACTTTAATTTAATATTTCACTCAGTAATTAACAAAATTAAAATTTTAATTAATTAAATTAATATTTTATTAAATTAAATTAATATCAATATTAATTAAATTTAATTTGTTTATTAATTAAATAAATATTTATAGCTAAGGCTCATGAGTCAATTGGATCTGGTAATCAAAAAAAAATTGCAACATTCAAACTTACAGAGTGCCGGTTAATTGAAATTGAATATTGAAAACATGGTCCCTCACAGTAAACCAAACCAATCGACGCATTACAGAATAACTCTAGAGTAACTTTTCCGAAATATACTCTATAGAAAAAGAAGTAAATCGTTTAATTGAAGTAGATTGCACTTATGCAAACTTTGTATTCGGACCTCAAATGGAGAGAAAAACGGGCAGATTTCACCTCTTCTTGAATACGAAATTTTTAATAACATCCATGACAATGGAGTCAGTTTCCAAAATTGCTGTGGTTTTTGATTGACGCATGTCACAGCATACCGTGGCAGGCCTTTAACTAATTGTGGCCGGTGCAACATTTCCTCTAATCTCATTCGGTCTGATAACTTCTCCACAAATTAGCAGCACGCTCCCCCCTCGCGCTCCAGTTTAAATATCCATCACTTCAAATGGAAATCACAACCCTAATTTATTTTATTTGGCCATGCTTTAAATGTCTTCAGGCACATGTTTTGTTTTTTGTTTTTCATAAATAAATCTATTTCTCCTCTTTTTTCAATTGTCATAAAAATGCCACTCCAAATGTCTAAACATTACAAAGACACAAACCCAGTTGCGTCTCCCCATATCGCGGAGCCCTTGTGTTTCCAAAAATTCCCAAATTCCACAAAACATTTTAAAAAGTATTTCTTTTTTTTGTAGCGAACTAAACGAAACGAAATAGGGTAAAATGTGAAATAAAAGAATGTTTATTTGTTTATTGAATTGATAATTGTGATATTTGTGAAACATTCATTTGACTGCTTTGACCTCCATTATCATTCTAAATGACAACAACATCGTTAGCACACTATTGTTGTGTCCATAATATGACGTCCATGGTGTAGTGTGCTCCCTCCCTCTTATGTTCACTTCACTACACTGTCACCAACATCATAAGTCAACCCTCGGCGTGTTCATACACTCACACACCGATGCAGCGACACACATTCACCTCTTTGTATAAACACACACACACACACACACACACTTATGCCAGCCATTGAGTCCGCCATCCATCTATCCGTCCATCCCTCCATTCATTCCGGCCCATCCATCCAGCCATCCATCCATCCATAATATTACGAGTCAAAGTTACAATTGAATTTAAGTCCCCACGAATAATAAAAAGTCATGAATGTCATCAGTCTGCTCCCCATAAAAAGAAAACAACATGTGAGCCAGTCAGTGTGTGAGTACCTACTTTTTTTTTTCCATACTCATCATCATGATCGGCTGTAGTGGCCGCCGCCGAAGTGTATCTCATGTACAGAATCCCAAAACTATTCCACAAACTCAGCTGAACTCATCGGTTTCGGTCTTCAACATGGGGCTGCTACGATCGAGGCACAGTGTCTCGATACTGCCAATAAATACTCAGTCTGTTACAGAATATTCGGTTGTTAAAACAAATGGTGTTCTATTACCTGAGACTAAGACTAAGTCTGAAAACTCCAGATGTCACTAATGAATCGTAATAGAAAATAAGTGACTCTTTCGTAGGGACACCAAAAAAAAAACCACCAGAGAGCGCAGATCGCCATAGTCTATTTGAATAAAGGTCCCCTTGAGGCGCTCTATCCTCATGTATCTCAGGATGCCTGTCATCTAGATTTCTTGGCTCTATAGCACGAGACTGGTGTCGATTTCCTTATCAGGAGATGAATCCCAAGTAGCAAACAAAATCAACCGTCTATTTTCGGTAATAGCTAAATGTCTTCTGGTTTCTTAATACTGTGCCAGCCAAAGTCTCCACATTGTTCCCCGAGCAGACATTAGGCCTCATATTGTTATGAGATGATGCCTTTGTTGTTGTTCTGTTGTACACATACACACGTTGTTTGTTGTGATCATTTATTTAATTGGGTAAAAGTGTATCATAGAAAAGTTTTATAAATAGTCTGCGCCTTTTCGTTTGCGGCGAAGTCGAAAAGTTAGAACCTCATTTACATGCGAGTACGTACGTTCGTACGTCCGTATTCATTCAAAGATTTAAACCAGAAAGTGACAAAAAAAAAGATTCAATATTTTCAACACTTTGCGCTGAATGAGAGTGTGTGTGTGTGATGATGGCTGGTGATAATCTCTGTCAGTTATAAATAGTAATTTATGACATTTTTACGAGTTTGTGGTTTAGATTTCGGTTGGTCGGTCGGTTGGTCGATTTCTTGAGCGCGTTGATGGCATTTGTATTATTTCATTTAGATAATAACCTCCAGTGTAATACTAATACCCCCTCGAGGCGGGAATACGTGCTAGAATCACAGCTCTCCGTCTTCGATGCTTGGTTTAACAAACACCCGTGGTGCTTTTTAAGTTCACTTTAAAGCAAATACTTTTCAAATGCAGCCAACTATTTGGAGACATGTATTTATATTAGACGGGGACGAATTCAACGGGGTCAGAATAAACATCTTCATAAACGTCTAAACAGATGCTATCATTTGGTTTTTTTTATCCCGTTTTGGGCCATTTCTCATCCCCGACTTCCGTTTTGTACCTTTTTAGTCGCTTTTTCCATTATTTCAAAATTTTGGCACATTACTGTCGATTACATTTTTTTCACATATTTTTGTTTGTCCCTGTTTGTAACATTTTTATACCGTTTTGGCCCCTTTTTCGTCCCTTCTCCAACTGGAATCCACCTGTTGTTGTCAAAATTTAGATCAACCTATTTTTATTTTATCGCCTTTTTGTCCCTTTTTATCCCGTTTTTGTACGTTTTTGACCCTTTTTCGTCCCATCTCTAACTTATTTCGGCCTGTTGCTATATCCGTCAGTGGGTTTGTGTTATTCGAATATCTCCCCATAAAGGAGTCTAGGCCTTAGAGAAGATGGAAGATCAGATTCGTCTTCAAGGACGAGGCCAATTTTTGTCTAAATAATCCGAATTTCCGAATTTAGTCCGAAGAGCACCCAGAGACTATTCAACAGCTGGCAGTTCAACTTGAAAAATTACTGTTTGGTGGGGTTTAAATGACGGCGGCATCAGTGGTCCGGACATCTTAAAAGACGCTGATGGACGATGATCACGGAATTTTTTTTACCCAAAGCGGAAGAATTTGTCTTGCTTGGGCATGTGGTTTCAACGCTGCCCGGGATCCTATAAACCCTTTTAAAGGCGAGTTTGGTAAGCAATCAATCTCACGATAGGCGTGGACAACATTTACATGAAATAATCTTTAAAAATTCAGTAATTTTTAAAAATTTCACTTAATTGTAAAAATGTGAATTTTGTAATTTTCTGATACCAAAGTCTTACAAAATCACGCTCAGTTTGTAATCTGTAAGAAATAGGGATGTGCTTATTTTTTATAGTGGCGCCATCTATATGTGAATTGGAGTACCATCGATGCAAAGCGTTGTTTCATGTCGTGAGTTAAGTATGCTAGTAAGTTTTTATTCGTATTTGACAGCCAAATCTGAAGTTTAACCTTTTCTTTACTTTTCTTTGAAATTTTTCAGTTAGGAGTTAAGGAATTTTGAGGCTGAAGAATTTTTGCCACAGACTTCCAGGGAATATACCTGAACAGAAGGCATTATTCAAATGTGTCTTGACATTTTTTAGACAACGACATTTTTTGTTATTTCCCGGCACTGGGCAGAGGGTAGTGTGGATATATATTTTTTCAAAACCCTACTTAAACCAATTGTGCGGAACAGGGAAATTCAAGGTGTAGATTCATGTTCAAAGGAAAATGTCGACCGATTAAGAATCACTTCAAATGTTGTCCAGCACATGAACTTTTTTTTGGTTCAAGGACGGAATGCTATTGGGATTTTGCAGAAAATTACTTCATATTAAGCTTGCACACAAAGGAAACGCCTGATTTTGAGAATCCTTACTTCGAAAAAGTCACGTAGATCTCATACAATGGGACCATCCGGTTTGAGGTACTCATATTAAACCCACAATTAAGTCCTTTCGCTCGAAAAGGCATATACCTAACCAGATCCACATCTAGATAAACAATCGGTCCCTGTTTTGCGATACAGTTGCCAGTGGTGCCGAATAGGATTCTTTAACCCTTTCTACATGTGCTTTTCTTTTTAATTCGATCCCATCTTTTGTATCCATCAAAGTATTGACAACTGCATCGTTTCTTTTTTTTTTGCCAACAGTTCGTTGTCATCGCCCCATTTTTGTTGTTGGAGTTGCAGATGTCTTCATTTTGAAGTCTCCACCGATTGGCTTCCTGCTGAATGCTTTTTATATGGATACCATGGAAAAAGTATTGAATTTCTTTAAAAGCCTTTTTTTTGTTTGTTTTAATGAAATGAAATTGGTTTCAAAATCCAAACTACAGGAAATATTTACTTGTATTTTACACATGTCTGTCTGTGGATGTGACTGTTTGGAATTTGGTAAAATCATGTCAAAAACCACACGATGTTGTCTCAAACCATTTCTGATCACTTCAAACTGACAACGTTCGAGCACTTTTGATCTCAACTGGTTGATAGTGGCTGCCAAAGGTTTGACAGCCCTAGGTTCAAACTACTCAGGCAAACTAATTAGGTTTCGCACGGTTTGATCTGTAGCGATTGGTATGACCTGGGAACAAACCAAATTGAATCAAACCAGATTGGTTTGAAGCTGTCGGACTTCAACTATTTGGTATGACAGTTAAAGGTTTGATACCTTTGATTCAACTACTGAAGCGGTTAGCTGCAACTGTTTAGAAAGAGCAGCAACTTGAAACTGGTTGCAAGCCGTGTTTGAATCGAACCAAAAGGTTTGATGAGACACCAGGAGATTGGACTTCAAAACTGCTTGTAATTGAAATAATGGATATGGAATGTTGGTCAGGATATTTGGTCAGGATCAGTGGAAACCCAGGTTAGCAACTGTTTAGAAAGAGCAACAACCACTTGAACTTGGTTGAAAACGGGGTTTGAATCGAACTAAAAGGTTTAATGCGACAACAGGATATTTGGCGGTCGGTCGAAACCAGTTAAGAATTTCGGTATAAGAAACACGTTCTCTATAACAGGATTAGACCGTTGCAATTCAACCAAATTCATTCAAAATAATTAGTTTTGACAAGGTTTGATCTGAACTGATTGGTATGACCGACGACCAAGAGGGAAGCCGATTTGAATCAAACTAAACAGATTTGAGGCGGTTTGATCTTCAGTGCTTGATATGTCAGTTAAGGGTTTTGCACCTTAGGTTCAAACTTTCCGACAGAAAAGAAGCGGAAAGGTAAAGAAGTTTGAAGGCGTTTGTTTTTAAACCACTCACCACACCAATTCGGTCCAATGCGGTGCCCATTCTTTTGAAGTTCACCAAACACACATGTCAACTGCAAAAACTTCACTCACACCCCTCGCTTAAAAAAAAAACTGAAACAAAGCAAACTTTGCAAAAGTGTTTGAAATTGAAGATGCACATTTTAGGGAAAGTCCAATTGAACGAAGGCTGAATTTATTGAACCCTTGAAGGAAGTAACTAAACCACAGACTCATCGTGTTGCGTTCTTTTTTTTTTCGTTTTTTTTCTTTGCGAGTACTCTGAACTTTTATGTTACGCTCTGCCAAGATTATATTACAAAACTTAGCTTTGAACCTGTGTAGCCCGAAAAACACACACAGAACGCAAGAGGTAAAGGTTCACTAAACTCCCAAAGAAACAACAAACGCAAAGAATCTCCAAAAAAAAAAAGGCAAATGTATCGGCCAAATAATGGCAGGCAGACACAATATGTTATCCTTTGCAAACTAAAGGCAAAAAAGTAGCCAACTCATCCTCAAGTATCGATTTACCGGATGACTCTGGGTTACGGTGGTTTCAGTATTCGATTACCATTCCATCCAGCGGCAAAACACACATTTTTCGTCTCATAATAAAGTAAAACAAAAAAAAACAAACACCAACCAGCCTTCATCCTAAATCCAAGCTAAGGCAAAAGGAGAGATGACGTTCATGCCAACTTTGGTAGGTTCCATATTGTTGCTGGTGTTTTTTTTTTGTTCTTTTTGTTGTGCAACCATAATTTTTGCCAATGTGTCAATATTCCTTTTTGTTGTTGTTGCCTGTATTATTTGAAAGCCATATAAGGATCTTGCTACTATATTTATACGTTCCATATGTTAATTAGTATTTTTATACGACCGACTATGACTTTTTCCATTCGCCGTCCGTCGCTCGATCCCACTGCCCGTCTGTCACTGGAAACATAATTCTAAAACCATCATCATGTGTCGATGCGTGCGGTTGTACTCAGCCGTTTGCATTTTTTATGCAAAAATAAAAAAAAAATAATATTAATAATACTGATGACAACAACAACAAAAAAGACAACAAAATTAACTTGACTATTCTTCTATGCGTATGTGTAATGCATATTAATGTGGGAATTTAGTTGCATCACATACAGGGTCTTCAGCTCAACGCAACGACGAGCCACTGCCCAGAGTCACCATCGAAAAATTATTCATAAATTGCAAATTGGTTGCAAGCCAACTTTAATGCAAAGCGAGAGTCGGGTTGATGGGACATCGAACGATTCTACACAATGTGGATAAACTACTTCGTACGCTGTGTGAGAACTGCATTGGTAAATAGAACTGCGAGTAGGTTTCATGGAACAAACTCATTTTGCAAGGGCTGGACGAAATGCCTCCTCCAAAATTAGGAACTACACTGCATCAGGGAAATTGGTCTCAAGACAAGTTTGATTCCAACTGAAAGTGGGTTTGATTTGACAACAACCACTGCAACTGAGTGGTTTAAGAGTCCACTTGAGTACTACTTCGCTGTTTGAGAAATGAGCCCGGGAAATTGGTTGCAAGTTAAGTTTAGGGATCAAACTTAACTTACAACCAATTTACCTTGTTCAGTTCTCACCGAGTGTAGGTTTGATACGATTTCAAACTATCTCCTCCACTGTTTGAGAACTACGTCAGCAAATTGTTTAAGAGTCAGACACAGTACCCCCATCCACACCTTGAGTGCTACGCCTACTTCACTGTTTGAAAAATGAACCAGGTAAATTGGTTGCAAGCCATGTTTGACAAAATTGAACTTCGCTACACCAGGCCAATTGGTTGCAAGTTAAGTGTGAATCGAACCGAGTGTAGGTTTGATGCGATTTCAAACTAGTCCACAAAAACTACCTACGCTGTTTGAGAACTACGCCATCAAACTGGTTGCAAGCCAAGTTTGCTACGAACCGAGAGTGGGTCTGATGCCACAGCAGGCGGTTGGACATCAAACCAACCTCCAAACCGCTTCCATTGAAATAATGTATGTGGAACGATGGTTGCATTGGTCAGGGCATCTGATGGTCGGCCGTGGTGCGACAAGTAGTGTTGAGGACCATTACGCAAGTAACCCAGGTTCAAACACCATTAAGCAAATCGGAAGTTTGACAGCGCCGGTCTGACCTAGTAAAGCCGACTAATTTGGAAATCTTGAACAAAATTTTGCCGTTTGGAGGCAGTTTGAATCGAACCGAGAGTAGGTCTAATGCGACAGCAGTTTGTAATTCAGATGATGAATATTAGGGTGGAGTGAAAACATGTTTTTTTTTAATTTGAAGAAGTTAACCTCGGAAAGAGATGTAGTCTGGGGTCCTAATGAGGGGAAAAACAAAGAAAAAAATTTTAAAAAAAATTTTTAGAGGTCGCGCCACTCCCTCGAAATTTGGAAATTATCGCTATTTTGGCGTTGATTTTAGAAAAATCCTAAAAATTAAAGACTTGACTTATTCGAAATTTAAAAGTTCAGTGCCCAAACAAAAGTATTTGAGGCAAATATGTGGATAATCGACTAATATTTGTAGCTTTGGTGGCGATTTCATTGTTCAGTCAATTTTCTGAAGAAGGGACGATTTGACTTATTTTACTTTTTGACATTTTTGAACAATGAGAAAATTTTTTTAAATTTTTTCATGCCCTTATTTCATTGTTTACGCTAGTGCAAACATTTATTGACATAAAACTTTTTAGGATTTTTCTAAAATCAACGCCAAAATAGCGATAATTTCCAAATTTCCAGGGAGTGGCGCGACCCCTAAAATTGTTTTCTTTATTTTTCCCCTCATTCGGACCCCAGACTACATCTCTTTCCGAGGTTAACTTTTTTTTTTTTGAATTTCACTCCACCCTAATGAATATGTATTGTTGATTCCATTGATCAGATGACCATCGTCGGGGTAGTTTGCTCAACTACTACACAAGAAACTCAGGCTGAGATCCAGTTAAGCAGATCAAGGCATGGATTTCTCATTAAGAAACCTGAGAAACAGTTCTCTATAAAAGCACTGGGCTGAACAAAAGCCATTATTGTCGAACAGTAGGTCTTCTCAGAGACTTTGCGAATTTTCTCTTCTAAATCATATTTTTAAAATGGAAGCCCTTAGGATGAGCGTAGAGGTTACGGACCCTGTAAATACTACTCTATAAAAGTATTAGTCCGTTAAAAGCCAGAATATACCAATAGCCGAACGGTCTTTCTCTTCGGAGGGGATTTCCAAAGTGGGTAGCCTAAGGCGTAGAGATTTTTCCGTAATGCTGGGGACATTGAACATATAAGAACTCTATAAACAGTTTTCTATAATAACATTAGGTCGTTAGAAGTCAGCCTAATCGGATAGACAGCCATCTGCCGGTATCAGCGAGTTTCTTTCTTCTAAGATAAATTTCCAAAGAGGGAAGCATTGAGGTTTTCTTATAATGCCGAATACATTGAAAGTATAAAAGACCTATTCGTAGTTCTCCATAGAAGCATTAGGCCGTTAGAAGCCAGTCCAGTCGAATAGACAGTCTTCTAACGGTCTCAAAGGTTTTCTCTCTTATGAGGATGGACTAGCTTTGAGGTTTTCTTGTAATGCCGGGGACATTGAAAGTAGAAAAAGCCTATACGCCAGCCTTTTGCTAGTCTAAGACGTAGACGTTTCTTTTCTCTTTTCAAAATGACATGTCTTAGGCTGAACTTATAGATTTTCTCGTAGTGCCGGCGAAATTATAATGTCAAAGAACGCCGTCAACTATGAAAGCCAGCCTAGTTGTAGAGGTAACCATCGGCCAGGCTTGAGGATTTGTCTATTCTAAGGGGGAAATTCCAAAATTAGAAGATCTTAGGTTGGGATCATCGCAATGCTGGCGACGTTTTGCATATGAAAGCCGGTAAATGGTTCTCAAAATAAAAGCATTGGGCCAGCCTTCTGTTGGTCTAAGGTGTTCCTCACTTCTGCGGGAGATTTCCAGAAATAGTGAGTTGCTTATTTAGTATAAATTTCCTAGGAAGGCTACAATGAATTAGCTCTTCTGTGTAGCTGATCTTTGGTTGTGCTTTCGTCCAGTAATCGCTCGTAGTCGATTCTAGAGCTCCAGTGTGTGTGTGCAGATCACTGAGAAGATTTTGAAACCCTCCCTTATAGTTGACTTCAAGTCGTTTAAGGGCAATGCCTATGACTGATGTGACCGCATACTTGTCGTATGACCTGAACTGACCAAACTTCTTGACTTGATTAATTTTTTTTTTCAAATTTCATGTTGAAAATCTCATACGCACATGATTTTCCGTTTGTAGTGATTTTTTTTTTGTAACTATAAAAAATCGACATTTTAACAACAATATTTCATTGATGTCAATTCAATTGGTGGACAGACAGACGTGTCTGTAGACAAAGTCACTCTGACGACTGGGCCATATCACTTTTTAACACTCTTGTCAACAATATGGAAATTGCACTTTAACAGCAACAACAAAAAACGTGATGATAATATTTAAACGACATTTTAAATTTAGAGAATAGTTCTCGATGAAAAAAAAAAGAAAAGAAAAACAATGAAAAAAAAAGAAAGAAACATCACTCACCTCAATTAGATTGGATAAAAATGTAACTTTACGATTCTTTTTAAGACGCATCGTGCTCGGCGCGTTGGAAGACAATAATGATGAATTATTATTGGTATTGGTAGTATCACAATTGGTTGCTGCAATGTTGCTGGCCTTATTGAACAAATAGTTGGTGGGGAAATTCAAAATATCCGTAAAGTGTGCGGTGGCCGTATGATGATGATGGTGATGATGCGACGAATGATGGGATTTCTCAAAGAACGCAGCCGCTGATGTTGTGGGCAACATAAATTTCGTCGTAGGTGGAAATTCTGTTTTACAAATGGCTAATTCCATATTTATGCGAAGACATCTGAAAGAGAGAGAGAGAGAGAGAGACAGAACGAAACAAATTAGTTGCAATTGAAAATAAAGAGATTTATATCAGTGCTATCCATTATCTCGGATGACATTTAGTAATGATTTACAAAAACCATAGCAAAAACATTAATTAACAATATCTCTAATTATTGCTGATATATAAATAAATGAGATTGATAAGAACGAGTTCTAGTTCTGAAAAGGTCAGGAGTCGTTGTGACTCATGTACTCATGATAAAACTCGCTGGATCGAACAGATTAACAGATTAATATGGATTCGGATTCGGAAACCATAACTTGAATAATTGAAGTAATGGTTGTTTTTTGTAAGAGCTTGACAACATAAAATGAGTATTTCAGACAGAAGTATTGAAGGAAGGACATTGTCTTATTACAATCTGGTTGATCATTTCATGTAAATGTGATTTTTGAGTTTTTTTTAAAACAAATTTTAGTACCTTGCCTACGTAATCCTAGCTCTGACTGTGTTTAATACTAGATTTGACAATCTGTTGAGAACTTGTTTGAGTATCCCTAGATTTTCAATCTGTTCTTAACGTATGCACATATTTTTAAAAGCAACAATGATTGTGGTTTTGTAAAGATTCTTTTTTTTTGTTTTGTCACCAATTAAAAATTGTCTTCGTCGTTTCTGAGATATGAAAATAACTTAGGGCGGGTATTGCTTATGTGAATTGATTACGTTATGCAAAAAAAAAATCTAAACAATTGTGATTCAGAACAAAAATAACCGAAATTTGTCTATTCAAAAAGTTTTTTTTTTAAATTTTTCTTAAAGCATTTTTTTGAGACATCTTCTGCTGTAACTCGAAAACGACTTGTCCGATTTGGTTGAAATCATTTTTTTTTTAAAAATTAACCACATAATTATTTGTAATCTTCCTTTTTGAGACATATTCTGTTGTAACTAGGGTTTTAAACCGGGAATTCCCGGGATGTATTTCCCGGGACATTTGCAGATTTTTTTACTTTCCGATTGATCAGGAATCCTGGGAAAAAAATACTTTGTACGATTTTCCGCCCTTTTAACCGGGATATTGTACGATTTTTTACATTCTGAAACATTCTTGAACAAAGAATATTTTTTTCAAAATCAATTTCGTATGATTTTTAATTAAAATTAAAATTTAAAATTTTTTATTTATCATGTTTAAGTTTTGATTAAAAAATTTTTTTTTTTTTGAAAAAACTGGATTTTTTAAAAATAAACCCCTAATTTAGTTTTAATCTTCTTTTTTAGTGGTTTGAAACTGAATGAATTAAAAAAATTTTAATGCGAATGAAGATTTTAGAGTTAACAAAATTTAATCGAAAAAATGCGTTTTCCTAATTTTTTTTGGTTGAAAAATTGACTAAAAAATTTTTAGTGAATCATAAATGTTTTTTTTCGCAAATTTTTTGGTTTAAAAAAATGGATATAAAAAGATGTATCTGATTGAAGTTTCAGAATTATAAAAAAATTTAAGTTTAATTTTTTTTTCGTAAATTTTTTTGTTTAAAAAAATTCAGAAAAAATTGGAAATGACCGAAAAAATGACCATTTTCAGTTGTTTTTCATATTGCCACATATAGAGGGTTATCCATTTCGTGGTTTCAAAAGTATAGGGCTGGAATTCGACATCTGTCAAACTAAGTTGTGAGACCAATTTTCGGTCGTACCTGTAAACTGTGGCCAATGTAGCGGGTGTTTTTTTGAGACGTGTGGTTTTCAATCTGGCCACACTTTTTTTTTGGAATTGGTCTTTTAGACAGCTGTCACTTGATTTATGGTCAGTTCGGTTTCATAATGAATAGATTTACTCCGGAACAACATTTGCCAATCGTGCAAATTTATTACCAATGTAACGGTCCTATCGATCCCGATTTACCCAAGTATAGGGTTATCCATTTCGTGGTTGCAAAAGTATAGGGCTGGAATTCGACATCTGTCAAACTAAGTTGTGAGACCAGTTGTTTTTCTTTTCCGATGGGGTATATTTTATTCACAATTTAGTCTGGAATCTCACATTCATTGTTTGTACAAATCACACATTACCAAAAAAGTATATGGGAGCCACCCGGAAATGTGTCTTCACTAAACTGGGAATAAAATTCAAAATACTTTTCAATTTCAATGATTAACCTCATTTTATTTGTCATGGACACTTTTTGTCATTTTGGATTTTTTCTGAATTTTTTTTAACCAACAAAATTTAGAGAAAAAAAATCGACTTGAAAAATTTAGAGAAAAAAATCAAAAAATGTCATTCAGATAAAATTTTTTTAGGAATTTTAAAAAAAAAAAAAAATCTACTTAAATTGTGTTAATAACTCTGAAATTGTCATTCAGATTCAAATAAACTAGAGGCGAATACTTTACATAATTTAGTAACAATATTTGGTTTTTTTTCAAGAAATTTGACAATTTGTTTGCGGGTTCTGAAAATGTATGTAAAAACAAAATTGAATTATTTAAGAAAAAATGAAAAACCATATCCATAACCAACCATAAAAATGTCGCCCATTTTTGTAAACCTCATTTTATTTGTCATCATTTTTTTTGAATTTTTTTTTAACCAACAAAATTTAGAGAAAAAATCGACTTAAAAAATTTAGAGAAAAAAATCAACTTCCATAAAAATGTCATTCAGATAAAAAAATTTTAGGAATTTTTTTAAACAAAAAAAATAAATTCAACATAAATTTTGTTAATAACTCTGAAATTTTCATTCAGATTCAAATAAACTAGAGGCGAAGACTTTACATAATTTAGTAACAATATTTGGTTTTTTTTTCAAGAAATGGGACAATTTGTTTGCGAGTTCTGAAAATGTATGTAAAAACAAAATTGAATTATTTAAGAAAAAATGAAAAACCATATCCATAACCAACCATAAAAATGTCGTCCATTTTTGTAAACCTCATTTTATTTGTCATCTTTTTTTTGAATTTTTTTTAACCAACAAAATTTAGAGAAAAAATTTGAATTAAAAAATTTAGAGAAAAAAATCAACTTCCATAAAAATGTCATTCAGATAAAAAAATTTTAGGAATTTTTTTAAACAAAAAAAAGAAATTCCACTTAAATTGTGTTAATAACTCTGAAATTGTCATTCAGATTCAAATAAACTAGAGGCGAAGACTTTACATAATTTAGTAACAATATTTGTTTTTTTTTTCAAGAAATGGGACAATTTGTTTTACAACGGGTTTATGTAAAAAAAATTGAATTATTGAAGAAAAAATTAAAAACCATATCCATGAAAAAAATGTCGCCCATTTTTGTACTCTCAGGCGACTAGAGCGCATCAGAATTGTAGGCTGAGTCCCAATTCACACTAGGCAATTTTAATTTCAGCAATTGTCAGTTTGTTGGAAAGAGAGGTAAAGGGGAATGGAAAGGGACAAAAACTTGGACAAAGGGACAAAAACAAAAATTGCCGAAAAAGAATTTCCTTGTGTGAACACACAGGGGGCCAGTTCAAAAGGGAATCATAAAAGTTGCCACAACTAAAATTGTCTAGTGTGAATTGGCACTGTGATTCATTACAAACAATTTTGTATTTTTTGGTTGCATGGTGTTATGAAGATTTACTCACATCTCCCCTCTATTGCGGTAGATGTAGGATTTACTAGAGGTTTGATTCCGTCGGCAACACTTCAAATACGGTTCAAAGATCCTAGACAGTACACTTACAACTCTTGCAGTGGAAAAAGTTCGGAAATCCCAAAACTCTGAGCAATCTAATGGTTTACCAATAGTTGTTTATAATCCAAAGAGGTTTAGTTCTCCTTTCATGTAAACAGCAATAAAAACCTTCCTCAAGGTTGAAATGTCCTCACACACACACACGTACACTATTTATACATAATTTAAAGATTTTATAGGAATTTTTTATTAATTTCTATGGAATTTTTGTGGAAAACTCCATTAAAAACGCATAAACCATTGATAAAATCCAAAATCCAGACAAGCGGCCACATGGGAAAGTCAGTCTGTCTGCCAAAGACAAAACTGAAGAGCGGCATCTTTACAATTCCGGGTTAAGGCAAACAGACGAAAAGGGAAAACATTTGGTAATAAAAAAAAACTTAAGTACAAATAGTGCAGTTCCTCGCTTTCTTTCATCATCGCATCGCTGCGACAACGGGTACCTTTGATGTAGGCCTTCTTCGCGCTCTCCCAGAGATGTGATGTGACAGCAGTGCAAACAACAACAACAAGACCTTTGAGGCAAAGTGTTATTAACATTGTATCAATATTTACATAAAAATCGTAGCAAAGCAAGCACACATCAATTCTAAATGATTTGGTGATGGTGGTGGGAAAACAAAGGCAGATTGTCAAATTACTCACAACAACAACAAAAAACAGTTATAACCGATATCTGAGGAGGCCGCCAAACACATCATTACCGCCAACATGTCAAATTAACATTTCATTGATATTTTCGGTCGGGGGTTACCCCGCATTGGATATGCTGATGGTGGTTTACAATGACTTTCGGTAACAAGAAGAGTGGAGTGGTATGTGAACATACACACACACTCCCTCTCGCCAAATAACACTTCCACAATTCCACTCAATTTGCAGCCGGAGAAAGAGGTAGGGGAGTGGGGGGGGGGGGCTACAAAAAGAAAAATAAACGCCATAATTGTTAAAATAAACAATTAATCGGTTATTTGCAAATAATAAACATCATTGTAAACAACAACGACAGACACAGACAGACAGACCGACAGACGTATGAAGTGAACTTTACAGACGACGCACGTACGCACGGGCGCTTGTCTCTTACAAAGCGCGCGTAGCGCGTGCAGCTAAAGATCCGAGAGAGGAGTGTGCTTTAGGACAGGCGGCGGCGTCTTCACTGTTCACACTGCCGAGATGGTGCCTCATCTCAAAATTCCCTGTGATGCCTGAGAAAGTGTCAGACCAAAAACAACAACAACAAAAATGAAAAAAAGGCCATTGAGGAATTTGTTTGGCGTTTCAATTATTTGTTGTTGTTGCTTTTTAGCGGAGTGGTTTCCCTTTATTAGTCCATAAAACAGGTGTTCATTTTTCGACGAGTGTGTCACAATGAATGCGATTAAGCTGTGATGAATCTGGATCACTTGTGTGTGATCCAATTTTGAATTTATATTACAAAAATTTAAGAGGAGGATATTGACAACATTTGGTTTCAACAGGACGGCGTTCAGCCGAAGCTAAAGAAAATACTTCTGTAATAAAGAGTTTCCAAAAAATATCCAATAACATTTATTTGCCGCCCGTAAACTTATTTCCAAAAATATTCAAAAATATTTTTATTTTTATTTATTTATTTATTAATTACAATACAAAGTAAATTTATATTATAATTTTGGGTCCAAGGGTAAACCGGGTGACAAAGACCATTTGGCTTGATTTTTGCAGCGACAGACCAAAGCCTCTGGTGGGAATCGAACCCACAACCCCCATGCGGATAGGCAAGCACGCTACCAACTCGCCTACCGGGGCGCTTGTTCAATAATATTTATTTCCCGCCATTTTTTTTTTAAATCACCTGGGCTGAGTTTTTGGGTAAAGGGCGATTTTTATCCTATAGTTTGATTTTTGAAAATTTTAGGAAAACACATAAAATTGATCTGGACTCTATCCAGACTCTAGGATACGATTCAGATTTGTACGATAAATAGATATATCCCAAACATATAATGAATGTGTGCAAACATAATATGTGTACATACAAACATATATATGATTGTGTCCGTGCCCAAACATATATGTGATTGCATGCAATCACATTCTTAACATAGTTTTTTCTTCGCCTAGATAAACCCTAAGAGGAAAAAAACGACACGGCATTCTCACAGGAGTCATCACAGGACACTGTACGATAGGCAAGTTGGCAAATCGTATGGGTATATCTGGGGAGGATATCAGCAATCATGCCGAAAAGGAAGAAGCAGTAGAACATTTGGTATGACACCGTCCAGGTCGACGAACGCACCTTGAATGCAGGTTCCTTGACAACCTTCAACAGCTGGCCAAATGCTCCTCTGATTTCCCTAGCGAAATTCGCAGAAAGTACCAAATCCTCTCCATAATTCCCCATATATAAACCGCTCCAAACAGTCACACGTTGAGGATGAAGATGCTTCTCAACAATAACTCTTGGGTTTCCCGAGCCCCACTTGCGACAATTTTGCTTGTTGACGTAGCCATCGAGGTTGAAATGGGCCTCATCAGTCAAGATGATTTTTCGATGGAATTCCGGATCATTTTCATGCATTTCAAGGAACCAATCAGCAAAGACACGACGTTGTTGATGATCGGCCGGCTTGAGTTCTTGTGTTAACTGAACTTTATAAGCCGTAAGAATCAAGTCTGTGTAATGACATTTGTGAAATGCCAAATTCCGACGAGGAATGGACAATCCTGGGCTACAGCAGCAATATTCTCAGTTGTTGTTGAGCGACCGTGCACGGGTTTTATTCTTCACATCACTAACTTGTCCCAACAGCTCGAATTTTTCCATCATTTTCTGTATTGCGATCCGACAAGTTGCTTGTCTATCAGCATGGGGGTTATGGGTTCGATACCCAGCAGAGGCTTTGGTCTGTGGCTGCAAAAATCCAGCCATATGTTCTGTGTTTACCCTTGGACCCAAAATTAGTATAAGTTACTTTGTATTTCTTGCTCAAGTGTGCCTGGAGGTTATCGCTTAACAATTTTTAGATTTAGACAAGTTCAATTGTTGATTTTCTTCTTGAGAAATATACCACCGAAAGTAAATGGGCAGAGGGGAATTTAGGAGAGAGAGAAAACAACAATGGCCAAAAAATATCTCTGATCTATAATTTGGTCGCACAGTGTAATCGTTACGGAATTCATTATTATCTTTAGTATTTTTAGAATATGACGTCGTTTTTAGATATCACAAAGGAGTGATAAGTAAATTAGGCTTTTCTCTTGATGAATTGTTTTTTTTTCGTATTTTTAGTGAAATAGAAAAAAAACATTTTACCAAATATAAATAAAACAAATTGAAAATGTTCATGACAAAACAACAATTGAATATGCAATTCATTCATAAATCACTGCAATACTAGCAGACACACACACACACACACATGCAACACAACAAATAATGAATGAAAAGTGAAATGATGATGTTGGTGAACAGAAGACAAAAACAACTCACAAGAATTACAATACAATAGAACGACACACGGGCGGCCGGTCGTGGGGTCTGCAATTCACACACAAAAAAAAGAAGTGATTTTTATGGGATGTTATTGTTTTTTTTTTCTCTCAAAAAAACCTAAAAAAAAACATCAACAACAACAACAAACAAAAAAGAATTGTTAATAACACATTTTATGCACAAACACAGGGGCACATTCACATGTGTACGAACATCTACATATGTATGTATGTAGTGTGAATATGTTTGAATATGTAGACCAAAACAACTTCCGGTGATAAAGCGAAATGCATACTAAATTCACACACACACACACTCACATACACTTACTGCTACGACTCAGTTATGTTGGCTGTTACTACGGATTGAATCCAAAAAAAAAAAAAAAAAAATGAGAAAAAAACAGAAAAATGTCTGCCAGCTTATGGTAATTTAGTTTTTTTTCGGTTCTGTGTTTTGTTTTTTTTTTTTATCCAAAATGCTGAAAATTCATAAATTTAAATCAGAATCTGTGATTTGCGGTATTTTCCACTCCACGCCACTCGGGCTGACTGAATGTACGTCTGATGGCAGATATAAGTTTACGAGCTCCAAATGAGCTGAGCTGTGTGCTGGGACCGACCCGGCCGTTTTACTGACTGACTGCAATCAAAATGACCTTCAGTTCAATTCTTGTGTCGTTTTTTTGCAATAAAAGAAAACTGTAACAATGAGATAAACCACATATTAACTACTCACTGTGCACAGTGACTGGTGCCGGTGATGGTTTGGTGATGGCTGGCGATGATGACGAGATGGTCGGTGTGGTCGAACCAAATCCCATTTAGGTTTATGAAGATTTATACCACAACACACGTCTGTAAATGAAATTATTTTACTCACATTTTCTGCAATCATTTATTGTGTGTGTGTGTTTTTGTTTTTATTATTGTTGTTTGTATAGCTCATTTCACTATCTTATCTTTATTTTCCGCTATCACTTGACTGCGAATCTACGCTCAAATAAAATAGCCTCTTTGTTTACATCGCTGGTAAGTTTTTCTAGCAATTTGTTAGCTATTGGTTTATCTGTTTTTCTAACTCTGACCGGAACAGATTCGAAATGGAATAAACTGGAAGACTCAAAATCCATAGAAAACAGGTTGGACCTTAAAAACTAAACATTTTTAAAGTCTACAGGGTCCGCCAAATAACTTTTACTTTTTGGAAAATTCTATAAAAAAAAACTACTGGATCTTTTCTCAAATTTCTTTTTTTATTTGAAAGTACAATCCTTCGGGTTAATAATGGAAAATAATGTCATTCAAAAAGGCTGCCTCGGCTGGCCATGCAGTAGCCTAACGACATCAGCTTTGCGGCTGATAATGCGATCTTCAACAACAGGGCGCAAAACATCGAGTGTAGCTTCGGCTGTGTGGCACGTGGCGCCGTCCTCTTAAAACCAAATCTTGCCAATATCCTCCTCTTCAATTTTTATAAACAAAAATTCGTTCAACTTGGCCCGATAACGAAAACAAAATAAGCACTAGTTGAAAAAAAAAACGTTAGATGGCAGACCCTTTAGTACGAAATTTACTAAACCTATGTTAATTGTAAGTTTGAACTGGATTTTAGTATGGAGGACTTTTTTTTATTAAATATACCAACTTAAAAAAAATTATTTTTTTTCAATTTCATTTAAAAAAGATCAACAAAAAATTAGCTAAATTTGAGTAAAATTTTTAAACTTTATTTTAGTATTGATTTTTATTGATTACTTAATAAATAGTAAAAATTAAATTAAGAAAAAACGTGTTAAACAATTCGCTAAATTTAAGTATTCATTTTGAACTATAGTTAAGTATTTATGTTGAACTAAATTAAAGCATTAATTTTGAACTAAATTGAAGTATTAATGTTGAACTAAATTTAAGTATTATTTTTGAACTAAATTTAAGTTTCATGTTGAACTAAATTGAAATATTAATGTTGAACTAAATTTAAGTATTACTGTTGAACTAAATTAAACTATTAATTTTGAACTAAATTGAAGTATTAATGTTGAACTAAATTTAAGTATTATTTTTGAACTAAATTGAAGTTTCATGTTGAACTAAATTGAAGTATTAATGTTGAACTAAATTTAAGTATTAATATTGAACTAAATTTAAGTATTATTTTTGAACTAAATTAAAGCATTAATTTAGAACTAAATTGAAGTATTAATGTTGAACTAAATTTAAGTATTATTTTTGAACTAAATTTAAGTTTCATGTTGAACTAAATTGAAATATTAATGTTGAACTAAATTTAAGTATTATTTTTGAACTAAATTGAAGTATTAATTTTGAACTAAATTTAAGTATTAATGTTGAACTAAATTGACGTTTCATGTTGAACTAAATTTAAGAATTATTTTTGAACTAAATTGAAGTATTAATGTTGAACTAAATTTAAGTATTAATTTTGAACTAAATTAAAGTTTCATGTTGAACTAAATTTAAGTATTATTTTGAACTAAATTTAAGTACATATTAATATTGAACTAAATTTAAGTATTAATTTTGAACTAAATTTATGTATTAGTTTTGAACTAAATTTAAGTATTAATGTTGAACTAAATTGAAGTTTCATGTTGAACTCAATTGAAGTATTAATTTTGAACTAAATTTATGTATTAATTTTCAACTAAATTAAAGTATTAATGTTGAACTAAATTGAAGTTTCATGTTGAACTAAATTTAAGTATTATTTTGAACTAAATTGAAATATTAATTTTGAACTAAATTTAAGTATTATTTATGTATTAATGTTGAACTAAATGTAAGTATTAATTTCAAACAAATTTAAGTATTAATGTTGAACTAAATTTAAGTATTATTTTTTAAGTATGGAATTTTGAAAATTAACACTAAATACCATACTTAAATTTAGTTTAAAATTAAAACATAAAATTACATTCTCACATTTAGTTCAAAATTAA
Organism: Hydrotaea cyrtoneurina; assembly: GCA_958296145.1. Taxonomy (NCBI): domain Eukaryota; kingdom Metazoa; phylum Arthropoda; class Insecta; order Diptera; family Muscidae; genus Hydrotaea; species Hydrotaea cyrtoneurina. The sequence goes on from OY282512.1 coordinate 107,632,789, forward strand.
TACCTAAATTTGTTTGAAATTAATACTTACATTAAGTTCAACATTAATACATAAATAATACTTAAATTAAGTTCAACATTAATTGAAGTATTAAATTTGAACTAAATTTAGTTCGAAATCAATAGTTAAATTTAGTTCAAAATTAATACTTAAATTTAGTTCAAAATCAACATTTAAATTTAGTTTAACAGGTTTTTTTTTTTAAATTTAATTTTTACTATTTAATTAAAAAAAATTTAATAATAGTTTAATAAAAATCATCTTCCTCCTTTCAAACAAAAATCAACTTAAATTAGACAGAAAAATAACTAAATTTCAGTAACAATTTTGAACTAAATTTTAGTATAGATTTTATAGACAGAAGAAAACTTCGCGTTTTACAAATATTGCAAAAAAAATAATTCCTACCATTTAAAACATAAATTTAAGTAGTTTTTAATATAAAAAAAAATATAAAAAATATTTAGTAAGATCTAGCAAGAATTTTGCATACTTGATACTTGATATTTGTTTTTGTATTTTGTTTTTTTGTTCCCAAATTGCCATCCCACAGGAGGTTAAACTAATACATGCAGTTTAGAATGTAACATCAATTTAAGTATAATTTTACTCATTTGTAATTTTATCACTAGAAAAGAACCTCCACACACATCCATGTGTACTTTATCACCAACAACATTTTGTCACATAAAATTCACATTTTATGATCTATGACAAACTTTGCACACACACACACACACAATCAGACCGCCACCAACAAGTAGAAGCAAATGCATCTGAGGCTGGACAAGTCACACAAATAAAGAAGAAAAAAAAAATCACGCTGGTTTTCTTTCGGATTCTATGTGGACTCAGGCTGTTTGTTTTCTTCGATCGTTTTCATTGAACGCAGTGAATGGAGTGCCCACGCTGTTTTCCAGTTCTCCTCCTCAAATTGCACCACACACACACACATAACAAGATATGCTCGTAAAATGTGTGCACCATCTGAACACCAGCACCACCGCCGCCACCGCCACCGCCATTCATGCCATGCATGGCATGCCATGCAACCATATCAAGCAGTTTTGCGTCTTGATAAAACACCCACCAGAATGCACCAGAAATATTGTGATACTCGCCCGTACTTACGATTTTATTTCATATTTTAGAGTTGCGATAAATCGAATCGAAAGCATCGTAAACTAACATATGTGACACTATTTAGTAGGAGATTATAATAAAATTACCCAAGTGACACTGGCTAGGAATAACAGTTTGGTATTTTTTGAAAATAAGACGATAAATTTGGGAGTTTTTGTGGAAGAACGATATCCACAACGATAATTTCGAAAATGGGTGACACACAAAGCAAGAAAAAGACAAATTTCTACTCACGTATTCATAGAACTATACAAAAGAAACTAAAACTACTAAAACAATTTTCACACATTTTTCTTAACAAAGGTTTTTTTAATTTTTTCATATTTTATGATAACAAATCTGACTTAGAGAAACACAGCACTGTGAAAAGAACAAATAAAAAAAATATCTTTTTCAATGTCATTCTAAGAAAAATCAGAGCTCGTCAAAAAAAAATTAACTACATTTAAGTATAAATTTTGAACTTAATTTTAGTACAGAGTTTAATTTTTTTTTAAATTTTTAGTGTCTTAAAGAAACAGTTTAAAAAAATTAGCTACATTTTTAGTTTGAACAAATTCAAGTATTTTAGGAAAATTGAATGAATACAAAAAATTTATTTTTTCAAAAGCATCGAAGTTAGAATTTTTTTAATGAATTCAAGCTCGAAATTAAAGTTTTTCAAAAGCTTTAATGAATTTTGTAAATTTAAAAAAAAAAACCTAAAAGTATTTCAACTAAATTCTATTTTACTAAATTTTAAGAAAATTATTGTTTGCGTTTTGACTGTAGAATGCTCTCTATCTCTACACAAACCCCTTAAACAAAATCGTAAGTTCCCCATGCAATAAACTACATTGAAGTAAAAGTATTTTTGAACTAACTTGTATCCGTTTAAAGAAATAAAATTTTCAATAAAAAAAAAATGTCCGACGTAAAAAAATTCAATTAAATGCAAATTTTAAACTAAGAAAAATTTTGGATTTTATTTGAAACGAAAAAACAAGTGTGTTTTTTCCTTACAGCCTGTTTCCATAAAACGAAATCGTTCGTTACAAATTGTCGAAATTGGATGTGTTATAACATGTGTTTCAGACGTTATTCAATTCTGAATTTTTGATATACATATGTTAGAGAATGACATGTGGAACGTACACCCAAAATAACCAGGTTCCCTTACTGAGAAATATCCGTTTTATGGCGCCTTCAATTTTACCAATTCATAACGAAAGATCGAATTTAATAAATTTTTCACTAAATTTAAGTAAAATTAACTAAAAGCGGCTAAAAATTTTTTACTAAAATTTAAAATTTAATTTAAACAAAAGTAACTAAAAGTGAGTAATAATTTTTTTAAGTAAAATTATTTTATTTTTTTAAATAAGAAAATAATTTTTTTTTTAAATAAAAAAAAATTGTTTTTTATCATTTTAAAAAATAAAACTCAAATTGAATAGACTTTTAAAAAAAAAATTTAGAAGAAATTACCCACTAAATTTTTTTTTTAAACAAAAGATGTTTTTTTTAAAAAAAATTTTTTTTTTCATTTAAAAAATTTTTTTTTTTAAAAAGAATGCTTTTTTATATAAACTCACTGACCGGGACCTACTGTTTTTAAAGCCGGCTCCGAACGGCTAATGCTTTTCTAGAGAAGTTTTTACATGGCTTAGAGATTGCTCTCTTACTCGTAAAGTCGCCAACATTTACGAGGTGGAAAACAGCCGCCGAAAAATGTTTGATGGTCTTTCCCGGTTTCGAACTCGGGTTCTTCTGTGTGATAGTCGCACACACTACCTACCGCACCACGGCCTTCCACAATTTCATAAACATATTTCATAAAAAATTGTATCCCTCTAATCGGCCAAACAGAAATACTGGAAAATCCTTGCTACCTGTTTGTTTTTACCAGTTATGTATAAACAAAGATTTTTTACGAAACTAAACACAATTAATGAAGCCAGCCTCAGAGTGGTATTGCCGGTTAGAGGGTTAATTTTAAACAGAATTCATGCACAGAGGATTTTACTTATTTTTAAGAATCACATTTTTTTCTTAGTTTACCCAGAAATTTTAAATTAATCTCTTTACTTCGAATTTCATAACTTATTCTATTTTAAGATTATTCTTTATTCGGAATACAGAAAGAAGACCGATGAACATCATCACCGATAATCCAAAATAATCACTTAATGATTTCCACCGTCGTTTTCATTGAATGGCAAACGAGCGATTTTTTTTTTTCTCTTCATCGACATTTTCATTTTTGGCGAATTGCAAAAATAATTATGATTTATATAGTAGAGGTGCAATCGAGAAGAGATGTAGAAGAAACAAACAACGAAGAAATCTAAAATCTATATTAATGGACCTGAACATATGCATGTGCTGATACGTAGGTACGTAGGTATGTGCGGCCGATGAACGACGACTGTGTGATGAATATCTAGCATGTGACGGTTTTTTTTTTCGTTGGTGGCAGTTTTTCTTTTCATACGACTACACACAAAAATTGATCGAGTCGCAGCATAAAGCAGCAAATGTCACATTTGAGTGAGTGCAGGCAGTCAGGCCGGCAGTTATAAGCATTTTAGAAATGAAGCAAAATGACAAAACGATGGAAACAAAAACAAAAAAACACCAACAGCCCACAGAAGAGTTATACATATTTACATACTCGTGGTAAAGGCATAAGTTTGCTTGTAGGAATTTAAAAAAAAAAACTCATTCAACCAAAGCCATTAAAAGCAAATAGTAAATATGTGTGGATGTGTGCGAGTGCAACAAGCCAGGGCGGGAGAATATCAGCAAAAGGTTTAGCAAATTGGAAATTGTTAAAGAGAAAAACATGTCGAAAGTTTTTTTCTATTTCTGGCAAATTCTAAGTTCGAAACTGACCAAAAACCTTATGAAGTGAATAAAAAAAGAGGCTGTTGACATTAATGTCTATACACGCTGAAAAATACGTCTTTTTTTTAATGTTTACACACAAGTAAAACGCGTGTTTGGCCTATGTAGTAACTAAAGCTTATTTCTTTCCACACAAAGCTTTTTTAGATGTAAATATAACTCGTTTGCTATTAGTATTACATATTTGAGTATAAGCAATAGCGTGTTTGGGAAAAAAACATACAACGAACTTATTAAATTCAACGAAGTACAACATTTGAGTGCTAGTAAGTCTATATTTGCAGCACTTTTCGTATTTTTTTTTTTGCTCTACGCTCTTTAAAATAAAAGCAATTACCGAGAGAATGAGATGGATTGTTATATAGAAACTAGTAAGTTGTATGGCGCCCGTTGAAATATGGAAAAAAATTTTGTTGAAAAGAAAAATTGTGTGGAAAAAAAAATTTTGTTGAAAAAAAAAAATTTGTGGAAAAAAAAATTTTGTTAAAAAAAAAAATATGGAAAAAAAAATTATGTAAAAAAAAAAAAAATTGTAAAAAAAAAAATTTTGTAAAAAAAAAATTGTAAAAAAAAATTTTGGAAAAAAAAAATTTGGTAAAATAAAAATTTTGGGAAAACACAATTTCTGTACAAAAAAAAATATTATTTTTTTTATTATTATCTTAATATATATTTACCCTCGACACTGATTCACTGATTAACTGATTCACTGATACACTGATACACTGATACACTGATACACTGATACACTGATACACTGATTCCCTGATTCCCTGATTCACTGACTCTGTCACGCAGTACGTAGGAATTTAAATAGGCATTCTATAATAATTCTATAAATAATAATAATAATAAAAAAAATAATATTTTTTTTTTGTACAGAAATTGTGTTTACCCCAAATTTTTTTTTTACCAAAATTTTTTTTTACAAAATTTTTTTTTTCCAAAATTTTTTTTTTCCACAAAATTTTTTTTTTCCACAAAATTTTTTTTTTCAACAAAATTTTTTTTTTTCTACAAAAATTTTTTTTTTCAGCAAACATTTTTTTTCAACAAACATTTTTTTTTCAACAAACATTTTTTTTTTTCTTAAATTTTTTTTTTAATGATTCACTGACTCTGTCACGCAGTACGTAGGAATTTAAATAGGCATTCTATAATAATTCTATAAATAATAATAATAATAAAAAAAATAATATTTTTTTTTTTGTACAGAAATTGTGTTTACCCCAAATTTTTTTTTTACCAAAATTTTTTTTTAAAAAATTTTTTTTTTCACAAAAATTTTTTTTTACAAAATTTTTTTTTTCAACAAATTTTTTTTTTCAACTAATTTTTTTTTTTCCACAAAATTTTTTTTTTCAACAAAATTTTTTTTTTCTACAAAAATTTTTTTTTTCAGCAAACATTTTTTTTCGACAAATTTTTTTTTCAGCCAAAATTTTTTTTTTCAACAACCATTTTTTTTTTCAACAAAATTTTTTTTTTTCCGCAAAAATTTTTTTTTTCAACAACATTTTTTTTTTCAACAAAATTTTTTTTTTTCAGCAAATATTTTTTTTCCACAAATTTCCCAATTTTATTTTTCTTCGAAATTTTTTTTTACAAAATAGTTTTCTCAAAATATTTTTTACAAAATTTTTAAAATTAAGTAACAAATACTTTCTCAAGCAAATTAACGGGCGCCATAGGCGCATTACAACTTACTAGTTATTTATAGAATTCCTATTTAAATTCCTACGTACTGCGTGACAGAGTCAGTGAATCAGTGAATGTTAAAATGGCCATTTTTTCAGCGTGTAGTTATCCAATCGATTCTGTGATTTAAATTCTGTGGAACATGTGTACGAAAACCTAGGGGCTTGTAATAAAAATATGTAAAACCTAAATTTTTATTTTGCACTAAAATCTAGTACTTTTGCGGGAAGGACAAGGATTATTTTTGATAAAAAAAAAATCTAATAATAAATACAAAAGATATGGACAATTGTATGAAAGTATCAAAACATTTAGTCTCGTCTCAAAGACGTATGAGTGTTAATCAATTATATTAATATTACGTATACGCACAGAGGTACTCAGACAATCCAGTTTCATTTCACACTTCAATTTCTGATTTCCTTCACACAAAATATATTCGCCGCCAAAATGCCATCTCAAATTGTGAGTGTGTGTTGGAGAATAATCGCCTGCCCTGCTTCAAACCCAAACATGAATATTGAAAAACTGAACTACATATGTACATACAAAGTACTTGCACATACAAGTTGAACTAAAAACAACAACAACAAAAACACAACCAATTTATGTATGCTTATGCAGATTCTGGGTTTTCGGCAAAGCAACGTGTACCGTCGTACCCCCAAGCGTATTTTATTACGTATGTGGGTCTAATAATATCATTTCAATATTGGCGCTGGCTGGCAGCTAGTATGCCAAATTAAAAAAAAAAACACACACACACACACTACAAAAAAATAAAAAGATGAAAAAAATAACACTCAATGAACACTTTGATATTTCGTCTTTGACGATTTGGCAGCAAATTGTCTTTAAAATAAGAAAGAAAAATAATGAATGAATAACAAGCAGCAGTGCAGAATTCTACCGAAATGGCAAAACAGCGAAAAATTATGAAATTATTATTAAATGAGCCAATTAAAGAAAGTAGAGAGGTGTGTGTGTTTTTTTCTTGTGATAAATTTATTTTGCCCGCTGTGACCTGTTTTTCTGGCATTCGATCGTGTTAACTTAACAGCAGAAGGACAACTGTGGGCTTCACGAGGCGACTCTAAATATCTCTGTCCCATTTCAAATTAAAATATATTTCAGCGAATCTCTGCCTTTAACTCTGTCCTTTTGGAAATTGAGATTACAAAACAATTCCACACCAATTGGGGAATTTCGAAAGGACACAGTTAAAGGCAAAGACATTTCTGATGGGAAAAAAGCGGAATGGGAGATTCCAGAAGGGACCTCCACTAAATTGTAAATGAAAGCGCACATCCTTGATAGATTTTAATGACCTACCCTCATTTTAATTGTATAGTGTATAAGTGGTTTTGTGATAAATTGAAACTTTTTGTAATTTAGCATTTTTTATGATTTTTAAAAAAAAATTGTTTTTCTTTTAAATTTGTTTATAACTCTGGAAAAAGCGGAATGGTACATTTGTATGGGTGATTCCAGAAGGGACCTCCACTAAATTGTAAATGAAAGCGCATATCCTTGGTAATGTTAATGAACTACACCTCATTTTAATTGTAGTATACGTGGTTTTATGATAATTAAATGAAAATTAAAACTTTTTGTAATTTAGCATTTTCATATGATTTTTTTTAAAAAAAATTTTTAAAAAATTAAAAAAAATATTATAAAAAAAAAAATTGTTTTTCTTTTAAATTTGTTTATAACTCTGAATCGGGAAAACCGCATATTGAATGCACACCAATTGGTGAATTTCGAGAGGACGCAGTTATAGGCAGAGACATTTCTGGTTACGTGTGAGTAATGGAAAAAGCAGAATGGTACATTTGTATGGGTGATTCCAGAAGGGACCTCCACTAAATTGTAAATGAAAGCGCCCATCCTTGATAGATTTTAATGAACAACACCTCATTTTAATTGTAGTATACGTGGTTTTATGATAAATAAATGAAAATTGAAACTTTTTGTAATATTGCATTTTTTTACGATATTTTAAAAAATATTTAAAAAATATATTGTATATATTTAAAAAATTACAAAAAAATAAAACTATTAAAAAAAAAAAAATCCTTTTAAATCTTAATATATATTTACCCTCGACACTGATTCACTGATACACTGATTCACTGACTCTGTCACGCAGTACGTAGGAATTTAAATAGGCATTCTATAATTTTCTATAAATAATAATAATAAAAAAAATAATATTTTTTTTTGTACAGAAATTGTGTTTTCCCCAAATTTTTTTTTAACAAAATTTTTTTTTACGAAATTTTTTTTTTAACAAATTTTTTTTTTTACAAAATTTTTTTTTTTTTTTCAACAAAAAATTTTTTTTTTCAACAAAATTTTTTTTTTCCACAAAATTTTTTTTTTCCACAAAAATTTTTCTTTTCAACAAAATTTTTTTTTTTCAAGAAAATTTTTTTTTTTCAACAAAATTTTTTTTCAACAGAAATTTTTTTTTCAGGAAAAAAATTTTGTTTTCATCAAATTTTTTTTTTCAACAACTTTTTTTTTTCCACAAAAATTTTTTTTTTCAACAAAATTTTTTTTCCATATTTCAACGGGCGCCATAGGCGCATTACAACTTACTAGTTTATTTATAACTCTAAAGGGTTATTTTGGTGCACAGCTTACAAAATCTGCTGGCTTTTATATGGTTAACCGGGGAAACTGCATATTGAATGCACACCAATTGGAGAATTTCGAAAGGACACAGCAGAGACATTTCTGGTTACGTGTGAGTAATGGAAAAAGCGGAAAGGTACATTTGTATGGGAGATTCCAGAAGCGAAAATCGTTCATTTATTTTAATGACCTACACCTCATTTTAATTGTAGTATAAGTGGTTTTATGATAAATAAATTAAAATTAAAACTTTTTGTCATTTAGCATTTTTTAATGATTTTTTAAAAAAAAATTAAAAAAAAAAAATGCAAAATAAATTTTCATTTTAAATTAGCTTATAACTCCGAAAAAAAAATTATAAAAAAAAATCCTTTTAAATTTGTTTATAACTCTGAAAGGTTATTTTGGTGCACAGCTTGCCAAATCTTCTGGCTTTTATAGGGTTAACCGGGGAAACTTCATATCGAATGGAAAGTTATTTAGCTATACAACTTTCGAAAACTGCCGGCTCATAATGGGTTAACGCTATGACTATATAAATACACCTAATGTAAGAAAGTTGAAATGCCTGTAGCAGCCACAACAGCTGAGCCCATGCTTATCCCTTGCAACAATTTCAAAATTCGAACATTTGAAATTATCTACGTTTGTAGGGTACAACTCGAGGGAAATCGTCCAACAGTTTTTTCTGGGCGTGGCCAAGATCATTTTATTTGGGAACAATATCTAAATCTGAGCATTTTTAGTTTTCCCGAGTCCGACAAGAGAAAAGGTTTGCCTGACGACGGAATTTATACCAGCAGCAGACTGTGCGCCATAGGATTCATTTCAGAATTTCAACATTTTCATTGTGCTGCCTTTGTGCCTTCTAAGGGAATGGCCGCCTAGGTTAGACATTGCAAGAAGGAGTGTACTGATGGGATTGGATAGAAAAAGTCTGAGACTATTTCGACGTTTTCAATTTGCCTTGTAGGATTAAATTCTAATGGAATTGCTCCACTTCGGTCAATGTTTTTCTAAAGTTGCCATACCAAGTTTCCAATCAAAAATAGAGCCTGCTGCTCTTCTTGAGTGAGAATGTCAGATAACAATACAATACAATCAAAAGTCTCTGACGATTTCCGCACTAACCAACCTCAAAGCGGAAAATTACTTCGAATTCAATTATCCACATGCTGTGGTCGAAATCCTGCTGCCCTAGAAGTCACATCTGGTGTCCAATCTTTGTATAATGAGGCCCAGAATCGGCAAATATTCAATTGAAGCACATTGGTTTATGTTTTGCAGAATGTCGGAGGGCGACATTTATTTTACAAAAAAAAACTGGGTACGTTCAAAGACAAATGGAGATAATTTCCAATATGATCGTGTATTCCGATCAGGCCGATAATTCCGGTCAAACTTTTACCAGAAAGACTTGGGTATTATGTAGATAACGCGCTTGTCTTTAATATGGTTTATGGAATTTATTGAAGGAAGGAATACTACTTCTGCGATCTTTTGTTGCATTTTTTTTTTCTTAAAAAACAAAATAAAGTTCTTTAAAACGTACACAAAATTTCAACAAATGGCAATTCAACGTTCAACACAAAACTTCCCTCTGTTCTAAAGTCAGATTTAATAAACTTATACCCCCTCTCTCCACCCACACACACACACACACACACCAACCTGCTGAGTCGAAGTCGTCTCCTTTTCGATTTGATCCGATGTTGTTGCCGCTGTGTCAAGTGTTTTATGGTGTCTGCTGCTGTTTCTCCTGCGTGTTCTGTTCCTTCCTGTCGCGCCAGTTACAGCAACAACCACCATAACAAGACCACAGATAAGGCCAGTGCAAACAGCCCAAAAACAAAAGGGAAAGGGCAACATAAGAAAATAATAACAAAACAAAATAACCACCATGCCTGCATCCAGAAGGAACCAAACCCAAACCTTCATGCGGCCATCAGATCGTTCGTGTGTATAACAGGAATATTATTATTGTCGAACTGTGTACACAAAGTAATTCTACCGTTATGTATACACACTCACACACGTACATACATACCGGCCGCCTCTCTCTCTCTCTCTCTATCCTTAGCATAAATTATCACATTTCAAACCCTTATTTTTTGGTCGATCGATTGTTTTTTAACGCCAAGTGTCTGGCTGCGCCTGCGCATGGTGTTTTAGTTGCACGGCCTCTGCGTGTGTGTGGGTTGTGAAATGATTATCGTACACTGAGAAGATTATTCGGTGAAATATTTATGACTCCGGTCGATCGGTGACCACGAAGGCTCCGATTGACCGTTTGCCTCAATCACGACGGTCGATCGTTTTCCATCTTGGTCAAATGTTTATCCTGAAAACTACGATCGATCGTTTAACCAGGTTACCCTGGACAATCGTTTACCAGGATGATTCCGGTCAGTCATTTAGATCGAAGATTTCGGGCGATAGTTCTCCACCTTGGTCAAATGTTTACCCTGAAAACTACGGTCGATCATTTAACCACATTACTCTACGAAGACTCCGGTCAATCATTTACAACGAAGTCTCCTATCGATGGTTTCCTCCGAAAACACCTGGCAATCAAATATTCCCATAACTACGGTCAATTTTTTATTCCGAAAACTGCAGTAGATCCTGTCAATCTTTCATTCTGATGTCTGCGGTCCACCATGACTCTTCTAGACTGTTTAACCGGGTAGCTCCGATCGACCGTTTAGCTAGATGACAGGATCATTTACCCCCATGACTCCGGTCGATCGTCTTCTACGAATACTACGGTCTGTCTGCCAACCGATCTTTTATGCCAATGACTCCTATAGAACGTTTCTCCCGGTGACACCTGGCAATCGTTTATTCCGAGGACTCCGCACCATATTTTATTCCGAAGACCACCGTCGATCATTTAAAGCGATGCTTCTGGTCGATCGTTTTCCCCCACAGACTCTGGTCGGTCGTCTACCACGAAAACTCCGATCAATCATGTATCCCGATAACTCCAATGATTCCAGTCAATCGTTTACCACGAATACACCTGTCTTTCATTCTGATCACTTCGGTCTATTGTTTACCAGCATGACTCTACGACGATAATCTTAACCGATAGTTCCGATCGATCGTTTAAACCGAAGATTTCGTCCAATCTTTTACAATAAGGCTCTGGTCTGTCATTACTATTCATGTGTAGGCATGAAGTTTAGTTAACAGGGCCGAATGCCGCACCTGAGCCAATGCCGAAATCTGAACAAGTAGTTAACGAATATATGCGATGTCAGATACAAGCTAATATTCTAATAAAGGGTGTTTTTTATTGAGGTATAGAACTTCGAATTGAAATAAAACACAAGAAAATCGTTTTAATGTCCATCAATTTGGCTTTATTGGAAGGATAATTTTATGCCATTAATGTTTAAATATGATTTCGGGCATGTGGCCGCCGCGGCTGGCTCGAATAAAGCCAATTCTACAGGTCCAATTTTCAACCACTTGTTGGAACCACAACTCATCCACATTCATGCCATCCAATTCGGGAACAAAATAGTCGGTTATCATGGCTCTATACCGGTCTCCATTAACGGTAACTGACTCTCCAGCATTATTTCGGAAGAAGTATGGCCCAATGACTCCACCAGCCCATAGAGCACACCAAACAGTCAGTTTTTGTGGATGTAATGGCATAAAATGGACGGAGCTTGCGGTGAACTTCGCGAACTGAACCATTACTTTCGAAATAAATTTGCACGATTTGCAAGCGTTGTTCTTTTGTCAACCTGTTCATGATGAAATGGCAAACCAAACTAAATATTAATCACTTGACAGCTGACAAAATGGCCGCCAGTTAAAAAAGTGATGCCAACTTAAAGTTCTATACCCCAATAAAAAACACCCTTTATACAGTCTATTCCTTAACGGGCATTTATTCTAAAGGTTTATACCCAAATAACATATTTTTGCAGTATGGTCCAAACATATATATTAGGGTGGAGTGAAAACATGCTTTTTTTTTAATTTGAAAAAGTTAACCTCGGAAAGAGATGTAGTCTGGGGTCCTAATGATGGGAAAAATAAAGAAAAAAACTTTAAAAAAATTTTAGGGGTCGCGCCACTCCCTCGAAATTTGGAAATTATCGCTATTTTGGCGTTGATTTTAGAAAAATCCTAAAAATTAACGACTTAACTTATTCGAAATTTAAAAGTTTGAGCTTGTTCAGTGCCCAAACAAAAGTATTTGAGGCAAATATGAGGATAATCGACTAATATTTGTAGCTTTGGTGGCGATTTCATTGTTCAGTCAATTTTCTGAAGAAGGGACGATTTGACTTATTTTACTTTTTGAAATTTTTGAACAATGAGAAAATTTTTTTTAAATTTTTTCATGCCCTTATTTCATTGTTTACGCTATTGTAAACATTTATTGACATAAAACTTTTTAGGATTTTTCTAAAATCAACGCCAAAATAGCGATAATTTCCAAATTTCGACCCCTAAAAATTTTTTACAATTTTTTTCTTTATTTTTCCCCTCTTTAGGACCCCAGACTACATCTCTTTCCGAGGTTAACTTTTTTTTTTTTGAATTTCACTCCACCCTAATATATATGTTTGGGTAAATTACAGTGTACTCATACCTAACGGACGCTTTACAGTACCAGTCCGCTTATGTAGTTCTTCCATTCGCCGAAGAGAGAGTATTTCTTCACAGATTTTATGAAACTGTCAGTAATACGAAATTTTTGTAAGGCGGTAGGGTTTTTTTTTATTACTTAAACGCTTTTCTGTCAGTGTGTGTGTGTTTGTGTGGCTGGCATACATGTGTAGGGTCACATGTTCAACATGCAACCTTATGGGGTCAACACAGACAATCTTTGCTCATTGATGAATGGCTGGTGCGGCCGTAGGTCGGGCAAAGGAAGAAGGAAAATTATTTTATTTGTTGTTATTGTTGTTTAACTCTCATCGAAGTATGTAATTTCTTTGTAATTACAGCGAGTGAGTGAAACATATTCGTGCAGACGACCCAAAGACAATACGAGGACACATGTCTTGTTGCTTATCGATCTCAGACCGATATCAGACCTCCAGTGACGAGTATACATACGCGTGTTTGTTTGTTTGTTTGTTCAGCGTCTCGCAATGGGGGACGAACGATAAGTTCTGACATATTGCAACAGTAGACAGACATCAAGAACAACAACAACAACACGCCTGTCAAAAGCACAACGTTTGGCAATATCATTAGGGGCAATGTTTTAATGTGCATGCTTAGATCTTATTTGTTTTTTTTTTTTTACTATTTTACTCTGTTTTTTGATGTTGATAATTTTGAGGTAACAAGTTTCGTTTAAATTCTAGCAATTCTAGGTTTAGTGGTTTACTGAGTAAAGGAACTGCAAAGTGAGAAAACAATTGAATGTCAACAACAGAAATTTAATGGATTAAACGAAATTCCCTAAAGAAACGGACGGAGAGAACTTTTCCACAGAAAGTGTAGAAAGTGTCTTAAGCGGACACCTAAGGGACTGAGAATTTTGTCCGCTATAGACGTCGAACGAATCGTGAGCTTTATACCGACATGGCCATTAAGTTAAGCTCAATAAAGTGATGGCGCTGATTGGGAAAGAGGGGACAGAAAAAGACAGAGACTGCTCAGGAAGCAGCAAGTAGAAATCCTTTCTATCTCAAACTGGAAACATTTAAACCGGGCTAAGACCAGCAACAGGTTGAAGAGCTGGGATAAGTTAATTGTGCTTCTTACAAAATACAAAAAATGTGTTAAATGACTTGTAAAAATCTTTGATAGGTCTGTAAATGGCTTTGATCGTTTAAAACTTGAGACATTTAAAACTCCCATTAAACTCTAAAATGGCTTTGAGTTTTAGGAAATCAAATATTTCGGCTAAAAATCCAAAAATAAATTGACAAATGAATTATTTTCAATGTCGATTCCGTTCAGATGTGAATAACTCTCAAGGAAGGAACAATTTGCCACCCCACGTTTAAACTTTCTGTTTACATCGCATTTGACAACAACAAACTACAGAAAATAAAAAAGATAATTGGAAAAAAGGAGACAACAAAAAAAAACAAAATATGATGCGACACAAATAATTACTCAAAATGAAACATTTAATTAAAAATATGACTTGAAATGTTTACAGAACATATAAGTGATATAATTTTTAAATATCGAATGAAATTTTTGCAGCAAAGACTCACAATCACACAACACCGATACGATACGATAAGATAATAACTATAACTATGTAATATAAAAGAAAGAACAACAAGAACAAAAGAAAAGATAAAATATACCTTCTTCGTGTACATATGAAAAACAAAAACACAAATTATTATCATTTATGGTTGTTATGGTCTTGGAAGTGAATCATATTTACATACAACTGGAATGTATGTGCGGGCATATATCGATGTGTGACAGTTTAACCAGCTGGGGAATTTCCAGGGCTTTTTCGTAAAAGTGCTTCTACAGGGAGTTCTTTTTCAGATGCACAAAACCTTAGGTAAGGCCTTCCAACAAAAACATTTCCGAAGGCCTTATTGCGAGATTCAGAACACACAATATGTAATTCATTCTAAAGGAAGGCATTCCAGAAGGCCTTATTTTGAGATTGAGAACACATTATGAGAGGCCTTCCAAAGGAAGGCATTTCAGAAGATATTCCCGAAGATGACTTCTCAGGAGATATCTTCTTGAAGACTCTCCAGTCAGATCTAGAACACATTACGTGAGGCCTTACAAAATACAACCTTTATGTAAGTTATTCTAAAGGAAGACATTCCAGAAGACCTTATTTTTAGATCCAGAACACTTTATTAAAGGCCTTCCAAAGGAAGGCAATTCAGAAGATATTCTCGAAGATGACTTCTCAAAAAATATCTTCTTGAAGTCTCTCTCTAGATCTAGAACACATTACGTAAGGCCTTACAAAATACAACCTTTCCAGGAGTGCTTCTTTGCACATAACATTCTCCATTCGCTTCTCGGCGAAGACTCTCAAAAAATATCTTCTAGAAGGCCTTCTTTTCAGATCTAGAACACATTCTGTAATGAGTTGTTCGTATGGAGAAGTTGTTCTCGAAGTGGAGTTGTTCTCGAAAAAGCTCTACCAGAACGCCTCCCTTATTTGGCAATGCAAATGTCATACTAAAGACAGTAGGAAATCCTAAAGTGAGCACTGAAGATGAACGATATTTAAAATGTAGAACTCATTATGTAAGGCCTTTTAAAAGAATGAATTTTACTATATGTTATTGTCACATAAAACATATTCTCATGTGGCTTCTTTAAGAAGCCGCATAGATTTCCTGACACCTTTCTAAGATACTGCTGCTGATAGACCTATTTTTTAAGCTTTGTAAATCGTATGCTAATTCCAGAGTTCCTTACTTGGGAAGGCCTTCTTGTTTTCTAGAGAATCTTTAAGAAAAAAATACCAATACTTTTGGTAGGGCTTTCTAACAGAAGTTAGGTAGGTCATTCATATTTAGGTTAGCTCTACAACCTGTTGTTGGTATTGACCTGTTTAATAACACCGTGTTACACACATTCTGTCCTATGAACCAAATTTACTTTTTCGGAAAGGGGATAAAAAATAAAAATACACGTGTATCGGCGATTTTCATGTACACGTCAGAATTTTTTTTTTGTAAGTTTGAAGTATAAAGCTCGTAGTGGCCGATTTTTAACACTTTTTCAGTGATCCAATCGAGCTGATTTTTGGCAGGCAGACTGGTGGAAATGTCTGTATCACGTCAAATTTTTTAAAAAAAATAGACTTTTATCAATTCTCAGATTTTTTTTTTTTTAAATGGTTATCGTTTTTTTTTTTTAATATTTCAGTTCAAAAAACATTTTTTTTTCATAACGCTTAAGTAATCTTGATTTTCAAGTTTATAGACGAAAGTTGTAGAGAAGATTGCAGGTTAGAAAAAAAGTCAGAAATTTGATTTTTTTTTTAAATTATTTTTTACTTCACACATTTCATTAACGCAAGCAAAATGTCAACGAATAATATGACGAAAACATGACTTTTGGGAGTAAATTCAAAACAGAATTTAAGAAAAAAGTCTTTGTAAATTGGACCTTACAAGACCCGATTTATATGACTTTTTGCTTGATTTTCACGTTTGTAGACGAAAGGTGTAGAAAAGATGGCGGGCGGGATAGAAAAAAATGTCACAAATTTAAGTTTTTTTTTAAACTTTTTTGAGGTTATTTTTTAAATTTATTTTTGATTTCACACATTTTGCTTTTTGTAGAAAAGATGGCGGGATAGAAAAATGTCACAAATTTAAGTTTTTTTTAACTTCTTTTTTACTCCACACATTTTGAGGTTATTTTTTTAAATTTATTTTTGATTTCACACATGTTGCTTTTTGATAATTTTACAAATCAAGAAAATTCAAGCATAAATGTCAAAAAAAATCAAACGAAGTCGCAAAACAAGTCAACGTATAAATTCATATGACTTTTGGAGGCAATTCCAAAAGAGAATTTAAAAAAAGACAATCCAAAAAATCATGTTGTAATTTTTTTTTTCTGTCCAATTGTTAAATTTATATTGTTTTCCTTCTACAAAAGGTTTAGAGATCAAATACCTCATTTTCCGCGGTGATATTTTAAATATTAACCTGTCCACATTTCAAGGCCCTCTAACAGGCCTCCTACTTCCCTTTTTCCACAGCTGCACGATTACAAACTTACTAAATTATCGAAACATAAAAGAACAAAAGATTTTGCAAATGCTAACGTATATACATGTATGAATGTATGTGTGAGTGTGATGTGTCCCTTTCCTTGAAGATGAATTAGGGTGGGATGTGTTTAAGCAACGTTGAAGAGCGGCTCCTTAAACATGTTTGATAGTTGTTGACTTTTCGTTTCAAACCTTATTCGCTCAATAACAACAACGACAACAGCGAATACGATCTGCGAAGCAACAACACAACCACTTCTTTGAATTGGGATAAGTGTATAGCATATACATATGTGTGTGTGTGTGTGTGTGTGTGCGATAGCCTATACAAGCCAGACAGTCAGAGAACATGGCCTTCGTAAAGATTTCTCTGCGAAATGAGACAGACACTCACACACAGCCGGTGTATAAAGAGCGACGAAATTGACAAAGGTCTCAAAGACAAAAATGTTTTTTGGAAGGCCCAGTTAGGTAGGTCATCCATAAAAAAAAGGAATAAAGGACATTCCCCCAGGCCTTGCCTAACCTTACAATGGAAACGTGAACTAGAAGGCCTCCCAGCTTCGTTGATACCGAAATACACTGCTTCACGCTTGTCCTAACCCTTCCCCAAACCGGACAAAAGAAACATTCCGGAAGGCCTTTTAGATAATCCAAAAGATTCTAATATGACTTCATGCCTTACACCTTACCCATATACCTTACAAAAGAAACGTTTTGTAAGGCCTTTTACACCAACCAAAGCTTATCGATTTACATTTCTGCATACAACCCACACAAGAGAAACTTTCTTACAAGCTCTCTTAGGTCATTCCGAATTATATTTGTCCCGGCTTTCGCTAGCCTTCCCAACAGGTCTACAAAAGATCTGGTGGATACTCCAAAAGTCCCCTCTTTTAGAAGGCTGATAGAGAGGCCGAAGGCCTCATTGCCGTTGCTCTCTCATTCGATTGCATTGTAATTTATCATAATATAATTTTTACAAATTAATAAATAAAATAAATATTTTATTCAGCTTATTTTTACTTGAGAAGCCCTAATAGCTGGCCTGATCTAAGAAGTGATGTAGTAATACATTACTTAATGCCTTACAAAAGATCGCATGGACATTCCAAAAGCCCCGTCTTTTAGAAGGATGATAGAGAGAGGAATGATTTTTGAAATAAACCGGAAATTGTCCAGAACATTCAGTTTATTTTCACTTAAGAAGCCCTTATAGCTGATGTGCTTTTAGCAGGGATGTAGTTATACATTACTTCATACCTTACCCAACCTTCTCAACACCTTACAAAAGATCGAATGGGCATTCCAAAAAGTTCCCGTCTTTAAAAATACCTGATAACGAGTACTTCTTTTAGAAGAGAGCTGGTGAGTGCCGAGAATATTCAATTTACGTTCTTTGAGAAGACCTGATATCTGGATATATGGTGTGTCTTCAGGCGGAGGACATTCGAATAAAAAACCTCAATAAGGAGACCCTTATGTGGCAGGGAGATAATTCAGTTCATTTTTTTTTTTTGCAGCCACAGACCCCTGTTGGGAATCGAACCGACAACCCCCACACTGATAGGAAAGCACGCTACCAACTCGTCTACCGGGGAGCTTCATTCAGTTTATTTTTTTTTTTAGAAGACCTGCTATTACTTATTCTCGCCTATAAGCATTTCTTTATACCGTAGCGGACCTTACACCGATGAAAATTCCAGAAAACCTGTTAACCAGCCAGCTTTATGAAGGCAACTGGAGATGTATAAGAACTTCCAGCTTAACCGTCTACAGACGGTCATCGCTAACAGCCATTTCAAATGGTTAAAGGGGTGATTTCAGTGGTTAATGGGTTAATTTCTATTGACAAAGCCAAACCTTCAACACAACTTATTTTGGGAAGGACAGACCTTTTTAGATATGGGAAATTACTGGCACTGGTGATCAACGGTACTCGACATTAGTAGGAAACAACGATCACTGACTATGATCAGAAGCTTAGTGAATGGTCGTTCGGGTCTTTTGGTACTTTGCGAGAGAACAAAGTACTCCCGACTACAAACAAATTCACGCATGATGTCTGATATTAAGGAACTGCTAATGTAACTGCATGAGTGTCATACCGGACAGCTACTCAGCCCTCCCCATTTACATGTAACGCCAGATTACTATTCACGTTGTCTCTGAACGTGTATCTACTTATTTGGGAACACGACACACTCCATATCCCCCGGTTGTCGCCTCTGCGGACAGACATTTGATCTGTTTTAATTTGATTTACATGCAAGTTCATGTTAATGTATCACCATAATAATTATGATGCTTATGCTGATGACAGTGTGTGATATTCCCTTATGTTTCTAAAGATCTGATTTTTTTTTTGTTTTTGGACAAAAGAAATTTCATAAAATATGCGTGTGATCGAGAGAAAAAATCTTGTGGGGTTTTTGTTTTAACACGTAACAGACGAGAGTACCTCGCAACATCCATGCGCATTCCATGTCTCTACATTGTCCGAACATAACAATATTCGGGGTGGGGGGAAAACACCGAGGAGAAAAAAATATGTAAAACAAGCAGTTGTAACAACGAGGATGGTGTGATGATGAGGTGGTGATATTCATCAGCAGTAATAGGTCTCTAGGAGAGAAAATAAAATCGTGAAAATCCTTCAACATCCCATTGGGACACAGAGGGAGAACTTCTATGTGAACGCAGCACAACATTTCCACTGACTTTTTTCATAAATTAACTCAAAGTACACATCGCAAACTACTTTAACTGTAAAAAAAAAGTTTTGTCTAATTTTATGTTAATTGATTCAGCATCATGAACTAGAGAGATTTTTTTTTTAATGCTGTCAAAGTCAAAGTCCAAGGAGACCTGGTAAATTCTGATTTAATCGACTGAAACTCGAGGAACTCCATTGTAAAAGATAAGTTTGATAAAAGACGTATAAGTAGGCAATGTTTTATAGTGACGCCCTCTATATATCAAGTCTTACAACGGTCAATCGGATAAATCCCAGCAGTACCGTGGTAGGTTTTTTTCAGAATAGGAGGGTGAAGTATGAGGATTGCAGTCCAAGAGAAACTTATAATCTAATGATGGAGGTCCCGCACAAAAAACTCAAAGCTCGAATTGGGATTTAAATGAGAAACTGTACTTTATGGGAATTGGTTGCATTGACGACCGGACAGATCCAGCACTCGTGCTGGGTCCTAATCACGGAAGAGTATTTTCGTTGAGAAGACCTGTAATGAAGGGAGCTGTGACCGTATACGAAATTCCAGCTTAATTTCTTTTGGCAGAGTCAATTTGTATCCACTTATTTTGGAAGGTCATTTAGAAGACCTCTTTGGATAAGGGACAGTACAAGGACCGGTTCTGCTTTTCAATGACTCCGGATAAGCCTTTCAGAGCATTATCTCCTCCAAGGGGCACTACCGAGTACAAACCATTAAAACATCTTAAAGAACTACTGATAAGTTAAATTATAGAGGAGCCTTTGTATTCCGGGATTCTGGACTATCGTTTATCATACAGGGTCTTCCAACAAGAGCTGTGATTTTGGTATTCAAAGAAAAATTACATTTTTTTAAGATAAATAATCGGATGTTTATTTTATAATATAGAAGAAGGTATGCCGTTAATAATGAAAAACAAGAAAGGCCAAATGGCCACCACGACCACGCTTGCAGGACCATATCCTGACCTATGTCTTCGATGGCCTCACGAATTATATCTTTGAGGTCTTCAATCGAGGCTGGGCTGTTGGCGTAGACCTTATCTTTCACGTGGCCCCAAAGGAAGAAGTCGCAAGGTGTTCAATAAGAAGACCTCGGTGACCAATTGTGATCACCTCTTCGAGAGATAACATGGTCCGGAAACTTTTCCCGTAAAAGAGCAAATGTCAACTGGTAAATTTAGTTAGGACTGCTAAGACTTATTTTATATTGTGCTTACTTTTTAACGATGAGGTGAACTTTCAATCAATATTAAAATTTTTGGGTGCGTATTTCCAATGCCGATTAAATTTCGCAAATTAAATTGAATTTAATAACTCAAACTTCCTAAAGTCCCTGAGGCTATTGCCTAGTTTCACAGCAGTTGAGCTAACCCAAAAAAACGGCTTTGCTCTTCACACTGTTCCTAGATTGGGAATACATAAGTTAACTACTCTCCCCATCCTCATCATACTACGTCCCCCCATGTTAACTATCATCCTCATATTATCATAATAATATTTAACTCGCAACCTCACTTCGGGGCGTAATGATCGTCATCGCATTACAACACTTCGAGAGGGAAGACATCTGTAACATCATCGACATTTGTAGCAGACCCTCTCAACCATTCAGGGATACGTCTCACCTCTTGACAAGAAACCAAACCAAAAAAAAAATCGGAATTTGTTGTTGACTTTTCCTCTTTACAATTCTTTGTAAATCAAAGAAGCAGAAAAATTAAAGCGGTTTCCAACAAAACACCGTAAAAAGTAAACGCTACAATTCCCCAAAAAAAAAAAGAAAAAAGAACAACCGAAAAAAAAAATAAGTGATCTTCTGTTTAATTCATAAAAAATCCAGTTTAACTTTGAATGAATGAATGATCCGAGGCTCATCATAGAGATTGTGATGATGATGATCGTCAACTTTATCGTGTTGATGTTGGTGTGCGGTGTGATCTACGACGTTTTATATGCTTTGATTTTAATTATAGCATTTGAAGCGGTTTTCTGTTGAACCTTTTTATTACATTTTATTTAGTACTACTGTGAGTGTGCGGCTTGCTACTCTATGACTGACTAGGCCTAGCCGGTCAAGAGAGCGACAGACGGACAGACGGACAGACTTGACAAGCCTCTCAACCGCCACTCATCGTCAGATGTGTTATTAAGGTTGTTGCTGCTGCTGCTTCTGTGTTGGATGATGATGATGACGACGACGGTGGTGATGGTGTTGAAGCCTTTTCTGGTTGATTGCTTCTTATTTTTCTTTTGGTTTTTTTCGTCTTTTGTTGCGTCGACTAATACGAGTTTTATGTCGAGTTTGTGTTCCTTTCATTGTTGCTATTGTTGGATCAAGATAAGTTTACAACTTTAACTAATTTCAAGCTGTAATTAATTATATTTATATTATCTTAATAACATCTGATTCTTTTTTGTTTCACTCTCTTCGTATTAGGTCCATTCAGTGTAGCCAGCATGGACAGGTAATCGCAGCCGAGCTATGCCGGACGAGTACACAGCTGCAATTGTTGCATTTGGGGTGTATTGGGAGTTATTTCAGGTGTAATACGATAATTATAGAATTGAAAAGGTGGGGTGGGTTACAAAACGTTACAAGATTGTTGATGACGATCTAAGGATTTCAGGTTAGAAGTGTTAATCTCCGCCGAGGTTTCTGGTGTATTCGAGGCATCCAACAAATTAGCCGTCATTTTTTTGTTGTGGCGAAATTACCTATTTCCTATTTATTGTTAGATTATGGAAGCAGCCTTTGCCGTTTGTAATCTACTAAGGATTCTGGAAAAGCTCTTCGTTAGGACTTGAGTCTGTATCTTCTAACAATGTCCCGCTCTATTTCGAACACAAACTCCCATGGATTATCTGTCATAGGTCAGCCTGGGCTATGCTTTGCTCATCCATCCATTTGTCCGCTGTGGTCATGAGAATAAATTGTAGGAAAGCTTCTGCAACAGACCTTCGCTTATCATATAAGGACCAAACCAAGCTTAATTGACAGCACTGTGATTCCTTCTTTCGCTGTGCTCATGAGGAGAACTTCTATGCAAGGACAGCCAATATATTTGATACAAAATTGTCGAGTCAAATACCATTTGGTTGGATCAAACATACAAAGGATAAATCAAACGTCATGCAACATAACGAAGGTCTTCAAATTAAGGTTCATCTATTGACAATATTTTAACTTCGATATACATGTGCATCTTTGATATCCAATATAGACTGGTTTGATCAAAAAAAAAAACTCAATGTAAATAAAATCCAAATGGATCCACATAGATACAATTGTCTATTTTATTTCCCTTGTCATGTAATGATGGACCAGGCGGGGAACTTCTCTGAAATGAATGAGCTGTTCCCTGACTGGAACCCACTGTTCTAAAGCCGGCTCCCATTGGCTAATATTTGTCTAGATACGATTTTTTTATAAGTAGAAAATATCCACTAACGGAGACTTAGACTTAGTTATGGAATTACTTATAAAAAAAATTGTTCTTACTGCCCACTCTTTGGCATTTACAAGGTGAAAACGACCGCTGGTTCGATCAATCTTCAACTGGTTTGATCAATCTTCAACGGGTTTTATCGAACTTCAACTGGTTCGATCGAACTTCAATTGGTTTGATCAAACCCTAAAATGGGTTCAATGGTGTCCAACGGCCAATTTTTTAAACTACGATTAAATGAACTATATCGTAGAAAAATGTACTTCGACTTTTGAAAAATGCGGCTCACAGAAGTTCAACGGTTCCTCCATAAAAGGACTGAGGACAACTGAGTGCAAAACACAAGAACACATTTAAGAGCATCATAATACGATTCAGGAAAGCAGTAGGCAACAATTATCGCGGAGGGCGGGGAAGTCCCAGACAGTGGAGGGACCAGGTGGAGGAAGACACTCAAATCGATGGTATCACTAACTGAAGGAAGCACACCTAAGAATTTTTCTTTTCATTATTGTCTTTTCAAATACAAATGCCTTCTAAAATGTCAAACTAATCAGTAACCAACTTCCTTGCCATTCCCCCCTTATGGCGAAATGATACAACAAGAATCGGATGACAAGATATTATTTATTATTCATAATTTGGAGACCCTGTACTTACTTACGTATTTCCCTTAACATTCCATGAAGGAACAGACGGGGAACTTCTCTCGAATCAGTGAGCTGTGTACGATTTAAGTTGTATACTCACTGACCGGGACCTACTGTTTAAAGCCGGCTCCGAATGGCCAGTGCTTTTCTAGAGAAGTTTAACATGGCTTAGAGATTGCTCTCTTACTCGTAAAGTCGTCAACATTTACGAGGTGGAAACAGATTTTCGTTTTATAATAATCTTCAGAATGGTTTTATTCCGACTAAAAATACTTTAACAAAATTTCAAAAAAATCATCTCTGCCGTTTACGTAACTTAGAGTTTAATCTCGTCGTATAACAGGACATAACCCCAAGTGATATTGCGGCACTTTCCCGACGAAGACATTGCACTTTTAAGTCCATTTTTTTTTAATTAAAAAAGTTATTTCACGACGAAATTTCGCATTGATTCCACTTTTTTTCTAAATTAAAAACAAATTATCGAATTTGTAATAAATTTCCACTGTCGTTTACGTAACTAAGGGTTTAATTATTATCTCTGCATAACTAGGCTTTCTAGTGATTGATAGTCAGCCACATTTCACATTAACTCCCAATTTTTAGTTATTAAATTTAAAAACAATTCGTGTGGGGATTTTCAAATATTTCCTCACTGACATTGATTATCCTCTCTGCCTCATAACTGGGCTTTCTAGTAATTGATATTGCGCCACATTTGTTAGACGGCCTTTCACGTCAATTCCCATTTTCCCAGCATTTGTGTGATTTGAACACCATATGTTTGGCGAATTCCTATCGGATCCGAAACTTCTTGCTCTCCTGCCTGGGTAGGCAGAACACACAAGTAAATCTAATGCTGGTAACCAATAATGACAGGGTTTAAAGGAAACTCTCGAACGAACCTTAAAGACAGTAATTAAATCACAAGAACAAGGCGCTCCTTCCAGAGATATTAGAGAAGAACAGGAGGAACATGAGCAGAATCTACTGTTTGCCTGGATGTGTGTGTGTGTGTGTTTGTTTGTAAACCCAAAGAGGCCGAATGTCGAGTAGGTATAAAATAAACTCTACATGTGGACATTTGGATTGTCCGTCCGTCCGTCTGGATGGTGTTTTGGTTTATTTATTTACCTGCGTTTAAAACATTGGCCGACTTAGTAGAGAAGACACGCTATGGCGGCGGCTAATGCTGCGGGGCCTGACTTCTGTGGAGGGTTCTTCTGCTGCAGCGGTGTGTGTTGTTCCGAACGGTTTAACAAGAAAACCAAAAAACATTCATAAATTTCAAAAAATTTGTGTTGTGGTTGTTGGTGGATTTGATTTTTCGATTTGTAACGCAAAACACACAGGCCGCACTGTCCGACAGACAGTCGCTTTTTATTTTTGTATTATTTTATTTGATTTCACACTACGAAAATCCACTGCATTCGCCGTAGTAGAAATAAAACTGCGTGGTTGTAAAGTGACGGTGACTTTTGCTGTTGTTGTTGTGGAAACTTTTTGTATAGATTTGTTGTTGTTATTCGAAAAAATATGATTCGAATTTTTAAGATTTATTGTAGGCAGCAAGCAAACTTAAATAATAACCATAAATTTATGAATTAAATTCAATAAACTTTGTTTGGCATTAAGGCACTTTAAGGTGATTATATTTTCGTTAAAGATTTTCAAATTACACACATTATTGCACTTCAATTATTTCCTTATATTTTTCTACTTTTTTTTTTCTTCACATTTTACCAAATTTATTCCTTTAATTTCACTAGAATTGACGGCACACAATTTGTGGGTATAGAAATTATACGATTATTTCCTTTAATTAGATTTTGATTTTTTGAAATTTTATTGCTGTTTTCTTTTTTGCATAATTCAATAAAAAAAATGTGTTTTGTTTTTTATTTGTTGTTGTTGTTCTTTGTTATTGAAGAGAGTTCTTGTGTTTCATATATCGCACCACTTTCTGTTTCTGTTTTATTTCTTTCGACGTTTGTTTGATTTTGGCACACAATAAACCCGAATTGCACACTTGTAATTGAAATATTGTTTTCGGCCGAATTCAATAAAATTCTATTCTATTTTTATTTAGTACTATTTTCTTCTTTTTCTTTCTATAATATTTATTGAAATAATGAAAACAAAAATTTACACAAATTTCTATTGAAAAACTTGTATGCGATGGAAGCGCCTTCGAAAAATCCTCACATTCAACTTTGCGAGAGTTTCATTATCAACTGATTTTATTGCCCTCTCATGGTTTGGAAACGAACCTCCGTACAAATGAAATAAACAAAACAAAAATCTGTCAAGAGAACAAAATGTGCACTCAATTGCTCTCTGTTTATTGCTCTTCAACGGGCGCTCACTCTTTGGTCTCTATTACACTCTCATTTTCAATGTGATAAAATCAGTGTTGCCACACAGCTCTCATATTGGCTGGTGTGTAAACAGGTATTCCATCGATCACCTGCTGGCTCGGCAGACACCACAACTACTGGGATTGTTTCAAGTTCGAGTTTCATTTTCAAATTCAACTTAAGCACACATTTTTTAAAGGAAATTTATTATACCTTCAATACAGGGTTTCCAACAAGAGGTGTTATTCAAAGAAAACCGGAATTTTTTGAGATAAACGATCGGATGTTTATTTCATAACAAAGAGGAAGGTATGCCGTTAATAATGAAAAACAACATTAGTCAAATGGCCACCACGACCAGGCTTACAGGACCATATCCATTTCATGAAATTTTCCATAACCAAATCGCGAATAACGCTGGGCTGTTGGCGTAGACCGTATCTTTGGCCCCAAAGGAAGAAGTCGCAAGGTGTTAAATCACAAGATCTCGGTGGCCAAGTGTGATCACCTCTTCGAGAGATAACACTGTAGGGAAACTTTTCCCGTAAAAGAGCAATGGTTTCGTTGCTTGTGTGCCACGTAGCGCCGTCTTGTTGAAAGTAAAGGTTGTCCAGATCAATATCATCCAACACCGACCATAAAAAATCATTAATTATCTCTCGATAGCGCAATCCATTCACCGTAACTGTTGATCCGACCTCATTTTCGAAAAACTAAGGTCCAATGACCCCGCCGGACCATAAACCGCACCAAACAGTCACACATTGAAGATGGAGATGCTTCTCAACATTAACTCTTGGGTTTCCCGAGCCCGAGATGCGACAATTTAGCTTGTTGACGTAGCCACCGAGGTGGAAATGGGCCTTATCAGTCAAGATGATTTTTCGATGGAATTCCGTATCATTTTCATGCATTTCAAGGAACCAATCAGCAAAGACATGACGCTGTTGATGATCGGCCGACTTGAGTTCTTGTGTTAACTGAACTAAAAGGACGTTTGTGAAATTTCTATGGAACAGTCAACTAAATGCAGATTCTGAGTATATTCCAGATTGTCGATGTATTATAAGTAGAATCGAAGATATGGAAGGAGTCGTATAAATGAATATATACACCGATTGAAAGATCTTCTTTTGAGAGACTTTCAGACAACGCTACTCTCAAATATTTCCATCTTTTTTTTTAATTAGAACATAACGGAGTATCAACAGATATATTGGTGATTTTTTCTTGCTAGTCTTGTGCAAATTTTAATATAATAAAGAAATAGAATTTTGCCATTTCGCAAAGCAGATGTAGGACAGAATTATTTTATTTCACGTAGCCGGCGTTTTTTGAAAAGCCACAGAAGAGATAATCAATACAGTAGGTGGTAACGGGCATAAGAAAGTCAACAAATACCAAAAAAAATTTCCGTATATGCGATTTTTTCTTATAAGCATTTATTTTTATATATAATTCGACTGTACGTGTGTTTGTGTGTGTACTCCTCCCAAACAGCTGGACCGATTTGAATAATATTTTTTGTATGCGTTTGGGTGACGCCCTGGGTGGTTTAGATTTACAATTCGGTCCAATTATACAAAGGGGCGAAGTACCTCCCATACAACCTCCAGCACGACTTTTGCAATGAACCAAACTTTCAGTAAAATAAAATTTGAAGGCAAAACAACGTTTGCCGGGTCAGGTAGTATATAAAAAAATAATTTATTTTCATCTGAATTGATTGACGAGCAGTTTCTATTATACGTTCTTCTCTTATAAACGACTTTCATATATGAAATACTATTTCTATTAAAGGAAGCAAAAAGACATGATGTTTTGCAAAACTTTCTTTTATGTGGTATTTTCTTATAAGTGATTAACGTGTATCCGTCACCTACTGTAAATCGTGTACTCTGTGCGTATTTAAATCAAAATGAGGAAATATTTGGCGTCAAAACCTGGCATCGGTAGATTTGTTCCTCATTGATCTTGTTTTTAATTTGGTAATTAATCCAATTTTATTTGATTATTAGATGGTTGTATATTAAAGTCAAATAGCTCTAAATCAAACGTTAATGTTGTCAATATTTAGAGGATTAATGTTACATACCTTGTTTTTAATTTGTTCGCATATGTTTTGCATATTTAAATCACATTAGTGCACTAATAAACATTCAGCAACATAATTTCATTAATTCATGTTGTCCGTCACTAAGCCTGCGACAGTCCCAACTTAAGGCTGTCCCTCAGTTGATATGGCAACACTGACGCGCGAAACACTTGCACATACCCATACAGAGAGCGAGATTTGCCAGCGTTTATTTTTGTATATTTTGTGAATATCTTCTTTTCTTTTATTATTTTGTTTGTCGTTTCGCACTTGTGTGGATGTTAATATGAATACTAAAGAATTGTTCTTGCTATTTTTTGTTGTTGTATTATTTTCGCTGATAACACAATGAAAAGTGAGAGTGTTTCGCGTTTTATGTATTTCTTGTCTTTTGCAAATCGTATGAGGAATTTTAGTCAATATAAGGAAAATTATATTTCTACGTTGTTATTCCATTTATCCATTTTATTGTTTGCAATCACTTATATTACGTTGCGGATTTCCAATATTATTGTACCGGCGTTTTTAATCGTTGTATTTATTTTGATCTTGTCACGCCAGATCCTTTTGATTTCGCATGTTCTCGTTGTGGAAAAAGACTGAATGTGTATGAATTTCAAATAAAAATCAGTTTGACTTTAATAATCCCACACATTCACATTGCCACCGTTTGACCGACACTCTCCCATCTTATCGGAATCGTAAAGAGAAATGTCACTTGCTCTCTTAAACAAATTAATTTTGAATATGACTTTTCATTCGATCTAACAATAAATGGCCATATGGAAGCAAACGCTTGAATTGTGTTAACTTGTGTGTATATTTTGTGATGTTTCTTTCTTTGTTCTTACTTTTTTGTGTAATCTCAACATCAACCTCCTACACACCAAATAAAAAGAGCACAAGAACAGCAACATTATTATTTGCAAGAGAGTGCGTGTTCCGTTGCTCTTTGTTGTTGTAGCTCTCTTAAATGATGTTATTTACATTGTTGTCATACATACATATCAAAAATACACTGAGAGAAAAATGTCCGAAACTACTTTACTAGTTCCACGAAAATGTATGCAGTATGAAACAGACTTTCAGAAAATTTAGCGGTGGACGACCTCGTTTTTGAAAAATATTTCGTTGCTACATTCGATTTCAATAAAGCTTGTTTTGGGGAATCTTCTCGAACTGGGAAAGAAAAAGTGTGCTCACAGTCATAGGTAATGTTTTCTAAATTTGAGATCAAATATCTCCAATAGTCCGAGAATTCCTTAAAACATTCGGTACAACTCTCTTCACAACGACAAAAATAAAGTTATCCGTTTGAAGATGATCTAAAAATAATCCAAGCAGAAATAAATCGTCCCTGCGTACAAGAACTCAACCCCTTCCCGTGATAGAAATAATCTCTATATCGATGCCTCTGATAGTTTTTCGAACACCTGAAGTTAAAAGTATTCCTGCAGATCTCAATTTAAACAAAACGACGGGCCTGGATGGTATTTCAGAACGTGGTCTTCGATCCTACAAACCCTTGTTTATCGTTTCTATTTTGTATAAAAATCGATAATGCAAAAATTGAGTTCTGTCCAGCATACATACTCCAATTACTTAGTCCTGCCGATTCCATGTTTCAGTAGCATCGTTTTTTTAACATTTTCATTTAGAAAATGTTTCTCTATCGGAATATTGATTTTATTCTGTCTGAGACCTCCCGTGGTAGTTAGTATAATTCCGAAGTGTGATAAGGACAGGGTGGACGGTCCTGGTGTGGAATTTAGTGTGTTCGACTATCACACTGAAGAACCCGAGTTCGAAACCGGGTAAGACCATCAAATATTTTTTTAGCGGCTGCTTCCAAGAATGATAGAAACAAAGATTACGCCATGTGTATGTTTTCCCGTTAGATGACGTAGTTTGTGCCTGGTAACGGTTGAAACACAGCGAAAAAACTGCTGTTGGCAACCCTGCAATTGAGACCACTGATCATTTGATCAACCTGCGCAGATCATTTCAATTCTCTGCGCGAGATGGCGTAATAAGTAAGTAAGTGATATGGACAGGTTGTTGAATCGATGGGGTCTTATATGCGATAGACTGAAGATCAATTCAGCGGTACTAAAAGTCAAGGGTGTTTTCTAATTTGTGACTACCAGATGGATGTGGCTTCATCTATTTGAATCGTATAAGTCGAGATATTTAGGTATAGCCAACATCTATTGACCTATCGTCACATAAAGGCTGTCCATCCAAAACATAAGGATTTTCATTTAAATACTATTGACCAAAGCTTACGAGGGAGGTCATAAAAAACAAGACCAATTAATGAAAACACAAATTACAGCTGTGTTGTGCTCCATCATTATGATAGAAAATTAGAAGAGCTGAGAAGAGGACATTGACAGTGGTGGGTCACTTAAGGGGGCCACGTTTGAAATGGTAACGACCGTCCACAAAAACGTATTGGATGGGAGCGGAATACATTGGCAATCCTAGCATATACTATGCTCTTCAAGCAATGCATTTTAGCTGAGTAAAAAAAATGTATGCGTAAAATGTGCATTTGGTCACGTTGGGCGGGAAACAGCATCGTATTATTCTAACACCACATCGGCCAAAGTCTAAATGCGACTATGACATAGGAATCCCATATTCAAATCCCAATAAAAACATCATCAGGATCCGTTTGACCTCGTAAATAGAGTGGAGAGTTCAGGATTATACGATTATTTTTGAAAAAACAGTTACAGACAGTTTATTTATCCCCATACGTATATGGCATATGCCGTATCTTGAAAATCAGTATCATATAATCGTGGAATAAAGTGAATCGCTTCACACTTGAAGAAAGTTAACAGTTGGGAACTACGCTATGGCCGAAATGAGGCAGCCACCGCTGTTAGCCGACAATACTCACGGTCTCCGACGCACTGGCAGAAATTTGGCCAATTGGAGAAAATCACATTTTCGGCTGCTATGTTGACAAGCAAAAGTGGGGATCGCGATCGTTCTCAGAGAGTGCTACTAGAAATGGTGAGCGCTACAGACGCATGATAAAACATATGCTGTGGCGCGAGATTGAAAACTTGGATGATCAATGGTTTCGACAGGCAACACAACCCACGACACAATCGATTTTCCCCCTCCAAGTTCGGTAATCATGTCATCTCGGCAATGTCAACTGACTATCTCGGAACTGTGATTTAAATGGATAACAAGTAGAAACTACGCCATTACTAAAAATGGAACGATACACGTTTCAACAACACATTGAAATTATTAAAATTCACTACAAAAATGGTGAAAATCTTCAGTCACAGTTTGCAAAACTAAAGCATTTTTGGGTCGTTGTGAAGCACCTTGTCGGCCAGTAATACAGAAAGTTGTGGACAAATTCGAGCTGTTGGGACAAGTTAGTGATGAACCAGTGCACATCGCTCAAGAAGAACTAAGAATATTGCTGCTGTAGCCTAAAGTGTTGAAGAACACCCAAGTTTGTCCATTCCTCGTCGTTCTTTGGAATTGGGCCTTCCACAAACGTCATTACACCGTATTTTGCATAGACTTTGGTCTTAAGGCTTATAAAGTTGAGTTAACACAAGAACTCAAGTCGTGTCTTTGCTGATTGGGTCCTTGAAATGCATGAAAATGATCCGGAATGCCATCGAAAAATCATCTTGACTGATGAGACCCATTTCCAACTCGGTGGCTACGTCAACAAGCAAAATTGTCGCGTCTAGGGCTCGGAAAGAGTTATTGTTGAGAAGCCTCTCCATCCTCAACGTGTGACTGTTTGGTGCGGTTTATGGTCCGGCGGGGTAATCCGACCTTACTTTTTCGAAAATGAGGTTAGATCAATAGTTACGGTGAATGGATTGCGCTATCGAGAGATGATTAATGATGTTTTATGGTCGAAATTGGATGATATTGATCTGGACAACATTTACCTTCAACAAGACGGCGCTACGTGCCACACAAGCAACGAAACCATTGCTCTTTTACGGGAAAAGTTTCCCGACAGTGTTATCTCTCGAAGAGGTGATCACAATTGGCCACCAACATCTTGTGATTTAACACCTTTGGGCCACGTGAAAGATAACGTCTACGCCAAATAGCCCAGCGTCGATTCAAGACCTCAATGATAGAATTCGTGAGGCTACCGATGACATAGGGCAGCCACTTGCCGATTTGGTTATGGAAAATTTCATGAATAGGATATGGTCCTGTAAGCGTAGTCGTGGTGGCCATTTGGCTGATGTTGTCTTTCCTCTTTATTATGAAACTAGTAAGTTGTAATGCGCCTATGGCGCCCGTTGAAGTATGGAAAAAAATGTTAGTTGAAAAAAAAATTTTGTTGAAAAAAAAAATTTTGTAGAAAAAAAAAATATTGTTGAAAAAAAAAATTCTGTGGAAAAAAAAAATTTTGTTGAAAAAAAAAAATATTGTAAAAAAAAAATTTGGGGAAAACACAATTTCTGTACAAAAAAAAATATTATTTTTTTTATTATTATTATTTATAGAAAATTATAGAATGCCTATTTAAATTCCTACGTACTGCGTGACAGAGTCAGTGAATCAGTGTCGAGGGTAAATATATATTAAGATAAACATCCGATCATTTATCTCAAAAAATTCCACTTTTCTTTGAATACCAAAATAACACCTCTTGTTGGAAAACCCTGTAGT
The DNA here is from genome assembly GCA_958296145.1 of Hydrotaea cyrtoneurina. Lineage (NCBI taxonomy): Eukaryota > Metazoa > Arthropoda > Insecta > Diptera > Muscidae > Hydrotaea > Hydrotaea cyrtoneurina. Next base: position 107,665,819 of record OY282512.1, read on the forward strand.
CTACTTTTCTTTAAACCCCAATATTAATGAGGTTTAAACTTTAGTCTCTGACTGTATGCACATACAGTAAGAGCTCGATTTGCGCAACCGACAGGAAATCAAGCCTGTTGGATTTACTGAGATTGTTTCACTTGACGAGCCCCAAATATATACGTTTAAATATTGAAATCGAAGAATAAGGGATTAAAAAGAACAAGAAAACAACCTAACATAACACTTATAATATGGTCGTTGACAGTGGACAGAATCGTACAAAGACTGATGTTGAAAAGGAGCATTTGGTTTAACCATGACCTCAAACAAATTACGGTTGCGGAAATCGAGATTTTACTGTATATTCATATTTTTCCTATTTTAAAAATTCAAACGATGCTGATTTGAATGTCGTATTTCCTCGGATTTTCTAAAACGACAAACCTAAAATTGCAGGTGGAAAATATCTCAAGAAATACAAATTCTGCAAATTAAAACAAACACTCTGAGAGTTTCTTAAACATCAAACGAGAACGGAAATGTTTCCACAGAAATAATTCAAAACAAGTCATACATATCGAATTTATGACTTCTAAATCCCATTTCAGCTGACTAAAATTCCTAATTAATGATCATGCAAAAAAAAAAAACATAAAGCAATAATAAAACGAAGCGGTACCCCAAACAAAGAAGAACAGCCGACAGACAACCAAACGAAACACGGACAGTTAGGGTCAGTTGAGATTCGCCTAAAACCAAACCAAAGAGGACATTGTGTGCGACTCTGCAGTGACACTCAAAATGATCAATTACGGCAACAACAACAAGAACCACATAAACGACTACAATAAAAACAGCAACCATCAACCACCAGATAGGAGAACAAAATGTCAATTCAACATAAACAGAAAAAAAAATTATTTACCACCACCAGCAAAGCCATAAAGCATGAAGCGAAAGGCAAAAACCAAGAACAAACGAACACAGCAAAAACAACACAACAACACGTGCACCAAATGTGTTTTAAATTCACAGGCTATAATCAAGTGAATGCAACAGCCAACAACAACAGCAACTGTCAAATGGACTGCACCAACCATGAATCTATAAATAGAAATAGCAAGCGCAACATCGCAACACACAAATGACATGTTTGATCGAAACAGCCAGAGTTTTGTACGTCCGTTCATACATGTTAATGTAGATCCCATACATTCACACACATCGGGACACACACAACTTAATCACCCCTTGAATGGGGTAGAATGAAAAAGTCCTTAGAAGTCGAATAGCATTTGCATGTAATTCAATGAAGGTGGCAACTTTATTCGACAAGTGCAATCAGTGATGCCAACCGTTGAAAATATAAAAACAGTAAAAGTAAAGTAAAGTAAATTTTTATTGAGTCTTCTTCTTTTCGGTCACATGTGAATGTTAAGTGAGAGAGTGACAGAGAATACTTAGAACTGTATTTGTCTTATTCTAATACACGATATTGAAGGGATAAGCTACAAGCTAAAATGAAATTGGAAATGTATAAAATACATAAATATGATGAGAGTAAGGCTTGCTCTCGGCCTTAATAGCAGTTACGGACAGAGCGAGAATCTGTCAATAATAAATAAAAACAAACAAAACACTTAAAAACAAAATAACAAAAATTTCTGTTAAGCGAATCTAACAGAGCACATACATAAATAATACATGTTGAGCAGTGTACTTACAACTGCAAACAGAACATACATTTATACATATATTTTCGTTGTTAACATATCGAGCGTTCAACTGTTGTTGAACTTATAAGTTAAATATATTATAATATAGAGGTAATTTATTGCACATTGTTGCGTCCAAAATACTCACAACTGTAAAGTGTTGTGGGTTTATGGCTTGTGTAGTTAATAAAGTGTATATAAGTGTACTTAAATATTAAATAAGTGTATAAAATGTAAAGTCTATTGTTATTGTTGTCAGCCTCTGTGGATTCCAGGTACAGATTTGTTATAGAATGCTGGGATGGAGTAAGATTCTATATCGTTGTCAAGTTCTTCGTTTAGTATTCCCACTGGTGACAGGTAAGCCAAACTAGACCATGTTATATTTTTTTCTAAAGAAAAAATATCTTTTAATAGGTCGTTTTCGTGTGTTTCCAGCTTCTCAACGAATTTCAACTGCTGGTTAAAGGCATATGTACAAAACGGTTGCACTTCAGATTTTTTGTATACGTAAGTATTTGAAAATCTTTTGGTGGGATTTTCAAAGTTTTTATTAATACATTTTCGCAGGACCTTTCGCTCGAGTACTTCCAATTCCTTGGCCACTGATGGAGAGATCGTAAACCAGATCGGGAATCCATATATTAGAACTGATCTAATGGCTACTTTGTACAGGAGTAGTTTGGTTGTATTTGGTAGGTATTTATTGTGGAATAATCTGGAAAACATCCCCAATAATCTTTTTGCCTTTTGTAGTTGATTTCTGGCGTGTTTATTAAATTTTAGCAGCTTATTAAAAGTGACGCCTAAATATTTAATGTCTGATGAAAATGGTATATCCACCCCATCCAATGCAAGATTTAAAGATTTGCTCTGCGGTACGACAAAGCTGGCACATTTCCCTGAAGCATTCCTAATGCAAATGGCTTGTGATTTATCGGCATTTATTTGTATTCCCCATGTCTTGTAAAATACACTGATGAGCCGCAGATGAAATGCTGCGTTATGTAAAGCCTCTATTGGTGAATTGTTGTGGGCATATATCATGCAGTCGTCGGCATAGAGAATGGCCTTTGAGATTCCAGCTGTGTGTGGAAAATCGTATAAAAAAAGGTTGAACAGGAGTGGTGCCAATACACTTCCCTGAGGAACTCCGCTGTTTACTGAACCAAGAGCTGAATTTGAATCATTAATTTGGACAAAGAATGTTCGGTCTGAAAAGTAGCTTTTAAGAGTTTTGATTATATATGGATCTATTCCAAGATCAACAAGCTTATATATAATTCCAATGTGGCAAGCAGAATCAAAAGCCTTTTCAATGTCCAAGGAAATGGCTACTGTGCTGATTTTTTTACGCAGGTTACTGGTCAGGTCGCTGTGAAATTTTAAAAGAGCATGCTGCGTTGAGTGCGTTCTTCTAAATCCAAATTGGTATTCCGAAATTGGATCAATAATGAATTCTTTTTCCAATTTTTCTTTCAGAACCAGTTCAAATAATTTGCCAATGTTGGATAAGAGGGAAATCGGCCGAAACTCTTCTACAGACAAGCTGTTTTGCTTTTTTTTAATCGGTATAATTTTGGCTGATTTCCAGGCCTTCGGGAAATATCCGTTGTTGATGCAATTATTAAATATTATAGTTAGAAATCTTAATGTAGTATCAGGTAATTTTTTAATTATATAATTTGATAATTTATCGGTACCGCACGATTTTTTGTTATTTATGTTTTTAATCAAATTTTTTATTTTCTCCAATTCCACGAAATGATACGCGTCGTCATTATTGATAGAGTTAAAATTGTCGTCAAATGTATAGATGTGCGAAGGTATTGCATCAACACAAGAGGACACTCTCTCTTCAAGATCAGCTACAGGGTTTTCGGGCAGGGATTGACAAAATACTGATGAGTAATAAGTCTGGAAATGTGCTGAAATCTCGGCATTATCAGTAGTTACAGAATTATTATGTCTAATTTGTGTACAGACGGACGATTTGCTTTTTCCCACGATCTGAAATATTTTTTGGAATGCTGAAGGGCCAGGTTTTATATTCTGTAGTTTATCGCTAAACATTTTTGCTTGTTCTATATTTACAGATTCTTTAATTATGATTTTTAACAATTGTATTTGTTTAGACAGGATTTTATACTCACTACTGAGCCTGTTACCCGTGCGATGGAAGATTTTCTTTAATTCCTTCTGCCAATGATGTTTAACTTTAAAAAGCTTTTTGGTGTGTTCAGAAAGTGGAAATTTGTTGTCTCTCATCTCAAAGATTTCAGAATGTCTCTCGTGTATAGATGCGAAGGAATTGTTGAATTTGGAGATCAGAGATTCAATTTCAGTATCTGGCAGGATTCTGTTCGTCGATGGCATTATACTACATGAGGTTGCTTCCATGTCTTGGCGAAAGTTGGTCCAGTTTGTGTTTTTGTAAGAAGTTACAAGAAGTGGATTCTTCATTATAATATTGAATTCGTTTATACGCAGCTCCAGCTTGATGGGATAATGATCGGAGAAAGTTGGTAGACTAGATATTTTGAAATTTGGAAAATACCTGTCGATGAGTGAAGCGCTTATTAAAAAGTGGTCCAAGTATGATGACGCATTTGGGTAAGAAGGTGAGACATCACATAGGCGTATAACGTCCATAGAATTATTTTGGAGCCAATTACACAGCACTCTTCCGTTGCAGTTATCCATTGTATCTCCCCATAGGGTGTTTTTGGCGTTTAAGTCTCCTCCTAATACGAATCCATCAAACTCAGAGGACGATTGCAGTATTTTATTTAGTCCATCATTAAAAATGGACGTGGGAAAGTTACATGGCACATACATAGAACCAATGAGGTATTTTTTCTTCGCATTATTAAAATTTGATTCAATTTGAATAAATGTTGCATTAATGCCAGTATCGTCAATTACAATTATCTTAAATTGTATTGTCTTTTTTATTAAAATAGCTACTCCCACTGGAGAGTTGTCATAGATAATATTATATCCGGTGATTTGAAATCTTCTGTTACCAAGGTGGCACTCTTGTATGAGACCAATGTCGATGTTGTTGTGACTTAAGGTATTTAAGAGATCAATTCTTCTGCTATGATCAATAAGAGATCGAACGTTGAAAGTCAAGATTTTTATGGATCTATGGGCCATAATTGGACTTAACTTTATTGAGAAGACGCAGAAATTCAACTTTTGCGTCTTTTTTTGGCATTCTTTGGAACTCATCAAGAAATATGCATATTTCCTGTTCCAGTGTTATTTCTTCAGGTTCGAGAAAATAATTGGCTAGTTTCATGAACTCTTCAATGATATTGGGTTTGCCCTGAGGAGCCTGCTGCTGTTGAAAAAGACTCGCAAATGATTTCCCTGGCGATCTGAAGGACGACGTTACTGTACGTTTTACGTTGAATGCTGCTGCTTCTTTTACTTCGCGAGCTCTGATGATATCCTGTTTTCTCTTTGCAACGTATTTTTTATAAACAGGGCAACCTTTCCAATTTGCTGGGTGTCCCAACTCGCCGCAATTTACGCAGTGCGGTTTTGACTCATCCGATTTAGTTCGAAGGCATTCGCCTGGCAAATGTTTTTGGTCGCATTTGACACAATTAAATTGGGAGCCACAGTTTTTGGATACGTGTCCCCAACGTTGACACCGATGACATTGAATTTCTTTGGCCTTCATATTAGGTTTTTCCCAACTGATAGTCTGGCTTAGCAGGAACTTGACGTGGTCTACATCTGACGCAGACTTACCCGGGAATAATGACACCAATATTAGGCCAGTGTCGAATTTGTTCTTAATAGAAAATGGCGTTGTGAATTTGGTAGTCTTAGAGACTACATTGGGGACAGCTTTATCCAAAGCCAATTTTACATCTGCAGGATCGGTGTTTTGACACAGACCCCTTAGTACCAAAGACGCCTGCTTCATTTCTTTGGGTGTGAAAGAATATGCTTTCACCGTTTTTTCACGAAGCAGTTTTAGCATTTCACCATGAATATTTACATCGGTAAAGTAAAGCTTGCTTTTACGTCTATTTACGTTTTTAATTTTAAAATGCACCTTGGGAGACTTTGCTTCAAGCTGATCCACTAAGTGTTTGATGTTTACATCGTATAGAAAAATTGGCGGGCAAAAAGTTGGCTTTCCATTATTTTCTGCAATTGGCCTTTCAGTATGTGGTGGCTTCTTTTGTTGGCTAATCGTCGGAACATTTTCAATTTCAACTCCTGCAAGTAAGGAATATCGGTTCTGATTATTTGGATCGTACGACAGGCTGGCTACATCAATGTTAGTGGGAGATAATGATCTCTCACGTCGCAACCGCTTCGAATCACTGCGTTCTGGTAAATCAGTTTGTTGATTTACAGTGCTCGGTGTGACAACATCACACTCCATCGTTAGTTCACCGAACTAATTTAAATTTAAACTTGAAATTTACAAAAATATTTTGCGCTCAAAAAAAAAAAATAAATGCTATCGTCGTCTATGCTTTCACTCTTCCTTAATACAAATCAATATAAAAACAGCACAAATTTAATTCCCGGGGAATTTACTTTTTTCATTTAAAAATCCTTTTGATTCTGAACAGAACGAGAGTCAAACAAAAAAGCTGACTCCTATTAATCGAATATGTCTGTCCCTTTTCACTATTCTCCCGATATGTTTAGAAAATTCATATGCCCATATGCAATCCCATAAGCAGTTTTGTGAAAATATTAATCCATGACAAATTTCAAAGCGATTGTTTAACTCTTTCGAAAGTTATCGTGCGTACCAGCAGGACAGACAGACGTACAGGCGGACGGACAGACGTACAGGCGGACGGACAGACGGACATGGCTCAAACGATTTAGAAAGTCATGAATCGAATTTGGTTTAAAGACACTTGGGTTCTAATGTGAATATTTGTAGGTGTTACACTTTTGGGTTGTATCGAATGATATATACCCTCCTACCCGTAGAGTGAGGGTATAAAGAGGATATTTTATTTCCGAAAAAAAATTCCCGGGAATTATCTCCCTGGGAGTTTTCATAATCGGGCTGATCAAGTTTAAAGAATTTCAAGTTTTCGGAGCTTAAGATGGAGTTATTAGAATGTTATTGTCTCTTCCTTAAGCATCATTGCCTACAAAATTGTTTAGGCAAATAAATTAATATTTATTAACATTTTAAACAAATTATTGAATAACTAAGTAGTAAGGCCAAATAATAATTTAAAAGACGCGTAACTTCGTTGTTTGTTGTAGTCAACATAAAATTAAATTTTCCATTTGAAGTTAAACTTGAGTTTAATCTGCATGTGATTTTGTTTCATTACTTAGCACTGTTTTTTTACCGGCTGTAAATTTTGTTTTGGTGAGAGTCGAAACATTTTTTATCACAATATTATTCGTTTTTGTTCGTCTTCACAAACTGTTTTCATTCATACGTTTTTGTTATTTCTGTTTGAACGAAAGCGTACACCAATTTCAGTGTCGTCTAAACTGTGTATAATAATTTCCACTGTTGTGCATTATATTTGGATATGGCAACCTCTGTACACAGCATTAACTCATTGGCAACAATGTTCTCGAGTCGATGTGTTGTTATTGTTTTATTTTGTTGATTTTGCCAAAGAACATTAGAAGATTGATATCGTTTTAGATTTGTTATAAATTAATTCATTCCATTCAAAATGAATATAGAAAAATACACGCTACAGTCAATAAGACAAGATTTAATAGATAATAATCTGCAGGCAAAGGCCATAATACAGGTAAGCCATAAAAGACATACATTTCCACACCCACCATCGTCCTTTCTATGACTAATTCTCACCTTCCTAAGGATATCTTATCATATCGTGGATCTATACAAGAGTTGGAAAGTCTCAATGAAGCCGGCCGTGCAAAGTTGGCTGCTCTGAGGAAAAATATCGATCGTCTGAATGATTGGGCTCGTGATACCGGCGATCCGGCATTGTCCAAAGAAGTCGACACACAAAGGGAACAATTCTCCAAAGTTCTACAGGCTTTCCGCAAGGCAAATGTAGCGACAATGCTGGAAATAGAAAAGGCAAACCGTGAAGAACTAATGGCCATAACGGGCGAAACTGATCTGAGACAACGTCACGCAGACGGAACATCGACACGTCACAATCGTGGCAATTTAGTGTCGCAAGAAAACAATGTAACCGAAAAAATGTTGGCAATTTCGCGACATCTTTCCGAAACGACACAGAAAAGCGCCATCACTTTGGAGTCACTGGTGGCGTCGTCGCAAAATGTCGAGGCAACACGGGATGAGTTACACAATACGGCCGGCACAATATCGCAATCGGGCAAACTGCTTAAGAAATATGGACGACGTGAATGTACCGATAAAATGTTATTATTCTTTGCTTTTGCATTTTTCTTGGCCTGTGTCTTTTACATTGTGCAAAAGAGGCTGTTCTAGACTGATGAGAGACCAATGATGGATGTGATTTGATGGATAATGCTTATAATTCCGCGTTAGATATATGATTGAATGACTGTTGAAAAGGGCTGGCCTCTCCTACGGGGTTTTTTTCGTCTGCGTAGAAAAAGAATCCTTACGTTCCAGAATTGTTTTGTTTAGGGAATTTAATTAAAACACTAAAAAAATGTTTTAGAGTATGCATTTGTATATGTAGGTTAATGAGAAACAAAACAAGTAAACTAAAAGCTTAACTCTAGTTTTAAACTAAAAATAAATAAATATTTTAAATTATAGATTATGGTGACAATTTAAATTTTAGCATTACATGTACTATTCCAATTTTATTTATAATGTTATTTTTTTTACACTACACCACATTGTGGTATGACTTTGTGAATTTATTTATAACTAGCTGACCCGGTCCGCGTTGCTGGCCCTAAGCAAACATTAGTGTTGTATTACACATATTTATATAGGAAAGGGGAGTTTTTATCCCTTTTGCCATTTTCACCCCCTAAATGTAGATAAATCCAAACAATGTGTAGCCTATGTTACTCGCGGGGTTATTCGATTCCCTGAAAATTTCATCAAAATCGGTCTAGCCGTTTTCGAGTCCATACGTTACATACATACACACATCCATTTTTATATATATAGAAGACAAGCAGAAGGAAAATTCACTCGTCGCCAAAATAGTAGAAAAAAATCAGTACCAAACGATAAAAACAATAAGTTGAATCCCGAGCGATGTACCGGGAACTCGCAGCAGATGCGAACAATACCAGAGAATTATATCAGCTCATCAGAGCATAATAAAACAAAATAAAAATCAACCAATACGAGACCCGAATGGTAGATTGTTTACAACAACAGACGAAGACCTACCAAGATGAAGGGAAAGCTTCGAAATTTTAAGTAATTGAGTAGAATTCACGAACTGATTATACTCATTATAAACTCGCAATAGTTTAACTATAGTCTAATAAAGTCGTAGGTGAAGACAGTAATTTATCATATTTGTAGCTGGTGGACCTGAATTCATCGACATATAGTAAGTGCCTGGATAGAGGAAAATGAGTGCAAATCTTGGACGCGAAAGACAACCTCTTAAATCTATTTGGGGATTTCTACTACCACAAATAGATTTAAGAGAAAAGATGGAAAAACTGGAGAATAATTACCCTCCTGAACAATGTACAGAAATGTTGGCAAGAATGATACACTCGAGACTGGAACCCACAGAAGTTGCATCGGAGTCAGTTGAATGGTGATTACCCTTTACCTACTGTTTATTAATTTCAAGAAAACATTCGATTCAATCAAGGGAAACCCAATGGCGTGCATTAATAAATATTATTGCATAACGGGCCATTTACAGCCAATATCGGAGTAAGGCAAGTCCTCTATCACCGCTGATTTTGCTGTAGGAAATATTCATGTTGCAAATGTTTATTGGACAGCTAGGAATGTTAGGGGAAAATAAGTAAGTAAATGTCTATGAAGAGCAGAGGGACAGTGTGGAGTCTTCAGAGACATATTCAAGATTATGCTGACGATATTTGTATTCTGCTTCATTTAGTTCTCCATTGTTCAAGAGAAAATGGATAAATTCGTAGACCATGCATAACTAGCCGAATTACAACTAAACTAAAAAAATAAAATCTGCCATACACTTGAACAAACATTTTAATCGTCGAATCATTCTGCTACCTAGGGAGAATAACGTAAACAACTGACTAAATAAGGCGCGAGCAGCATTTGGACGGCTCAAAAAAACTTGATGCAACACAGAAATTACACTAGCTACAAAATAAAGATTGAATGCGTTTGTTAAATAAACTCTACTATTTCGAAATGAGACGTAGCAATTAACAGTGGATACCATACAGAGACATTTATTAATAGATGCTTGCGAATCATCTATGGAATATTTTTGCCAAAAACAATCATCAATAGCCGAAGAAGATCAATCACGAGAATGGCTTTTTATTGGAATCCGCAAGGACAAAGCATTTGAGGTCGCCCTGAAATGACGTGGAGGAGAACTCTGTTAAAGCACATTAAATTTATTAATATTAAGAGGAATGCTAATGATTGGGATTATTATATATCCATTATTGATGCCCTATGTTCCCACGAGGAATAAAGGAAAAGGAACAAAAAGACAGTAGTTTAATAGAAACATTAAAAATGATATCAATCATCGTGAAATCACTGTCTTATTTTGCGAAATATATTTAATCTTTACAGTATAATCGAGAAATTTCGTCTGTTTTTAATACAACTTAGTTTTCTATACCGCGACTATTCGAATAGGTCGATACGAATTTTGCCACATTATTTTGGATCTAATCAAATCCTATATCATCAAAATATATCCTAACTTTAGTGAATGTTTTGTAAATTTCATTTGACAATCTATCATTTCCTCTAAATTGTTTTATCTGTGACCCGATCCTGGCATTTTTAGTCCTTTATTGTACGGAGTTGAAGCGAAATAAGCTTTTGCACCAGAAGTATGTGTACAGTTTATAGTTCGCTTTAGAAAACAGAGAATTTATTGTGGGTTGTTGAATACAAAGTTATGGCCGTCTAGAGCGAATTCTTGCTGAATTCAATGTACACGAAAATAAGGTACATGAACTGGAATAATTGTTTGCGAAGAAATAGGTAAAAACACTAACTGATCGAAAACAAAAATTTATATTATGAAAAGCGTAAAACAACATATTTTCTGGATTGCAAAGTTCTATCTGTTTTCTGCTAACCTGCTGTTCAAAGCAAACTTCTCCAAACAACTAAATTTATTTTATAGAATAGCTTTGCATTGTCGAAGGCATTCATTTTCCAAGACGCCGGCCACCACTGCTGAAAACTTTCTGATATTCTTACCCATATTTGAGTGTTCTCATCCAGATTTTTAATGAGGTGTATCAGAATAAACAGTCATTTATGCTTACTTTGTAAAAAGCAGTAAACAAAACTTAAAATGTGGGCGTACTGTCTTTAGAGGGAGGTATTGTGTAACGTGGTTTCTAAAACAAGAAGAAATCTAATACAAAATCACGGCAATTCTGAAAAAGTTACATATCGTCACCTGAAATCCAAAATGACCAAACATCAAAAAAATCTAAAATCCTGTTGATTGATTCTGGTGAAATGACATGTCTCAGCTAAATTTTACATTTCAATATCCAAAATTTACAATTTCAACAACAAGAGTGTTTAAATTGTACAACCTTTTATGCGTCTCCTGTAATGTTATGAAAAAGCTTGACCTAACAGTTTGGATTTCTGATTACGTTATTTTTTTTATATGTAATTTTATAACAAAACATCGTGTTCAATAAAACAAAATTATTAATTAATTTTCAAAGGAAGTTACAAATTGTAACAAAGAAGATTTGAAAAATATTTGCTGTTCAAGTCATATCATTCAGAATGTCTGCGTGTTTATTACAGGAATTATAGAAATAATAACTACCAAATCTCTCGTTTCTTAAAGAAATGCAACAAAAGTTAAATAATTCTTCTCTTTAAATAATTCTTATTAATTTTTGTTGCAAAAAAAAAACACCAACTTAAAACTAATCCATATTAAAATGTAATAACCAAAATAAGTAATTCTGAATAAGAAACCCACAATAATCTAAATCCAAATAAATTAACTCTTACGAATTACATGAACTGTTGGAATCGCATCAAACTCATCAAAAAAAATAGTTTTAATTCATGAAATCTTAAAAATCTGTGGTTAATTGTATTGTATACAACTAAAGATCCTACTTGACGAGCTTCTCTTGCAGATGTACCAGATCCATTCCATGCCGTTAATATAGTTCGAGCATTTTGAACTGACATAGTTTGTATGGCTCAATGAAGTTGAGAGTGAATCTAGTATGAGCTGCAAAATATTTGTAACACATGACAATGAGATTAACTTTTGTATTAAATTGAATGCCATTTTGTGGACACTATTCCCAAACAGTAGGTTCGGTTCAGTGAATATAGAAATTATATCATGAACAGCTCTTGATGTGATAGACGTTCTCCGTTAATTTCCTTCCTGGAATATGGCCCTTGTCAGAATGACAAGCAGTTGCAATATGAATAGAATCTACTCCTGTGCGTTTATTAGACTACGATTTACGTCCCTTTTTACAGATCTCATTGTCCGTTCTCTTTTGCTCGGTTTCTTCTGTTATTTTAGTTTTGTCGAGAGTGTTCAAGATTTTGGCTTTGGCCTTTATCCGTGTCTCTGGAAGACTGATCTCTTGTTTTTTTTAGCATAAGAGGGCTGTGAACGTAGTTGGGAGGCGGTAGTCGACTTTGCTGATGACGGGACCAACTAGGTAACCAGTTTCGTGGTGGTTTAGGATTAAAACGGGGAATAATTTCGATTACGGAGTTTGAAAGCTTTCGTTGGTAGTACGGTTGAAAGGGAAAAAATTACACTGCCATTATTTTGTTTTATTTTTCATTTCGTTTTTCATTTATTTCTTTCAGACTTGTAATTTAAAGCCTTACGGACAATTTAAGATGAATTACCAAATGTCCCGTCTAAATAAATTGTTGCTGTTCAAGACGTGTACTATATGAGAAACCGTATCAAACATGTGCCTATCTACCGTCTTCATATAACATTTCACGACTTACTTACTTATTTCCCTTAACATTCGATGAAGAAACTAAAGATGAGCTCACTGACCGTGACCGGCACAGAACGGCAAATGCTTTTCTGGAGATGTTTTAAATGGCTTAGAGATTTCTCTCTTAGTCGTAAAGTCGCCAGTCGAGATGGAAAATAGCCACGGGTGTTCAACAGCGTGAGAGCATAGTGGGGAGTTGCATAACAAACGAGGACTAAGTTAGTCCTCGACCTCTTGTCAAGCTTATGTTCATAAAACATAATTCCATTTATCAACGGCCATGGAGTTTTCCTAAGGTGCACGATGACTAAAGGTCTAGCAAAACCTTTTGAATTTCTCTAATAAGTTCGGCATTTTCTATAATAAGAGCCTAAATGTTTTGTGAAAATGTATTGATTGGTGTAATCTAATAGTGGAATTATAAAAAACCATTCAAACGAATCTACTACAAATAAAAAAAATGATTTTATTTTTTAATCGAAGTGGTTACTTTCTTGTTTCCTAGAAGTAGTTCAAAACGTGACACTTTTATTCTAAAATTTAATGTTTTACTGTGTTCCTATAAAACAGTTGCTATAATTTGTGAAGCATAAAACATCTAAGAAAACGCAAAGATGGAATCTTTTTTGGCCAAAGGCATATGCACTCTTTGGCTCCGCAGTACCAGACTAGAGGCAAGTAACGTGAAAATTTCACCCACTATCTACTTCATATATTAATATAGTTTAATTAGAATTATGGAGGTCATCGATATTCAAAATTATTTCATAATTCTTAGTTAACATAATTAAGAATCTACTACTTCTGTATGATAGTTAAATTATATCTGCCTTGTTTGAGTATGCACTCACCTCTAATGGCATCTCGGTGGCAATTACTGAATTCGAAGGATTGACAAATGGTTAATTCTTGCGAAAGGGCTTGTCCATATTAATTGAACTTTTTCGTTGGTCTTAATCATAATGCGAGAAGCGTTTAATGAATTCCCTTAAAATCCAGAATTTAGGAATATTTTCTTAGTTTGAAGAAAAACTTTGACAATAAATAAAATGTTGAAAAATTAAAATTTTTTTGAAAAAACTTCTTCAAAACTCAAGGTACAAGTCAGAAAACCGCAACATTTCTGACTGGGTCAGGCTGTTTAGAAATGGACATGGGGAGATGTAAACTAGTTGAAATTATTTGCTAACGGGGCGAGAACATATTCGCCTGGTGACGACGTCACAATATTTAACTTAAGCGGCAAATTTACACTTTTTGGATTGACACATACGAAGTAATCAGAAATGTAATTATACAGGGTGGGCCAAAATTCACCATGTCTACTGGAATTTGGAAAAAAAATACGCAGCATCTCTGGATGTGGGAACAGATTACTAAGATTGTTTTACAACTAATTTGTTTTCTTCCACAGAGGAATAAGTCTCTCGTACGGAGTGAAAAATTTATGTTCAAAATTTACGATATATTTCACGATATAGAAAAATCTAGCAAATCTATGATGTTTAGCTAAAAAAAAAGAGCTTTGGCCGAAATGAGGCGAAAACGGCGCCGTCTGTGATGGCGTGCTAGTGGACAACACTCACTGTCCCCGACGTCGTATGTTGCGCACGGACGACTGTGTCTGCTAAGCAGAGAGTGTGCGACTCAGTCCTACAACTTCGACTCGCCAGCGATCGCAAGAACTCAACATTTCACCCAACAACTCGCATTATTCGCTTTCAAAATCGAATTGACTCCGCAATTGGTTACCGCTTGGTTATCACTTCTCAGTTGGGCAACACAAAATGTACAACAGTTTTTCTCGAAGCGCAGTTACATCTCGGCCGCTATGAAAAGGTACCGTATCTGGTGGTCGGAAAACACGCACGTGACCGTCGTGAAACCTATGTATCATTTAACACTGAAAACGCTTTCGGTTAACGGCAAGGGCAACAAAGACATGACAAACTATTTTGTTTGGCAGGAGATTAATGAGGTGGACATGGAAAGACTTTGGTTTCAGCAGGATGGCGTGCCATGTCACACAGCCCTTGCTAGAATCCATCTTTGCGCACCCTGTTCGGTGATACCAGCCGTCTCGGCGTTGCCAATTGACCACTTCGTAACTGCGTTGTGAAGCGGTAAGACATTTCTGTGCGGTGTACGGTGAAGGACCGTACTTGATCACTTTTTCGGTATTGATTAAGATCAAACCAAAAAACATACAGAGGGCATACGTCACAAGTCGTTTGCTGAAAATTTCCACGATGGTCTTCAAACAGTATTTGTTTAAAAAAAATGATTTGCTTTGAAAGCCTTTCAAATATTGCCATGCCAATTAGTGTAGCCGAAGTAATGTGTCAAAAAACTTGGGATGTCTGTCCCTGTACAGTTTTTGATGTTGCATTAATGTTGCATTAATGTTACTTCAAATGGTGCTCGTATGAAGACGAACATTTGAAAACAGTAGTTAGGCAAATTGTATTCTTGGGGAAAAGATAAAGATGGATACTACCAATAATAATGATTGAGAGAAGTTGGAGCAACAACATTTTGTTGGCTGTTTAGTCTTGAGCTTGTGGAGATAACTTAAAACACTGATATTATTTAATTCGGTTTGGAGTTTTATAGGTATTATTTATGGGTACATTATTGCTGGAGCTTTATAAATTTTCGGCGGGAAAATCAATTTTTTTTTTTGTGGTTTACACATTTTGTCATAATTTCCCCATAAAACGCAACTCAGAAGAATATTTTCATACACAAATAAAATGTACATGCAAAAATAAATAATAAATTCACTTACCGGATAATTCCTCAGCGAAGCTTATTCGCAATTCCATGCTGAGTCTCATTCGATCATCTTGAATTCTTCTCATTATGACTTCCAACGTTATATTTGTTACTCAGTATTTTCAGTTTTGAAATTGATTAAAAATCCAACTTCTATGTTGCTGCGTAAATTGTATGAAGGTTTCGTTTCTAAACATTTTATATTTATATTTTAATTTGACACAGACATGATTTTAATTGCTGCCGCTTAAAATGCAAAAAAGAAGCTCCGAACCGTTTAGTTCTTCTTCTTCCGTTGACAGAAACAATATGGTGTCAATAAACCGTTTTGATCGATATGCAAAATACTGACACAGTGTTGCATTTTCTACACTGTGAAAATGAGGTAGATAGCTAAACTGAACACAGATCATCTGGAGTGCGCTTCCGAACAAATGCATCAGCAAATGACTTGCGATGGTCTTTGGTTTTATCACAGAATCGAATGGGCTTTTCTACGAACATTACACTGAAATTTGAATCATTTGGTGTTTGCACCCCTACTAATACGTCTGCAAAAACTGAACACGACTGCCGTTTTTGATATTTTTGGCAGCACCGCTATACATTTTATGTTATAACGCTGCGTTGGAAGATACGACGAAATTATGAGTGAGTGCTTCCCTCTCAATTAGAAAATTACTGTGTTTGCAAATCTACCCAATTACAGTGAAATATACATATGTTTACATGGTGTAATTTTTTAATAGATTTTGTAGTGTATTGTACTACTCTTGGTCATACTTGTATGTTACTATGACTGTGTTCTACTGTTTGTTCTATTTGTATGTATGTAAATGTAAACGGCTACAATTGTAACTATTTATTTATTTAAGTGCCATCTAGTTTAATTCTATATACACTAGTTAAGAATAATACAACCCTGTAAATAATGTAAGCTTCACCTCCTGACTGAGGTGAATAAAAGGACGCGTTGCTGTTGAAAACGATCAACGAGTTCAGTTGAAAGAGTGACGCCAATAAAGTGACAACAAAATCCGAATGTTCCGTGTTTTAATTCGTAAAAGCTACTGTTTGTGAATTTGTGTGTTTGTGAATTGTTGAATTCGGCCCCTTACAACGTCAGAAGTGGGATTACCGAAAAAAAGAAGAAAAAAAATTTAAACAAAAGAACGGAAAAGTTTGAAATGGAATTTACATTAAATAAAAGACAACTTCAAGACGTGCTGAAGCACGCAAAAGTGCAAATTCCAGGCAGGTGTTCTGCAGACGGTTTACGCCGAATTTTTTCGGAAAACCGCGGCGTTCTTGAATCGATTTTGGACGAAAACCCAAAAATTCTGAAAGGTGACTCCGACGTTGAATTGATTTTAATAAATGAAGAAGACATTGAACAAGTGACGGGGGAAATTCCGCCGACAAACCGTGATAGTGCATGCGCTCTTTCAAACGCCCCGAACACAACCGACGCATACCCCTCCGTTGTAAGACAAACTAATTGTGTAAAATCTACGAATGCAACCGACATACATCTACCCGCTGTTTTATGCTCCTTGCCGACGCTTGCCCCTGCACATACACGCAATATGAATGAAGCCAGTTTGATATGTACTACGAACACA
The DNA here is from genome assembly GCA_958296145.1 of Hydrotaea cyrtoneurina. Lineage (NCBI taxonomy): Eukaryota > Metazoa > Arthropoda > Insecta > Diptera > Muscidae > Hydrotaea > Hydrotaea cyrtoneurina. Next base: position 107,683,004 of record OY282512.1, read on the forward strand.
ACTGACACACACACATATTTCTCCGCTCCGAACACAACCGACGCATACCCCTCCGTTCTAAGACAAACTAATTGTGTAAAATCTACGAATGCAACCGACATACATCTACCCGCTGTTTTATACTCCTTGCCGACGCTTACCCCTGCACATACACGCAATATGAATAAAGCCAGTTTGATATGCACCACGAACACAACTGACACACACACTACTACTATGATGCCAACTGCTTGTGCGATCTCTGTACCCACCACCAACATACGTTCCCCTACGACATACGCTCTCTCTACAACAACACCACTACCAACCACCACTACGAGCATTACCACCGCTGTATTGAACGTCAACCCTCTCAACTATGATACTACGCAGACTTCGGACGAGTATGAGAATGTTAAAACAGAAGCAGAACTGCTAGACGATGAAATTGGAATTTTACGCCGACGTCGCGAAACTCTCAGTTTGCGCAGAGAGATTGAGCAACTAGAATGTGGCACAATGCCTGATATACATAATTTTCCTGTGCCCAAACGAATGATTAGTTTCCAAGAGATTGAACATGCAATCATTAAGTTCAGCGGGGAAGACCGTACATACGGCATTACGGAATTTTTTAGAAATTTGGAAGAAGTGCTGGAGCACGTAAAAGCCGACGAACTATTGAAATTTCTGACACTACGCAACTCATTAGTTGGTTCGGCTCGACTGATGTTGGGCAGAGGCGCAATGACGTATGACGACCTCAAAAATAAATTGATTCGAGAATTTGGACGTACAGTCAGCCGCCAGGAAATCTACAACACCCTACGACGACGATCGAAGAAACCAGACGAAAGTGTCCGACGATACGTCATGGAAATGGAGTCAATCGCAATGCGCAGCGACGTAAGTGATTTCGAGCTAGTGGCGTTTGTGCAAGAGGGTTTGCAAGGTTGCGTGTCTGACTACATTCTTTTTGCTGCCGCTAAAACAATGGACGATGTTAAGAGTGCTGTCGACATGTATGAGCAGAGGCAGAGCGTAAGAGGAAGAACCGCCGAAACTATGAGAAGCAGCAGAGTGAGTGGAATAAATGCTGCGCCGAAGAAAAACAACGACGATGTTCGATGCTACAATTGTTCAAAGATGGGTCATATGAAACCGAATTGCCCGTATGAAGACAGACCAATTGGCGCTTGCTTTAATTGCTGGCAGATGAATCATGACAGGAAAACATGCACAAACACAAAAAGAGTGCAACGATTGAAGACAACAGTGGCTGCTATAGGCGATCTAGATGAAGATGGAGACCGAAACCCCGTGAATTATATTAATATGGTATGTTTAAGGTTTATAGATTTAAGAAATAACAATTCTCATGAGTTTAAAAATATTTCCTCCCTTTTCGACACTGGCAGCCCGGTAAATTTGGTACGCGTATCAGAAGTTCCATTTCGGATAATTAAAAATCCTATACGTACAAAATTCCACGGTATTGGTGGAACAAAAATTTCCACTTTTGGAAAACTGAAATCGGAAATTTCATTTGGAAATCAAACCCATCCCGTCACTTTACTTGTTGTTCCCGATCAAATTTTACCCGTACCCCTGTTATTGGGGCGGGACTTCCTAAAAATATTTGACATTCATTTATGCCAAACTAAAACTAATTTAATAAATAATTTGGATCTCCAAGATCCCCCTGAATTTAAAAACATATGCTTTTGCAGTTGTGATTTAGACATGCCGTTGGAGAAGGCTTGGTTATTAATTAATTTGTTGCCCTACGCTTTAGTGGATGAGCCAAATAGCCTTGTGGGAGGCTTGCGGTACAGGAATATAAATAAGGACGTTAGAACAAAGTTACAGGAATTGTCATTGTTTGAATCAGCTACGAATGAGATTATGAACATTGATGTTAATTGTGAATTTGATGGATTAGACATTAACCCAATGTTAAATTGCCTTGAGAAAAATATAATTAAGAATATGATTGAGAAACAATACATAGAATATGACTCCGATGTTTTCCCCTACGATTACAAGATGACGATCAGATTAAATTCAGAAACTCGATTTCATTATCGACCCCGTAGACTAGCTGTGGCGGAACGTTCCGCATTGAGAAAAATTATCGACGGACTGTTGAAGGAAAATATAATTAGGCAAAGTGAATCACCATATGCTTCACCGATTGTGATGGTCCTAAAAAAAACTGGAGAATATCGTAAATGTGTGGATTACAGGGCCTTAAACCGGATTACTGTTCGAGACAATTTTCCGTTACCCCTCATTGAAACATGCATGGAATATCTGGGTGGTAACAAATATTTTTCGACTTTAGACTTAAAAAATGGGTTTTTCCATGTGAAACTGGATGAGGAATCAAAGAAGTATACGTCATTTGTAACACCCGACGGACAATTCGAATATAACCGTATGCCATTCGGACTGAGGAATGCGCCGGCTGTTTTTCAGAGGTACATTAATTGTGCTCTACGTGATTTAATAGTGTCAGGAAAGATAATGGTTTATCTAGACGACATATCTATAGCTACCAAAGATTTTAAGACACACGTCATTGTTTTATCCGAGGTTTTACGACGATTGGCTATGTTAGGACTGGAACTGAACTTAAAGAAATGTAGTTTCGCTTATAAGACTATAAACTATTTAGGTTACACGATAAATAGTGATGGCATCCGACCTAATGATTTACATCTTCAGGCTTTAGAACGATATCCTCCGCCAGAAAATTTTAAGCAATTGCAATCATGCCTTGGATTATTCTCATATTTTCGGAAATTTGTGAAAGATTATGCGAGGATTGTACACCCTCTATTAAAGTTGCAAAGAAATGGAAAGGAATATGTGTTTGACGAATCCTGTAAACAAGCATTTCATGAACTGAGGACGAAATTAATGTCGCCGCCGGTTTTATCCATTTATGACCCTCTTAATGAAACCGAATTACACACTGACGCAAGTAAGGTAGGTTTTGGAGCTGTACTGCTACAGAGACAAAATGATGGAAAATTACACCCTGTTTTCTTTTTCTCTAAAACTACTTCCGCATCGGAATCCAGAATGCACAGCTTTGAGCTTGAGACTTTAGCGATTATACACGCTTTGGAACGATTTGACATTTACTTGAGGGGCATTCCTTTTAAGATAGTGACTGACTGTAATGCCCTCACACTGACATTGAATAAGAAAGACATAAGCCCGAAGATTGCTAGGTGGACGCTACAGATGGAACACTACGACTATAAAATAGTACACAGAGGAGGTACGACAATGGGTCATGCAGATGCATTAAGCAGATGTCACGAATTACCGATGGTTTCGAATGACTTTTGTCGCGACGTATTAAACAGACTCTGCGTTGTATTAGCAAATTTAGATAACACCAAAGTTGATTTTAATGGAAATATTGATCCTCCGACTCCAATTACTTTGTATAATAAAAATTCTGACAGTAACCCTAATGACAAATCCGTTAATGACTCCAATAAGAATTCCGATGATGCCTCAGATAACCCCGATGTTGATTTTGATGGAAATATTGATCCTCCGACTCCAATTACTTTGTATAATAAAAATTCTGACAGTAACCCTAATGACAAATCCGTTAATGACTCCAATAAGAATTCCGATGATGCCTCAGATAACCCCGATGTTGATTTTGATGGAAATATTGATCCTCCGACTCCAATTACTTTGTATAATAAAAATTCTGACAGTAACCCTAATGACAAATCCGTTAATGACTCCAATAAGAATTCCGATGATGCCTCAGATAACCCCGATGTTGATTTTGATGGAAATATTGATCCTCCGACTCCAATTACTTTGTATAATAAAAATTCTGACAGTAACCCTAATGACAAATCCGTTAATGACTCCAATAACAATTCCGATGATGCCTCAGATAACCCCGATGTTGATTTTAATGGAAATATTGATCCTCCGACTCCAATTACTTTGTATAATAAAAATTCTGACAGTAACCCTAATGACAAATCCGTTAATGACTCCAATAACAATTCCGATGATGCCTCACATAACCCCGATGTTGATTTTAATGGAAATATTGATCCTCCGACTCCAATTACTTTGTATAATAAAAATGCTGACAGTAACCCTGATGACAACTCCGTTAATGACTCCAATAACAATTCCGATGACGCCTCAGATAACCCTGATGTTGATTTTAATAGAAATATTAGTTCCCCGACTCCCATCATCTTGTATAATGACACAGTTAATGACGACCCCGATGACAACTCCGTTAATGACCCCAATAACAATTCCGATAACGTCTCAGATAACCCCGATGTTGATTTTAATAGAAATATTAGTTCCCCGACTCCCATAATCTTGTATAATGACACAGTTAATGACGACCCCGATGACAACTCCGATAATGACTTTGATGGTGACCTCGACAATACCTACCAGAACACCGAAGATTTCGATATACCAAACATTATTCCGTGTAAAGCCGTTAATGTATCAGATGAAAGAGAATTAGACTTTATGATTCGAGCTACGCAAAATAGGGATGACGAAATTGTGACGATAAGGTCACGACTGGAAAACGAAATAATAGATCATTTTGAGTTGATAGACGGCATAGTTTTTCGAAAAGACTCTGAAAACAATTCGTTATTATACGTCCCGGTCGAACTAGAAGAAAATGTAATTAGGTTAACTCATGAGAAAATTTGCCATATGGGTGTTGGAAAAACATATGAACAAATTAGGAAGAACTATTGGTTTAAGAATATGAAGAAGAAGATTGAACATTTTATAATAAATTGTTTGCGCTGCATCATGTGCTCCCCTCCGGTTAGAATACGTGAACAAAATCTGTACAGTATCCCTAAAAAACCTATCCCATTCGATACAATTCATATCGACCATTTTGGTCCACTTCCGTCAGTAAATTCGCAGAGAAAACATATCCTAGTTGTAATTGATGCTTTTACGAAATTTGTGAAGCTATTCGCTGTTAAATCGACAAGTACGAGAGAAGTTATCGCATGCTTAGACAAATATTTCATAAACTACTCAAGACCCAGGCGGATAATCAGTGATCGTGGTACATGTTTCACCTCCTCCGAATTTAGTTCTTTTCTTTTAATGAATAATGTTGATCACGTTAGAATTGCAGTTGCATCGGCTCAGGCAAACGGACAGGTTGAACGAGTAAATAGGGCGCTGAAAGCTATGCTAAGCAAGACAACTAATCCTTTAAATCATGCCGACTGGTCAAAAATGTTGATACAGGTTGAATTTGCCATGAACAATACAATACATTGTTCAGCAAAAGAATCTCCGAGCAAGCTCCTATTTGGTGTCGAACAACGCGGCACTTCCATAGACTTTTTAACCGAATATTTACAGAAGAAAACTACTAATGAAAATTTTCGCGACATAGACCGAATTCGCACCGATGCTTCCGAAGCGATTGCAACGTCTCAGAAAAAGAATTTGGAGTATTTCCTGAAAAGAAGCAAACCTGCCAGGATATACAATCAGGGTGACTTTGTCGTTATTCGTCATACAGACACCACCGTAGGGAAGAACAAGAAATTAAGCGACGTTTTCCGAGGTCCTTATGTAATACATAAAGTTTTGCCTAATGATCGATATGTTATTAGAGATGTCGAGAATTGCCAAATTACCCAGCTGCCATACGATGGGATTATTGAAGCCTCACGAATGAGGAAGTGGTTAGATAAATTAAGTTGATTGAGGTCAATCAAATGTCAGGACGGCCGAGTTGTAGTGTATTGTACTACTCTTGGTCATACTTGTATGTTACTATGACTGTGTTCTACTGTTTGTTCTATTTGTATGTATGTAAATGTAAACGGCTACAATTGTAACTATTTATTTATTTAAGTGCCATCTAGTTTAATTCTATATACACTAGTTAAGAATAATACAACCCTGTAAATAATGTAAGCTTCACCTCCTGACTGAGGTGAATAAAAGGACGCGTTGCTGTTGAAAACGATCAACGAGTTCAGTTGAAAGAGTGACGCCAATAAAGTGACAACAAAATCCGAATGTTCCGTGTTTTAATTCGTAAAAGCTACTGTTTGTGAATTTGTGTGTTTGTGAATTGTTGAATTCGGCCCCTTACAATTTGTTATGAATATGAATATTTGTATTTAACATATTGCTTATTAATTTAAAGCAATTCAATTTATCTGTTCCCACTTACTGGGAAAACTTTGCGAGCAGTTTCAGTCTCACAATTAGTATTTGGTTGCAAGCTGTTAAGGTTTTGGTTACATTTAAACACAGGAATACAAGTGATTGTCACATTAATATAATGTTTAAGAAGGGGTTTTCCAACAAGAGGTGTGATTTTGGTATTATTATTATTTCATACTGAAAAACAACATGAGCCAAATGGCCACCACGACCACGCTTACAGGACCACATCCTATTCATGACATTTTCCATAACCAAATCGCAAAGTGGCTGCCCTATGTGCTCGATAGCCTCACAAATCGACGCTGGGCTGTTGGTGTAGACCTTATCTTTAACGTGGCCCCAAAGGAAGAAGTCACAAGGTGTTAAATCACAAAATCTCGGTAGCCAATTGTGATCACTTCTTCGAGAGATAACACGATCCGGAAACTTTTTAGTTTTGCAAACTGTGATTTTCACCAAAAATTTTTCAATTACAGTTGTATTTTTACCATTTTATCTTGAACATTTTTTTTAAATCAAAATTGTATATTACATCTCTCGCATAATGCTGCCCAGTTTTTGTCAAATGACAATTTTCGGAATTTTGATTTTTTTCCTAGTGAAAATCGCTAACATGCACCCAAAACTGCGTTAATGTGTATTTGCAAATGACAGTTGTGAATGAGTTACATGAGTTAACATTTTTACCTCTGATAAAGAAATCTGGTGTTTTTGGAGGGATTTTCACTCATTAAAATTAAATTTAAATAAATTAGCCAATATGTCGCAGAGGCATAATTATTATTTTGTATTATCTAATTTCATTGTTAATAAACCAATTAAAAAAAAAAAATTTTTTGATCGTTGGCTTTGACACATTTTTATTGGATTTATCGTGATTGTGTTTTCGTCGTATCATTCAATTAATTTACGCCCGCAGTTTTCGGTTTTATTTAGTCATTGCAGCTGTTGAATAATTGTGTTCAGTGTAACTACTACCTCGTTTTTACATACTATGAAATGCAACTCTGTCCCGGTATTTTGCACGCCAACCAAAACGGTTCACGAGCTTTTTTTTCGTTTTGAGCGGCAGCATAAATGTAATTTTTGGCATTAACTCAATTTAATAATTAAAAAGTCGTCCTTTAAAACAGAATAATCATTAAAAACTAACATGGATACATTTATAATTAATAATAAGTGCGGCAACATTGGAATTCGATTTTTTTTCTTCATACAAATGGAAAATGCTAAAAGACAAATATGACATTGGAAATGAGGATTTCTTCATGCTGGGCGAAAGAGACTGCAGAATTCAATTATGGATTATTTTGGGAATGAGCTTCCCTCTGGAAGAATCTGGTAAGTTTTTGTATACCATATTACAAAATATTCTTCTGCATAAACCCATTCGCCGGAAGATCAAGAATTGCCGAAAAACTACTGACGTTTCCCGTCAAGGCACTGCTCTTTTTTGCCAATAAGATTTTTTTGCTTTTTGCGATTTTCCTTCGTCGTTGCAATTGACAGCCCAGTATATCTTCTTTTTTGTCGTCATCACGGTTGCCTAGCAGTGGTCCTCGTTCACCATCAGAACCATCTTCGCTGAAGGGGTTCTCGATTTCCGATGATGTCAACGACAAACGCGGGGAGGATGCGATCAAAAAATATTTTTCATTTATTTTAGTACTTTTACTCGGGAATCGTTAATGTTTAGACGCATTAATCTATTAATGGAATGCCACCAAATTCCAATTTTACCAACGTTCCGGTAAATAAATAAATAATTATTTTATTTATTTAAATCGTATAATACCTGGTAGAAATAAAATATCACTTATCGCTAAATGATTGCAGTTTCGTTAGTGCGATCTTCAAAAAAACAGCCGAATAGCCGAATATGCTTCTGTTATCGAGAAATCAAGAATATTAATACAGATCATTCAGCAAACCATTTGTAATAATCGTACCTATAGGAGAAAACTAAACAGCGCAATAGTCTGCCCAAAAGTACAACATAATAAAATACCTGCGAGACATTTTCCAAGTCCATATAGATAACGTACTATCGTATTCAGGGTAAGCTCATCCTTACATATGTTATAAGATAAAGTACAACCGTTTAATTCGATATATATATACAGTAAAAGCTCGATTTTTGCAACCCCCGATTATTGCAACTCCCCGATTAGCGCAACCGTAATTTTTTTATATTACGGTCTTTATAAGTGCAACTTTCGAAGAAAAAGGTCGTGATAAATGCAACTTTTTTCTGATGCACTGAAATCAGGAACTTTGTTTGGAGGTCACGGTTAAACCAAATGCTCCCTTTTCAACATTATTCTCTGTTCGACTCTGTCCACTGTGAACGAGCGTACTATAACTGTTATTTTACCGTTGTTTTCTTGTTATTTTTAATTCCATATTCTTCGATTTCAATATTTCAACATATATATTTGGGGGTCGGTAAGTGCAACAATCTCAGTTAAAGCACCAGGCTTGATTTCCTATCGGTTGCGCAAATCGAGTTCTTACTGTTATTCCCGTCGTTCCGATGTGGGACATAGGGCCATCATTCGATGTTAACCTATAACCTCTAAAATAACTATGTAAAATTGTGTTTCTTCAGACCAAATGTAAACGTAGCAGAAAGATAATCAATCTGTTATCCCAAACATCTTCGATGACAATCCCTATTAATTTAATGTACTCAAAACAAGTTTACAGACTCGACTCACATCTTACCCTTTGGATAAATAAAGGCAGGATATCCCGTACTAGCATTAACCAATAAATTTTTGTTGGTAATCCTATCAAAAAGTCCAGCAAGAAAATAAAATTTTTTCAATAAACATAGATTTACTAAATAAGTATTATTGTAAGCATTTAAAACCTTATTTTTCTTAGTTGATATACTTTTGGAAAAGTGGACGGCCCATGGTATGATAGATAATGCATAGAACTATAATACAGTAAAATCAGGTTCACAGCCTGGTAAATGTTGGCGATTTTACGAGTAAGAGAACCGTGTAAAAACTACTTGAACAGTAGGTCCCGGTCAGTGGGCATATAAATTATGTCGTCAATGATTTGAAACAAGTTTTCTGAAATGTTGAGGAAAATTAGTATACTTTTTAATACAAATTATATCGAATACAGCTCAAAATGTTGAGGAAAATTAGTATACTTTTTAATAAACGTTATACTGTACAAGATATTAAAAGTCAATATATAGAAAACATTTTTTTGAGATAAATGATCGTATGTTTATTTCATTAAAAACAGGAAGGTATGCCATTAATAATGAACAACAACATCATCAGTCAAATGGACACCACGACCGCGCTTACAGGACCATATCCTTTTCATGAAATTTGCAGATCAATATCATCCGACACCGAACATAAAAAATCATTAATCATCTCTCAAAGCGCAATCCATTCACCGTAATTGTTGATCCAACCTCATTTTCGAAAAAGTAAGGTCCAATGACCGCAACCAAACATAACTCTTGGGTTTTCCGAGACCCCGAATGCGACAATTTTGCTTGTTGACGTAGCCACCGAGGTGGAAATGGTCCTCATCAGTCAAGATTTTTCCAGCAATATCTGTATTGCGGTCCGATAAGGTCCGTCGCGACGACCCAAAAATGCTTTAGTTTTGCGAACTGCGACTGCAAGATTTTCACCATTTTTGTAGTGAATTTTAATAATTTCAATGCGTTGTTGAAGCGTGTATCGTTCCATTTTTAGTAATGGTGTACTTGTCAAATGTAAAAAGAATAAAAGATTTAAAAGTGACAGCTACAGAAATACCGGGTGATTCAAAATAACACCTCTTGCTGGGAAAACCCTTATGACAAGTAATTTCTTAAAAGTAATTCAAGATATGTAGAAGGTATTTCAAAAAAAAAAAAATCAAGCATTACAACCGTTTTAATTGATGCATTCAAATGTAAACAGACAAATTTACACAATTTTTATGGGAATCTTCGCAAAATGACTAAACATTTTTAGGAATCATTATAGAAATTTTTTTAACGGTACGAATATTTCAAAAATCAAAACGTAATATGCCAAATTTAGTTTTTATTAACTCTTCCGGATATGCAAACATTTTCGGATTTTTTTGCAATCTCATTAAAATCATTCGTGCAAATGTGAAATTAGCACCTTTTGGAAAATATTGTTCTTTGTTTTATTTCGTTATTGTTGGCTAATTCTAAGTTCATTCACTACCTCGAAGTTCAAATGCCAACTACTGTTTGAAATCCAAATCGAAATAGTTCCAATTCCGAAATGTATTGCAGGAAACATTGTCACCTTGTCTGGGTCTTGTTCGTATCGAATTCTTCGGAGACTTTCTTTCCTATTTGAACTAAAGACACTGAGTAAGTTAGTGTGATTCTGCGTAGTCATGGTTTCAAGCCGTTTAATCGTATGTCTAAAATTGCCTTATAATCAACGTAGATGTGATATGTGTCCACTTGATTTTCGTGGTCATTTTCCAGATTTGGCGCAATTGTTGATATAACAGGCCTAAAGTCACACTGGTAAGATTAAATGATGTCATGGAAGATCAAGTAGGAGAATTTAACTTTTAAATTTTCTTTTTTATTAACATAAAACATACAAAAAATGCATTAGCCATTTATAATTCATAACGTTTATACTCACCTGATACTGTTTTTCTAAAAAAAATAATTATGGGATTGTCAAAGCTGTGCAAATACTAGAAAATCTGGGAAATAAGGAACTTTTTGTCACTTATAGTCACGGACAAAAAAATAGTATCACCTCGCTTTATTTAAAAAAAAAATGCAAAAAGTTGTTTAAAATGACAAATGTTAGACAATGCACTTCCTGTTATTGATTAGCACATACATGCTTCTTATTTACAGACATAAATCGAAATTGTTTATTTGATTTAATTCACAAAATGTTGTTGCGTCAATTAGTTTAGAGTGGACAAAAAGTATAAAAAAAAATGTGAAACCGGAATTAATTAAATAAACTGGACTTCTGAGCTAATACTACTGGTTTTATTTGTTGAAACTGCTGTACATCTCCGTGCTATTGACTCCACCAAATTCCGATGTTTATGGTCCAACTTTACCCTTTACTTCCGGAATTAATTAAATAAACTGGGCTTTTGAGCTAATATTACTGGTTTTATTTGTTGAAACAGCTTTACATCTCCGTGCTATTGACTCCACCAAATTCCGATGTTAATGGTCCAACTTTACCCTTTACTTTACGATTCTCCACAAATGTTTGATTGGATTTAGATCCAGAGATTGCATGCGGCCACTTCATAATATTAATGCTGAAGCCACCTCTTTTAAAGACCCGAAATGTGTTTGGGATCATTGTACTGTTGATGCACCCATTTGAGACACAGTTCCCATTCGGTGTAAGGTCGCCACACTTTATATAGTATGTTGGAGTACATATTTGTATCTGTGGTTTCTTATACCGACTCCCAGAAAGGATCTTATCGCTCCAGCGGACTTAAATGTTTATCGAGTTGACGAAAACTTGATGTGGTCATCATAATTAGCTGGACTATTGAGGGAAATATGTATTTTCTACCTATGGCGCCCTTTATACGGCCAAAATGCGTGAACAGTTTTACGATAGTAGTAGTAGTGAACATTTGTGTGAATGTTTTGATTTTCTTTCATGCATTTTGATCGTGTAAACGGCGCTTTACTCCAAACGAAAATTAAGCATATCGTATATCGCAGTTCGAAATAATTTTGATGAAAGCAAAAAGCTACGCAACTTTCGACAAAGCCGGTCGAATGTGATCGGTTAAAACAAAATCGTCAGTTGGAAGCGTAATTAAATGTGTTTTAAAATTCATTCATATCTGGTTATATGATGTCCAAGACAACGAAATAAATTACAGTAATAAATTTCATTTTTTTTTTATTTATTTCAAGTATATTTTATGAAATACATTTTTAAAATATTGTGAGGAAGGGCGTCGGTTGTCAAAGACCATTTAAAGTTTAATTTATGTTTTGCCATGTCCTAGAAGTTATTTGACCCCTTGTTTCTAGTAATCGATACTTTAATCAATAATCTGTATTGTTGTTGTTATGTATAATAGATATTTTAAATTATTTCGGATCTAGTTTGGCTTGACGTCATGTCGGAAAAAATAAAATTGCAATTCACCTCATAACTCGGTCAACTGAAATGTTTTTTAGAAAAAAACAGGATTATTGCAAAAACAATCGTCTGTAAAATAAAAAACAGTAGTTTTAAAGTTATGGGGGCCACCGATTTGGAAAACTGGAGTTTGGAATACTAACTGAAGCATGTATGATTAACGCTCGTATATTTTTTGGACCAAAAACAGTACATTTTTTTAAAAAACCATTAAATCGATTTGGAAAAGCAGTACTTTTCGCAGTATATTTTTTATTCAATATATAAAAAAATATTAATAATCATTTCCATCAGAATCAGCTTCTGTGGTTGGTTTGTATTTGTCGTTTGAAGCAATTTAACGAAGAAATTCCGGCTTCGTGTTGAGGTATGTGTAGAAATCAACGCATTTGTACTTTAAATTACATTCGACGGTCAGAGTCGCCTTCAATGTTTGCACATCTTATCGGGTTTTGCCAGACGTCCAAGTTTTGTTCACTGCAGATAAGATTCGATCCACTGATGCTAAAGTTCCTGGCAAACATAAAATATATTCAACTATCGTGGCCATTTCTTTGAATTCCCAATCGGCTTTATTGAGATGAATAAATATCTCCACCTACCGATCCACAATCGAAACATGGGCTTCTCTCGATTGCATAATTTTTTCACGAATTCTTATTTTTGAAGTAAATAAAAGTATTTTTATTATGTATCGAAAAATTGATGTCAAAAACAGTATAGTACTGCGAAAAACAATACAGATACGAGCCTTATGTATGATGCACGGTTGTGTAAACTGCTGCTCATATTGATCTCAAATGTTCACACAATGTCCTTCAAAAGATTATCCATTCAGAAAATCAAATAAGAAATAATTAAAGCAGAACAATAAATCGGGCAAATTTAACATAATGTTTTACTATTCTGCTTCTGACGATTAACCCGACCCCCGGGTAGATCCCATAATTGCGAAGAACGTTTAAATTAAAAAAGAAATTTGAAGAAATTTAATTTATAATTAAAATTCCTTCTATGTCAAGATTTCTTCTAGAGGTGCTAATAAATTCTCTGACACCAGTGAAGGAAAAAAGTAATATTCAGACAACTGAACAAGTGAGTGCTTTGTTTTTCAAAACAAGCCGAGTAAATGCATGGACCATATTGGAAATCCATTAATGGCGCTCATGTCATTACAGTTGCCCTAAAGGAAGAGAAACATAAATATACTGAAAACTGAAAAAAAAAACTGAACAAGTGAGTGGGACTCTCCCGGAGTTTTATAGCAAATTTGAATAATAAATAAATTTGAAACGCATTAATGGCACTCATGTTATTACAGTTGGCCTAAAGGAAGAAAAACATACACATACTGAACACAGAAAAGGACGAATTAGTTTGAATGTGATACTGGTAAGTTGAATATTTTTTGATGTACTTTACACTCAACTAAATTGTATATTAAAGATTTGTGACTACGAAATCATTATTCGATATATTGATGCCACTCCTATGAAAAGAGTTAGTAGTGAAATGTTACAGAACTCCTTCTTCTTTCAAAATCTTAATATAATCTCCAGATGGGGAAGGATTTTACTACATTCTTTGAGGTAAAATAGAATGTGTATTTAATTTATTGAAAATAATATTTTGGCAAAGAAAACCGGCACATATTATTTTATCAGAGTTTATCTGTTGAAATGTCGAATTGCCCGCCCAACCTGTTAAACCGTAAGAATACACTAAATTGCACAAAAATGTGCAGTGTAAAATGCTTTTTTGTAAATATCACTGATTTATTTTGACAAATAGTACTGAAGTTATTCTAATACATTTTTTTTACAATATCAAATTATTCAATAAATATAGAATTACTTACATAATTCTATTACACACACAATGCATCAGCATCAAAAATGTGATTTTTATGAGGGGACGTTATAAAAATGTATCATCAAAATATTTTTAGTAATTATTCATTTTTGATACGATGATTAATCTTTTCGAAATGATTCATATGACTCCCACTGTTCAATACTATTCATTCGGCCCAATTAAGACAAATCACAGAACATAAAATTCCTAGTCCCTAGTCTATGGAATATACACATTCTTTTTATTCAATTTAAAAAAATACTATTTACAATTTAATCTCAAGACCACACACTCCTTATTAGTATGGACACCTGGGCACACCTCCGGGATTAGTAAATCCATTTGTATTAACTAAGCGACAAATGTCTTTGTAAGATCTCTCCTTTTTGGGCTGATTGGGAGTCTGGCGATGATGGGACCTTGGTGGCGGCGGGTGATAGTAGTAACCGTTGGCATTCTGTGGATATTGTGGATACACCGGCTGCGCGGGATACTGATATGAGTGGGCATTGTAATATTGACGTTGCTGTGCTGCTGCTGCCACTACACCATCAGATAGTTTATTGGATACCGGCGTGGCGTCAGCATAAATTGACGAGAACGCAAGTAGAATTATTGTAATTGTTATTGTATAAAAAATATTCATTTTTATTCGTTTCTCAATTGCGTCTAAAAGTTGTTCCGTTCTAGTCAATTTCATTGTTGATACTGTTCCCTGATTAAATTTTGGGTTTGAATTTATGACCAGTGTATGTAGAATTTGAGAGATGATTTTATGGAGTCGCTCTGTGAACTGATACGATTTAACCTTGTACTATATTGTATTGTTTCATCGTTTGTTTTGCTTGAACCCACATTTTGTTGTTGTTGCTGTTCTTGAGAATAATTCTGAATTTATAGGAAGTAAGAAGAGATGTCGATACCGAAACCCGGGGAAGTTTACAAATTCTGATATTTTTTGTTTATATTTTACATTATGGAATGAGAGCAATTGGAATTTAATTTTTTTACAATCGATTTGTCACAGCTATTTCCCCAAAATGTGTTCCATCTTCGCCAAATCACAATTGCCAATTTCGTTCACACGAAAAAGATTCAACTTCCAGAAGAATCTCTTCGCACCGAATGGTTTTGGGAATATTTGTCGAATCTCTTGAATTGACTTTTGTTCTGCGTGTATTATACATACATATATCAGGGGTCTAGTTATTCGGGAAACGTTTGATTTTTTCCTATATTTGTTCTGTAAGACGCAATTGAACGCTTTAAACGGCTCTACTGAATAAATCGTGCTTTGAGTTGTGACACTATTGAAGTAAATGAACGATATGTGATTATTAAATAGGTTCAGAATGTATAGTCTAGGCTTTAGAATCTCTGAGAGATTGACTAATTCGACTAAAATGAAGTAAATCTGTACTGATTCTTCAAAAGGTTCCATAATGCTATTTTTCAACATATACATCTACCAACGCGTTCGCATCATAGATTTGTGAAGATTTACGGGACTCTTATGCAATCTACAGATTGGACAACTTTGCATGAAATTGTCACGGTCGTAGTTCTAGGAACCTATCTAAGAAGATAACAAGTTTTTCGCTTTGTTGTTCATGCAATAGTGATGTAAACGAATTTTCAAACCGCACAAACGAGGCGGCCAATTGACTGTGCCAAAACCCAAGTTTTTTTTGCACACAAAACGTCAATGTGACACCGTCCAGTTGAAACCGTATAACATCAAATTGAACATCTTATGTTTTGGGACGACAATGTCTGTGAGGATTTATTTATTTATAGTCTAGGGAAGTAAAATAAATCTAAATTTTCATAAAACTTATTCAAAGTTGTTAAACGACTTTATAGTATTAAAGTCGTTTAAGGCTCGTGAAATAGTTTCATTGCCTGTCTAGTTAAGTCTAAGTTAAGATGTATTAACCTTACATCCAGATTCATAAGAGCGCAGAGGGTTAGAAAAATTAAAAAATTAATCAATATGAACTGTGTAATATGACCTCCAAACGATTGGCGCATATTCTTTGATCTGACGAACTTGTATACAGCAATTTACGAGTATAAGGATCAATGAAATCCTTACTATTACGTTTAATAAAAGCCACAAATGAGTAGGCTTTTAAATTAAAACTTAATTTTGGATCAAAGACAACACCTAAATACAATATAAAAGACACAAAAAATACAAAACATTTTGAAAGTTAACATAAATAAAACACATAAAATATTTTTTTCATGATATTTCTTTTTTATTATAAAGTTTGAACGTTGACGTTATGTGTGAAACACTACATCATTTAAATGACCACCACGCGAAGTGTTGCAAACATTGATTCTTTTGGGGTAATTTTGGACCACTTTTTCGGTGTCTCAGCCATAACTTGACGAATGTTAATTAAAGGTTTCTCTACATAAACACGGTATTTTGCGTAGCCCCACGAAAAAAAGTCTAATGGTGTCAAATCGCATAATCTTGGTGGCCACGACGAGAAATTATGCGGCCAGGAAATGTCTCTTGCAATAAAGACATATTCGCTCGAGTTGTGTGGCATGTAGCACCGTCTTATTGAAACCACATATTCTCCAAATCGTATTCATCAATAGCAGGCCAAACAAAGTGGGTTATCATACGACCATAACGCTCCGAATTGACGGTGACAGTCGTTACCTCATCGTTATCGAAGAAGTAATGTCCAATCACACCTTCGGACCAAAGATCGCACCAAACAGTGACTTTTTGTGGGTGTCCTCTCTTCAATTACTTGAGGATTCTCAAGAAGACTTGTTGCAGTATATCGATTTGCATCAGACAAAAGAGGAAACTGAATAAAATAATTGTTCATAATATGTTCAAATATCCGAAAAAATATCGCAATTGACACTGCAATAACACAGTCTTCCCATAGATTTCGGCAAATTCTGTCTTTCTTCTTCCTAATTTCTTATTTGGGTAAATATCACTAAATGGTAAACAACTAAATTTCAAAACAATCTGCCCCCTCAATCTAAAGTTCGGAAGTGTATTTGATAAAAGTACTGTTTACTTTACTCTGAGCTGCCGTGGTGCGCTTGGTAGTAAAAGCCTGACTGATATTCTACCCAACATTTTAAGCTGTCGTTTCCTGCAAATTTATGTTGCACATCCCACTGATTTGATAGAAGTTTCCTCTTTGTTCTTTCATGAAAAGTTTTGACTTTATTTCTGTTAAATAAATGAAAAACGTAAAAAAATTACGTGAAAAAATGTCTTATATTCTCTAGCTATCGTTCGCATGCTGCTCACACAGCTTGAATATAAAATCTGATACGTCTGGAAAAACTGGGCACCGATTTATTATGATAGCTGGACCTTTAGTTTAACCATTTAAGCCTTTCATACTATTGTATTCGTTTATAGAAAATGAAAAATTACTATATTATAGCGCAAGGTTTTGTAAATAACGATGCTAATTGTGTGCAGATTGGTTGCGAAAAGGAAACTATTCTTAATTATCTATCAAAGCTTTGAAGTGTCATAACTCAGTAATTAATGAACCTACGATGACTATTTTTCTGTTTGTATCCGGAAAAAAAATTTGGCCAGTAAAGACAATAGCACTTTTTTCACGAAACTGCAGTTGAGACTTCAAATTTGTGTTCCCAATTTCTATCTTGTTAAATTAACAAATATTTGAAAAATTTGACACACGGCTTTAATAAATGAAAAGTCTCAACACTTAACTACCGTACTACGCCATTCCACACTCTCTTACACTCATTCTCTCTCACTCTTTTCATCTACTCACCGACAGACATTGCACATTTTCTCAAATAAAAATCAGTGTGGGTTAGTGATGGAAATTATAGTCACATTATTCGTATGTTGGTACACTCTGACCATTTTTGGTACATTTCACATTGAAGACAAAACCAACCTAACAATTTAATAATTCGAATTTTTAACGTGAGAGGCATTATTTGGCTGACGAAATGGAAAAACCACGTTGTTCTCATACTTTGTCTCTGGTGTTTAGATTTGATTTTCTAATGTGATCGTTATCCGCAAAAAAAGCTAAAAGATAAAGAAGTGTTTTCGAAGATTTCTGTGCAAATACTGTCAAACAAATATATGACTACCGTACATATTTACTAAAACACTCCGTGAAGGAAAATAAAGTTCTCGCAAATCCGTGAGCTGTATACGATAGAAAAAAACTGGCGCATAACAAAGCAACTACAAAATAAATTTAATGACACATTTTTTATTGTGAAATAATTTTAAACAATTTTGTTATCAAAGAAAATGCAATTATATTCTTTATTTACAATTAATATTACATTCCGTTTACAAGCTGGAGGATATTGCACAGATTTGGCCTTGCCTTATATATAGCGTCCAAAGAAAATATTTGTTTGCCTTTTTTTATATGTATTTCTGTGTCAAATTGTAACTTCGCTATGTATTGTTAATTGTATTTAAAAGGCGCATTTATGATGCATTAGGCTTACGGTCTTGTCGCAGATATGAGTCCATTTTTTTTGATTCATTCAAATTTTACTTTTGCCGGCCTTTTCAAATGCCTGGACCAGTTATTGTTAATAATTTGTAATACTCTAGACCTCATGATATTGTTTTCTTCAACATCTGAGAGAGGTGGGTGCACAACGTCCCAACATTGTATATTTTAATTCATTTATTAAACTTTTAATTCAAACTTTTAATCCATCTGCCTATTTAAGCTAAATTACAAAATGCTTCAACAAACTTGACGTACAAAGTAAAGTAGTAAACAATTTAAAATCCGATCACTATTAAATTTTACTCTTTTTTCCAAGTGTATTCGAAAGAGGTGGTGGGAGCACAGCGACCCCACACTTCAAAATGTAAAAACATTCAAATCCCATCACTGATGGGAGTATGTGAGAGCACACCAACAAAACATTGTACAATTTTAAAATCCCAACACTACGAGTACGATTAAATGTGAACCACCGTGATTGGGAGAGAGGGAGAGGTGGGAGCCCACCGGACCCCATCCCTCATTCAGAGAGGATAAATTCTTGAATGGTCGGTTGATTAAACACGCCACTACGTACGGTTTCGTAGTGCAGTACCAACACCAACCCAAAAGTGGAGAAATATGAAAGAAAGCAAAATTAATACATATTTAGGGTAAGAGCGAGCGGCGGATAGGTCTCCACGAATGCTTTTATACACAACAAATTCATTGTAAACGTGAACGTTAAACCGTCGACACTTGGTCATTACGCAGATACGGAAGAAATTTGTTGTTTAAAATCTAACTAATAAAATAAAAGTTGTTTGACGACCGCCGTTTAAAAGTAAAAGCACCAAAAATTTGCAAATACCACCTACCCAGATACCCATCGCAAAAAATAAAAATAAATGCAATAAATGGTAAATTGCCTTCAATTTAAGTTAAATTAAAGGTCATAATAAATCTGCAGGCAATGCGACAAATTTGTTCAATAACAGCGCATTTTTTTTTTTGTTTACGTGTCTTGCATTGTTGTGGATATTTGTTGAGTGTATGTTTTTGGGTACTGCGAGTAGTTGGAACAGAAGTAGAAGCATGTGCCGTGAAGGAAGTGCATTCAACGTAATGCTATCCGGGTGTTGTTGTTAGTTCTAATGTATTGATTGCTACAGTTGCACAGTGGGTTAGTGGGGACGAAAGTGTCGAAAAGTGAAATTATTGCAATTTGTTTGTCACATCGAGGATGGATTTTTGTACGCCGAGCAATATAAAAACTCAATATTCGGTCAGTATTTGAGATATTTTGTAAACTTGAGTCAATGGAATTCGCAAGCTTAAGCGAAGGCTACAAACGGAAGCTTTTGTATTTCTTAGTCGTTGTGAAAAATTCAACTTCTTGAATCCTATCCGGTAAGAAAGTCTTGAGTGCACTTCTTAAAGGTCCAAAAGCATGTTCTGAATACCAGGCTGGGTACCAAAACTAAGTTTTAAACACATTTCTTGCCAATGTGTCGAAGTACTTGTCAAGTTATATTATTTCATTTTAAATGATCGCTTCATCCAGTTCCATTAAATTGGACTGCTGCTTCCAATAGGTTTGTATCCGCTGAGCAAAAGACAAATTTAGTATTTAGTATTCGAAATATTTAATGTTTTTCTTTTTGGCTCAACTGCAATTCAGCAACATAGCTCTGATTTTGATCAAATTTATACCATTCTTATTCTCAGGCGAAAAAAAAACTATTTTTTTTTGTCGGAAGCCCATAATTGGTTTCGGTCTTCCAAAGTTTGGGCATATAATCAGATATATCTTCGATGTTTATCGTCGAATCAGGACAAATTGGGTATCGTTGGAAAGCCTAACATATGTAAAGGGTGTTTTTTAAGAGCTTGAGAACTTAAAAAGATAACACAAGACATAAATATTATTGGAATGAAATTTCTTTATTACAATCTGGTAGATAATTTCATGGCATTTATTTTTTAAAATATGATTTCCGGCATAAATCTGGACGTATGACGTCAATGGTGTCTTGAATATGGCTTCCAATGCTTCAAGAGTTGCTGGTCTGTCGGCATAAACCAGTGACTTAATATAGTCCCATTAAAAGTATTCCAGGGGCGTTAAATTGCACGAACGAGGATCCCAGTGAAATAAAGTTGTCACCAAACTGATTTTCCAATAAACCAATTGTTATGCGCGCTGTATGGCAAGTTGCGCCGTCTTGTTCTAGAAAATATTATCTTAAATTGAACAAAAATGAAATGAAATGTCTATTTTTGATGTTTAGCTGATTCATTTTTGAAAACGGAAATTAAGTCATTTCAAAACAAATATGCGCCGATAATGTCACCAAACAGTCAGTTTTAAGGGAAGTAATGGTGATACGTTAATGGCTTGAGGATTGTCTTCGTTCCAAATAGGCTAAGTTTGCTAACTGACGTAGGCATTTAACGAGAAATGAGCTTCATCACTAATTCTTTTTTTTATTTATTTATTATTAATTACAATAAAAAGTAAATTTACATTTTAATTTTGGCTCCAAGAGTAAACCGGGTGACACCGACCATATGACTAGATTTTTGTAGCGACAAACCAAAGCCTCTGGTGGGAATCGAACCCACAACCACCACGCTGGTTGCCTACCGGGGCGCTTATCGCATACATAATTCTTTGATAAAAAAATGCTCATCTTCAGCCAGTATTAAATTAGGCCAATCTGCAAAAAAGCGACTTAAACTATGGTAGTTTGGCTTCACGAGCCTATGAAAGCTATATGAAATAGCTATAGAAAACGCCTTTTGAAACCGGCTATAAATAACAGGCCCCAGTCAGTGAATATGGAGATAATATCGTTCACAGCGCACTTCTTCGAGGGAAGTTCACCGCATGTGTCCTTCATATGTATAATGAAATACGCACGTATATAAAATCACAATTTTAGCAAAATCTTAGAATGTAATCTACTGGGACCGGTTAGACCTTAGATCGCAATCGTTGAACGAGTCTGTTTATTTTGATTTTCAATTTCAAAAAATTTCATTTAAATGTCCATATTCATTAGGTGCAGAATGTTCAGATCCTTGGGCATGGCTTCCCAACGCATTCAGGCTTATGCTACCCCCCAAAGACGAGTGAAAATTACCATTTTACGCTAAGGGTATACAAATTTGTCATCCGTCCTACAAATAGCCTCAAAATTAATTGGTGATGGTATAAAGTTTTCACATGTCAGGAAGGGTTAAATAAATGTCAAAACTGATCAGAAGTAGAAATGCGATACATGAAATGTTAATGAACATTTTTAAATCGTAATAAATAATGATCCAGTTATCAAGTCAAAGTGTAGCAGGTCTTCTGCCGGGCTTAAGCGTTACCTCCATGGGTAAGTCCAATGCAGGACACGTAAAATATATAGTTTACTCCGTAAATATACAATCTAGACATTTTGTAGTAAAACAAAACATTGTTTAAGGCATTGATATTTTGAAAAAAAAAAAAAAAATTCAAATGATATTTTTTACCTGCCCTACGGTACTTCACTGATCAAATGAATGAATTAATTTGCGACTTACAAACTACTTTCAGTTCCAAATGGTTTGAAGTCAACATTTGTTATAGTTCATTATAAATAGAATCGTACGTGTGCACTGACAGACAATGTGTACGCAAAATCCACTGTGATTAAAAACACTTGTTGTGCATGAATGCCCACAGTGCATATTTGGTAAATAAGTAATCATACGATAACAGTGCAAACACCCTGCATGTAGTTCTGACGTATCCACATACTTTTATTCCGGCGTACATACTTACACAAACGCCCCGATCAAAACAAATTGTATATATTTAGCCGAAAGTCATTGTTATTATTTGAGAACGGATTAAAAATAACATTTATTTTAGTTGATCGATCTAGCATAAAATCATTAAGTAGAATATTGTTTTTGACTCTTCGCCACCTGAGTGGTTGTGAGTCACTTCAAATGAACCGCTTTCAACTATACAGATGTGTGATTAACAAAACTGTTACTGAAAACAATCATTTTGGAATATATCCACAGTACATTCCCATTGTTTTGGGAGGGTAAATTAGCTGCTCACGAGTTATTTACGATATAATTTATATACTGATCATGATCTACTACAAGTCTGCGCTTAATGGATCGTAGCGAAATCTTACTTAGTACTCGTCTTATGTTATTTATTAGTATCAGTCATTACTTATTACATTAACATTTTTGTGCCATGTATCATTAAAATATGTTGGATCATTCAAAAGAGGTCATTAACTTGAAATAATCCATGGAATGATTGAGAACGATCGGAGAATGAAGTGCACGAGGTGCCTGAGGCTGCCGACAGCTCAAGTAGTCGGGTATATCACATTTAGAAAACATTTTGTTACATTGAAAAGAAACCCCCGCGACTGGTGTCTCGAAATCGTTGTTAGAATCCATGGAATTGTATTGGATGATCGGACAACCGTGTGAGGCCCAATCTGCGGGCTGGATGCGGTGTCATTCAAATTGATTACTTTTGGGAAGGGTAAAGTAATCACAAAGCTTTTGCAATAATTTGACCATAACCTTAATCGTTTCTCCACTAAAATGTAGAGTTTCGAAATATGGGCACACCACAAAATGAAGTAACATTGAAAAAACTACCGCCCTCTATGCACAGATTCCACATTGATTTGAAATAAAAAAAATGCCCGCACTTTTTTGTCGACTGTCGACATGGCAAAAATCCATAAATCTAGCTTATCCGCGATATTCTGTTTCTGTTTCCAAAGAAATTATCACTGAAACAATAATTTGGGGAAACGAATAGAGGAAACGTAAATACGATGGACGAAACTTTTTTTTCTAAAAGTAACGTATAGTTATCTTCCCTCATATAGGAAATATCTTACTTAGGTTGGATCTACAACCTGCTATTGGTCTCGACCTGATTAATAAGTGATATCCAAGCACTTCGGTCTTCTGCTTGGCTTCTCCAGTTCGTGATACCAAGTACCTTCATGACTTCTTCCACTTGGTCCATCCAACGCCTTTCTGGCTGGAGTGTTTGGATTTATTCGTCCGACTTGGCCCAGCCAGCACAATCGCTGTATTTTGATACGCTTAACTACGTTCATGTCGGGATACAGGTCACGGTTCGTTCGACGCCTATACTACTCGTTAACACAGATAGGGCCATAGATTTTGCGAAGGATTTTTCTCTCATCTGTTTCGCCCATGTTTCGGGTAGAATAAGTGTGTTGTACAGTGTTATTTTAGTTCGACGTGAGAGGGCTCTGTTCCTGAATTGTTTGTATCTTCTTGTCTAAAGACTAACATGTATGAGAAACAAATTACAGATTTATACGAATATAATTTGTTCTATGTAGCTCTACCGGGACATCCCTGTATGCGAGCCATTTATTTAGAATTTAAATTTTGTATTTGATGGGCGACTAGTGTGAGATGATACTGTCTATTTATTTGCTTTATCGAAGTCACCGCCGTTGTCAACTATAACGCCATCAAATGGACAGACAGAAAGCCGGCAGACATCGAAAGTGATTCAAACGAAATCGATATTTATGCGAATGTTACGAAAACTAAATGTATGCGGTTTAAACACTTTGAACGCCAACAAAAGAAATACTACAAGAAACTCGTTTTTTTATACATTTTTTTCTTTATTCCGTTTTACGAAATTTTGTTTGATATTATAAATTATGAAATCAAAAGTAATTTCAACGCATTCATTATTTATAAATATACATTCACGTATAAGGTAGAAGAAAGGACATTGTAATATGTATTCATAAAAAAAAAGACTGACATTTACTCACGGAAAATAAGCAAAATAACTTAATGACAAAGATAATACAGTCTATTTGGCTTATAGTCCACACAGTTCGAGAATTATATCGCGAATTTGACTGTAAGCAATATTTTATATAAGCCACTTTTTGGCTTTTAAGTACATTCGATTCTTTTAACTTAACCCTTGAATGCATAATGTTGCCATTTGACACATTAATTTATATGCAAATTAAATCGTAAGAGAATAAGAGACCATGCATTTAAGGGTTTAATTTATTGTTAATATTGTTTAATATTAAATATTAAATTAAATTAATATTAAATTCAATAAAATACGTTTAAAGTTGATATCATTTTATAAAAAGTTCACTATAAAATAGTTATTTAAAACAATTATTATTTTCGATTGGTTTATTTTAGTTTTATGTTTCCAAATTTTGTCGTCTTTTTTTTTATTTCACTTTGTAAGCAGAAAACTCTAAAAATGTCTGCTGATCTCAATATTTCCCCATTCAATTGGAAATATTTTCATTTCCAAATTCTTCAGAAAATCCTTTTGTTTCATTATTTATTATTTATTTCATGACTAGTAAGTTGTAATGCGCCTATGGCGCCCGTTAATTTGCTTTAGAAAGTATTTGTTACTTAATTTTAAAAATTTTGTAAAAAATATTTTGAGAAAACTATTTTGTAAAAAAAAATTTCGAAAAAAAATAAAGTTGGGAAAACAAAAATTTGTGGAAAAAAAATTTTTGCTGAAAAAAAAATTTTTGTTAAAAAAAAATTTTGTTGAAAAAAAAAATTTTTGTGGAAAAAAAAAATTTTGTTGAAAAAAAAAATTTTGTGGAAAAAAAAAATTTTTGTAAAAAAAAAAAATTGAAAAAAAAAAAAAAATTGGAAAAAATTTGGTAAAAAAAAAATTGGGGAAAACACAATTTCTGTGCAAAAAAAATATATTTTTTTTTGTTATTATTATTTATAGAATTATAGAATGCCTATTTAAATTCCTACGTACTGCGTGACAGAGTCAGTGAATCAGGGAATCAGTGAATCAGTGTCGAGGGTAAATATATATTAAGATTAATAACTCCCAATGATAGAAATTCGTAATTCGTGAATAATTTGCATGTAAATTACATTTACATTTGTATGGAATTCACTTGTAGGTGGAGGCAAAAATAGGGTTTTTTAGAATATAACGTGAATTCTACTATAAGCTGTGTGGCTTATAAACGAAATATACTGGAATAGGTTTTATATAGTAAACCAAGCTATTCTCATGGGGAGTGGATTTCATAAGGTAAAGCTACTGACTGACTAGTTTCAACTTGGGGAACACCAGTACGATCCTTATTGACTACCTCACCAGTCGTCGAACATAAAACGTGTTTTGGAGTCCGTCAGGCAAGCGCCTAACTTGTGAAACGTAAAGCTGCTATTTCATTTTATTGGTTTCATTGTAATATACGAAGCCTATAAGGCCAATTAATCTATATTACATGGTATCTTATCAAGTAGATAACACTATATTATTAAATAATTAATTAATTAAAATAACGCAAACAATCCAACAACAATGCAGGCCCTTATTTTCTTTGCATTTCCAATCGACCCACAGAAATCAGCAAGGAAAACATCAAAATGCAGTACCTCCTTATTTTGGTATATTAAATCCAAAGTTTGAAATTTTAATTACAGAGTGGTAAATTGGGAGATTTCATTCATGGCCAACCGAGGCAGCCACATGAATGAAATCGTGCTTTATAAATACTCGACTAGTTGAGCTGTCTGCAGTCTCAGCCAAATCGTATTTATTTTATTTTTATTTGGACCCCATTTGTATGTAGTTATTTTAATCTTGCAAGAGAGGGGATTTTTGTGGTCGCTACTAAGTGTTATCTGGAAGTCACATTCAAATAACTTTCGTACATATTTTGATACACAACCTTAAAACGCCATTTAATTGGCAAAATAGTCTATTCAGACAATCATAAATTAATGCGCTTGCATTCCTTGGTTATTGTTACGTATTTTGTCGTAATTTGAGAATAAAAAAGTAACAAATCGACTACATTGCAACTAAATATAAACACTACCACCATTCACTCTTTACATGTTAACGGCGTGTCTATTTGACCACAGCCAAAATGAACCCGTTATTATTATTTGTTTTATGTTTTGCAATTAAGCGAATTGTTTGATAAACAAGAAAAAAAACGTGGATTGCCAAGAAAATATTTTGCTATGGAATTCTATTTGTATTTTTTGAATATGATATGATATCAACATTCTTTTATTAATCACTTTCTGTTTCTACGGTTTCGTTTCAGGTTATGAGTTCCTAAAAATAATAAAAAGTGGTTATTTTGCTAAACAAGAAAGTATTAACTTTTATTATACTACTGAAAGTAAAAACAAGTCATCGGACGTTGCATCTACAACACCATGAGATACTTTGGAGGAATAGAAGGGTAAGTTGAAAGATCCTTCTCTCTAGGGTCAATTCAATCTCATATAAGAAATACTCATCCAACATGTCACGATATGAATACTAGAGGATATTCACTCGGTGGTCGAATCGGTGATAAGAAACTATTTTTATTTTCTTTGTTCTTAGTTTTGTCATTCGTTTGTAATATCTTGCACAATCACATTTTAAAAACTATATATTTTCGGGTTAAATTTGTTTATAATATCTAAACTGTCTTATTAAAATGCAATAAAAGACTAGTGAAAAGACAATACATAAATCTCAATTTTTAAAATTAGGAGATACTACTGACTTTCTATCACATTTCCGAAAGGGAATTTACTGTCACTGTCGAAATGATTGAAAAATAAACCACTAGATAGACCATAGGGTATTTTGCATTCGCATCTCCATTCTTTACATTAATGTTGTTTCTTTGATCTAAATTCATTGAAGCGGCGATCACTTTTCCAAAATCTGATGTCTGCACATTTGTGACACGTTTTGATTTTACTCCAAATTTAATCACATCAATGTCGATCAATGACAACAACATTCCTTCCAACAAACGACTTCAATCTTAATTTACAATTTGTCTAATGTATGTATGTATGTATGTACATCATTTCCAATATCCAAATGTCTTCTGAAACTACACTATTAAACCAATTATCAATTCATACCACTTGAACCCCCCATTAAACTGGCATTGTAAATCAATTTGATTTCCATTAAGTTCGTTAACCTGACAAAAAAAAACAACAAAGAAAGAAGACGACACTGGCATCTGAAAATGAGAGCGCATCTGATGACTCGCAAGATTGTGTAATCGAATAAATGTTGTCAGTTATTGTAGTATTTTATTTAATCAAAAATGGACATGGACTGAACATGACATTTCCCCCGATTCAATATCAATCATATTTTATTGAATTTTAACAAAGTGCGAAATAAATAAGTCGTACAAGTGTGATGTTGTCCCAACAGAAACTATTTTTCATGGTAATGCACACTTTCGAACTCAATCTTTAATGTGAGATCATGTTCCAATACCAGAGGGATCCATAGTTCAGGTTTTATTGTGATTTTTGTGTATCACTTGCCAATTCTCATCCATTACAGAGATAACCACAGAGAGAAAAAAGGCGACAACACAATCAATCCTCTTGTAATTTACAATTATTATTGTTATATTATGTTTTGTTGTTGTTTATCAATCAATGCAATCGAATCAAAAACAATACGTATGAAAGTCATCCGCCACCGTCATCTTTCGATTTTATTTACATAAATGCTGCCATTTAAGTACGAGTATTAACTGGATTTGAAATGCGGTGACCGTAAATTAATGTCAAAATTTCAAAGCAATTATTAATCTTGGTATGTATATGATTTGATAACAGAATTACCTAAATGGTGTTAACATTTATTGGTAACGATTACATTCGATTTATTATGCAGTGCATGCATATGTCGACATTTTTAACATCTATTGTCGATAAGTATACAACTGATAGCTAATAATAATAGAACTTAAATGTAATGGATTAATTTAATATTTACACTGGTGGTCAGAACAACTGTCAGTACAGGGCATGTAATAACACGTTTAAGTTTCTAACCAGCAAAGATGTGACATTTCAGTTTGAAACTGCAGTACATACTTAATTTAGTCTGTGTATGAAGCGTATGCAAATTAGCTTAGGAAAAACAAAAGTTAATTGTGGATCGTTATGAAGATTATGCAAGGGCAGATTTATGCAAGTACTATCAAATATTTATACACATACATATATGTATGTGTATTGTTTTGTCCACCACTGCATACCATACAAACCTACAAAGCAATAGTAAATCACATTCAAATTTTCGTGTTTTAAATAACTTTCTCCTACGATCGCACTGATCCAGCGAGGTGTAATTTCTGCGATAGGGTTCTATCGGTTGATCACATTTTATCTGAGTGTCCTTCTTCTAAGATCGACGAGCCTATTGAGAGGATTCTGGATTGCTCTAGGGATGACATGCTGCCCCGAATTCGTGCTGCTTTACGAATTCATGAGGTACAGGATGTTTAGATCAGATCCCATTTTATTCTCTACTTTCTTCTTCATTCCTTATTTATCCTAATAAATTTTTTACTCATCAATATTGTATACCTGTTGTATAAAATGTACATAACACTCCCATTAGTCTTAAGTTACTCAAATATGAATTAATGTACTTTTGTTTAGTTTATCCTTGTTTGTAATGCTTTACCAACGGGCGCATATGGTCTTTGTCACCCGGCGCCTTCTTTACTATATTTTATAAATTCATTTATAAAATATATTTGAAATAAATAAATAAATAAAATAATTTTCTCATTCACTGCGACTGTATTGATGGGACAGTTAATGGTTGTAAGATCTAAATTGTATTCTCCAATTTAATACTCGATGATGATTTCCTAACCGATTAAATGTAAAAAGTCTTCAGTTCTCAGACCATTTTGTCAAATTTGTATTTGTAACCGAATCATCAGTTGGAATTATGTTAGTTGGAGACCTATCAAAACAATTAAATCACTGCAAAATACTATAAACAATAAAATAATTATGGATATCAATCTGTAATCTGTTGTCTGTTTATTTTAAATTTCAAATTTGGTAAAACACATTCATAAATATTATGAACGCTCTCATCATTCTTCATATACCATTCTATTTCACCAAGTGCAAAATGAAATTCTAATTTAATAATTTTCCATCAAGTGGTGCTACACATTCCCGCTTGGTCATCTGTGATGAGAAGGGTGAATGTTGTGCGACAACAACCGGACTGGGCACCAATCACTGGATGGTTGGAATAGCCGAATGTGCCCGTCGTATTGCCGATATGGTGGAACGTGCCAAAGCAGATGCTGGCATTCAACAAGAGACACGTTTGGCCAGTTTGGGTTTAAGTTTGAGCGGCTGTGAACAGGTAATAAAAAGTGCATATGAATTGTATATTTACATTTATAAGGTTTTGGGATTATTAAGTCAAGGTCAACTCATATTTTCTTTGTTTTATATTTTTGGCATTTTGACGCTGCGCGCCCAGGAAGCAACTAATCACGAACTCGAGTTGGAACTACGTACTTCATTTCCAGATATAGCCGATAGTTATGTAGTTTGCAGTGATACTATGGGGAGTATTTTTACAGCCTCTCCCATCGGTGGCATGGTTGTTATATCCGGAACGGGTTCAAATGCTTTGCTGAGAAATCCCGACGGTTCGTCGTATAATTGCGGTGGATGGGGTCATTTTATGGGCGACGAAGGAAGTGGTAAGTAAAGTGAATATTGAAGTTTTATTTTATTTATTTAGTTTATTCACCATAGTAAAAAAGCCGAACGCCAAAAATAATGTAGTACATAGTAATATTATAAATCCTAAGCTTCAATCCAAATTTCCAAAGTGAATACTTGTCCGGATTACAATGACATTGTATTTGACAAAAAAAAAACGTGATCGGCTACTTATGGAAAATCACTGTTAAAAAATGTTTACTTTCTGCTCAAGTGAGCAGTGATGGGCTATTGGCCCCCAATAAACCGAACACTTTTGGACATATTCTTGTATGTATATGACATGTGAAACCATCGGACCGTACATTTCAATCATTCCGTTAAGGACCAGTCTATGTCAAATCGATTTATATTTCTATACTCACTGATTGGGACCGACCGGGGTAATGATATTTTGGAAAAGTTGTACAAGGCTTTAGAAATTCTTACAGTCGTCGGTATTTTGCTTTTGCAAAATGACTTATGTTGTTGCCCGGATTTGTTAGTTGTAAATGTCATTTATTATACCACACACAACTATATGTATCCGAAAACGGATCCACTGAGCCATAGCAGCATTGACATCGGTTATAATGATTTTTGAAATATTACCATCTTCCCAAATACAAATACACGTTTCATTTTATATTTTGAAAAAAAAAAATGAGATGTGGATTAACGAGGCCCGAGGTGCACGAAAGTTGATTTATCCATAAATTTTGGTAATTAATAGACCCATGTCCACGAATTCTCATGGCTTACATAATAGTTTATCGAACAGGGCCGTGAAGATTTAACATTGTTTATAATGCATATCAATCTCGACATAGAATCACAATTCTCTAGGTTTTTGCCAAATCAAGAAGTATATTTTTAATATTAAAGTTAATCGATATGCGAATTCTGATCCGATTCGATCTGAATAAAAATTGCACTTGCTATTTATCGTATTAACAATATACAACGTAGAAAATGAAGAAATTCCGTTGTGACTTAGTTTGTTTATATAAGCGACGTTCTCGCTTTTGAAAAGTACTGTAATATTTCTGTAAAAATGCATTTCTATAAAATACAGGGTTCTCTAACAAGTGGTGGTGCTGTCACTTTTGAAGCTTTTATTGTTTGACATGTATGTAGAAACTACGCCATTGCTAAAAATCGAACGATACACGCTTCAACAACGCATTGAAATTATTAAAATTCACTACAAAAATGGTGAGAAATCTTGCAGTCACAGTTCGCAAAACTAAAAAGTTTCCGGACCGTGTTATCTCTCGAAGAGATTATCACTATTGGCCACCGAAATCTTTTAATTTAACACCTTCGACTTCTTCCTTTTTGTCCACGTGAAAGATAAGGTCTACGCAAACAGTCCAGCATCGATTCAAGACCTCAAACATAGAATTCGTGTGTCTATCGAGAACATATGGCAGCCACTTTGCGTTTTGGTTATTGAAAATTTCATGAAAAGGATAGGACCATATCCTTTTCATGAAGCGTGGTCGGGGTGGCCATTTGGCTGATGTTGTTTTTCATTATGAACGGCATACCTTCAACTTTATTATGAAATAAACATCCGATCATTTATAAAAAATCAATATTTGAATATCAAAATAACACCTCTTGTTGGTGAACCCTGTATAATAACCTGGGTAGACGTAGTGTCGATTAAATTGGGTAGCCCGGAGCAACCACTAAATTGCCAATAAAAGCAAAAATCCTCCATCGGATTTAATAATCTTTACCTCATTTTACTTGTAAGATCTGGAACATTGACTGTTGAAAATGGACACTTTTTGTCATATTACTATTTATTTTACTTTTTCCTAAAAAAAAAATTACGAAAAAATGTTTGGCATAAATTTGTTTATAACTCTGAATCTGTCAATGAGATTAAAAGGCTCTCAAGGAGAAGATTAAGAATGATAATGGGATATTATGTAGACTTTTTTTTGGTTGAAACTCATAGTATACTCGGCACTTTAATGGTTAAGTGAGTTCGTCGATGAGTTCATTTTTGTTAGGAATCTAACTATTAATGCTTTCTACCTTAAGTGTATTACAATTGTTGTGTCTTTTTTTAATAATATGTGGACTTTTTTTTAATAATATTCTAATTTTCTTTTATATTACAGCTTGGTACATATCACATCGGGCCATGAAAATTGTCTTCGATGACATGGACAACTTCAACAAATCGACATATCCCATTCAACATACCTGGAAGCTGATACAGGAACATTTTAATATTCAGACTAGACTCGATTTGCTTTCCCACTGTTATGCGAAATTCGACAAACCCTTCTATGCCAGCATGTGCAAGAAGTTATCTCATGCCGCCGAAGAAGGTGACCAGCTGGCCAAACACCTTTTCCACGAGGCTGGTGGTCACTTAGCCCGCAGTATTCAAGCCTTGCTGCCACAAGTTCACGATGACCTTGTCGACTCGGGCGACCTAAATATTGTCTGCGTTGGTTCGGTGTGGTTGAGTTGGCCACTGCTGAAAGACGGTTTCATTTCAGCCATCCGGAAATCGCCCATATCCTTTGGATTGAAGCTAATGCGCATTACCAAGAGTATGGCTTATGGTGCGTGTTACCTAGGTGCGGACGGTATAGATTTTCCATTGCCCCGTAATTACTCGGATAACTTTGAGGTAATGTATCAATACAATGAGCTGCATACAAATGGTTCTCTGAATGGCACCACCACCAACGGGTGTTCATCATCGGAATAACATAGGCTATCGTTAGATGGCTTTGACTGCGCTTCGAAACCATTCCCCGTCTTGTGTTATTTGTGTAACATAAATCCACTTCCCTGTCGATGTACAATCATTAAAAGCTTCCATATACATAAGTACATTTACACATACATATAAATATGTATTATTTTAGCAAACAGCATACACGTAATTTTCTTATATACTACTTCATATATGAAATCGTTGTAAGTCCATAATAAAACGTGTTTTTATACAAAACAAAATGTAATTGGCCGTTTTGTTTTGGTTTGAGTGATTAATGGGCAGAAGAATAAAGACAGATATTACTGGCATTATCAGTGGTGTTTTTCACAAGCCATGTATTTGAAAGGTACCCAATTGAATTTCCTTTTGAATTAGATTATAATAACCAATATGTGTAAAAATAATTGTTCTTCAGAAATTATTGTTACTAAGAGACTGACGCCATTTTGTAACATTAGTCGGGATTAATTTGTCATTTGTACTTGTTTATTTTTAGAGTTTTTGCCTGTAATATTTATATCCGGTTTTCTTTGCTCTGGAGCTTTTGGACAGGACAGAAAATTTAAAAACTTTGTAAAGAAGCTTGATTTTTTAAACGCTTGGTTTTAGAAAAGTTGATAAAAAATGTACAAGTGAATGGAAATCGATAAATCAATGGCTGTCGTTTACGTTTTAAATATTATTCCATGTAAATTTTGTCAACGGCTACGTTTCCAGACATACTTTCCAATATCTGCCTTCCGAGACTACAATTGTGGTTAGCTATTCCCTATCGACTACAGATTTCACATGACGCCACAAAAACTAGTCTAGTTGAGCCACATCGCCCGAAATAGGTTTTAGGGACTGAGAGATATTACCCTCAGTAAATATTGTAATGTATATATTTTAGAAATATTTCCAAAATTTTAATAGATATTGCTCATAAAACAATTAAATTTTAAATTTTTTTTTGGGGATATGCGCTACTAAGCAGTATTTCTCATTCACTTGCGAAAACTATGCGTATATTAGACCAATAATTTGCAGCAGAAATCATTGCAAATGGGTACCGATGAAGAAGTCTTGTAGCTTCCGAAACGGATCCACATACCTTGCCTGCAATCAAAGCAAACACAAACAAATAGAAATAATAAATGATCTCGAACTCAACTAACAGAAACAAAACAGTATAATTAAATTTGTATCTACTATAGATTTTGAAATTTGAAGAAATGTAATTTAATTTGTTTGCCTTTGTTGAATTGTATCTCATAACTTTTCTTTGTTATAAAGACTGGACTTATCTTTATTATGATGTCTAAATTTTGTTTACCAAATATAGTTTGGTTATAGTATCAATTTTTTTAAAAAATATGATTTTGTCAACAAAACTTTTTAATTCAAAATAATTTAAAGAAAGCCGACGAAATTTGATTTAGGACCACTGAGCACCGACCCACCAAACTGTGTACATTTTAGCGTGCATTGCCAAAGGGCGTAGGGTAGTGGATGTATCGATGCATACGAGTATCTTATTGTTATGCAATGCATTTCTCTTTATGTGCATCGTATCGTTTGCGCACAAAAACAGTTTTATTTTCAATGCCAATAATTGGTTTTGCTCGCAAAGAATTCTCAGTCAGAATTATTTTCTTTTATTGATTATATATATTTATGTATATACAGACATATGTTTCATTTTGTGGTAGGTACAAAAGTGGGTGTGTTAAATACCACTAGACGATTATGTATATGCATTTGTAGACATTCATTACACATTTATAGTAAGATGGGTCTAAAAAAAACGGTTTACGGCGGATAATTCTTAGTCTTACGGATTTCGAAAAAGTTCTAGAATGTTAGAATGTTAAAGATCTAGAATGTTTTTCTGACATTCTTCTTTATTTTGCGGACGAAAAAGTCAGTTTGATAAAAATTCAAGTTCAAAATTATTTCTTGGTCGAGGTCGTGATGACTTTCCGGTTCGGTCCATTGTAGTTCAGAATAGGGCTGTTTCTTTTTCTAATTCTGTATCATATTTGGGGCTTGAAATTGATTGTGATATGCTTTTTACTAATCATATTGCTCTAGTCTGCTCCAGGATTAATGTAATTCTACGACGGCTTTACAGTCTCGACGTATATTTGCCTACCGGTGTTAAATTTAGACTTGCTCATACATTGCTTTTGCCTAACATTTTGTATCGGCTAGAAATCTATTCCGGCACCAATGCGGCAAAAATGCGTAAACTTAACTCCTGCTTTCATGGTATAGTGAGGTTTGTTTATGGCGCTCGCTCACGTTATGATTACGATTTGTACTCTTCACTGCTCTTGGGCTGTTCATTTGATAATTATTTGAATGTTAGATGTATTTATTTCCTGTTTTGCGTGGTTAAATATGCGTTACCTGTGTATCTTTTTAATTGTATTACCTTTTTAAATACCAGTAGAAATACTCAGATTCTATTGGAGAATTTTTCTCATCTTATAATGGAGCGGTCATTTGTAGTACGTGTTGCGAGGTTATGGAATACCTTGCCACACTATCTTAAGAATTTTTCCGTACATCCTTATACTTTTAAGCGTAAATTGCTTAATTACTTTTCTGCATTGGATCAGCTCCATTGATAATGTTACTCATCTCTGGCAATTTCTTTTCTGTAGTCATACATTTCATTAATTTTTGTTGTTGTTATTTTTCATAAAAGATAGTGCGTTATGTTTTTAGATTTTAAGTTTTTATTAATATTGTTTATGTTTTTAATTTTTCTGTTTGTACCACCTATCAACACGTTGTCCATAAGGGCGTTAGTTGATTAATAAATTATAAATAAATTACACTGTGCAACAGCCACAATCGGTTTGGGATGAAACCACCGGGGAAAGATATATTGGTAAAAAATAAAAAAACATACGTGTTCCAGCGTTTCGCTGGGTCTCATCTAGGAATCGAGATATATCGATTTGAAGTTAGTAAGTATCGTATAGGGGAATTTGTCACGTTTTTGGCTCTTTTGTTTGACATAACTCGAGAACCACTCGTCCGATTTAGCTGAAACAAATTTAGAAAAATTAAGAATTACAATTCCTCTAATCTGTTCTTAAACCGTTTTCCTACTTAAGCAACAGTTTCGCAATTATAAATAAATGTATGAAAAAAAAAATTATTTTTGTCTAAAAATTAAAATTTTTTTTTTTTTAAGTCATAAAAAATCCAAAACGGTAAAAAGTGTCAAGTCCTATTACTTTCACTTAAAGTCACATAACCTATGACCAAAATGAGACATAAATCATGAAAATCGATGCACGCGTTTCTCAAATTCCCCTATACGATACTTACTAACTTCAAATCGATATATCTCGATTCCTAGATGAGACCCAGCGAAACGCTGGAACACGTATGACTTTTTTTTTACCAATATAACTTTCCCCGGTGGTTTCATTCCAAACCGATCACTGACCCTTACCATTTGTCGCAGAGTGTTATTAATAAGAATTTATAGTAGACAATGTTCCATCGCTCGTACTTCTGCGCTCTTAAATACAAAGAAAAATGAGCAACAAAAAAAGCATCAGCTGATGTACTTCTGCATCAGTGATGCGCAACATTTCCAGCGCAGTGTTACGATTTCGAATCGGACCCACTTAACATTCTTCACAATATTAGCGAAAGTGGAAGCAAATGAAAGTGGGAAAAAGTCAATGTTCCTTAGGATTTATGTATAATCAATTGTATTTAAATGTGTCAGTTAACATAGAACATTATATGAATTCAAAAAGTATGAAATAATAGCAACACAATCCCTTTTTTTTTCATTTAATAGATTGACCTTGCATATTTTTGTCCATTTTTCGAAAATAATTAAATACTCGGGCACCGCGCTCACTGTTTTACTCGATAAAATATGCATTTTTTGGCAAAAATTCTCTCACCCAGAAATCGCGAAAGTCGATACAATTTCTGCGAAATCTATTTTTTTTTTTAAAAAAAAACCTAAAATGTTTATTAGTACTAGTATTTTATTTATTAGTATTAGCATTGGTATTAGTATTATTATAAGTATTGGTATTAGTATGACCAACATTTAGCAGAATCTATTTTTTTTTTTTTTCAAAAAAAACCTAGAATTTTTGTTGATCTTTTCTCTAAATCTTGGATGTATTCTGCATTCGAAATGATGAAACTATAACCACATATAATTTCTATAACAATACCCATTACAGATTAATGGCCAAAAAATAGATTTTTTAAGTGCACAAAAAAATAGATTTTGAGAGTGCACCATCGGATACACAATACATCCCGTAAAAATGATCGTAGAGTAAAGGTCCCAGAGGCTTAACAAAGTCCTGAAGTCTAGCTTTAATTTGATACCCCACTAGCCACACTTTAGGCCGTGGCTACAAAAATTGGCCAGTTATTTCGAATCTCTAATTATAACGAAATCCGTTTTCTGAATTCAATCAATCTAAGATGTAGTATTAGTTGTAGTTCTAGTCGTAGTTGTAGTTCTGGTTGTAGTTCTTGTTGTTGATGCTGAAAAATTGGGTCATGCGACTTTCGCATTTTCTGATCTCAATTCCTCCCAAACTATTTGTTCAATCTAAAAAATGAAAACGTCGTCTTGTTCAGATTAAGGTCAGCTTTGATTGAGCAAAATTTTAGCTAAATCTATTTTTTTCACAAATCCTAGAATTTTGATGGGTTAACCCCTTTGTTTTTTTTTGGCCAAAAAACTTTTTTTGGAATTTTCAAATCTCTAGCTCTTGGATGTATTCTGCCTTCGAAATGATGAAACTATAACCACATATAGTTTCTATAACATTATCCATTACAGATTAATGGCCAAAAAATAGATTTTGTGAGTGATCAAAAAGAGATTTTGAGAGTGCACCATCGGATACACAATACATCCCATAAAAATGATCGTAGAGTAAAGTTCCCAGAGGCATAACAAAGTCCTATAGTCTAGCTTTAATTTAACACCCCCACTCGTTTCTACACTTTAGTCCGTGGCTACAAAAATTGGCCAGTTATTTCATGGGATTTTCGAATCTCTAATTATAACGAAATCCGTTTTCTGAATTCAATCAATCTAAGATGTAGTATTAGTATTAGTTGTAGTCCTAGTTGTAGTTCTAGTTTAGTTGTTGTTCTAGTTGTGGTTGTAGTTGTAGTTGTGGTTGTAGTTCTAGTTGTAGTTGTGGTTGTAGTTGTTGATGCCGGAAAATTGGCTCATTCGACTTTCGTATTTTCTGATCTTTATTCCTCCCAAACTATTTGTTCAATCTAAAAAATGAAAACGTCGTCTTGTTCAGATTAAGGTCAGCTTTGATTGACCAAAATTTTAGCTAAATCTATTTTTTTCACAAATCCTAGAATTTTGATGGGTTAACCACTTTGTTTTTTTTTTTGGCCAAAAAACTTTTTTTGGAATTTTCAAATTTCTAGCTCTTGGATGTATTCTGCCTTCGAAATGATGAAACTATAACCACATATAGTTTCTATAACATTACCCATTACAGATTAATGACCAAAAAATAGATTTTGAGAGTGCACCATAAATCCCCCGAAAATGATCGTGGAGTACAACTCCCAGAGGGCAATAATAGTACTAAAATCAAGCTTTAGTTTGATACCGCACTCGTTTCGATGTCTTATTCCGTTTCTGAAAAATTGCCCAATTAGTTTCAAGGGACTTTCTAGTATCTAATTTTGGCAAACCCATTTTCTCCGAAACTATTTGTGCAATCTAAAAAATGAGAACGTCGTCTTCGTCATAAAATATAAAGAAGATATAAATCTATGTGGTTGAGTTCATTGATTTTCAATAGAAAGTTATAACGTTCTCATATTTCCCATATATCGGCCGCAGTAAATGTTTTGGAAAATAAGCTATAACTTTTTCTATTTATAAGCTAAACTTCTCATAATTGGCAAACTGCCAGCAATCAGCATGATCTACAGTTCACTGTCATACATCATAAAGCTAAATGTAACAGTTTCGAAGATATAAGGCTTTGTAGTTAATTTCATTGAATTTCAATATGTAGGCGTGAATGTGGGCATGCCTCACTATATACATTCGATAGCCAGACCTTTACTGTAACTCAGGGTAAAAGTTTCATAACAATAGCTGCAGTCGTTATCGAGTTATAGCATTTTTAATTTGAGTCACATGTGAAAAATTACCTACTACAAATTTCTGGGCGCCTGGTATCAGAAAATGAGAATTGGCTGTTTCTCAATGGTTGGTGTTTTGTGATTTCATATGTGAGTGTGTGTGTTCTTGTAAAGTAAGAATACAATGCAATACATACTTTAAGGCTGCAATGTTTATATGCACGCCTAACATTATGCTTTAAAATGGTGTCAAAAATAAAACATGTACTCAATGTCTGCCGAAACAGCGATAGATACCAGGCGCCCATAAACACGGCAAGGGATTATTTTTGTGTGACTATTTAAAAACGCCATAACTCGCTAACGAAGTAATCCATTGAGGTGAGTCTTGTACCCCATGTCCGAGTAAAACTAGGGCTACCAGATGGTCATGTTTACGTTTTTCTATTAGAATATATACAACTAGCAGTAAATCTTCAATGATACGAAGCTTGAAATTAGTAAAATCTAACAGAAATTTGATGTTCTATTAATTTGTCTAAGAGCAAATAATACAAACCAGTAAAGAAATTCTTAAATAACGCTGGGTAAACTTAATGTTACTCCATATAAGTCTCAGCTTAATTACTACGTATATAAAGAGTGAAACAACGCAGAGTAATTTGCCAACGATGACGACTGTGGTGATATTAACGATGATGATGACCAAACACAATTTAATCAGAGCCCACTGAACATCCAGTTACTAAAAAACTAAATATGTAACTTCAATGCAAAATAAATTATACATTTTACTGTAATTTGGCTTCTTGCGAAATGGAGATTTAGTTTCAAGAGTTCTACAATTTTGTCAAACCGCTTCGAACGTTAATAAGAAGTATTACAGACAATCAACTGCAGACAATTACTTTTTATTTAGATCACTCTGTAAAATTGAAAATCCACTTTTAACCTTATTGGTTTTCCTAAACTACTGTGTACCGATCAATTGATTTTACAGTACTCTAGTCTTTTATGCTTATGTTGATCCGTTCATAGTCTATTTAATTACTAATCAATTTCTAATTATCAATGTGTAATGTACATGCCATACAACTCGCATATATCTATATAGAATCGTGAAACAATTTTAAAAAAAAAATAAAATTATAATTGAAAAAACAACGACTGAAGCCATTAAATACACAATATCTGAATTTTTTGCAAACTCTTTATACAAAGTGAAAATGTCTTCTTCCTTATTTCGCTACAAATATCAAAATGTTTATTATTGAAAACTGTTTGTTTTCTTTTCGCTCATAACATTTTTTTCCGATTACAATGTCATTTATTCGCAATATATTGATTGATTGATTAAATATATTATGTATGTGTATATGTATATCATTATCCAAATACCGTTATTATGTAAAAAAAAGTAAAAGAAAACATTGAAGAAAATGCAATTCCATTTATTTATTGTGTTTTGTGAATGTGTGCTTGTTGCTTGTGTCATTTTTCTATATGAAAAATCAAATGCATCTAACGTACACTCGTATTTAATACATTAAAAGTGACGAATGCAACTGAATTGCAAAGACTTAAATTTGTAAGCCAAATGTTAATAATAAAAAAGCAAGGAGGAAAAACATTATAAACGAAATATGATCTTTGGCCTCTTCAAACAGGTGTTGTGGTTGGTTGGTGATTGTAAAGGAATCGGTATTTTTTTACTTAAATTTTACTAAAATGCCGGTAGAAATCGTTAAATTGTGTTTATGAAATACTTGTTGTTGCATTGAATGTATGTACTTATAGAAATACAAAAAAAACATACGAATACGATATCTAATAATATACTGGCTAAGAAGAATTTTGTTTATAATTATAAATCTATTAACTATTAATCATCCGTTTCGTTAAATATTATTTTGTAGATTGCTGTGTGTGTGTGTGTACGTTCAATTATTCATACTTTGACGCAGTTTATTGGGATCCTGGTAATGTGACGATATAACCGAAGGATGTTGTGGTGGAGGGAAACAGCGGACATGTTCAACATTCGAGCCCTCCACATCACTGCCCTTCAAGTATTTATTTAAAACCGCAAAAATTTGTGAATTTAATACTTGGAAGCGTCGTATGCGATCAACCATACGTTTGAGTTTCTGCAAAATGAAATGGAATTTTTTGGTTAAATGTTCTTGATTTCAATATGCTGACCACTTACAATTCCTTTGACATCTTCATCTTTACCATCGACCCGCTGTACTCTTAAAATATGATAGCAAAAATCTAAGGCTTCAAATCTGCGCTGCTGACCCAACAGCACGATCATTGCACTGCCAGCCCAATTTAGACCTTCACCAAACAGCTCCTCTATGGTGTATTCCGTTCCGCGTACTGGAATACAATAGACAAATTGCAAGGCTGACCACAAACGATGAAATTCGGAACATTCATCGACATGTATAATGCCGTTGGCCGGTGCTGGACCAGTCCAGACTGGGTCATCTAAATAACTTTTGATACGATTTAAAATAACTTCGAAAATGCTGAGACCACAGCAGAGACGTTCACGAGTTAGCAAATCACCTTCGCGGGCAATCATTGCTTGCTGCAATGAGAAAAAGTACCAATGAATGAAATATTTATTTGCAAATAGTTTGTAAATCCTTACCTTAGCTGTTCCCAGTTTTTCAACATTGGAGACAATTTGCAAGTTTGCGAATTGCGCCTCCAAACGCTTTTGTTTTGCCTCTGGTTTTTCGTTTTCTGAAATGACATATACAAGTTGCATGAGTTTCAATTAAAATTTTCGAATATTTTGGATGGAAAATGTTCTCAAGGCAATGTGTTGAAACCTTATGAAAAAGGGTTGTGAATTTGAGAACGGTACCGCTGGCAGGAAAGACACTTACTGGAAGAGTATTCCACATATGAAAAGTTCGGGTAAGGAACGGACAGTTCACATTGAACGGATGATAGCCGCCGACTGAATGTCTAACATCAGGGACTGGACAACGGATATCTAACGAAAAGCAACGTATTTCTATAGTAAAGCGATATACCCACCACGTTTCGGGTGATGCTGAAGAAGGGGAACCCTATCATAACCACGGTTCTGACAAGCGTGTCTGAATCGTCGATATCAACACCACCCATAGAGATTGACGCCGCTGCTGTTTCAGTGGAACGTTTGTGTGACAACCAAACAGTACTGGTTCTTTAAAATGTATCCTGTTCATTTGACTCTACTTCTATACATAGTCGCCAAATCGCAATTGAGTCAGATATTAATCGTAAGCCTTTGTTCCTGTCCTCCAGAGTATCGATGACGAAATGAGTGTTAATGACAGAGGTTGTTGCCATCCGTTCAATGTTAGGTGGTAATTGGCGTAACAAAATTCTTCAAAAACGTTTTGGATACAACTTCACCATTAACTCAGAGACTCTTACTTTCAGTTTCATTTAACATGTATGTTCTTAATTGAGACCCGAAGATATCACCGTATTGTTATAGACAAACCTATACTAGAAGTTTGCAATATATATTTATAATACCTACCTTTACAAAACGGTCTCGGGAAGATATTCTGAAACAGCGCAGCATGCAGCAAATCGCACACTTCTTCCTGCGACAGAGCCTGTTCAATCAACAAGCAAAATATAATGCAATTGCCAAATTCGCGGAATGATTGAAACAGTTCGGTCTTTGTATCCGGATACTGTACAATATCGGTAAGATGAGCTTGATAATAACTTAAAACACCCGGAGAACCATATTCACATCTGGGCAATTTACATGATTTTGGCATAGCACTCATTAGAGTTTTGGTGAATTGTAATAGCGATCCTTGAATTAGGGGCTTAACAATATCTTTGAGTATAATATCCATAACCACCGCAATGCCCTGATAACCCAATAAGCGGCACATGGCATGAAAGTGGGGGGCTCCAACGAAACCGGTATACTGGCCATATTGTGTGGAATACGCGGCGTTCAATTGTTTCGAGCCCCAGAGATAGTAATGGGACATTTGTGGAGGCTTCTCACGTTGCATCGGCTGTGATGAAGCTAAATTCACTTTGCTGCGTACAAATCTGTGGAAGAATATTGACTTTTCTTATAATATCTCCCCACCAGTATAAATGTAATTTAACATACCTATTGGTAGCTGCATTATAGCAGTAATTTACCAAGAAATCATAGTTTAATTCGACAAACACATGTAGTGTAATACGGCCATAAGGTGCTAGAACATTGTGATTGGCTTCTTTGACCATGGATTCAAAATTATCCAGAGCCAGATATTTGCACAGTAGCTTATGACATATGCGATTACATTCGAGAAGACCTTCCAACTCCTGTAAAAAAAAAAAAATATTACTTTCTCTCTCCATGGCAATAGCATTAGTTGAAACATACCACTATGCCGGTAATATCATTGGCCTCAAAACGGCTTATAGCCAGTTCAATACTCTTGTGCATATTGGCATTAATGCGTTGTGTTATCAATTTATTCAAATCAATAGAGCGTCCTATAAGGAGGAATTTAAATTCGTTATTTTTAGTACATTTTGCTAGTGACCTTCTGCTCGATTAATTTACGTACCCAACAATTGTACATGCCGTTGCTTGAGTAAAGTTTCATAACGATTATTGCGAGGATATGATTGGAAATTAAAACCCAAAACTTCACATTCCAAACGGAAACGTTTATCCAAGAAAATGCTAAAGTAATAAACAAAATTTCGATTATCATAT
The DNA here is from genome assembly GCA_958296145.1 of Hydrotaea cyrtoneurina. Lineage (NCBI taxonomy): Eukaryota > Metazoa > Arthropoda > Insecta > Diptera > Muscidae > Hydrotaea > Hydrotaea cyrtoneurina. The sequence continues at coordinate 107,726,915 of OY282512.1, forward strand.
TTATGGTTTAATTCTGTTAACTAAACACTTACCTTCCAGCTAATTGCTTATAGTGGGCAAAAATTTGTTCGCTTAGCTTATAAACAAACTGGTCGAAACACAAATTAACTTCGGCCTCAACTTCGTCGTATAGAAATTGTTTACGAAACACTGTCAAAGCATAATGTGCCGAATCGTTATACAAATCCAAAGGATATAAGACAAACCTAGAAAAAGTCATATGTAAATTTCTTGAAAACAAATAAAAGTAGAGGTGAAATACTAACTCCATCATGGATGGTTCTTTCGTTTGTAAAATATGATCGGTCAATATCCAGGGCATAGACATTTCAATGGGAAACTGTATACGCTTCTCCATTGTTATCAAATCCTTACATTCCTCATTGTGTTGATGTCTTACGGTACACTTGTTCACTTTACGACCCATGGTCATTTCCAAATAGAATTCCCGATACCACAACTGTGACAGATCGCAGCATTTCTGTAGAGTGTCACTAAAATTTAGCAAATAACTCCAATAGAATGATGTCTTGTGAAAAGTATCAATTTGCATTAGACAATGCCCATCGATGTCTTTACGCAAAGTCCGTTTGCCACCCGATTTATCGGCTATCAAGGACTCCAACATGGTGCGCACCATATACAGCTGAGTAGATGATGGGCCAACATTTAAACGTGGTACATGTATACGGAATCCCCCATCTGGATCTTTCTTGCCCTTAATGACGGGGTCATCTGTGGGCTCATAACCCTTTTGCCAATCGGCTGCTGTCTCCCTCACCGACATTATTATACTGCGTATAAGATCCTTTTTATTTTTAACGGCCTTTCGCAAAGGCTCACGCAAGCTGAGTTGTACAAAGTCTTGCAATTCGGAATAAATGTTGCGACGTATAGCCTCACAGAGTACAGTTTCAATGCGAGCCATAAGAACCTGTAAGAAATATAAGTTCAAATTAAGTAAAGTTAAAGAACAAAGAGTATGCAATTAAATATTTTCAAGCACAATTTTACCAGACAAAGCATCCATTCTTGTTGAAGATTAAACAATCTGATATGTACTATAAACCTTTCTAAGTGACACAATGCCAACAGTCGTAATATTCCAATTGAACTTGAGAAGTCTTAAAGACTAATCCAACAACTGTTACAAGTCGCAGTCTTTAAAAGAATAACATTTTCCCAACGTTGGTCAAAGCCTTACAGAGATATAAGCATATGTGAATGGAAAAACCACAGCAGAAAATAGATTGGATTGAATTCACTAAACACATCAGCCACTGCTTGAATCAGACATTCCATGTGAGAGCACAGTCAAATTGTGTTAGGTGATGTTTGACGCCGTATGATTTATGAGACGTTCTTCGAAATAGTGCATTTAGACAAATTATGATGTGGAACATATGAGCAAATTTTTTGTGTACAGTTGGTATCGTGTTAACAGAAGTTGATGTCTTTTGTAGCCCTTATAACATCCAGAATTATGCAGTGGATTGAACAGTGAGACAACACTATTATTATCTACAGCCACCGGATGCAAATACTATGGCGTGTTTACAAGCAATGATAACATAAATATAAGGACAGTTAAATAAGTAGCCGGTCTTCATCAAGATATGGTCCCACTGGCAACAATTTCTTCTTCATTAAAAAATAAATTTAATTGAAAGCCACAAAATAAACTAACGAAAAAACTCATAAATATTACTAAAATTGGTGGACAAATTCGAGCAGTTGGGATACGTTAGTGATGTAAAGAATAAAACCCGTGCACGTCGCTCAAGAACAACTTAGAATATTGCGGCTGTTGCCCAAAGTGTTGAAAAAACCCAGGTTGTCCATTCGTCGTCGTTCTTTGGAATTGGTGGGCATTCCACAAACATCATTACACCGTATTTAAGACTTGGGTCTAAAGGCTTATAAAGTTCAGTTAAAACAAAAACTCAAGCCGGTCGATCATTAACCACGTCGTGTCTTTGCTGATTGGGTCCTTGAAATGCATGAAAATGATCCGGATTTCCATCGACCCGGCTGGATCATTGAACCTTGCTTTTTCGAAAATCAGGTTGGATCAACAGTTACGGTGAATGGAATACGCTATCGAGAGATGATTAATGATTTTTTATGGTCGGAGTTGGATGATATTGATCTGGACAACGTTTACTTTCAACAAGACGGCGCTACGAGCCACACAAGCAATAAAACCATTGTTCTTTTACGGCAAGAGTTTCCGGACCGTGTTATCTCTCGAAGAGGTGATCACAATTGGCCACCGATATCTTCGACTTCTTCCTATGGGGCCACGTGAACGATAAGCTCTACGCCAACAGCCCAGCGTCGATTCAAGACCTCAAAGATAGAATTCGTGAGGCTATCAAGGACATAGGGCAGCCACTTTGCGATTTGGTTATGGAAAGGATATGTTCCTGTAAGCGTGGTCGTGGTGGCCATTTGGCTGATGTTATGGTTATTATGAAATAAACATCCGATCATTTATCTCAAAAAATGGTATTTTTCTTTCAAAAATACCCCAATGAGCCTTTCAATAATTTTGTATGGTTTCTATGTTCCTAGGAGTGTTAGCTTTCAGAAAATGTTAATTTTTCTTTAAAAAGGTTAAATAACCATAATTCACTTGCACGATGTTCTCAAGATATGGACCCTGACCACCATCGTTGCATGTTGCAGACCCCGGAGAAATCGTGTAGCATTACTAATTCCAGTTTAAGCTATGCACATGCTATTGCAGATTAAGTAAAAATCATGATATATAATCGATCACATATAAGAATATCAACTAATACTTGTTCTCAAAGTCCAATGTATGAATGACAGAGCCACCAAACAATTTTTAAATTGTAAGTAACCCAATCTGAAAAATTGTCTTTTTAAAACGTTTACTGATAATAAACTTCAAGCGAAAATGTTTCCCAATACGATATACATCCAATCTCGTCGGGGACCTAATTCAAATACGCGAACTTTCAATAATCCAAAGCAAGATTATTTACGGAGGAGGAGTGCCCAAGGTATATTCGTATACGGTATTTTTAAACATTTTTGAAAGTTTTCGGACAAAATGTGTAAACTCTAATGAAGCCAGCATTTGGCTACTGTTTACTGTTCTCCAAATCTAACTCACCTGTAATCCCTTAATCATTGCAATCACTTCGATCAAAGCGAATTTCTCCTCCGACGTATAATTGTAGCGTGTCGCTCTCTCATATTCTTCAGCCTCAACGGGACATTCCTTATTCTGGTGATGATCTGTAGGATGCAGCAGTTTCCAGGAGTACAGCTCTGTTACAACACTTGTCCATTCGGACAACAATTGTAAACCGCGTAACGCCAAATCCGATGTTGCCCTGTTCTCGGCATCAGAAGGATTCTCTTTCACCGTGGTCGTTACCTCATTTGTATAACGCGCCAATTCCGAAATGTATTTGACATGATCTTCGCGTATCTGTGGCAAATGTACCATTAGATCAGCCTGAGGGCTTGCAGCATTCGAACTAGACAAAGGCCATTTGCTGGGGTCGTAATGTTTGCTTCGCTTAATGTAATTGAATGGGGCGATCTGCATGTCTCCAAACAAGGGCACTACTTCCAAATTCTTGAAAATGCGATCGATACGATCTAAACGTATTTTCTTTTTCTGATCCAACTTGTTAATGTTACATGCGTCACTGTCCATGAGAAACAGACCGAAGCCCATAACTTTCACCAGCATATGTTTCTCCTCGGGCGTCAAATACATTTTTGTCTCGAACATGTGTACACAAATGTTAACCACTTCCGACAGGAGATCTTCGTAACCAATAATTTTCTCTAAGGTATCCTTAACGGTATCGCGAATTTTGTTTTGTGTAGCCAAAAACATGGATAAATTCTGCGACTCCTGCAGGGTGTGAGAATCGGACATGACCTTCAAGAACTGAGCAGCTCTACGATAGGTACTGTAGTCATTTTTGACACTCGATTTCATGTTCTTTAACTCATCCAACACGGCAAACATGTTAATGAATCTTCCCAAAGTCAAAAGATACGCCTCCGAGACAAAGTCCTTTCGTTTCTCTGTGTGACATAGACGTTTAACTTCACCCGAAAAGGCTTCGATGGCTTTCCTTTGAAAATACATGAAATTCAAAAGCTTATTAACTTCTGGAGCTAAGACCTCGACGGTCTTCTCGTATATCTCTACACGATTTGGTTGTTCGTTGGATTTGGGCTGGGGTATGGCTCTCGAACAACATCGCCAGGTGTATAACATAACAGAATGCTTCTGGCCTTCATCAAGCAAAATGTTCTGAAAGGAAGTACATTGGTTAAATCGGGTCACAGTTTTATACGTCTTCCAATTAGAACTACTTACCAAATTAGCATGTGTTGTTGCCTCTTCGATATACTTGGCAATGCCAGTAACGAAGCCATTGCGGTCTTCAAAATTCGTATCAAAATTTGCCTTATAAATCACGGAGCATGGTTGAGCTTCAATGCACGGCTGTTCGTCGGGCAGCGATAGCTCATCCAATACCTCGACATTGGACAAGGCATCCGCCAATGTAATTTTTTCCGTCATTCTAATTGTTTTCGTTATTTATATATAACAAGAATCACACACACTATTTTCCATTCACTTGCAGCGGAAACGACGTCTATTTGGGGTGAACCTGCAATCAAGCAAAAATTTTCTGGGTGGGTCATATTTTGTATTTGGGCATCATATTTTATGTTTTATCTTTAGTTCAGCAGCCATTTATGACTTCGAACAATCAACAACTTGTTTGAAAGTGGTGTAAACTCACATATAATTGCATTTAAATAACTTTCAGTAGATTTTTCTACTTTATTTAGGATTTAATTGATAATTTGATGAGGTGATGAGTAAACAACGGCGAAATTATTTTTCATTTTTACGCACACATACACCCGCACAATGCTGTCAAAATTTCAATACATCAACAATGTTGCCACCACTTTCATCGCAAAGAAATAGAGATGGTAGACATAGTGTTGTATTTTGGGGACGTGGTGAAAATTAGGCAATTGCTGGGTAGTTATGAAAACTGGGATGGTGAAATGGTAATGAATCTTACTTAAAAAATAATAATAAAAAATGAAACGCCTTTTATCGGGCGTATCAAAAAAAAAAAACAAATATGACACATTCCAAAATAACCCAGTAATTAGGATATAAGAATGTTCCTGGGCTCCCAGGGATCCGAAAAAGAGCCACATAATCGTACAACGGGTACAAATAATTTTAGGATCCTGAGAAAGGTTTCCATAGATGAGTCTTGGCCGCAAATCTACAACCCCCAGGAGGAAGGTATTCATAGTCGGCTATTTAGCAAAATTCGGGTTCATGAAAAGTTATAGATCCCAATTTACCGATCCTTTTCTGGACTGAAAATACTGTAGGAGGTACTGAGGTACTTTTGGAGGTGAAAAACTTTGTACGAAATAAAGTACAATGCTAGCGAATTTGTCATCCCTCTTGCTGTGTATGTTCTCACACTGATTCCAAACCAGAGTTCCCTGCTTCCCAAAATACGAGGGATTTGGGGATGAAAAGATGGAGAAATCTTTAGGTAATTTAATTGGTTTATTGGTATAAACTAATATATCTATATATATGTGTGTATATGAAACTCATACATATAAAATAATATATAAACACAACGACTTTTAGATATTTTTGTTAAACTGTTTTACTTATTATGGGTGCAGTTCCCCGGCAATCCGGTAACAATATCAATTTTTGTGTACATGGCAATCCATTATTTTTCACAAGTGCAAAAACTTTTTATTTTAATCGGCAAGAAATAATTAAATAGTCCCGCACGATGGCCAAAAACAGAAGCACAGTTTATCTGGGCTATGAGGACGAAGAAATCACTGACAAACATGCATCTTTTCTCAATAGCACCCTAAATAAAATCGGTGGCTCTCCGGTAAGTTTGGAAGAATTTTGTGTGTTGGTATGATACACTCACTCTTCACTGAATAATTGATTTTTCCACAACATGTGTTTAAGGATTGGCCAAATGGTGAAATAAAAATACCGTCATGTCCGTTGTGCGGTACAGCACGCCCATTATTGGTGCAATTGTACGCACCGTTGGAAATGTCCCAGTTCCATCGAACGCTTTATATTTTTGCCTGCTTGAATCCGGTTTGCTCGCAAAATTCCAAGAGCTGGTTATGTGTGAGAACTCAACATTTGGACATCCCAGATCACTGTGATATTATGAAGGCGGTGGCATCTCCGAAAAATGCAGGTTCCGGCAAACAAAAGAAAAAGAAGGAAGCCAAACAAGTGACTGGAAAAATATCGTGGTGTAGCGGAACAGACGACTGGGGAACAGCAGATGTCGCGGGCATCGGTGAAGCCATCGAACAGATGGACACTGAGGCCGATGAGTGTCATGAACCCAATGAGGAGAACGGTAATGTGATTAATCCTAAAAATGTCAATTTACCTTTATCAATTCATCAATTGGAGTCGGATGACTGCGAAGATCGTCCACTGTCAAATGAAGACGATGACGAAGATGAGAGCAATTCTATGGATAATGAACTTTTACTGAGTTTTAATCAACTGGACGTTAGATCATCACAAAATGTCGGTGAGGATCCTAATGCCAATTGCGCTGATGCCGCTGGTGGTGGCGGCATGGCTGCAGCCGCTGCCTCTGTAGAGAATGAAGGAAATTATGCGTGCAGTGGTGCTTCCGCTATGATTTGTGCTGAAATTGAAGGTCCAGAAACGGATGTGGTACTTGTGGAAACCCCTCAGAAGCCTGAACGTGATTTGATAGCCTTATTGAAACACACGCCTACACCAGCCGCCTTGGGTCCATTAGCGAAATTATCTGATATCACCATCAAACCATATTTTATGGCAGTAGATTTAGAATCGAATTCAGCAAGTAAGGAATACGAATCCTATGGCGGTTCCTTATCGTCCGAACATATTCGTGAATTGTATCAGGAATACAAGAAGCAAGATGAATCGGCACATTCTCCGGGAGGTGCTAGCGGCAGTGGAAGCGGGGGAAGTGGTGCAGGCGTCTCAGCTGGGGCAGCAGCTGGCGAAGATCAAGAAGGTTATGAGAAAGCATTACCTGCGCATGGTGACTATATGTTCCATTATTTCTTGAGCACTATCCAACAGAGTCCAGGACAGATATTAAGGTATGAATAATACATTATTTGACATTTTAATTTTTAATCGATACAATTCCGTCGCACTGAAAATTTTTTGAAATATAAATTGTAGTTGGTAATAGGAAGCGACGAAGAGCCTAAATACCTATACGATTCTTACAGGAAAATTCATAACGAATTGCCCGATACTGACTATCCTCTAACTTCGAACTATTTTTTACTAAAGGTAGAGTCATGCAAACAGCTGATTACAATTTTTTCATTTTGACAGAATTTTGATTGTCAAAATCATTGTTTAAATGTTTGTAGTTGTTTCAATTCAGTTGTTTCATTTAAAGGGCCAAATTAAATAAAAGTATATCCGTTAAATAATAATTCAATTAATTCAGCAAAGGAAGACACACGACCATCCGCCTCGTTCCCGCTTCTCAGTTTGGGAGCTGCTTGCTATGTCAACTATTTTGCTCAGAAGAAATCATATTTTCTTACACGTTGTATTTGTATCTCGGCCGCATCTTGTGATAGGAAAAGGACTAGTGTTATACAATTCTTCAGATGAAACCGATGAAACACACAGAAACCGTCACAACAGGATGTGCCAGCCAGCCATAGCAGCCACATGATTGAAATCGTGTTCTATAATGAGAATTTTTCATCTTCGTATAAAGCAATAATGTGTCAAAAAAAATTGATTTACGTTGACAAAAGATGATATGATCAACACTTTGTTGAAATCGCATATGATGTCCTCTACACACCAACAAATTATATTCCGATTTCTCAATTTATCTCCCATTTGTATCCAGTTTAATGGATTTCGCAGTACAGAATTTGAGGTTCTTAAAGGATTTTTTAGAAGAAAAACCATAGCGATTCCATATATATAATGGCTGATCCCCATTAGACGTGTCTCAAGTCGCTAGTGTTTTGAGATCCTAATTATTTTATTTTATATAAATTCATACAATAACCGACCTTATTGTCCTTGTATGCTTACATTTGAGTTTAGTTTTTATTGCCATAATCGACGAACTTTGACCAGACACTGAAAAATAAACATAGTCAACATGTTTTTTTTTAACATATACCTCTCGCTTGTTTTTGATTTCAGATACTCTCGTGATACTTTGCCTTTGCTCATAGCGCCATTACAGGAATCTATACCAAAGTGTCCCAATTGTAACGGTGACACTATTTGTGAAATACAAATATTATCCACATTGATACCCAAATTGAAAATGCAACAGAGCAATGAGAATGCTCCATTAGAATATGGAAACGTCTTAGTATTTACCTGCTTGAAAAGCTGTTGGGATACTCCCGATAAAATGCGATACGAAAAGGTCATAGTGCAGGCTGAAAAGTAAACATCAACTTACTACGCTTAGAATCCTATTAAAACTGCACTGTGGAAACATGTAGAACATTAGCCGAACGAAATAAAAGGATGGATTATCAAATATAGCCTAAAACCAAAGTAAACTTTTTAACAAAATTCTAGACGATTATTCAAAATACACTCACTCTTTTTTCAAACAACACTCAAGGATTGATTAAGACGATAAACAGAAAATAAACGGATCGAACACTAATAAATGAACTAATATATACATTGATACGTATGTATACATGTATATTTGTGTTATCAACTTACTTTGACAAGAAACCCGAAAACGAAAACAAACATATTTTAAATGAAATACTCTGTCCCCTAAAATAACACTTAAACAACGGCTTCATTGAAATGGAAACATAAACATATTTATAAGAGATTGATTTTAAATGAATATAATAATTTAAGAATTTTAAAATGATTGAAACACACGAGTAATTATGAATGGTTAGCATCATAGCTTGGTCAATTCCAGTCCACTTTTAAAGATATCAACAGTGATCGTAAAAGAAGCTCTCTTTATTTAAGCATTTATTTATATTTTAAAACCACTTGTTTTTTGTTTTGGTTTTATCACTCTCTAGTCTGTAAGCTGGACCTTCAACTTCCTTTTCTCCTTACTACTACTCCTTCTTTTGATGAACGTAATGTGATCTTTTCAATTTCCATCAATGAATACACTATATAAAGAAACCAAATATATAATTATTATATATTATTTAATTATGCTTTAATGTAGTTTTAAAAAAAGGAATGTAAACAAAAGAAATTCAGAATGAAATACAAATATTTAGTGTAAACTTATAGATTGAAAACAAAACCATGAATAATAAATTATTTTAACAGCTGGAAAATACAATCTTGAGGAAGGGTGGACGAATTTGTACGTCAACAAACATCGCAGTCGATCGACATAACAATGGCAAATTGATGAACTAGCCACCGCAGTGAATTTCATATCGATTGAATAAATTACGAACATCGTTGCGAAGAACTAAACAAGCGAAGACGTAGCAAATCTAAAGTCGAAAATTGCATACCAAGGTTAATTTCATTTTAAGCAAAGGTTGTGAATGGAGTTAACTGAAATCAACATTATTTAATTACATCACACATGACGGGATAGCGTCTGGCATTGTTAGACTGGATCCCAGTTGTCAATTTCGGTAACAATGTAATTATTCAGTTTGTATTTTGTCAATTGGCAATTACACACTACAAAAGGTCGCCAATGCATGTCTTTGTTTTGTTAGGTTTACTGCTAAATTTTTGTTGGGGATATGCGCTACTAAACAGTAATCACATTCATTTCCGATAACTATGCGGCAGCAGAAATATATTTTGCAGCAGAAATCATTGCAAATGGTTACCGATGAAGAAGTGTGGCGGCTTCCGAAACGGATCCGTATACCTTGCCTGCAATCAAAGCAAACACAATGCTTGAAACCTTTTTAAATATTTCTATTTTTGCAAAAAAAAAAAAAAAAAAACTAGAAACATTCAATGATCTCGAACTCGACTAACAGAAACAAAACTGTATAAAGAATATAGATCAACAATACATAAACAAAATAGTATAAATTATCACTACTGATCTCAATATTTGATGCCAATTTGACTTTAAGACGGTTACGAAGGCCTTTGAATTTACCTTGAAAAATACATGTTGGCATATCCACACTGGAAAGAATATTTAAATAATTATTACCATGTATTTCAGACCAGGGCTGTGGAGTCGGAGTAACAAATTTGCCCGGAGTCAGACTCTGGAGTCGAAAATTTTGTTCGACACAGAATTTTACATTTTCCATAAAATAAATAAAATGTATTGGAAACAAGTTAATATATTTTAAAATTTGAAATATTTTCGATTATACGAACTTTTTTATCATTAAGAAACAAGCGCAACTTAGTGTAATATCGAATATAGGAATAGTTGACGGAAATACAATTTTCGAAATTTTGTTATCTAATTATATGTCAGTCGGAGACGAGACATTTAAAAATGCTGGAGTTAGAGTCGAGCCCTGCTTCAGACACATACTTCCAGTCGACCATCTGGATGTATGATATCGTATGAAAGAGAACACCACCAGAGGACAAATGAATGTGCAACATTTTGGCGGAGCGATGGACAAAGAAAACTCCCTTTGTCTTAACAATGGAGACCTGCAATATGGTGATAAACGCCTTGCCTATCCTCTACCATAATAGACGCCCGCAGTCGCTCAGTTAATAACTGTTGGATTAACGAACGTGATGCGCAACATTTTCAGCGCAGTGTTACGTTGCCGAAAAGGCCCCTGTTTACGGTCAAGGTGATCGCCATGTGCTTTACTTTCGGGCACCCAATATTGTCCACCATGTGTTCATAAAGTCAGAAAATCAAGGATATCTACCATAACACCGCCACACATAAGGTTTTTAAAATGTTTACGGAAAACTGTTCAGAAAAAGACAAATAACAACTCTGAAGTCTAAACCCGGATATTAGTTGAGAAAGAAAGTTACCAAAACTAAAGAATGAAGACCTCGATATATATTCTTTTATTGGTGGGTCTTTTATACAGGCCATGACAGGGGTAGCGCCTTTGTTCTCTAAACGTCACTACTGTTTATGGCTTCTATGATGACCAAAATGTTTCTTCAATGTCTGCGGTGCTAATGTCAATCCTGAAGGCTTTTAACTATGACGGACAACGTTCGCGTTGCAGAATTTAGTTCGCATAATTGTTCTGGGTAATAATTTCCCCAATCTCATAAGAAAATTAATTTGCGGACACAGCAATATTGGCACGAATCGGATGAAAATACCAAGGTCTCTACAACGAGAGCTATCCTACTACTATTTTAGCCGCAAACTTTATCCCTGTAGATTTCAAAATACACCCTTACTCTCATTTTCAGCCTAGGAGACAGCGGCTCGTGTTCTAAAAAATTAGTAAAAGGAAAACTAGACAGGGTACAACAAAGAAATTAGAAGGAGAATGCAACAACACTGGCGTGTTTACAAAAGAATTGAAAGTTCCGGATGGGAACTCATGTTCAGTGGCGATCAAAATAATTTATAAAGCACATAACGTACATAATTTGATGGTTTGTCTAATTACCTCAACAAACCTACTTGATACTGTTTATATTGGAAAAATATTTATATTTTAATATTTTTTAACTTTAATAATTTTATTCAATAATATTAAAGAGTGTGTATATATATGTACATACATAGTTTTGCTTAAGAGAAAAAGAAAGCAAAACAATTTAGGTAATATTAATGCTTATGATACCTGTAGTATATTTTTGTATTTTAAACAAAATCACTCCATAGAACGCTGTATAACTTTTTAATTTCAGTTCAAAAAAATAGTCATTACATTTGCTTTTCATTTTTATATGCTCTGTTTCCCTAAGTCAGAGGAGCATCAGCATCCAAATGATAGCTACGCACCGGTGAAAACCACAAGGGTGGATATTTGGATGGTGTCAAATCAAAGTCCGATGTTGTTTCGTGTTTATTGCGCACCTGGACAACCGAATAGTGTAACCACACCAATTGAGCAAATTTCCTCTTCGACGTATGCAATATACGAAATTCAATACAATATTTTGTACTATTGAATGCCGCCTCATCATACACAGAACTGCCGCGACGATGTCGGTTGAACGAGGTCCCAGCAGTGTTTGTTATATACTTCGATTGCTGCTGTTGCTTATTCAGGACAATGGTCAACGTACTGCCAAATAAACGATAATGACCTTTTAAGATATCCGGACGTAGTTGTTGTACATTTTTCAATCTCGAGACGCCGTGCTGTGGCTCATCGGCTGTGGTCATCATAAGTACAGTGCCATCGGGGAGAAACCGTAGATATCGATAGTATTCGACCAACTGCACTGGACGATAGTATTGGTCTTGGAAACTGTTTTCGCCCATACGTAAATATGTGGTCTTGCTAATGTAACAACCGTTGAATAGGACACGCTCGCGTTCAATAAACATTTGACGCCAGCTTGAATATTTTGGTATGACGGGGCAATGATCATCTAAAGCAGGTTTCTCTTCATCTGTTTCCGAGTGGGTGAGGGTGCCCACATTGTGTCCCCAAACTCTGGAAAAAGAAATGAAAATGGCAACAAATGGAATTACGATTCCTCTTAAAAAGGAGTTATTAAAACAGGAAAAATCCTCTCCGAACCATTCGACACGGAAAGTGGCCTTAGACAATAAACCGCCGACCAAATCTTCACACTTTGACTATAAAGCCGCCTTAAAGCACGACAATATAAAACAAATTGTTTGGAACCATATCTGCATATAAGAGCCATCAAAACTTGTACGGTTTTGTAGAATGACTCTGAGTGACACTAGATTCAAAGTCAAAATAGGAAGCGAACTCTCCGAACCATTCACCACTACATGAGGTCTTCGACAAGATGACAGCTTATCGTGCAGAAAATATTTGAAAAAGCAGAAGTTTATAAAAGTGGCACAGTAAACACATCCTCCTTACATACGCGGATGACACTGAAATCGCCGGGAAGATAGAGCGATAACTGGCGCTTTTTCCAGAATTGAGAAGGAATCGGCGAAGATGGGTCAAATTAAATAAATAATAATCTCAACATTGAAATAAAGCGACGAACTAAAATTACACTGTACGCTTATTCTACTGGAGAAAGCAGGCACTAGACCGAAATGCTTGGAAATCATTTATTAATCAGGCCAAGACCAACAACAGGTTTCAGTCAACTTAAGTAAGTAAGTAAACGAAATCGAATTTATCAATAATACCATCCCAAGTAATTCTCGTCGCATACACATTTAACGTTAACGTTCTAAGTAGGGACAGACTTCTCTCAAGTCAGTGTTCTGTGTATGAACTGTTGTAAATCCGGATCCGAATGGCTAATAGTTTTACTAGACAAGTTTTACATGGTTAAAAGATTACTCTCAAAATCGTGAAGTCATCTACAGCTATACGCAGGTACAATATGGGTGGCATGTTTGTTTTTTATGGGTGGCTTTCGCCCCAGTGTTTCTGTTGTCGGCTTCCTCGCCGATTATAAATTTTTCATTCACTTCTTTGTACGCCAATCATGCTCTAGTGTTTTCTACCATTGTCTACCATTGCGTTAGTTCATTGAGAAGCAAAGGCTTTATTGCTTGTCCAGGTTCTAGCTTATTCAGTTAGGGAAGCGCTTAGTTTTGTTTAACACTATTTGTAAATTGATATCATTTCGAGAAATAGATTTGACACGAATTGCGAGTCATATTTATTCCTAAGCCAGGCACGCGATCTAAGCTAATGAAAAGGCATACCGTAGTTCTAAAAACCATACACTGCATCGTAGATAACATGATACGATAGCAGGCGAATTCGGAAATTTTTACAACTGACATATGGTGACCAGAAATCCAAAACGACCCAACAAGCATTTTCATAACTTATAGAAGAAGCGAAAATTGGAAAATGTAAACACTCTTGTTGCGATATCGTTTTGAAATTTGCCTATAAAATTGTAAATTTTAAATATTGTTGACGTTTGGTGATTTTGGATTTCAAGGGCATTCAGTGAAAATGAGAAATGCTTTATGGAAAACACCTTAACGATTTTTATAGATATGGAGGCTACTTTTGTGCACGTCTCATAATATTTACGATGGCATCCTAACGATCTTTGTCAAACTGTCTCGAATGCAATTGAACTCACAACTGAGCTCAGCAGCTTCGTCGTGAATCCGGACAAAACCCAAGATGGCTTATTCATAAGGAATATGAATTTTATATGATATTTAATATGATTTTTATAGATATGGAGGCTACTTTTGTGCACGTCTCATAATATTTACGATGGCATCCTAACGATCTTTGTCAAACTGTCTCGAATGCAATTGAACTCACAACTGAGCTCAGCAGCTTCGTCGTGAATCCGGACAAAACCCAAGATGGCTTATTCATAAGGAATATGAAGATACACCTTATCGATAAGGTCCGTCAACAAGTAAGAACTTCGGAATGTTCTCCTTGAATATAATATACATACATACATATACATGGTCACAGGCGTTAATATATACAATGGTCATTGTTGATAAAAATTGCAATTACTTTTCAAAAATTCATAAAACAGACAAATTTATATAAATTTGGACAGCGCAATTTTTAGAATATCATGACACCGACATGTACGTTGTCTGTAATACTCATATCATTTCTACTCACTTTACACATGCTGAACGCCATAACTCCTCGTCTCGGGCCACCAGATACAATCCCTTGCAAGCAGCCGCACACTGTTCCATCGAACGCATGTCCAACTGAGAGGATACAACCCAACGCATAATGTATAATAGTAGTTCGGGCGGTAGTTCCGCAATGTGCATTTCCGTAGTTATAATGCCAGGATCGCGAGAACTCACCATCAGTTTGCCCTGACGTGACAAGTCAATCTGAAATTTCTCATACAAATCGATCATATCATCATCGGGCAAATCTAGACTTTCCGTAGCATTAGTGGAAAGCAGCTCTTTTATAGGATTAGGTTGCTGCACAGTGTTTTTTAGTTTTTGATGTTCATAATATTTAAATTCAATATTTGGTTCAATTTGTACTGCTTTACGATAAAATGGTATGGCATCGTAAACTTTGCCACGCTGTTCCAATTCTACGGCTTTCTGAAACAGACTATTTGCCAATGCCTCCTGTTCAGTTGCATCGTCGGCGGCCAATGGTGCCACAACGTCTTCAGCCTCAGCTTTTTCAGCGTCCACATTCTGCTCACCACCATCCTCTTCGGGGTTTTGCTTCTTTTTCAATTCCTGTTGCCAATTGGTTCGAAAATCTTCCAGAGCCTCGTTAAAGTCATTGGGCATAGACTGGAATGCATGCAAAGATGATTCCAAGGAATCATCTTCCCCTCCTCCAGAGGATTCACCAGGTGATCCAGAACCGGACATCTTGTATGTGGAAAACTTTGTGTCGTTATTTGTTACTTTGCTATGCCTACTTTGATTGAGTTCGTTACTCTGAGGCTACTTAGACGCAGCCGTCTAGTTCACGATCAGTATATTTTATAATGAAAGGTGGGGCGTATTGTTGGTAGACCGTTGTTAACACTAAAATTTTATTTGGCAAACTTTTCTTTGATACTGATACTGACAAAATTCGTGGGCAATTCTTGGAGCAAGTTGTGGCCATCATAGGCTTTAAACACCGATGTGAAAATATGTCTGTACAATAGAGGATTTGTATTTTCAATCTCTAATTGCTTTTTTTTCTGTGGACTATTTATGCAAGTTGTATTGTTTTTAACAAGTTTGCCGTTGCTTTTGCGTTTATTAATCCAAGATTTAGAGCATTTTATGTGGTGTCAACCGAAAAATATTTTCTCTACATTTATTTTACCGGTGTCCCCTATCCTTTATGATATTCCATATTCCATGACCTTGTTGTTGTTTTGAAGATACTGCGTATGTGTGTTGAAATTTAGAATTAGCCCCCCTCGCCCACGTTTCTGATTATTTTTTCTACTACGTCAGCTGTTGTTGACAAACATGTCAGATGTCGGGGTTGCCAATAGAAAGGCTAAGGCCCAACTAAAGAACGAAACACAATGAGGGAAAAATTCGCATGTTTTGTAGCATGTACATTCTGTACGTTAGTAACCGATTTTGTTAAAATAAATTTTAAAAAATGAAACAGTAAATTATTTTTAATCTTTGTCTTTAGTGTACCTTAATATGAAGGAAAGTTTTAGAGTTTATGGCAAAAATTTGGTTATGTAAGATTTAGAAAAAACGAAATGGTATCTTTGTATGGCAAGTACAAAAAGCAGCCTGCCGTTAATTGTAAATAAAAGCGAAAATCTCTATCGATTTTAATGATCATGTGGCCTTATGGACGGTCGTGGTGTGTTAGGTGGCGTGTGCGACAACTACACAGCAGAAACCAGGTTCAAAACCTGGTAAGACCTTCAAACATTTTTCAACAGCTGCTTCCACCTCGTAAATGCTTGTGACTTTACGAGTAAGATAGAAATCCCATGAGAAGCCATGTTAAACTTCTCTAGAAAAACATAAGCCGGCTTTAATTTATAATTAATCTACTGAAAACAACATCGTTTTCATATGCCGAACTAGAACAAAAATAATTTAAAATACCAACAATTTATATTGTGGGGCCCCCCAAAATCCAAATGGCAATTCATCAGCATCAGTCACACCCATGCGGTGCGGTTATTTTATAAATTGTATAAAAATCAAACTCCGATCCCCATCTGCTTCTTCATGGAATGCTAAGGGAAGTATGTAACTAATAATAAATACCGAAGAAATCTTCCTCAACGTTTTTCACTAATTTTAACGACTTTGTAACTATTATTTTATATATACATACGTTTTTATTTTATTTGTAAAGTTGTTTCATTTCTCCCAGAAATCTATGAAAATATTTTCATTTTATTGTCTCAAGTACTTGTTATAAGTGTATGTCGTTTTCCGCTTTTAATTTGGTAGAACAAAACACAATACAAAAGGTTGATCTTTTGTGGACCGCACTGTAAATACACCGTTACAATTTTGACATTAAATGATCACAACAGTGGGTAGTGAAGAGAAACGTAGAGTGAAAAATAATAGACAGAACTATAGTTGTACATAAATCATTTTCTTCCGCACAATGGCTATCTCAAAAGTTGAAGATTCCCAGCAGCACACTGTATCTGGTGTGGTACCTCACTCGTACACCGTTCGAATAATTAAGAAATCTTTGCCAACTACAGCGAAAATGGTCGATGATGCTTTAGTGGAATTGCACTCGACCAAAGGTCTGTATTATTCCTGCAGGTCTGTTTTATACATATGCACATGTTTCACATATATATTTCCTTAGGTATGACTTTTAAGCAATTGCTTACCTTTATTGCGGGAAAATATGTCATCGCTCTTACCAAACACAGAGAAACGCTGATTAAAAAACATTTACTGGAGTTGAGGAAATCTGAACATCTTCAGAATAAAACCGGCAAAGGATTGAATGGACGTTTCAAATTGACAGATAAGAAAAAAATGATCTCAACTATCGAATCAAATAAACGTATTGCAAATAGTCGTAGATCGTCTAAAGGAAATCGTCAGCAGATGATCAGCAAAAAAACGTCCACGATCTTTCAATTAGAATCGACGCCATCGCAATCTTTGCAACTAACTCCCACTGCCTCTTCAGAAATGTCAACTATTCTAGTGGAAGACAGTCATCGTAGAAACAATTACCTATCAATGTTTGACACACCTCGGAGTTCTTTGCCGGTCAAAAAGCGTCGCATATCGGGTAGACGTATTTGATCTCATAAACGTAGTTCTTAGTAAAGCAAAAATGCTGGCAGCTCCTTTCCTACCATTCTCTAAGAAATAATGTGAAATGTGTGTTATTTTTATTAAAAGTTCCATACAAAATTATAATTTATTGTAAATTGTCACAAATCGGAAATAATTAGATCGGCAAGAGAGTGGATAGAAATTGAACTGACATAATAATGTAATCCATTTAGATTTATAAGTATCTGTCATAGCTCTGTCGTTATTTGTTATCACTGAGATACGTAAAACTATTTTTGTTTTAGGAAAAATATGTTTTATGTACTGTCTACAGCCGTTAAAATTCAAATTTTCTCAAATATTTTGTAATATTTCTTGCTGTAAATTTTGGGTTGTATTGAAGTTTTTGTTTTAATTATGTTAACAACCTTTGTTTATAAATTTTTTTGTTTAATATTGTTTTTTATCGTTGAATTTGTTCGTTAATTTAATACCTACAATAAAATGATTTGTATAGAACCTTATTTTTGTTGGGACAAACTGGATAGATAGCAAAAACACTACTACTACGAATTGCGATAATACTACATATTTTCTACAATTCCATTGATAATGTCCAAAAAAAATTTCTCGATATTCCTCTTAAGGGCCTAACTCGTAAATGGTTTGTTCCCACAAAAAAGTCTATCAAATCGCAGCTCCTGGCACACTTCAATATAATGTTCTTCAATGCCGTGTCCTAAAAAATTCCGGCCTTCGGATTATTGGGATTCTGTTTTTTTTTTGTTGGTTTATCGATTTTTCGTACAACTACGTATATTTTTGCCTCAACAATCAATGAAGGAATAGAATGGAAACATTTCTCAACATATTTTGTGTATTCCCATTTAAGTTTTTTGTTTCTTCATGCGTCAGTGACTTGTCCGTTATTTGTTGATTAAGAGTTACATCCTCCATGATTGCTTAACTTCTCGGAATCAAAGACACATTTGGTTCAAGACCATTGTGTATGAAGACAGAATTCCATAAAAGTATTTCTTATTTTCATTGATGACCTGTGAAACCAATCTACTCTATTGCGAGTGACGGCTACCTCTGTCCGTTATACTCATTTGATTATAGGACGACTCCTCTGGAAATCGCCGATAAAAAACGAATACTGACTAGGCGAGAAAATGAGTGCTCCAGCCGACTGTTCGTGTTTGCGAGAAATGTCAACAAACAATACTTCCTCTTCCGATACCTTAATTTCATATTGGGGGCATCCCATTGTGTCGTTCAAAAAAGACTTCAATATAATGACTATCGATTGGAAGCCCCAGGGCCAGAGACGTGTCGGAATACCGCACCATACATGGAGAAGGCAAGTCGAATATGAAATAATGACCACAGGTCACAGTTGAAGTGAAATATTGCGAATAAAGGAAATGATTGGAACAAAAGGAAATTGTTACTAGTTTATACGCTTTTAGCGAAACAGAAATTTATATAAATTTTAGTGCGTTACATGTCCTGCGGAAAAAATACCACTACTATTTCCAAAATATAAGTGGATTAAATTCCTCATGAACCCTTTCACCAAACTATATTTGCTGAAGTCGGTTCCTTACAGGTCTTTTTATTAAACATATGTATACGTATACACTATATTTTTATAACTACATTAAAACTGAATAAATAAGATAAACATTAAACATTATTTATATAAAAACAATGGAATATTTACAATTAATTACTACATTAAAACTGAATAAATAAGATAAACATTAAACATTATTTATATAAAAACAATGGAATATTTACAATAAATTATATTTACATAAAATACTACTCAAAAAAAGACAGTAATTTAAAAAAATATGTTTGTGTTTATTAGAGTGAGTGATGAGCGATTCGAACCTCCGAAGAGAAAACAGCAAAACTCACTCATCCTGGAGACGACGTAATAGACGTCTTCTGCGCGGTATAGATGAGGTACGTGGTGTCCCTAGCACATTTGGTGTTGATGCATTACTTGGATCAATCGATCTCGATCGATACGGGGCCATCGGGAAAAAGTCATCCGGTATCGGTGTAGAGGCCCGGTTAGGTACCATGGGTGTATCCATGAGATTATCAAAACCTCTTGGTTTATATCTTTTTACACCTACTTGGACAGGTTCTATCTGTGGATCCAAATCATAATCTTGACTGGGAATCAATTCATAAACTTGGCTTGGGGGCAAGGGAACTCCCAATAGATTCTCACGGGGGTTCTCTAACTGTGGCTTATCTAATCTTGGCTGTTGAGCTGGTTTTTTGGTTTTATGTGTTGGCCGATGTTTTGATGTATTCAATTTTCTTAGAAATCGAGTTTTGTCCACTAGTTTTATGTGACCAATGAAACCTTTCCCCGTTATATTAACCAGATCTTGGGAATCTCTTAAAGCAATAATATGTTTTTTAATTAAATTCTGTCGACTTCTGGAGATATTTATACAATATTTTTCCATGATGGATGCATATATACCGTGAAGTGTCACCCCTGTGTTGGAAAAAATAACACATATTAGTGACAATTTATTTTAAGCCAGCATAAATAAGTCTTTAGGAAAATCAGATCAATGGATCAGGGGCGGTTTTTTTTTGACATTTTTAACTATCAAGACCTACATATCGTCAACAGAAATTCAAAATGATCTAAAAGTATGTTCATAACTTTACAGAAGCCAAAACAAATAGGAATTCACCTATATAATTGTAAATTTTGGGAATTGAAGTTTAGGATTTCGCAGACATTTATTTTTAGCCCAGTTCAGCAGATTTTGGATATCAGGTGACGACATATAGCAAATTTAGTAATTTCACAAGTGTTGCTGAACAAGAAAAGTTTGAATTTGATTCTGGTGTTTTACAATAAGATGAATTTTAGACTGCCATAAGAAACAAACTGAATTTCAGTTTCCAATTGGCAGTAGCAGGCAATCAGCTGAAATAACTATTATTGACATTTTGTTGCAATTTATAAGTGAGTATTTTTCTTATATTTATCATAATATACATATCATAATATTTGTGTACCTTTTCGTGAATGCAATTCAATGAGAGTCTCATCGACCATTTTATTAGTGGTTGGTAGATGTCTTCTTGTTGCATTTTGTGATACTTGGTCAGACATAGATTGGGTGATTATTCCCTCAAAACTACCGAAAGTTTTTTTATTTGTTTTTTTTGTATTATTTTTCCAGCTTGTTCGAAATTCTTAATAATCGTTTGTTTTTCATGTTTCTCACTCCTCCTTTCTTATGTTATGTTTGTATGAAACGGTAAACTTGGATATGACAACTTAAAAATAACTCATTTCACTCATGATATTGTGCTGTGAAGTGGAGAATTCCTTAGATGGCTCTGAATGTTTTAAAAAAAGAGGTTCTCCCTTCTTTTATTGAATTTTCATCATAATTCGGTTTTCGCATATTGATGGCATATTGACTTTTTTCGTATGGGATTTTAAAGGAATTCGTAGGGCAATTCAGTTTAATGCGGGGCATTAGATGGATGAACGACAATGGTTGCGGGTAATGAAGAGACAGCGGACTTAACACAAACCGTACTCCAGTGACTCTCGCATAATCTTTTCAACATTTAGTCTATACAGCTTTAATCTCGTTTTTATAACTCCATTTTCTTCAGCTATGTCTCCGAGTGGAGGTGCATCTTCGCAACCGTTCTTTTGGAAAACTTTACACTGTAGATCACGATCAGTGTCGTCCTACCCAGCTCACTGTAGTTTGGCATTTATAATAAACATCCCCAGGAAGTCCATACAAAATGTTATAAACAATTAAATGTGGGTAAAAAGTTATGTTTTGTAAGATTTTAATTAACATCCACCAGTATCTGAATATGGGTTAAAGAGGGCTCGCCGATCACTGCTATTGCACAAGGGAATGTTAAACAGTTTAATCGAATTTGGTCTCTGAAATTCGTTCACTTAAACAACGGGCTACTCTAAACGTCCCTTTTATATTATAAATGTAACACAGGTTATGCCATACTTCACATAAAAAGACAGAAACATTTTTCTTGTTTGCTCTATCGTCTTTCATAAAGGTCGTTCTGGACCTTTTTGTTTGCAGATGATGTTTTCTTTCGGCTCTAATGCCATTCAGGTTTTTCCAGGGATTAATGAGAGTAACATAACCTCGTGTTTGGATCGTTTTAGATATTGGACTTTTAGCAACTCAATAATTGTTAATTCTTTTTCCTAGACTAAAGAAATATAGAAGGAGAGAACAGAACCTGGTGACTCTCCGCTTATTGGATGAGACCACATCTGTAACAGCTCGTATAGTGCAATCTTTGAAAAAAAGTCTATATGAATCTATGGAAATTAAAGTTTTTGTTTTGCTGTTTAACAACAACAATTATTTTATTAGAGTTGTATAGATTTTAGTCCAGAAACCACTTTTTTTGTCCGATTCTAAAGGTGGTGTGGTTGACTTTATTTGTTTTGGAGTCTTCTCCTAGAAACCGCAATTCAGACTCACCTCTTTGTTCTTCAGGAAACATTTCCAAAGAATCCACAATTGACGTCAATGGGAAGTTGTCTCGATTGACTTCCAATGTCATATCTGTACCAGTTCAACACAGGTTTTGTCAACGTGTCTGCGCAAGTAGTTATTTATAAGTTTTTTAGGATTCTTCCGTTGTAAACAATGACTTTTTTACTTCATTTGATATAAAAATTATTTTTTTCTGCCGCTCAAATGCCAAAAAGCTCGTGAACCGTTCCTTGTTGGCCTGCAAAAATACCGGGACAGAGTTGCATTTCATAGAGTGCAAAAAAAAACAAAAAAAGTAGTAGCTGCACTGAACAAAATTATTCCGTCCGTAATTGCTAAATACAAACGACTTCTGCGTACGTAAAAAAATACCAAAGCGCAATTATGACAGAAAGCACACAATTTTAGAATAAACTGAATAGAAAGGTTCAAGTGTAATAGGGCTTTTGAATATGTTAAAATTAATCTGAATTTGTATAAATATTAAATCGAATTACAAGGGATTTTGTATAAACCGATCGGTTGTTTTGCCAGAGGTGTATTGGCAAAGACCATTTAATACACAGTCGCCTTAAGTCGTTTGGTAAATATTTCCGAAAGGGGGTGTATGTGTATATTTTCAGCATAAAACCAGTATTTTATCTGATCTCCTTTGTAAAACTGATTTGACAGTTTTACAAAGGAGAAATGTGGAGTGTGCTTCCGAACTAATGCATATTGGTTTGGTTTGGTATTGGTTTACAAATGTCTATACTGTAATACTTCACGAATGATCCACACAAATGTCTTGACATCATCTAATAAAGGCATACTGATATTTATTACTATTTTGCAACTATCATTAGTTAAGAGAAATTCTACGATTTTGTCGTATGCCCGAACGCAGAATAATGATACAAAACGTATCGTCGGATTATGGTACTACTTTTTCATACACACAATACCTACATCGTTTTCACAGTGTACGAAATGCAACACTGTGCCGGTATTTTGCATTCCTGTTAAAACGGTTAATTTGACACAACATTGTTTGTGTCAACGGAAGAAGAAGAAGTAAGCGGTTTTCAGTGCTTTTTTTCATTTTTAGACGCAACAATTCATTTTTGTATCGAATTAAAAGAACAGGAAAATAAGTAAAAAAAAACATCTATAGAAACATTGACATTAAACGATTTACACAGCAACATTGGAATTTACGTTTTTAATAAAAAAAACGGACTGGGTGAAGCGTATAACAAATAAAACATTAAAAGTCACAGCGAGGAGAATTCAAGCTGATCGAAAAAGTCTTGGGAATTCATTTACGAATAATTTGTCAGTATGGAATAATCTGGTAAGTGTATAAAAACATTCTGCGGATTTGTGCTTTCGTTGTAATAATAGACCGTCCACAATTTAAAAACCGCAAATCTGACAAAACAAAATAATGCACTCATATCCCTTATAATTGATCTGTTTCCCTACGAACTATTTAATTGTTTTACCTCTATATTCCAAAAAATCGCAAAATCGTTTAAGCAATTTAATTTTAGAGAGAAAAGATGAAATGTTTAGTTCTTTTACTTCTGAAGTTTTCCTGATGTGTAGACAAAAGTTGTTTTGTATTGAAATGCAACCTAACCTCAATTTGTGTTTGCGAATATCACTCAACAAGAGAAGTTGTTCGCTCTATTATTGAGTGATACTCGCACGCACTATCTATCTCTGCAGGGCGACCCTTGTCAAAAGTATTAGCAAACACAAATTGTTAGTATACAAATAACACACAACAGCACAACTCCCCGAATTGCGGCAAGTTCCTTCATGGAATGTTAGAGGAAGACAAAAATTTCGGTAAGTTATTCCTGTATTTTTCTATTCAAAGCAATACAATAAGACATCAAGACCAATCAGTTCAATAAAAACTAAAATTTGTTGTAAATTTCACTTGTTAAACGGGATTTTAAGGAAAAATCCACGATTAACGCTAGCAGATAAGAGAAAAAAAAATCATTGACAGGTCACAAATAACATAACATAAGATATTAGCACAAATTCTTCGATCAATGGAAAGGGTATTCTAGTTCTCGCACTTGTAAAGACGAAGAATCTTTTAAACATAGTTCTAATAATCTGGATAACACTCATTGCCTGAAAAACGCGAATATGTATAATGAACAAATGATTCGCAGATTAAACTCCGCAACACAATCTATCACTGCATGCCCGACATATCCAAGAGAACGAGTCCATATACAAAGTGCACTATCATATTTAAGGCAACCTTCGCCTTTCGTTTACCATCAAAAGAACAAGAAATTAATTGGATGTAGTAGTTGACCTGCGACATCAATAATGTATACATGAGTAACGGTGTTTGGCAATAAGGGGCAAACCACCATTGTGGAGTTGTCTATCTATTGTCCAAACTCATCGATCGTAGATTACAATCCCACAATTTAATTAACTAAAAGTTGCCACACATGGTCTGCTTTGGATAAATACGATACATGGTTGCCCATGTCTGACTGAACATCCAATCGGAAAATCCATCAAAAAGAATATTTGACTCACGTCTCCCTGTTGTCAGCTAGTCAATAGATAGCTTTGTATATTGTCGATTTTAATTGTTTTGTTATGTATTTATAAGGGTACCAGAACAGATATATGTGCGGCGTAATATTTATACAGTCGAACTTATCAATAACGTAAGTTATAGCACGTTATAGAGAGACCTGCAAAAATAAGGTTTCAGTTTCATCTGATGTAAAAAGCAAACACATTCATATGTAGAAATTCATTTTTTATTTGGCTTTGAAATATGATGTGATTTACATTTGTTCTTGATTCAGACACTTTGTCTCATCAATAAAGTCATCAACACAATTAAGTAAAGTCAAAATGTGATCGGAATCTTTGTTTCGAGACTCTATCATATCTTGTGAAATGACGTACGTAACTGGGGAATCCCACGTCTTGAGTCCGATTCATCAACCTCTGAATCTAAATGGGAAACTAATAATAAATATACTGCTTCCAATTAGTTTAAAATACGTACTTTTAGTCCCATACTTATTTGATAAATTGTCTTGTAGAATGTCTTCATGGGAAGGGTACTCCGTAGTTAAAGTGTCGCAATTAACATTAACATTGTCTTCCATCGTAACGTTTTTAATACGCAGACCATATTTCTGACATGGAAACATTGTTTTCTTCAACATCTGCCGTTCCTATAGAAGTGTTTGGGATACCAGCCTTTTTAAAACTGCATCAAGTAAGGTAATTGATAAAATAGTATCGCTGCTAGAGGAGTATCGCTTTCTGTATGATTCCTTTTCTGTAACAGGGCTTTAACTCTTTCATTCCCCAATGTTGCCTACATGCAACATTTCACTTACAGGTTTCTAAGTCCAGCTATTTTGATTTGTTTAAATAGTTGCTACCAATAAAGTGAACTTGTCAAAATAGTTTCGCGAAAAAAAGTGTTTATACAAAGTCTTGAAACGCTCTAAAAATAATTGTTTTGTTTAATAGTAAAACCAAGTAAACAATTAAATAATAAAAGGTGAGAAAGTTATTTAAAAAAAATAATAATCATTAGATAAGTGTTTAGTTTGTTTGTAGAATGTTCTCTAAAATTATTGTTATTTCATATTTGACTTAACACTAACACATATCTGGCAGAAAAAATGTGTAGAACGGTCCATTTTAATTCGCGCATGATAGGGTGAAATCCTGAATGATTCCTTGTAGAGCTAATGACATGTTAGGAGAAAGGTGAACAAGTTTGATGTGTTTTAATTTATCATGGGTTGATTTTGGATATGCTCGGACATTGTTTACAAAAAGGATAATGTGTCTGTTTTGGACAGTAATTTTACATATTATTTTCCGATCATCCATGACATGGAGCTATCCTCATAATCCACAAAATATTGTTTATAAATATTTATTTTTATCGTTTGAATGAACTTTGTGGCAATAAACACACTGGTATTCGTTCTTCAGCCAATATTATAAGAATCAAAATTTTACATACTCCTCATTTGTTTTTCAATTTTATTAAAACTACATCAGAGAATTCACAAACTTAAAAACCGTTACCATTAAAACAAAACCGATGATCGACGATAATCTTAAGCAGGGATGAGAAAGCAGTACAAAACCATAAAAGAACTAAGACAAAAACATATTCCAACATGTTTAATATAAATAACATACATTCGCGCCCTCCCCCTGTGAATCACTCCACGAAATCCTGGGGGAGGCGTGCCCAACCATTTGGGAACTTCTGCTTTAAATCCTCGTGGGTGTTTTGTTTTTCCAATAACAAGCAGTCTTAGATTTTTGTAC
The DNA here is from genome assembly GCA_958296145.1 of Hydrotaea cyrtoneurina. Taxonomy (NCBI): domain Eukaryota; kingdom Metazoa; phylum Arthropoda; class Insecta; order Diptera; family Muscidae; genus Hydrotaea; species Hydrotaea cyrtoneurina. The sequence continues at coordinate 107,753,670 of OY282512.1, forward strand.
CCGTCTTATTAGAACCAACCATTACAGTAAGTCTATCCTTGCTTTTCTTTCCACCAACACATTCTTCATTTTTAAATACTTATCCATACTTTATCATACTTCATATACAAATTCAGTATAATATATATACATATATTCAGATAATCCTATTTTACACTAAGCTTTAACTCAGTATTCAGTCTATCCTGTGGTGTAGGCAGGTAACAATTTGATCCTGTAGTGTTAAATTAAATAAAGTTATCAACGACGTATTTCATTACCTGATTGTATTTAATCGCCAACGACGGTTGTGTATTTAGGCGAGCACAGACGTCTGCGTCGGCACACTAATTTGTTTAATCGCCGCCGTCAATTCATTTTAGTCGGCTCCATACCGTTGGACAGACATTTACGGTATTTGTTTTTTTTTTGGTATTGTTTATGTGCAGATTCAATTTTATTGTTTCAAAAGAAATCATGAGTGAAATTCAAGAAATAACAATTGTGGTGAAATGGAGTGCAAAGGAATATCCTATAAGTGATCTAACCGATCAGGATACTGTGGCTGTGCTGCGCCATGAAATTTTCAAAAAGACCCAGGTTTTATTTTTGCATTTTGCACACTGAATCGAAATAACACAATTATCCGTTTTTAGGTCCGGCCAAATCGCCAAAAGCTGCTAAATTTAAAGTATAAAGGTGCGTACGATCCATAGCTGGTGCGTGTAGCTTGTTAAGGGCTCGTTTATATTTTAGGTAAACCGGCCGAGGACAATTTGAAGCTGGGCAATTTAGAACTGAAAACCAATTTCAAGTTAATGATGGTTGGCTCCACCGAAGCCGACATTGAGGACGCTTGCCAAAAACCAGAAGATATAGGTGATGTCATCGATGATTTGGAAGAAAATGACACCGAGGAGGAGTCCTTGGAAAATTCCGCCATCTATTTGGCAAAAATCCAGAAACGCATTAATGATTATAGCATAACTGAGCTAAACCCGCCCAGGCCAGACAAGCATTTACTAGTATTAGATATAGATTATACGCTGTTCGACCACCGGTCCTCAGCTGAGTCGGGCGCGGAATTAATGCGTCCGTATTTACATGAATTCCTCACATGTGCTTATGAACATTATGACATTGTTATCTGGTCGGCTACCGGCATGAGATGGATCGAAGAGAAAATGAAATTGCTGGGTGTATCCAGCCATGCAGCCTACAAAATAATGTTCTACTTGGACTCACATGCCATGATCTCGGTACATACACCCGATCGCGGAGTTATCGATGTCAAGCCGTTGGGAGTTATTTGGGGTCTGTATCCACAGTATTCAGCTGTCAATACGATTATGTTCGATGACATTCGGCGTAATTTTCTCATGAATCCCCGTTCTGGCCTTCGCATCAGACCATTTAGGCAAGCACACTTAAATCGCAGCACTGACAAGGAACTCTTGAAACTCTCGAAATATCTCAAAGATATAGCAGTTCATTGCAAAGACTTTTCTAAGCTGAATCATCGCAAATGGGAACACTATGATCCGCGTAAATAGTAAAGAAATTGAACACAATATTTAAAATCGTTGCCTGCTAAGATATTATAATTTTATTTAAACATAAACATACTAAGACTTCCTTTCTCTTGAAGACAATTTGCTTAAAATATAAGTGCTCTTAAAGGAAACATCCACACAGACACAAAAACGGCAGCAGATTATAATGCATACAACAATAGCCAAACACAGCAGTTACTTTTGATTATTCCAAGGTAAGCACAAGTAATGTGAAATGAAATAGAAAGAAAAACATCTGCAACTAATTCGTAAGCGTGTGCGACTATTATACAACCAACCCCGGTATACGTATATCCCGGGAAGAAAATCAAAAATTTTCCAGTGGCCGTTTTCGCCTAGTGAATGTGGACGTCTAACATGTATCTTTAGAACGGAATTTTTTGTGAGCAGCGAAAACCTATCACCAACTTGTCAATTAAAACACAAACAGTATTTGTTTTCTTAAAAAAAAAATAAAATAAATGTTAATTTGGTTTATTAATTTAGTGTGTATAATAACAATACCGTTATTCCTTCTGCCATCAGTAGAATAACAATTACAACGTATATCCACCCTGATCGGCCCAATGAACCCGACGACCCTCTAAATACTCTAAACTTTCATGAATCTTACGACGCTCATCGTCCAAGATCGCCAAACGTTTATACTTTTGAATCACAAAACAGCAGCTAAACATTAAACCGATCTGGAATATTAGCCAAAAGATAAGCAATGCTATAAGAAGACTTTGATTCATACAAATGCTTTCCATGTGGAGTTGGTCATCTGTGAATAGAATGAGATATGAGGGAACATTAGAATTTTAAATTTCATTAATTTTTTGTTGTCATCATTACCTATACCCGCAATAAGCAGAATACCTCTTTCTCCATATATAAAACTGTTGCTATTCGTATTATCCGGTCCTCTAACGTGTAGATTAAAATTAAGAGGTATTGCATCCGATTTGGGCTCTTCGGGGACGGAGCTTGTTATGTTCTCTTCATCGGGCAAATTGACAACATCCATTACCGTGGATATATAGACGGGATTTTGTACCTTAAATTGTTCCAACGTTTGCTGAGGCGTTACTTGCCGCCTGTGCCTGGCGGTAGTTTCCGTTTTTATCGGATACCAACTGGCACTGGTGGTCGAACTAACGCAATTATCATCCGGGCAAAGTTTAAAACAAAAGTGTATCCGTACATCAAAGTTTACCATGGAAGTGCCAGCAAATTTGAAAGCATGGAATCGGGCCCTGAGCACATTTCTTGTGGAGGTACGGTGTCTTTCCAGACCGGGAAATACCGAAACATCTGTTGGACATCCCCGCGAGTCGAGAAGTTGTACAAAATTTTGTTTATCCATTGTCTTGGCTATAAGCGATGTGGCCCTGAAGTCGGGCAAAGTAGGCAGGGTCATTCCAGTGAATTCCCTTTGCTGTTGTGGTGTGTATTCAGCCACGATTTGCAATTCCAAACCCTGACCGATTTGTACATCATTCGTCTGGTGATCATGGGCCAAATCAATAATCTGTAGGGTTATTTTTGGCATGGGATGAAAATCGCTAGCATTGAAATGCAATGATCCCTCATTGGGGAGAAAACTGGAGGAATACAAAAAGAACATAAAGGGAAAAATGAAAATAGAAAATGCTTTTTGAACTACATCATACAATGGTTGACTATTGCTTGTTTGTTCGTTATATTGTCAAATTTGTAGGCGCAATAATAAATCATTATATTCCAATAATAAACGCTGACATCGATGTTCAGACATGGACTGCTTCATTGCACAACCAATAATATTTTCAACCGCTCTCATGGTGGAGATTTTTTTTACTTGTTTTTTAAATATCTCTGTTTTACCTTTGAGCAAATTCCAACGATGATTCCAAAGCTATGGCATTGGGCATATTGTCTTCGTCTTCGTCCTGGTCATGTTCATTATCCACATCATCATCATTATCGTCGTGTACATTTTTGTCTGCATTGTCCGTTCGGGACTCTCTCAACGTGGCATTACTCATAATGCAGCCGACTTTAATCAAACGATCTCCTTGTGTCTGAACATTGGGATTATTCTGTATGACCACCAAGGTTGAAATAAAAATTCTGTGCGACAAGGAGATTACCATTATTCTTTCGATTTTTGTTTAAGTGATTTTACCTTTGATAATCTTTAGTGACCTCGTAGGCTCTCAGTATGCCGCACTTGTTCTCTTTGGCTTCGCTGCCTATAGTCAGTCGTAGCATCGTGCTTTTGGTGCCATTGCCTTGAACCATACACTCCTTGGAATGCATGCTAACATACATTTTGCCCTGAAACCAATCCTTGGGCGTATAACGTATTGACATTTCATTTTGAGTACACAGAACTTGAACTGAAATGAAACTCCTGCTATAATAAATGAAATCTACTCAGTTGCAATAATCTCATCCCTTACCATCCAAGCACTTAACTCTCCTCATATACACCGAATTCTCTCGTAGCTTTAAGCTCCTCGGTCCCATCGATATTATGTCCTCCGAGTGCAGTACACACTCCGATTTGTAGAGATCATTTACAAAATGGAACGAAACTCCCTGGCAGTAGAATCGTGTCTCGTGTGAACAGTAAGATTGACATTCTTTTTGATTTAATCCTGTAATTTTGGTCTCCGCATACAGAAAGGTACTATTGGCGTATAGTTCATAGGAGCATTGATCATTTTCGACGGGTCTTTCATAACATTGATTTTCTATGTACTCTTCGTCGTAGGGGGCAGCCCGAAATGCATCCGGTTGTATCATTTTATCCTTATCGCTAAGAATACATCTGCCCAATGTTGTTTGATGTTGTCGGGCCGCCGCTGATCTGTCCTGCATGAATCTGAAAGAGATTCGCAAAGGAGGGCCATTTCATTTAGCATAGATACAAGTATAATTGGTGTATACATTTTGTTCGAGGTTCTTATGTTTTTTAATACCTAAAATAATTTTGAAAATCGGTTGTAATCTATATCACATTGGTCCAAGGACCACTAATATTGAAAGTTAGACACTCTGGACACTATCAGTTCATACAATTGCTGATTTTAATTACTTATTTCATCTAATCGATTATACTTTAGGGTTTGATGCATTCAAATCTATTATTATTTTCTATTTAAACACACAGTCATTGTAGAAGTAAATTTTGAATTAATAACATTAAGACCTATTATTTAAACTATTTGGAGTTGGTATTTAGTTATTCTAAGTTACTTTGCATAATAGTTTTGGTGGTGTGTATCCTTTAAAGTTTCTGTAGTTATGCAAACTCTGTTATTTTGTTTCCAATCATTATTTTTATTTTAAACGGTCGGCTGTTGATATTATTCTGTAGTTGATCTTGTTGACGATGATGCTTATTGCCATCTCTCCATTGTGGATCGGTCTACGTAATGGGGATGTGGCCCCCTCGGTCAAAGAAAGTCCTAACCGGCGATATATGAATATCAACATGGTTTTGTTGTGAGGTATTTGCGTAATGACCATAAAGACAGTTTGTAAGAAGGATCTATTAACTATTATTATAAGTTTGTGAACTATTATTTGTGAAAAATTATTATAATTTTTTATTGCCAAGTTTTTAATTTTCTTCTATTTGTCCGCAATGTGGTAGTGCTGACGTTTATAAGTTCTTTCGCTAGTAAATTAAATAAAAAAATTTAACAAAATTTGAGTCTCCGAATGCAACACAAATCACATGGAATGTATTAGAAGAATAAATGAAGATTAAATTACATACAGTAACAATTCAATTAGGAGGTCACCATTTTATTTTCAAACTAAGCCATGTGTTTGAAAATTGGTTTTCTCGCTTTACCACCAAATCCATTTAAAGTCAGTAAGTTCCATTTATTAGGAACATATTCTGATGTTGGTATAACCAATTGTTTCAATCGATTGGTTAGTTACTGGAAACATATAAAACTGGACAACATTTTGTTTTCAATGTATGAATAAACACATAAATAAGTACAACATTTTGTTTTTTGTTTATTTCATTAGGACTTTTCATGAATATCTAGGTACTGTTATTGATAGGAAAATTAACTTTACACATATTGACTTTGTCCGATGTAGAATTTCTGGCTTTTGTAACTATTTAATATTTATTTACCAACTATAGTTGCCCAAACTCTTAAAATGCCACAAATTCTATATAATCTAGAGGTGTACCCGAGTTGAATATAGTTTTCTGAAATTTAAACGTGGAGTACAAGTGTACACGATCCCCCGAATATCGGTTCTACGATCCGGAACGTCCCGTGTTCATCTCGTCCAGGGATTGTCTGTCAATCCAGCGACAGCTGTATCTATCGAAAGTTTTTTTTTCCAGGCAAGAACTTTCGGCAGCAGAATAATAATAATGTGTTTAAATTCCACTAATTAATTTGTAATGTATTAGTTGTTAAGTTTTTTTCTATTTGGTAATTTTAAAGTGACGAAAGGCGAACAAAAAAAAATAAATATAAAATTTCAATATCTTAAAAACCATTTTTCACATGAAAATTTATTTTTTTATGACGTGCAATTAAATATGTGAAAATAAATGTTTCCCCCTAGTTATACTTTATAATATTACCCGTAGTCCTTGTCTGTAGAACTCAAAAATTTTTACTATATGAAAAGTTATAGACTTTTGGCTAACAGAATTTGAGTTCTGACCACACTGTCACGTCAGAAATCGTCGTTAAAATCCATGGAATGGTCGATCGGAGAATGACCAAGGATGACAAGTAAACGTTGAGAACGATTACAGGGACTGTTATAAATTGCATCTATGTTTAAGAAACCAATTAGGAATTGAACCATAAAATTTTCAAATCTGTAGCGACCATAAAATAATATTTCATGTACACACATCGTCTATAATTTAATTTGTTTTTCCTATACCGAAATCGTAGTGATTTCTTTCTTTTTACTTTAACCAAAAGGTTTCATAGAAAATTTGTACGTTACGGATTTACAAGTGTTCTGCAAGAGATAAAGTAAATTTGAACTGGACTCTTAAGAAATGTTGAATGTGCCCTTAAACATATTTAGAGTCAACATTATTTTAACAATTATTAAGCGCCTAATTTTGTTTATACATAACCTTAGCATATTTCTTTTTTATTAGATATTTCTGCATCATCTGCTGATTGTACTTCCACAAAAACCTATCATACCTCTTGGTTTGGTTATCGTCACTGAAGACTGGTACAGAAGACAAAAGGGTCCCATGCCAATTTTTGCAATACAACATAACTCTGAATTGAGTAACAATATTATATCCTGCATAGCTCAATGAATCAGCGTTTGGTCCTTAATGGCAAGTTGCGAGAAAAACAGAATACAAATATGAATTCTTAAATTTTCTGAACTTTCGAAATTTCACATAAACTAAAATCCCCATATCAAATCACCGAAGTGAACTCTCAAATGTTGTGAAAATATTTTTAATTATTCGAATATTCAACTATAACCTTGTTTCTCCTCTTCTTAAAATAATTTATGGAAATTGGTTTCGTTTAAAACGTTGCCCTGCTTTCTGATGTTTTATGTCGATATTTTGACATCAATCGTAGGTCATTTCAATAACTGAAGCACAAACTTCCAACTGTTTAATTTGAAAATATGACTTCATTGCACTTTTTGCTGGTTACTGGGGTTTTTTTTTGTATTGAAAAATGGAAATTTCCATGGAATAACAAATGATATCATAGAAACAGTTAAGGCAAAGCAAAAACAAAAACAAAAACAAAACTGAAAATTCTAAATAGTGCTTTTTGAAGAAATACAACAAAAAAAAACGGTTAATTATAATGCAATCAAAATTCTAATTTCGTATTCACAAACGCAAAAAGCCACCAGCAACGGCAGCAACAACAAAAAAAAACAACGAAAATTCCATATAAATGCCCAAAATAAAAAGTCCGCCCTCCGCTCCCAACATCTCTACTCACCTCTCGTGATTGTTGCGATGGGAAGGCGCAAACGATGCAGATAAACACTGGAATTCGTGTTCAAATAAACATTTCTCAGCGCATTCACGTCGCGTGACCAATGTCGATACGGTTTTCTTTCCCTGGAAAACTAAACTGTTTCCGGGTATCTTTGTCAAGGTCCATAGACGTTGTTTGCACGTTTCGGGCACTGTAATTTTGTTGTTGTTTGTTTGAGAAATTAAAATATTATTTTGTTTCCCCATTTAAGAATTTAATAAACAAATTAAAACAAAATTTCATAACATCACTCACCTTTTAAACAGGTTTTTTCGTAGAATACCGCCTCGCCATCGGCCACCAGGGGCAAATCATTACCCACCGCCATATAATTGGAAGTTCTTTCGAAGAATGAATAGCCATAGCATTCATTTGTGTCCAACAGATGCACATATGCCAGACAGGCATCGTCCTCCGTGCAGATACGCCAGCACACAGAACTCGCAGTGGTTTCGAATCGCTGGGATGTATTTTGTGATGATGGCAGCATTGGTGGCTGTTGATATTGTTCGTCTATAATGGGATAGCCATCACGTACATATCGATTGCGATCTTTGTAATTGCTGGCCGGGGCATAGATTAAATTACGTTCCGTCAGATATTCGAGGGGTGGTCGAAAGCCCACAATTTTCTGTAAATGCATTTGATATAGGGGACATTGCAGTAGAAGGGCATCTGAAACGACAGAGAGACACACTCAAATGATATGCTTATAAACACTAGGGGTATAAATACCATTACGTTAGCTATAACTTATTATATTGATCAATAGCCCTATAGTCTATATACAAAGATAGATGAGTCATATACCACATATCAGCACAGATTGAATTGAAATGTTATCGTTTAAGATACTAAAATATGATATAGTGGATGAACTGACCCGGCATGGAAAGACCTTACAAGTTGTACTGAATATGTACCCATCTCAAATTAGAAGCACTTACAGCAGCGAATGATGATTGTCAGAATATCCCGTATATTCTGACTGTCAAATCTGGCCACGATACGAACAAAATGATTAATATCCATTTCTAGCGTCGACATTTCTCTGCTAGTTAACATGATCATCGGACACTACTTAATAGGTGGATAGGAAAATATTTACCACTTTCGATCGATTTAGTTGATTTCTTCTTTCTAACACCACCGACCCATTTTAGTTTATAATTTCATCTTTATTTCCTAACATTTGTTGTACAGATGTAATTTATTAATTTTATGAATAAATGCATGGACCTATTCTAAAATATCATCCTACCAGTTTGAATGCCATATTATTAATAGAGGGACTCGGACAATTTATCGTACAAATCTTCCAATCGAAAATTACCTGTATGCTTTTAAATTGGACAACTCCCAAGAATTGTAAGGTTCCGACAGTTTCCAATTAGTAAGGAATAAAAGTAAAAAAGTGTATGGATCAGTTTCACATTTTTCCTGTTATATTGCGGAGAGGATTGTTTCTTGTCGCTTCAGTTCAGTTCATGCTGCCAAGTGGCATTAACGAAACGGTCGTTGGAAATTTAAACTCAAGAAGGAAACTGTTTTTCTGGTTTGAGTAAAATCTGTTCTCTACAAGTTAGGGAAATCTAAAGAGTTTCCATCTTTTACAAACAAGAACGGAGGTATTTTTTTTAAATTAATGCGAAGAAATCCAGTTATGATCCTAATGCCAATGATTCATTGAATATCTAAAGTACACAATTTCTTTAATTCATTTTTATTTTACTCTACAGTCCTTGCCTTTTATTCATGTTTCAGTACAATAGACGCTTACATAATTATTGTTCAGTAATTCCTAGACAAAAAGCTAACAGAGTTTCATTCTAGAATTAAGAACATTCAATAATTCCAAAATATGTAACCATCTTTTCTTCAAAGAAAAAGAAATCCACTACTTTTATAATACGTCGGAATTTGAAGCATACAGAGAGAGGAGCGAAGGCGTGGTCGTTCTTTTGGTATTTTGTTTCCGGGAATCCGCTTTAAATGGCTTGGTTTGTCAGGGCGCTTATGGATTCCTTTCCATTCTTTATTAGGTTGGGTATCACCAGGGGAAACATTGATTGATGTCTGTCTAATTCTTTAAAATTTAATACGCCAGTCCTGTTTAAAATGGCTGTCTATTTATGTATAAGTTGACATCGTTGTTATCGGGCAGCCGCAGCAGATACGCTGCTTTATCTACTGGTGTTCCAGCTAAAATCCACATATCTGGTGGATTTTTTCATAGAAGCTAGCTGTGGGTCATACATCCATCATCCACCTGTCTCTATATATTAAAGATGTAACAAAGTTGGCTTTCGCATATGACAATGCGTATTATTCGCATCATTTTGAACATCCGCTTTCGCAAAAAAAGTATTTAATTATTCGCTTTTCTTCCGAAAAAAATAAGATCGCTTATGTTACGCCTAAGACAATAAGGCTGGTTCGTTTTATAAACAAAATAATAAATGTTTGCAATCTCACAGAGTTTGGAAATATATCGACTAGGATTGTAATGAATTTTCGTTTTCGCACATACGAATGGGAATTATTCGCATCATATTTCAATATTCGCTTTCGCATGCAATGCTTTTTTATTCGGTCTTACCGTCAATCACAATTTCTGTTGAAACCAATGGATCTTCTTCAAGATTATGAAGATGGCAATGACAAACTATGCCGGTTCAATACTAAACCAAATCGATCATGACTGTTAAATCTGGTATAAAAAAGGTGCAGGAAAAAGCATGTAGCGTTGTCGATATAAAAAAACGTTAGCCTATTCTTAATGCTGTTTTTTCTCTTTCAGCACCCAATGTATCAGCATGAATTTTAATTCACCTCAGAGGAATTAATATTGAGTCGATTAGATCACGCTGTATATCGACGATATACAGAACTTTCCATTTCCTCAACAAAATCTCAACGTAGATCCAAATTTTACAACCGAATTCCCACTTATACTATGGGCGGATTGCATTTATTGCACAACAATGTGCACTTGCTCCAGCCTTTGTCTAAATTTTGATTTTTTCTGTTTGTGGAAAAGTCAAATAATACATGTAAGTATTCGATTTGTTGCACGATTATTGTTTAATAACTTTATTATTGTATTACAGGGCATAAGTTGGGCTCACACAACTGATAGAGAAAATCTCACGTAGATGAATTTGGATAGGTGGAAAATCTATATTTACTCATTGAAGATCCAAATTTTACAACTGAATTCCCACTTATACTATGAGCGAATTGCCTTTATTGCACAACAATTTGCACACGCTCCTGTAGTTATCTAAATTTTGATTTTTTCTTTTTGTGAAAAAGTCAAATAATACATGTAAGTAGTCTATTTGTTGCACGATTATTGTTTACAAATTTTATTATTGTATTACAGGGAATAAGTCGAACAACTGGTGCAGAATAACACACACAACTGATAGAGACGCGGTTTAAATAGATCAATTCTTATTGTCCAATAACATAAATGAATATACAGGTATGTCAAGTTGTCAATACATATATGTATATATATACAATACATTATGTCAAAATTAAATCGATCATACAAACGTAAATTACGTATTGACAGCGGGACCTGATGGTCCCAATTGAGATAAGCTTCTGGTAGTTGTCAAATTAACCTATTGCAATCCACCCCCAGTATTAACGTCATTATCTTTGAATTACAGAAGTAAATTTAGCTGTATCTATCAATGCCTTCTTAATAATAGTTTCTATTTAATAGACCCAAAATCATGGCTGGTACGAGTAATAGTCAAAATTATGAGATAGTTTCATCCCCCTGGATATCATTTAATTAAAATTCGTTTTACCAATACTGTTAATAATTTTAATACGTCTTTGAAGTTCTCGTGAGTTTAATATAGAAGTCGTCTCCTATGCCAACAGCTATATTCGTGGTTTTAAAAGTAATGGTTTAAAAAGGTTCTGGTTAATTGCAGTCATCTCTATCTGGGAATATTACCTTAGGCATTATTATGTTAGGTATTATGACTGTCCTACGCTACCATGTATATTCTTGAATGCGCTATTTGCGTCTGCATTGAAAGCCCTGTCCTCTCTCTATGTGTCAACGCCCCACTCGTTGCCAAACTTACTATACGTAAGTATCGGTTTCCAATTATCCTAAGGGTTGACAAGATAAGAGAAGTACCCCATCGTTCACGGTCGGTTTTGTCCCTGACAATCGCTGTTTAAGTACAACCCATTTTACTGTTATAGACATCTTAACACAACTGGATCAGAATATTTAATACAGACATAATAATTTGTTTTTGGATCGAAACCTTATTAAACCGCTTCCTTTTTTGAACACTTGCTCCCTTAACATTCCATGTGGGAACCGACGAGAAAAGTCTCTCGAATCAGTGAGCTGTGCACAATATAATTTGTATACTCACTGTGCGGGACCAGTATTTTTTATAACTGGCTCCGAACGGCTAATGCTTTTGTAGAGAAGTTTTACATGGCTTAGAGTCGCCAACATTTACGAGATGGAAGCAGCCGTTGAAAAATGTTTGATGGTAGTACCAGGTTTCGCACCTGGGCTCTGCTGTGCGATAGTCGCACACTACCTACCACAACACGGCTTTTATGCAATACTAATGTCTATTTTATGTACTCCAAATTTAGTCTTTTAATTTGTATATTTTTTTAAACAACTTAAATTTATTAAACGATTGTTTGTAAATGCTAACAAATCCAAAAAATATATTTTTTAGTTCCGTATTTAATTTTCTGAATTTCACATATTAAGAAATACTTAAATTATCAACACTTATCACTTAATATGGTTTGATTTTCGTGCAATATTTTTCTAACTGGTCTTCCCATTTGCTCTTTTGTAAAAGATAATAATCCGCTTAAATCTGAGTAAAAGAATCCTACGTTTTATAAAATTGATGGAAAAATGTTAAAGTACTGTAGAACCGAGTTATCCCATTATAAAATCTCAACCAAAGTTAGAAAACACTTCAACTAGACCTCTTTAAAATTTCATTAAAATTGAACCACATTTATTTTTAAGAACAAATTCAATTCCACCCCCCTGTAAAACGACGGACTGTGGAAGGGAACACAATCCGGCTTTCGGAATTGTCATCCCCGCTAATAAAAAAAAGAATGATTCAACACATTGTCTAAATACAATACGAACATTATGACGTTTTAATTTTAAAATTAATGATTAATTAAATATTACGTGAACAAAAACATACATACAAATTACACATACATACATATGTATAAATGCGGAATGCATATCGTCGTGTATAATTGAATACTTACTGCAGTTTAAACATTTTATTTGTATTATTAATAATGATATTATTGCTGTATAAACATTGGCTAAAGCTTTAGAATTTGAAAACTTCTCGATGGAGTAGCGATGATACTGAAGGGTCATTGTGCAAGTACAGGGTCGATTTTCTCAGTTGACTATTATTACTCTTTATTATACTGCAATGACGTTTGGATAGTTCGTTATGTTTTTTTTGTTGTTTTGTTATATGATTGTGAAAAATATGTAAAGATATTTATTTATTGTATGTTTACGGCACCTTGTTTTGGTTTTGTTTTTTCATTTATTTCGTGTTGAATTTCTAACGTTTATTCTCCGCATTATTTTGACACGTTTTGCAAATTTATTAACATTGTTTTGGATGATTTTTAAACGATTTTCTTTGAATCGTATTATTTTTAGCACTTCTGATTGTTTTTCTGTCGCACGATTGGTTTACGCCACTGTTATTCTCTGCATTTTTATGAAATTAAAAGTTTTGTCGGTTTTCATTTAAAGTTTTCTATTAAAAAGTCGAGCGTCATTCACTCAATTTGTAACCATATAAGGCCAAAAGTCTTGGTTACTGTAATGAAAGTCAATAAAAGAAAATGAAATGGAATTTCCAAGTTACTATTGGAATATATCCGGCGGACAGTGGTCCCAATATTCGGCTAACTAAACATAACTCAGTAATGTATTGTTTTTTCCCACTCATCATTGTGTAACCGCGTTAGTATGACTTCTAATAAAAAAAATATATGTAATAGATTCATTCAAAACTTTAGCGATCGACTTACAGTTAATTTTAACTAAAATTTAATTAAAGTGCTGGTCGCAAATATAACCGGATTACTATGAAACTATTAACGGTTGTCTATGTTCAGTTTATACAATCTCTCCAGGCATTAATGAGAGCCTGAAGCGTTCAACAATGTCGCAGAAAACTGGGTTGGCAGGATTCGCTACTGCGAAGTTCCATAAATAATGTGAATGTTTGTTCTTTTGAATAAACAAAAAGAAAGAAAGTTGTATTTAGATTATCATTAACATGAGACTAATGATCGGAGAATGTCCAGGACGGATAGAATCGAAATCGGGAGGTGCAATGTATGTAAGGTTTTTAACCGGGGACGTATTTCCCGGGAAATTTGCCGAATTTTTTCTTCCCAATCTACGGGATTCCCGGGAATAAAATAGTACCTACAAATTAAGTTATGTACGCTATTAGGCAATTTGTACAAATGTGATTGTTGGTTTTAACCGGGAACTTATAGGATTTTTTCCTAACTGAGGCATTCCTGACTAGTTGATTTTATAATATGTATTTACATTGTACAGGATGTTTTTTTAATGTTAATTGCCTAGGGTTTTCAATAAACGTTTTATTACACATTGCAAGTTTTTGTGATTCTTGTTAATTGTTAACATTTTGGTTAAAAAACAGTTTTAAGTTTTTCTTTTTTGGGAAACTGGTATTTTTCATCATATTTTGTAAAGAAAATCAAATCCCGAACATTTCAGGGAAGACGTCGAAGAAATTCCCAATTCTCGAGAGTTATATTACAACATACCCCTCCATTCCATTTCTGATCAGATTCGTTCTTTGTCTAAACAAAGGGCATCTCTTTACGAACTGTAATCAAATCTGATCTAATATTTCCTAATGTTTTACAAGGTAAATTTGTATTATTATTTTTATTAATAATAACTGTTTAACTAAAACATGAACGAAATAAAATCAATTAATCGCAAGTCATTCAGAGTCTAACGATATAATTTGAAATATTTCTATATTTTTGGGTTATATAAACAAAACACTGACAATAACATGAATAAAAAAAATACGTAGTATTTTTAGAAATTCTGTGATTGTTTTAAAAATAAAAAATAAATGATTTTTCATTTTCGTTAACGAACCTAATGCGACTCCAATTAATTATTCATTGCGATATGGCAAGAAATTGACAAATATTTGTTTTGGTATTATATTTTCATTAAATAGAATCTTCATGAACTTCATTAAATTTTGAAGGCAATAGAATTTAATTTATTACAGTTATTTGAATTTCATGCTGCACTATTTTTCCATTTTGGTTACCAAACCATTGCTGCAACACTTTTGTAAAATTTTGTACATATGTATATCGTACGAATATTCGTTTGTTAAATCGATTGTAAAATTTCAAAGTTATGGTAATGTTTCAGTAAAAACTGATAATCATTTAAAAATTTAGACCTGAAGGGAAAGTTGACGTTAAACATTTTTGGACCTTGAAGGTTTCCCACTTGGATTCTTATAACTTCACCCCCATTGGGCCCAAATGGCTCGTCTTTCAGAAAAAAGTCCAATTAATTATTTCCTAATTTTATTTCGAATTCTCCCTTTATTTTTTATTTATTTTATAAAGTGATGCATGGTACAACAATTGCAACTCGGTCCTTCAGTCATTCTTTGTTTTTTTTTATCAAGTATTTCCTTACCAATCTTGATTAGTTTAATTTCACTTCATTTCATTTGTTTGCACAGATTTTGTAATTTAAAGCCTCACGGCCAATTACTATAAATTACAATAAAAACTACTCCAAGAATTCAAAAAACTTTACTAATTTACATTACATTACTTGTTATGTAAAATTGGAAAATTGGAATTTATTGTAATTGTTTTCTTTATTTTGATGTTTTAAGTCTATTTTGTTTCATCTCTCTGAAATGAAGCTTTACTTGTTAGTGAACGCTGAGTTGTGTGAAGGGACAGTTGATGTTAAACATTTTCCGGCATTAAAGGTTTCCTACTTTGATTCCATTGTGCCCAAAATAGCTTATTTTTCATAAAAAAAGTCACCAGAAAATCGGAATTAATTATTTCCAAATTTTATTTCGAATTCTGTTTTTATTTTTTATTAATTTTTATAGGGAATAACAGGTGCGACTTGGTCCTTCTCTCATTTTTGTTTTGCAATCTATATCAAGTATTTCCTTATCAAACTGGATTTGTTTAATTTATTGTAATTTTTTTCTTTATTTTGATGTTTTAAGTCTATTTTGTTTCATGAAGCTTTACTTGTTAGTGATCGCTGAGTTGTGTAACTCGAATTTTTCATACTAAATATTAAACTGAGAAATTTTTATTCCACGACTTTCAATTCTTGTCATAAAATATACAAAATATATATTTTCAGAATTTTTATGTTTTTTTTTTAATTTCACTTGTATTTTGTTACATATTATTTTTGTTATCACGAATATAAAATTTGTATTTCTATTTTGATGATTTAATTTGGTTTTCTTGTGTTTTTATAAAACTATTTGTTTTTTGTTTCTTCTTTTCTTTTTGAAATCCTCAAGTTCCCGCCATTTTCACAAATACTATTTTCCGTTTTTTTCCCGTTGGTGTATTATTTTATTTTTGAATTTTGCTTTCAACCGTTTTCCCAAACGCACTTAGCCAAAGTTAGACTTCAACTAATTTTTAATTGATAAATGTCTACCCCCAGAGATCTAACAAAACAACAACTTTTGCGATATTGTCATTTACATATTGTTTGTTTTTTCTTTCTGCTTTTGTTTTTTATTGTTGTATTTGTTTTATTTCGTATTGTTATTGTATTTCATTTGAATGCACATACACACGACGATTCGTCGAAACAAACGACGATGATCTTGTCAGCGATTGTGGTGAGTGATGATGATACTGTTGTTGCCAGAACCACACCAGCTCTGCTACCGCCTGTCTGGCCCAAACGATCTCCAAATGTTCGATTGTTAGAGGGAGCTGTGTTGGGTTCGTCTCCTCAGAGTAACCCACCTCTCCCCTACACCCTACGAAAATATGCCCTGTTCGCCTGTGCACCACCCATAATTTTCCTTACCTGTATTTGCATCTAACTCGGGTGCCGGCAACTAAGTTAGCCCTAACGATATGTGTGTGTGTGTGTGCGCGCTGTTGAGAGTTTGTCGTTAAGTGTGAGCGTGTATCTGCACTTGGGCTGGTTAATTCATGTGTCTCTTAAATGAGCGTATTACGCGACACATGCTCACGTGCGCTTGACTTGATGATCCCACTGTAATGGTAGATGGCTGACTCTAATGGCTAATAATAAAGTCGAGCAAAACGCTGCACAATGGGAATGGAATCTACTTAAAATCGCACCATATACTTGAGCCCCCCAATTTATCATATATCGTTAGTATTTGAAACTAGTGCCGCTGTTTGTAATACCAAACGGAATGAGACCAACACCTATGTCAAGCCGTCTATATCCACATATCATCCAACCTCTGATCTTATCTAATTGCATTTTTTTTTTTTCGTAAATTCGACTTTGTTTTTCGTAGAAGGTGAGAGATTTCGTAATATATAGGATGGTCCATTAAGTGGTGTCTTTATGAATCACATCGTAGAATGTGAAAGTTTTCGTAATATATAAGATGATCCATTAAGTGGCTTATTCCCGCTCAAAATCTTAACAGAATGTCGGTATCTCCGAAATTAATCGTTTTACGCTTTAACAACTTTGGGAAATAATTCAAATTTATTTTCATTTTCATGTAGCCAAAGTTAGGACCTTTATTTGGCCGAAAAGAGCCGCCCATAGCGCCTGCAAAATGTTCGTGAGACTTGCTTGCCAGTGGACCACACGTGCACAACTCAACCCATTGTGCAACGGACAAAATATGTTGGCTATGCACACACACATACACACTTGCCGGGTGGTAATAGAATGCGAGTTTGTGGCATTTAATATCGGACTGTATCTCTGTAATTGTGGGAATTTTTTTTTGAATTGTAACGAAAATAACACGAAAGAAAAACAGAGCTTCAAATACGTGTGAGCTGCTGCAGTGCCATAAGTGAGAGTAGTGGCAGTTATCACTTCAGTGGCCAGCACTGGGATGTTGTTGGTTTCAGTTTAGTTGTCTGCTTTTTTTGGGAAAGGGTGTGTGCAACTTCATGATTGCTGTGTTATCATCGCCATCGCCATCATCGTCATCCAATTCATTGTGTTTATCTTTAATCGTGTATCATGTCACACATTTCAATTCACTGCACTTCACTTCTGTCGACTGGCGTATTTGGTTCAATTCGTTGGTGTGTGGAACGTGCCTTCATTTGAGTGCTTCACGCTGTATGTTGAATCATTCCCGGCTAAGAAACGTTGACAGTTTGTATTCCATGTCTGTTTTTTTATTACGGATTGCGGAAGCAAAGAATATGTTTTGAATATGTCGGTATGTCGATATGTCTGTATGTAGTATGAGTATTTATTTAATCAGTTGTTGTTTGGTGTTTTCATTTCAAATTCCTATTGAATTCTGGTTTCTTGTTCTTCTTCTTTTCGATATTGATATCTCCGGTACATGTGAGTGCATTGTACAGTGGACAGTGTTCCACAAACACAGTTTATACACGACATTATAGTCGAGCTAAGCCATTGAAGATAGTGTGGCAGGTTTTTTTTTGGTGACCAGATATCAGGGTAGTTTTTAGAGTCGACATGTATCCGAGTATTATCTGTCTTATGTAAAGGGTGGATCAAATACAAGTTTTTTAAAACAAAAAACTAATTTAGTTTCGGCATATTTTTTGTTAATCTCAAAGATCATTATTGTTATTATTCCCAATATTTAATGAGCATGATTTCGTTTATGTAACTGCCTCGGCTGTTTACAATCCAATTTTCTAAGGTGACGGTTTCCGGCTCTATCTCACGAATCGCTTGCCCCATATTTACGTTAAGGACATGAGTCGCAGAGCTCTACGTTAATCGGAGTGGAGTTTCCAACACCATTTCACAATAAAGAAATAGGCCAATAATGGCACCTCTTCTCGACGATCACATACTGGTTTTCGAATTCCCTCTCTGAAATTCTGATAGATTGATCAATTTGATGAATGTTTACATCATTTTCCAAACTAAAATATTTTTTTTTTAAATTTTCTGCACAAGGTGGGTCTAAAGCAGACACCCTATTGGAAAACGTTATAACATTTGCAAATGGCGCCAAAAGTCAATTTTGTTCTCTTGAGAATAATGCTATTGTTGGCCAAGATGAGAGCCTCGAACATTGACCAGTTGAAGTGCCTTGCAATTGGACATTAGCCCGCTGTCACTACGCCGATTTTTGGTGCAATATTTTAATATTTTCCCTTACAAAGGGCAGAGAGTCAGCTGTTACCTCCAAATTACAGTAACAGAACATTGGATGATTACTTTTCATTAATAATTCGTCAATTCCGTACATCACTTTAATGAACATTGTACATGAATTTAATGAAAATTGTACTTCAATTCGTTGGAATTCTACATCAGATTGATTGAAATTTTACATCAGTATGATGACAATTTTACATTAATTTGATGAACACTTTACATTAATTTGATGAACATTGTCCATCAATAATGAAAAGTTGACATCATTTATAATTTCTATTTATTTGAAAATAGTAATGTTTTTTCTACTTTAAAGAGTTCTCATCACTATTTAGATTCATTTGATGAACATTTGCCATCAATAATGAAAAGTTTACATCATTTATAATTTCTATTTATTTGAAAATAGTAATGTTTTTTCTTCTTTAAAGAGTTCTCATCAACTCTTTACATTCATTTGATGAGCACTGTACATTAATTAATAAAAAAAACTGTACATCATTTATAATTTCAATTTACTTTTTTCTTTAATATTTCATCAATTCCGTACATCAATTTGATGAACATTGAGCATCAATTTAATAAAAGTTGTACTTCAAATTCCGTGCAACAGTTTGATTAATTTGATGAACACTTAACATTAATTCGATGAACAGTGTCCATCAATAATGAAAAGTTGACATCATTTATAATTTCTATTTATTTGAAAATAGAATTGTTTTTTTCTTCTATAAAGAGTTGATAGACATTTTACATTAATTTGATGAACACCGTGCATTAATTGATAAAAAAAAGTGTACATCATTTATAATTTCTATTTACTTTTTTTTCTTTAACTTACTGCTCATTAGGGCGTACCTCAAAAAAAAGTTCGCCGTACACCTTCGAATATGAAGTATTATTGAAAGGTAGTTTCAAAAATTTTTTTTTATTTTTTTATGCCGAACGTAGGGGTCGCGCTTTTACATTTTTCTATATAACTTCTGCATTTATAAACGGATTTTAAAGTGTGATACATCGATGTTTTTGTCTCGACGAGGCCGATTTTTTGTCTTTGAAGTCATTGAGCTTTTATGCCGAACGTAGGGGTCGCGCTTTTACATTTTTCTAAATAACTTCTGCATTTATAAACGGATTTTAAAGTGTGATACATCGATGTTTTTGTCTCGACGAGGCCGATTTTTTGTCTTTGAAGTCATTGAGCTCAAGCACCCCCTTCTGGTACTTACCCATCATATCTCAGTTGCTACTACCCTAATGTACCACTCTAATATCAGAAAATTAAAGCTCGCATAAAATCATGAAACTCTTCCTAAGGAAGTATTTTCCCAGCAGAAAAAGTGTCGTCGAGACAAAAACATCGATGTATCACACTTTAAAATCCGTTTATAAATGCAGAAGTTATATAGAAAAATGTAAAAGCGCGATCCCTACGTTCGGCATAAAAAAATAAAATTTTTTTTTTGAAACTACCTTTCAATAATACTTCATATTCGAAGGTGTACGGCGAACTTTTTTTTTTTTACTTGTAACCTGGTACGCTCTACTGCTCATGCTTCTTCATCGGTCCCCTTTCCAATGCTTTGTCATCCAGTCAAGCAATGCATTTCTTTATCAATTTGATGTTGAACTAATTTCTCATTTATTTATCAAATCAATGAATTTCCTCATCAATTTGATGTAGAACTATTGAAGAACTTTTTCATTGCTTTGATGTAGTTTTTTTTTCAGTGCAGATAACATTGCTACCCAGATAAAAATACACTTTGTTAGAAAAGAGGATTTTTCGGGGCAAATTGTTGCTGATTATAGGTCTAAACTGAGGAGCGGAATATCGTGAATGCGTATAATCGTGTGCCTTCAAAGGCTGGCGCTTTAAATGTTAACTTGTTCAAATCGAGGTCGAGTCTATATTTTAGTACTAAATCGCTCAATCTATTGCATGAAAAATAACCATTTTTTCCAAATAAATTTCTTCAATATGGGATCACTGCTTCACCTGACTAAATGTCGCTTTCTTGTTGTGTTTTCCTATTCAATAAAAATCTCAACATAATTCCCAGGAATTTTTTCAAAACATCCTCCCATTAAAGTCCCCCTCGAGAAACTCTAACATGACATTCAATTTAACACCCAATCGATGACTGCAACCATTTTAAAATTTGTAAAAAATTTTATCATTCATCAACATTATTTATTTATTAATAAATTATTTGGTTTTCGTTTTCGTATTGTGCTACTTTGCTAAACTATTCAGACATGCAAAACTATCAACATCATCGGTTATTCAATCCGGCAAGTAAGTCGCCTCTGTCCATTTCTGTACACACATTTTTCAAATACTCTAAATAGTTTTTATTTGTTTTTGTCATACCTCAGTTGAGGCGATTATGTTAACCGAACATTTATAGCGACGAGTGTTTAGAGAATTTTAAAATGTTGCTAAATGCAAAGCGGACAAATGCCCGTGGCGTCGCAGTCTTTACGCTGTGTTGGATTTTAATGTCCGCGGTGTTTGTTAGCTGAAGCCCGTATCGAAGGTGTCGAAAATAAATTGACATATTTAACTGGAGATATCACTTTAGGTTGTTTTAAATTGACATTATCGAAATACTGCGTAATTCGTGTTACTAGAACTGGTGTAACAGCGGTTTATGGGAGATAAGGGGGATTTTTTTACCTACAAGACCAAAGAGCATTTATCGTGATGTATCACATATTCGTTGAGTTTAGACCAAACCTATTTCATAAACGACAATTTTATAGCACAGAAACAATTTTTTCGACTACAATTTCCCCAAAATCCATTCCATTTTAAACGTAAAAAACATTTGTTTTAATCATTTAGGAATTGTGGAACCTTTTAATGCAAAATACAGTACAGTCATACTTACTTCTCCATGATTCTCTACATTGATTTTGTATTTACTTTCAACATTAGAAACCCAAAGCAAAAAAATGCGAGCCACTAAGGTTTAAATAAATACAGTTGTAGTTAAATCCGAGATTATTAAAGTTGTTTCTCAAGTAACTTACCCACTTACTTAAGTGGGCTCTACAACCTGTGGTTAGCCTTGGCCTGCTTAATAAATGGTTTCCCAGCATCTCGGTCTTCTGATTGTCTTCTCCAGTTCGTGATACTAAAGATTTTCATGTCTTCTGCCACTTGGTCCCACCATCGGAGTCTCGGTCTTCCCTGTCTGCGCCTTCCGTGGTAGTTGTCGTCCAACGCCTTTCTGGCCGGAGCGTTTGTATTCATTCGACCGACATGTCCCAGCCACCACAATCAAGTCAAGTGTTTCAAGTACAACTCAGTTTAAACTTCACATAGTACTCAATGAAATTATGCCAGGCATCCGAATATAGATATGGCAACACCTGATTAACAAGTTCAGAAGAAAAACCAAAGCTCTGTACAAAATTGAGAGGGAGTTCAACTTGTAGCTGCGATTGGTGGAGGTCAAAAAGCAAAAAAATTTTGTGGAAAAAAAAAATTTTTTAAAAAAAAAAATTTTGTAAAAAAAAAATTTTTGTAAAAAAAAAAATTGTTGTAAAAAAAAAATTTTGGAAAAACAAATTTTTTTGTAAAAAAAAAATTTTTCGAAAAAAAAAATTTTGGTAAAAAAATTTGGGGAAACACAATTTCTGTACAAAAAAAAAAATATTATTTTTTTTATTATCATTATTTATAGAAAATTATAGAATGCCTATTTAAATTCCTACGTACTGCGTGACAGAGTCAGTGAATCAGTGTGTGACACACAGCCGAAGCTACACTCGTTGTTTTGCGCCCTGTTTTTGAAGATCGCATTATCAGCCCCAGAGCTGATGTCGAGGCAGCCATTTGAGTGAAATTATTTTCCACTATTAACCGGAAGGATTGTACTTTCAAATAAAAAAAGAAATTTGAGAAAATATCCAGTAGCTTTTTTTTTATAGAATTTTCAAAAAATAAAGTTATTTGGCGGACCCCGGACAGTTTTAACTAATTAAAAAAAAGAATCCAATTGCATATTACAGAAGTTCTTCAATATGTCGGTGTAAATATGTCTTTAATACATTTTTAAAAAGAGAGATTCTATTAACATTTTTAAGATTATTAAGGCCAGTTATTGCATTCATTGCCACCCATGTAATCTATTCTTTGCTTTGTAGTTTCCAACCTGAATCGGGCTACCCTCAATTTACAATTATTTCTGGTATTGAACAAACTTTGATTAACTGAAATATGTGTAGTGTGTTGTCCTATATTATGTGTGCATTGGAACACATTCTACAACAGGAGCTGTAGTTTAAAAATGCCATAAATCGGCGAAACAGTCGTAATAATATCTTTGTTTAAGGAAATTGTCGGGTATTTTACACGAAGATTTGCAAACACTTTGAAAGTCTTATTTTGCATTCTGAACTAAGATTTTAGTTCATCACTCGTACTACAGCCATATATTAAAGCTAAGTAATTACAATTACTATGAATAAGTGCATTAATTTCGTTGATTGCTTAAACTTGTTTTCAAATTTGTACAATAAACCAAACGAGACTTTTTTGCTTTTATGTGCTGAATATGTTGATCCCATATGTTGATCTACGTTTAGTTTTGTTTAAGAAAATGTAACATTTATTATGTCTGTTATGAATTGTGACCATGCTATGAATTGTTCACCAAAACTGCAATTACAAATGGAGTTTAATAGTTCGTGCCTTTTTCAGGTAATCTGTGTGTATTCGTCCTTTAATTTTCTCGCCATTCATTTATTGTTCTTTTTTGTTCTGCCCGAGGGGTATTCCTTTTGAAAAAAGGATCCATTCACTACCCACTGCTTCGAAAATATTGATTGTTTTTCCTGCAAATTGAAAATAATATAATTTACGAACTATTAAAATGTTATTACTGCATTTTAATTGCAGTTTGCATTTCATTCATTAAAACGTCTGCTTGAAATTCATTAGTATTTTCGGCGGCTTTTTTCTTTTTCCTTTGGAATGCAATTGTTTGACTGGCAATATGAATTTCTTTATAGGTCGAATATAAAACAATTTTTTTTATTTGATTTGGCAAAGTTTTCAATTGAAATTCAATTTCCGTTTTTTTGCCCTCCGTGATGTTAGTTTAACCCTGGCAACCATAACAGCATCGAAAAATAGAGAAACCTTTTTATTGTACATAAATTTATCACTTAATCGGCAATTGAACCCCATCACATGTATTGGATATTATGATTCTGTTTTTGGGTCACTGGAACAAGTGGAAAATGTTCAAGTTCGCAGAAAATCCAATCAAATAAGCTAAGCAAAATACACCGCTCACACACACATACACAGAAAGAAAAACACAATTTTCCGCATAATTGAAATCCTAAATACATACTTTAGTTATTGTCGTTGTTGCTGTTTGCATTCGCTTTTTTTTTTTTTGTAGAAAACGAAAATTTCAGGCATTCAGGCCTAAAATTACTTGTACCCCCCCTTCTGTAAAGTGGAAAAACCAAGAAAGATTTCAAAGTCTTATCAAACCATAGTTTCTACATACAGCCGTCATTCATTCAACAATGCATGACAGTTTCAAAAGGAAAACTTTATACTAAACTTAACAGTGCGAGGGGTGGATGGCAAAGTTTAAAACCAAAAAAAAATTTAAATGGAATGAATGGGTGAAGTTGCACTTAAAAATAGTTCTAGTTACAGGAAAACACATGGACAGCAGTTTTTAACAGGGCTGTGGTAAATTTTCATGAGGTCTGGAGTCGAACAATTTCCTTGACTCCGACTCCGAGTTTTAATACTCTCATTTCCCACAAAACACATAAAATGTATTGAAAAAATTTTAAACAAGTAATATTTTTTAATTTTTTTTCTAATTCATTCTTTATATACAAACCTAGGACAATAAGCAAATGTGTTCAAAAATATACAGTCGAATTCGGTTAAGCGGAAATGAAAAAAATCAATAATTTGTTTTCATTATGCGGGATTTTCAATAAAAAAGACTTCGAAGATAATTGAACCTTCTTTCATTTAAACGAAATGAGTATGTTCTTTTGAAACTGTTCTATGAACTGGTCTAGAAACTTGTGGCACAACTATTAAAATACATGTCTGTAAAATCTAACTTCAATATTAATGAGCTTGGACGAAAATATTCTTATTTTCATTTGGTTGAGTTGTCTTAAATGTGATTGACACATATTTGAGATCATTTGTTTTGCCCGGTTTTGTCGCTGTTATATTCATAATAGTTCTATTAAATTTGTATCTTTGCATTAAAAGTGTGTTTCACATAAACGATTTTTCAATAAAGAGCATTTTTCGTTTATACGAAGTACAGTGCATGGAAAATCAGGCAGAACAATCGTTACTTATTTTTATTTTCAATTAAACGATTTTTTCAATTAATAGGCGTGTGCTTATCCGAATTCGACTGTATTTTGAACTTTTTGTATATGAACTTTTTTATCTGTAAGATACAACTAATGATGAGAATAATTCGTATGTACGAAAGCGAACATTCGTAACATATGCAGTCTTAACTTTTTCGAGTGAAAAGGCGAATTCTTTAATATTTTTTTTTGTGACAGCGAATGCGAATATTCCAAAAATGTTTTTTTTCCTAAAGCGAATATTCAAAATGATGCGAATAATTCGCATAGTCGAAACCGAGCGTCGTTACATGCCTAATACAAACGAACCTCAGTGTAGGAGTAGTGGGTATTTTGCAATGGACTAGCTGACGTCGGAGTAGACTACGGAGTCGGAGCCGAACTATTTAAAAATGCTGGAGTCGGAGTCGATCAATGTTTGCTCGACTCCACAGTCCAGGTTTTAAATTCAAAAGAAATTTAAGTTCCACATAAACCCAACTTAATTTTTTCATGGACCGTATATCAAAAAATTAATCACTTAGAACATACATAAAGGAAAAATAATTTCATCATAATGAATGTTTTTGGTCAATCCTTGCATTTCCGTCATGAATTTTAAATGTTAGATTTTTACAATTTTCTTCAATGGTAATGATTATTTTGAGTAATATTAAAAAAAATAAGGATTATTTATGATTTTTATTTTTTTCACTTAAAATACAAAATTTTTAAATTTTATATAAAATTCTAAATTTTTAAAAAAAAAAATTAAAAAATTTAAAATGAATAGTAAAATGAAAAATAATTAATAATAATTTAATTTTTAAAAAGAAATTTATATTATAAATAAATTGTAAATGGCTTTTTATTTATTTATTTTCACTCTATTTACTAATTCATGATTAATTTATATTAATAATGAATTTTGACATTAAGCCAAAATTAGAAGGTTAAAGTGGTATGAAAATGGTATGCCATCGTGGTATGAAATAAACATCCGATTATTTATCTCAAAAAGTTAAATTTTTCTTTGAATACCAAAATAACACCTCTTGTTGGAGAACCCTGTATATTACGACATGTACCTGTCCATTCCATTTCTGATAAGATTCGTTCTCTGTCTAAACAAAGGTCGTCTCTTAAGAAAGCTAAGCAAATCCGATCAAACATTTCGTCATGGATCAGAAGGAAAATTTGTATTATTGTTATAGAAATATATATTTACCCTCGACACTGATTCACTGACTGTCACGCAGTACGTAGGAATTGAAATAGGCATTCTATAATTTTCTATAAATAATAATAATAAAAAAAATAATATTTTTTTTTTGTACAGAAATTGTGTTTTCCCCAAATTTTTTTTACTAATTTTTTTTTTTTACAAAAATTTTTTTTTTTAAAAATTTTTTTTTTTCAACAAAAATTTTTTTTTTCAACCAAATTTTTTTTTCCACAAACATTTTTTTTTTCAATTCAACAAAATTTTTTTTTCAAGAAAAATTTTTTTTTTCAACAAAATTTTTTTTTTCAACAAAATTTTTTTTTCAACAAAATTTTTTTTTTCCACAAAATTTTTTTTTTCCATATTTCAACGGGCGCCATAGGCGCATTACAACTTACTAGTTGTTAATAATAACTGAATAAATTATCAACTTTAAATATTTGTAATATTTAACACACTTCAACGGAAAAAGCAAAAGTTCAGCTGAAAAACAAAAACCAGTGCGACACAAAACAAGAAACAACAACAGAAAAGCCCCCTCCACCCCGAAGCAAACCGAATGTCAAACATGCAACAATAATAAAGGGCTTCGAGCATAATGACGACACACGCTCAGCGCAGCTCAGCTGAGGCCACAAATCCAAATGGCCTATAAAATGTAGGCTAAAAATCAACTACACTCGGACAAACAAAAACACATACAGCCCAACACACTTATGGCGAAAATGCAATCAGATTTTGAGAATGTGTTAATGAATTGAAAACGACCCTAACAAAAAAAAAAAAAAAAAAAAAAAAAAAACGGAAGACACACACTCCACTCGTTCCTTGTCGGTGTTAAGTATGTATTTGAATTTGCATATTTGTGATGGTGTGGTTGCACACACACATTGCCACCATTCGCATGCCTGCGATCCACACGGCGACCCATAGACCCACTCACTGAACTCGGAGCAACTGAATTGAAATGAACTGAACTGCATTGCAATGAAACGAAATGAAATGATGAATATATAACAACAACAAAAACTCAAAAAAAAAAGTTTATGAGTTTACCTTGAACTATAAACAGAGAAAAGCTGAAACAAACAACTCGAAAAATAATCACAATGGCAGCGATTTATATGGCTGTGTGTGTATGTGTGTATGTGTCTAAATGTATATGTGTAGAGCACACACACACACATACACCAGCAGAGACGCGAGTCACGAGTGGCTTTTAGTGTTCATGTCAGATGTCATATGGCAAAACAGCACACGCGATAGTTGGGGAAAACTTAGGTTTTATTTTCTTTTTTATTCGTGTGCCAAAAGCAGGGCTGCCAGAGAAAATTTGCGAAATATGAAAAGAAAAAACGGCAAAATTTTAAAAATGTTGCCGTTTTTTTGTTTTGTTTTTTTATTTTGCGAATTTTCTCTAGTATGTGTGAGGTATTAAAGAAAGTTTTTAGCCACGGCAGATGTCATCGATGGGCATTTCGATGCAATCCGCCGTGGCAAAGCTGTTTAATCATCATCATTTAGCGCTCGCCTTTGGCGCTGTAGGCCATCTGCTCTTTAAATAATTTCTTCAAAAATTCTGAAAAATCCCCAAAACAATTTATGAAAAATTATCCTAAGCAAAATTATGAAATATTATGAAAAAATAACCAAAAAACACAACATTATAAAAAAAAATCGCGATATATGATTAACTTTTGTTTTGAAAATGTCCCCAAAAAAAAAAAGCAAAATTCCTTAAAAATAAAAAATTAAGGAATTTTTCATATTTCAAAAACGAAAAATTAAATATCACAAAAAAAAACGAAAAATTTCTCAACAATAAATAATTGGGAAATTTTTCATATTTCAAAAACAAAAACTTAAATATTCAGCCCGATTATGGAAAATTCCCGTAGAATGTACTTTTTTCAAATAAAAATCCTTCAATTCTGAACAGACCGAGAGTCAAACAAAAAAGCTGACTCCGAATTATCGAATATGCCTGTCCCTTATCATTTAGAAAAAAGTATAATATTCCCGAAAAAAAATCCCCGGGTATTATCTCAATGGGAGTTTTCATAATCTGGCTGATTAACCATAAAATTATGAAAAACTTCCCAATTCTCCTTATGAAAAACTCCCCAATTGTTTATGAGATTTTTTTTTGGGAAACTCTGACCAAGGTTGTTGTCAAAAAAAAATCGCAAAATCCGCAACAAACATTGACATTTGCACGCTCTTCGATCTCATGTGGATTGTTTTTTTCCCATATTTGATATTCGGTTCTTTGTCGGCAATATTTTGAAATCCTTATCCATGGTTTTTCCTTTACCTTTTGCTTTGTATGTTGGATTTCTACCAGATCCTTCCTACGGAGTTTCGGTCTTTCTTGTCTGCCGCTACACGGTAGTTGTCGACCTTTCAGGCTGCACGTCGCCAGCCAGCACAGTCGTTGTAGTTTGATAGAGTTTGCGAAGGATCTGTGTCCATCAACAAACACAGATCCGATAAAACTGCTTTCGCAAGTACCCATGTGTAGGCGTCATAAAAATGCATGTGTGGAATTTAAGAGCTTTGCTCTTAAAGGATTTTGATGAGCCCGAAGTAGCTTCGATCCTTCGCTTTATTTCAAAGCTGACATCATTATTTCTATTGATTCTTTTACACAGTATCTTCCACTAACTAAATACTACTTTATTTTTTTATTTTTATTTAATTACAATACAAAATTTATATTCTAATATAGGGTCCAAGGGTAAACCGGGTGACACAAACCATATGGCTAGATTTTTGCAACAACAGACCAAAACCTCTGATGGGAATCGAACCAATAACCCCCCACCCTGATAGGCAAGCACTCTACCATATTGCCTACAGGGTCGCCAAACCTCTACTATTTAAGTTGGCTGTCTGTAGTCGCGACCGCGACTGTTGTCCTCCCTCAACATAAGACCAACTCCGCCGACGACTTTCCGATTCGTGAGCATCACCATTTACATCTCTCTAGAACTTTCCCACGATGTCAATGTTGTCCGCCTATGCCAGGAGGATGTGGCGTTTGGTGTTCACTCTGCTCGTTTGTATTAACTTTTCTGAATAAGTCGTACGATAATGTGTCACCTTGTCCGAAACTTTTGTATTTTTACTGAGGATCTAGAAAGGAAGGAGGTGAGTCGAAGGCGGGTTTATAATTGAGATTTTCCATGATTTTCCGAAGACTGAAGTTTCGGTCAATATCCAAATTTTTCCGCCTGATCACGCTGATCTGCATCAGTTAGGGCTTCAATCTTTCGCATAATATGCTGGATTATATCTTATGGTGCAGATTCAGGCACCATAGGTTTGGTTACTAGAAGTCTTTATCAACAGACTCTGTAGATCCTTGGCTTCCCTAAGGAGCTGGCCAAGTGTAGAGAAGATGCTTCTTTTGGAATCCCCTTCATTATCTGAACATTCTGTATTCCTGTAATGGCGGACACAACCAATGAGAATTCAGGTGTTGATCGTTACAGCAAAATCTGCGAACGTTTCATTTCTACTCAGGGTCACATCTGTCGGGATTGAATGTAAATCGGATCTCATCATCTGGTATACAGCTCGGCCGTTGTTCTTAGGACGGACTATTGGTGCTTTAATCTCTGGGTCCGGAGGTGGTCCTTCAACACCATTATATAGCATATATTAATGCTTTCTTCGCTGGATTCTTCGGCCGCTAACAAGCTGACGAAATGTGGCTTCCAAATCCACAGCACACTCGTCGCGTCTCTCACCAGACTCCCATTTTCATCTCTACCCTAAGTTATGCCAGTAGTCGAGTCTTTATATTGATGTTTTTCTCATTGGTAGAATTTTCTGGAGTCGTTTCTATTATCATACTCTGAACTTAATTTCCTCTCATATTTTTTTTCGGAATAATCGATTTTCCTCGCCCAACAATGTTCATATCTTTCACTTCCCATCGTTTTTTTTTCAGGCCGTTTTCGTTAGCCAATTTCTTCTTGGTGTGTATGTGTTGCCATTGCTCTCTGATATCATAGGGAGAGTGGGGCTTCACAAGAAGCCGTTGAGATATTTTCCTGATCGGTTGTAAATTTAGATTTATAGCGACCATTTTTCTCCCCTTTCTGTTAAAAACAAAATAATTTTTTTTCTGCTTATTTCGACCATTGAGTTTTATGGTTTTAACTAGAGCTACTAAGAAATCGACAATTTGGTAAATTTCCACAAAAACAAAACACGTCAAAATGAAAAAGAAAATCCTCACATCTGGCGGCTCTGGCCTAAAGTACACACGTTAAGAGGTGAGCCAATCCCCACCCACTTTTTTTTCGATAAGGCAAATTATTCAGGAATTTCTTTAAACAAAAAAACGATAACGTGACATCCTGTGTACCAACATGGAAGTCTGTGCTTTACTTTAAAGCCATTCGATTTTACTTGCAAACATTTTCTGAAATCCTTTTCCGATTGAAGGCTGTTTTGGCCGTGGAGAATATTATATTATGCAAAAGAACAAAAATCGTAATACTTACCAATCCAAATATGCATTCATTGCGTGCACTTAAATATGCATTTGTTTTAAAGGGGGGTCTCCACTACGCAATACTTAACAACGAAATAAAAATAGATTTGGTTGGGACAGATGCAAACCTATTTTGCTGAGTAAAGCAATAAATTATTTTTTAGAAAATCATATCAGTCAAATGTCAGATGCGTCTTCGTTGACCAGTTGTTCGGTTTGGTATTACTTTGCTACATAAGTCGGATAGATTTCACCAATGTATGAAGAGAAGCATGTACATTAGGGTAGTTCATTAGGTAGGCAAAAACCAGAAATACGGAAAATTCTAAGAATAAAAAAAAACATCCTAGCTAAAAATTTTAAATTATGTGCTACAATCGAACTACATTTGGTACAAATAAAATGTGGACTTTATAATAAAGGTAAGAAAATATAAAAAAATTAGATTTTGTCAAATATCACAATTATAAAAACCTGAGAAAAGTAACAATTTTCAATTGAAATAACATTTTTTTTTAATGAATGCAGTGTTACAAAAAATAGATTTTTTTTCTGTCCTATGAACCAAATGCATATATTCGGAAAGAGGGGAAAAAAATAAAAATACACGTGTATCGGCGATTTTCATGTACACGTCAGAATTTTTTTTTTTAAGTTTGAAGTATAAAGCTCGTGAAAGTGGCCTGTGTGAAAGCCTTACGACCGATTTTTTTTAAAAAAATAGATTTTTATCAATTCTCCTATTTTCATAATTTTTTTTTTTTTTTTTTAAATGGTTATCGTTTTTTTTTAAGGTTTCAGTTCAAAAAACATTTTTTTTTCGTAACGCTTAAGTAGTTTAAAAATTTGGAGTCTCTTCAAGTTATGCTAAGAAAAGTGAAAAAAATATTTTTTTTTTCAAAAATAATAAAAATTGGGGAAAATCTCAGAATTGATAAAAATTGTTTTTAAAAAATTTGACGTGATACAGACATTTCCACGAGTCTGCCTGCCAAAAATCAGCTCGATTGGATCACTGAAAAAGGGTTAAAAATCGGTCGAAAGGCTTTCACACAGGCCACTACGAGCTTCATACTTCAAACTTAAAAAAAAAAAATGTTGACGTGTACATGAAAATCGCCGATGCACGTGTATTTTTATTTTTTTATCCCCTTTCCGAAAAAGTAAATTTGGTTCATAGGACAGAATGTGTGTAACACGGTGATATGAACAGTTTTTAATCGACATGAAAATTTACATTTAAAATTTAAAAATCGGAAATGGAACTTATAAACACCACTGTGCATCGGTATTTATACGTTTTTTCTCCAGAAAAAAATGCTGCAACAGTTATTTTTTTTTTTGGTAAAAGGTGACATAAATATTGGGTTTATTTATTTATTAGAAGTTCCCGTAGTTTTCGTTTTTGATTTTTTTTCTTCTCCCATTTATTTTAGGTTTCTTGGTGAAATATTCTTAGACTTAGTTGTCGATTTTTTTTTTGATATAAGCTTGGGGCAGTAGAATTTGACCCGCCCTAATGTACATTAGGACTTTATCGACTTTTGAATTTTATCGTCTAAGTACATTTTCGCACTTTCATGGAATTTTAAAAATTTTATAAACGATTGTTTTAGCTATTTACGTAGAATTTCCCAAAAGAAATTAATATATGACAGCGAAACGAGCTAGAAAAATGATAACACTAATGATTTTTATGTAAAAAATTAAAGCTCGAACATATGTTTTTTTAAATTAATGATGACTCAAAGACTTAGAGAACGCTTTTTGTTGAACAAATTGTTGAACAAAAAATGTTTGGCAAAAAAGATTGGCTACGTATTTTCTAAAAAATCTCACAAAATTCACAAAAATACTTTACATTATAAGCTTTCAAAATCAGGTTGAGCCAAAAACAAACATAGTCAAAATAACATAATAACATAGTCAAAAATATCAGTTTGAAAATTAATAAAATTTTTAATTAACTTTGTCCACGACACATAAGAAATAATGTCGCCATGATTATAAACACCAGATCGGATGTGGATTTACTGTGAGCAAGGAAGGTCATTTGCTGGTTATAGTCAACATCAATGCCAAATCGAGCAGACGAATTTTTCGTTGTATGAGCGTTGCAGAACAGATATACGACCGCTGCAACAGCCATGACATCAAACTTGTAATTGGGGATTTTAAAGCCACAGTAGGCAGGGAGAAATATCTTTGGTCAGCCTTCATGGAGACATCTCTGTAAACGCAATAAGTGATGCCTTTGCGCTCCAGATTTAAACATAGCGAAATCTATAAGGCCCCAGCTTTCAATTCAATCATGTTGTGACAGATGTAATTTGACTCATACCATGATAATCATGGCAAAGGCTTGCACAATGGTACAATGATACAAGTGCACATGAAGGTCCGCTCAATCTGTCGGTCGAGTTCAATATAACACCCCATAGGTCACCTATGGGTTACAGCATACATTAAAGTAGACACAAACCCGATAAAGTGCAATACGTCTACAGCTACCGATGAAATAGAGGCACAGCTGTATAAGACCGGGGCAGATGAGCTGATAAATGAATGTAAGCTTCAACTAATCTGTATAATCTGCATATGCGGGCAAGACATCACACTCCGCCAAATCCTGAAAAAGATTTAAGAGCATACTATTTGCGTTAGATATCCCTGTAAAACCTATGAGACTTTATTCAATGAAATTGAGGGGCATTCAATACTTCAATACCACAATACTGCCCTCCTAAGAAAGAAAGTCAAATCACCATTTTGGTAGTTTTGAAAAATTTTAGACATACCCTATTCGTATTCGTAAACTTGTAGCGAAAAGTAAAATGTAAAATGGTGTATAAAGACAAAAATTAAAAAAATTCTAATGGACATTTTAAAGTAAACTATTTAAAGGAAGAAACTTGGACGTATGGGACGATAGTGACTAATGTAAAATTCAATACATATGGATGTATTAATTTCAATAGTGACCCAAAGTCACTGCCTGGTACGAATAAGGTCAAAATTAAATACTTTTGAAAAAAAAATTTTTATTTAATTACAATACAAAGTAAATTTATATTCTTATTTTGGGTCCAAGGGTAAAGCGGGTGACACAGACCAATTGGGTAGATTTTTGCAGAGCAAAGCCTCTGGTGGAAATCGAACCCACAACTCCCCGGGGCGCTTATGTCAAAATGATTTTAAAATATATTACAGTTGAAAATGGGTCTTATTAGCTTAATAGAAAAATCAGAATATCATTTACGGTTCCAAATCTGGCCTTATCTCAATTTTAAAATTTTGGCGCTTGTGATTTTCATTAATAGGACGGCACGGCACAATAGGTCTCAGGGAGGTGGACAGCATGTCTTGAAATTTCCTCAACATTACGGCATCCGTTATCGACAATGTTCGATGGTTAACTTCACTTTTTGGATCACAGCAGTCGTTTTTGACAAATTAAAATCTTTCTTCAGCCGAACCGTTCGGATGTGGAATATTCTTTCAACAAATTTGTTGCCTGCCAGTTGTGACATTCAGAAATTCAAAACAAATGTCAACAAACACTACTCCCTCTTTCCTCCATCCGCTAATACAGTTCATTGCATTCATAGGGGTCAACCCCTGAGTGTTAGTAAAAAAAAACTTCCGCGTAAAACTAGAAAAACAAAATTTCCACATATATATTTGATTTTTTTTTTACGATTTTACTGAAATAGCACAGTTTTTTGCATGAAGCTCTTACTTTATTACCGATACAAAAAGAAATATCCTCTGGACCCATGCCTTTTTATTCACTTTTCCTATTTTCTGTTGTCACACCTCTCAATTATAACGACCAAAAACAGCCACAAGTTGGTGAAATGTGATTTTCGTGGTAGATTTTGTTTACGGTTCTCCAGTGAAATTTATCGAAGCCACAAATATTTTTTAATTAAAAATTATATTATTTATGTGCGTGAAGTTAAATTCTTTTTTATATTCTTTTTTCGGCGAAAACCTCCGGTCCTCAAAGGGTTAATAAAGTTATATTCTTTTTCAGTTAAAGTTATATTCTTTTTCAGTCAAAGTTATATTCTTTTGTTTTTGGTTCATAGGAAACAAATTATATTCGGAATATGACTTTTTGGTTTATGAGAAACAATTAAATTCGGAATATTGACCAATTTTGGCCATTTTCACTTTTCCAGGCGAAGAATACGACATTTTGAAAATTATTTCAGACAAATGTCCGTCTAGCGTTTTTAGCGGTCACTATTAACTTTAATTTAAGGGTAGTGTCATAGTGGAAAGTATTTCCATTTCCATTTCCATTCCTCCATGGACGCACTAAGTCCAACTCTAGAGTAAATTTGGACATTTGCTTCAGATTGAATATTAGTGAAAACAATTTAAATTCCGAGTTTAAGTTGTTTTCCCTGAGCCAAAAAGTCATATTCCGAATATAAATTGTTTCTCATAAACCAAAAAGTTATATTCCGAATATAACTTGTTTCCTATGAACCAAAAAAAAAAAAAGAATATAACTTTGACTGAAAAAGAATATAACTTTAACTGAAAAATAATATAACGAAAAAAGAATATAAAAAATAAATTTAACTTCACTCACATATATTATTTTAGATATTTATTGACCTTTTTTAGATTTAATTCTACCGAATCGGGCTTTCAAGGTTAGTTCCAAATTCCAATGCAAATAAATGATTATTATTTCATTCAATCTATCCGACGTTTCGATGGGTTTTTGCCAACTTTCTCAGGGATGAGAATTTATTAAAAATATAATCTTTCATCGATCTCTACCTGTATTGCAATTTTTATAAAACACAAATTAATAAAAAAAATATTGCAGACAAACACGAAATTAAAATATAACAGTACATTTTCTTTAATGCTAACTATTGCCGATGTACTTTATAAATATATTATTAAATTATTAAATTATCTTTATGAATTCAAATTTTCAAGTATTTTAACTATTCGAAAGTACTCCGATATTCGAGTATTCACAAGTATTCGAATATCAACTTCAATAAATTCAATTATAAATTGTTTTGTTTGGCGATTACTTTTATTTTTCTATTATTTATTTCTCGGCATTTTGGTGTTTTGTCAGTGTCAAATGTATCGACCGCAGTTTCACAAATGTGACAATTTATTCCATTTTAATATTTGTTATTCCAATTGTTTCTCTTTTTTTTTCTCTTGCTTTTGCCATTTTAATTAAATTTTTGTTGGCTTGAAATGAATTGTTTTGTGTAGTTGCAGTGGCTGCTGAGCTACTGTTGTCCGAGTGAAAGTAATTTATTTATTCAAATTTCATATTGATTTATTTCATGTGCAACGCCAAAATTATGCAATAGAATTATGGCGATGTGTAATGTAGACGACATTTGAGTTTGCAGTTGCAATAGCCAGCAGTAAAGTTATCGATGCATTGTTATAAAAAAAAAACAAGCTTCAGATATAAAATAAATTCTTTAATGCTTGGCATTCAGATGAGAACCGAAATATTATCTGTAATGCTTAAAAAAAAAAAAAAAAGTTTTCCTGACTTCCTTCTTG
The DNA here is from genome assembly GCA_958296145.1 of Hydrotaea cyrtoneurina. Lineage (NCBI taxonomy): Eukaryota > Metazoa > Arthropoda > Insecta > Diptera > Muscidae > Hydrotaea > Hydrotaea cyrtoneurina. The sequence goes on from OY282512.1 coordinate 107,790,307, forward strand.
TATTTATATGAAACTAGTAAGTTGTAATGCGCCTATGGCGCCCGTTAATTTGCTTGAGAAAGTATTTGTTACTTAATTTTAAAAATTTTGTAAAAAATATTTTGAGAAAACTATTTTGTAAAAAAAAATTTCGAAAAAAAATAAAATTGGAAAAAAATGTTTGTTGAAAAAAAAAATTTGTGATGAAAAAAAAAATGTTTGCTGAAAAAAAAAATGTTTGTTGAAAAAAAAAAATTTTGTTGAAAAAAGAAATTTCTGTGGAAAAAAAAAAAATTTTGTTGAAAAAAAAAAATTTTTGTGGAAAAAAAAATTTGTTGAAAAAAAAAATTTGGAAAAAAAAAATTTTTGTTAAAAAAAAAATTTGGAAAAAAAAAATTTTGGAAAAAAAAAAATTTGGGGAAAACACAATTTCTGTACAAAAAAAAAATATAATTTTTTTTGTTATTATTATTTATAGAATTATTATAGAATGCCTATTTAAATTCCTACGTACTGCGTGACAGAGTCAGTGAATCAGTGTATCAGTGAATTAGTGAATCAGTGTCGAGGGTAAATATATATTAAGATATGATGCGGCAGATATTCTCATATCGCTCCTGTGAGAATGTCTCATAATTAAGTATTGTCCATCACATACATTAGACCGCCCGAAAATGCAAAAGTGTTTTTTTCTTCGCTCCCCAGGATTTTTCTGGTAGGTAGGGTATAAAAAATAAGCTCCATTAAAAAATTTTACCTTGCTAGTTGATACTGTCCACCCGGTTTTGATTTTACGTCCTAAAATGGACCCTAAAGTGGTATACAAAGTAATCGACCTATAACTTTGAAAATAACAGGTTTAGGAGATCGGTTATGTATACCATATTTATAGAGAATCATATAATACACCTTTTTGTAGTAGATTTCATCGATGTCCGTTTGACCATTTAAGCAGAGGCGGGCAATTTTTATGAAAATTTGTGAAATTGAATTTTTAAAACATCCATAACTTTTTTGTGAATGCAGATATTTTTATATGCAAACTGTCAATTGATAGAGTATTAAATGAAGTTTAAACTGTATAAAAATGTTACATTATTTTCTGCCCTTAAATAGGCAAGAAATTGCAAAAAAATTGTAAAAATTGTAAAAAAAAATATAAAAATTTTATTAAAAACAGCGCATATTTATTTGAAGTTATTTATTACCAAATACATAGACAAGAAAAAACACACTCTACTACATGGCGTTACAAACTGAAAGAGATCGATTTTCTCAATGGCCATCGTAAGTCAATTGCAGCAATGCGTGCCAAAATTTTACTAAACTTTGAAAATAATGCTGATACCGTAAGTATAAACGATGAAGATTTTGAAAACGAAAATGAAAGAGAACATGCTGTAACTAAATTCTCAGTGGAAACTGACTGCGAATCAGAGGGATCTGATTATGTTCCACCAAAAAAAACCATCAGAAAAATATGTACAAAAGAAATGAAACCTCTTATAAATGCTCGCATGACTCAAGCTTTAGACAGATTTCATGTAAGCAACAAAGGAGCTGCTATTATTATCGGTCAAGCGGCACACAATTTGAAGTTGAAATCAATATAAAAAGAAGAATGATACTGAACTTTAATAAAGAGGGTCACCCAGAAAATCCAAAACGGATTAACTTGCCAGTCAACGACATCATGAGTGCTGAATTATGTGACTTCGTTAGTAATAACACTTATTTATTTTTTGAAACTATATTAAACCAAGATATCACTGGAGTTAATAAAAGCTTTTTAAAAGACGATCCAGTCACATGGAGTGAAAGCGAAGATTATGTTGCTGCTAGCAAAATTGTCAAAAGTTTACTTGAAGTAAACGATATTGCTGAGCGTGGAATAGCTTTAATTACACGATTTAACGCAATTTTAACACACCAAGAAGATCAGAAGCAATTACTTATGCAAACAATGGAGGAACATTTTGAAGCATTGCCATCAGAAAGTTTCTCTAAATCTATGTTCGTTAATTACCTTAACAAAACAAAACTTAATTAATTTTATTTTATGTCTCTTATTTTTTTTGAATTAATAAACAAAAACAGATGTTTTTTTCTGACAACACAGTTGCAACTTTCAGGTATACTTTTCGTAGAGGGTATACTAAGTTTGTCAATTAGTTTGTAACGCCATGTAGTAGAGTGTGTTTTTTCTTTTCTATGTATTTGGTAATAAATAACTTCAAATAAATATGCGCTGTTTTTAATAAAATTTTTATATTTTTTTTACTCATTAATTTTTTTTGCAATTTCTTGCCTATTTAAGGGCAGAAAATAATGTAACATTTTTATACAGTTTAAACATCATTTAATACTCTATCAATTGACAGTTTGCATATAAAAATATCTGCATTCACAAAAAAGTTATGGATGTTTTAAAAATTCAATTTCACAAATTTTCATAAAAATTGCCCACCTCTGCTTAAATGGTCAAACGGACATCGATGAAATCTACTACAAAAAGGTGTATTATATGATTCTCTATAAATATGGTATAAATAACCGATCTCCTAAACCTGTTATTTTCAAAGTTATAGGTCGATTACTTTGTATACCACTTTAGGGTCCATTTTAGGACGTAAAATCAAAACCGGGTGGACAGTATCAACTAACAAGGTCAAATTTTTTAATGGAGCTTATTTTTTATACCCTACCTACCAGAAAATCCCTGGGGAGCGAAAAAAAAACACTTTTGCATTTTTCATATATATTTCGGGCGGTCTAACATACATATTCTTCAAGTGCCTTCCTTCAAGATCACTTTCTAATTACTAATTGGCAAGGTCACTCCCGTTTCCCTGTTAGTAGATGCCATCTTAATTGAATTGCTAATCCTTTGTCCCTTCTCCTAAAAAGCAAGTGGACCAGATGACTATGAATACAAATGACTTTCAATTGAGTTGAACATCCATTTATAGTGCGGACAACTCAAGTCAAATTAAGTCAGTTGTATTTCATAAAAAAAAAATATCGAAAGTGCGAAATTTGTCGTGATCATTTTTCGAATACCAAACGAAAGAGCAACAACTGACAATGTGAACAAGTTTATACACGTGGAGGTAAACATCTAACAAAACTACTGGAGGTACTTGTCGTCATCCAGTGTCGCGGTCGAGTCGTGTAGATTATTCAAGCAACAGCCATAGACAAGTCACCGCATGATTGGGTGGCATGACTTTTATGTCCTAACCATGTGACGACATACACTGGGAGAAAAACAAATATAACTGAACAAAATAATAATAACCATTAAATTTAAATGACTACTGTGGCAATGCTCAGGCCCCAACCATCGTACCACGACATTCCTACATATTTTACATTGCCCCAAGTAAATGCAAATTTTGTAACGACTTTTGGAGGTTTTTTTTCTTTTTAGGGCACATTTGGCTGCGGCCAAAGACAATACGACGGCTGAGTGAGTGAATGAGTGCGTGAATGAACCACGGACTGAGAGTGGTAAAATTGTAATTGTCACACACCAACACACACACATATACTCGGAAATATATGGTACGTACCCACTTACACCCATTTATGCTAACATTTGCATAACAATCATAAACAAACTAACAAAAAAAAAAAAGAAGCGATGACAAAATGTTGCATGCAACGCTTGACTGCTCTCTACGAGACCCAATCGACCGATACAACATTATTCACAACAAACACAAGTTGAATGTGCGAGGGCCATGTGATAATTTTGGTAGATCAGATAGACAGCTTTTCTTTAACTTAATGCAAAACTAAAAACAATTTCTATCAGCAATGGAAATTGGAAATTATGTTTGCTGCTGAAATGGTCGATAAAATCATTCTTCTTGGAATAAACACGTTTATTCCCTCGAAGACCACTTCGATTAAACCTTCAAAGAATTGTTGGTTTAATTAGGCATGCAAAGAACTAACAGCTTCTTCCAAAGAGGAAGCATTCAGAAATTGGCGTTTAAATAAAAACGTCACTACTGAGCTGCTACGCAAGCAGGCAAGATCATCGTGTGCCAGGGTACTAAGGCGCGAAAAACTTCTTCACGAACACCGCGCCTTCGTTCTTTCTTCTCCCAGGGTAGGTAAGAGCTTTTGGGCATTTGTTAAAAGACTAAGGGACAATTCTTCGTATTCTATTCCAACTCTCGTTAACGATGACCAGATATTCACTGACCCGGATGACAAAGCTAATCTTCTGGCTGAATTTATCTTTGCCAGACAGCAGTCAACCACTTCCCGTAATCGAAAACGTATCTAGTTCGATGCCTCAGATATTATTTCGATTACGTGGGGTCAAAAGGGTTCTTACAGACCTCAATGTAAATGAAACTCCGGGCCCGGATGGCATTTCAGCACTTGACCTATGTAAGTGCTCTTCGACGCTAGCTCGTCCATTGCGCAATTTTTTCAACATGTCGTATCGTGCTGGTATTTACCCTTCACGTTGGAAAGTTGCCAATAATTCAGCCGATCTCCAAGAAAGGTGAGGCCACAACTCCTGCGAATTACCGCCCAATCGCAATATGTTTTGAGCTCTCAAAGGTTGTGGAGAGCATGGTTAACCACCATCTTGTTAAATATTTAGAGTAAAATAGCCTTCTAAATGATCGACAGTATGTTTTCCGTAGAAATCGATTTAGTGGAGACCTGATGGCGTTCCTTACGGAGCGATGTAGTCGATCCATTCACCGTCTTGGTGAAAGTAAGGTCGTAGCTCTGGATATTTCCAAGGCGTTCGATAGGGTCTGACACGGAGCACTCATATCAAAACTTATTGCATTTGGTGTCGGTAATATCTTCTCTCGATTTATATCGAGTTTTCTCAGAGATCGTTCTATACGAGTTGTTATTGATGGGGTATTAGCCAACGTGGAGTGCCACAGTATTCTGTCCTCTCTCCTTTTCTATTTCTTATTTTCATTGACGACCTGTTGGGGTTAGACTGTGAACCCGATCTACTCCGTTTGCGGATGACAGCAACCTCTGTCATTCATACTCATTTGATCATCGGCCATGTCCCTCGGAGGTCGAGGACAAAAGACGAACGATGAATGACTCACTTAAAAATTACCTTTCCGAGAAGGATGTGCCTTTGGTGATCATTGTGCCTGTTTTATTAACTTCTACTTTTCCCAATATTTCCTCCATGAGAATGTTGAAGAAGTTGACGTTAGAATCTCACCCTGTCTGAGATCACTTGTGGTGGTGAATAGTTTTCGGAGACGTTCGTCATGGTTTCAAAGAATTTCTCTCATTTCCCGAATTTAGATTTGCCACCTCAAAAACAGACAGAAATTGAGAATTCTGTTTATATGGCAACGTTGGCTACAGCATTTTGTTAATTGTTGTTTTAATTCGATATTGTTGTTGTTTGTGTTGTCTGTGACGACAACATTGTAATTATTGTCAGAATCCGTGCGTTGTTGTTGTTTCTGTTGACTTCATTTTTATTGTCATTTGTTTATTGTTATTGTTGTTTCTGTTGCTGTGCGCCAAACACACGGTACCCTCTGACTGGGCACATCGGTCCGTTCGTCTGTCTGTCCGTCGTCGATGTGTGTGGTTGACATGCGTAAGTTTGGCAATTTCGGAATGTCACGTTCGTACATAATTACGATAATAATGTTGCTACTGTTGTTGTCATTTAATGTTGCGAGTGTCGACTGTCGCATAATCATGGTTTAGTTATTTAACATTTTTTGGCATTTTAATTAGCCGCTTTATTTTTTTTTTTTGTCTTTTGCTATTTTGAATTCTTTAGCATTTTCGAATTATGTTTTTGTTTTCTAATGCCGATGACATTTATGCAAATTATGCATCAGCACACTTTTTTTGTATGGCTTACATTCCACGAAATGCAGAGAGGGCACAGCACAGTGGTTTTTTTGAAAATTGAATGTGAATTTAATTTGCAAAAGGCATAGAATATTTGGCAAAAGCACGCGTGGAGTCTAGAAAACTACACCGAACAATTTTTGTTTTTTTTTTTGAAGACCTTCACTCAGGGGATTTCCCCTATAAATGCAATGCATTGTGGATAGCGGATGGAGGAAAGAGGGAGTAGTGTTTGTTGACATTTGTTTTGAATTTCAGAATGTCACAACTGGCAGGAAACAAACTTGTTGGATAAATATTCCTCATCCCAACGGTTCGGCTGAAGAAAGAATTTTCTCTTTAGTGTGTCGTCCGATCAACCGGCCACTTTACAACGAACCGAAGAGAGCCAGGAAGGATGTAGATTCGACAGGGTGATGCCCCTTAGGAAAAGGAAAAACTTCACGTACCAGATGAGTGTTTGAAACAACTTTAACTTGGAACGGTCACAGCCGTTTCCCAGATACTATCTGAGAAAGGACTATTTGTTTCCATCCGGGATCAGCTGTTTTTGAGACTGTAGCAGATTCGCCACAGCTTCCTCCAGCTGGCTGAGAACAAAATGCTGGAATCTGTCGCCACCGGTGGCATTATATTCTGTTTTGTTGGCGACCCTTGTTTTTCAACTTTGTGGGCCGTCAAAACCCTTAAATAAATGTTGTGTGTTTATAATACACCATTTAAATTCACAACTCCTTTATCTTCTGCCACTCTTGTGGGTGGGTCAAACGAATTTAACAATTTTGCTATGTCGTCCCATTGTTATATAGAATTACTTGGAACCAGTGCCCCATCGAAATCCACCGGCAAGCGAACGATTTGTCTCCATCTCTTCCACACATTGTTCAAATAGCTTTGCAATTGTTACTTTAATTTATTAATTTTTTCTGCTTTCAACTCTTGCAAATTGTCCACGTAGTTACCAAAAAACCACGACGACATAAAACAGCGTCGTTGCTAGCCGATATCAATGTCACATGTCGTTGGCAATACTGACAATACGCATAAATCGATAATCGTCAATATTGACAACGACAATGCCAAAACACAAGATTCGACACAAGACAAGGTCGCACCAGGGAACGATTTGATTAATTTAACTGGACAAAATTAATAACTTTCGAAAGACTGTACCAATCTTGAAAAAAATAACTAGCCTCCCTGAGAATAACTTAGAAATTACGATAATCGAATCGCCTCCCAGGAGGTAAGGCCTCCAAAAGGGCCCCAAAACATAATAGATCATCTGTGACAATCAAACTTAAGAACAATTTATCACGATGAATTATATGAAAAAAAAATCCCCTTATACAAATTGCAGAACGACGATAAATATAACTTTTTTTGTGATAAAATAATTCATAAAAAATATTAACAAAGTACAAAGAAAAAAGTGAAGAAATTTATAATAGTTTTGTATAAAATCTTGTGTTATTTTGAAATTGCATAATTTTTTTTTACTTGAAAGTTTCATATTTTTGGGCTCCCTCAAAAAGTATGTTATTTAAAATTCTTATAACAAAAATATTGGGGTTTTTGTTTTTGTTTTAATATTTCTAATCATATTTTGTATTAAAATCCAGCCAAATTGTTCAAATCGTTCACTGTGTGTCGTCGACCCAGTAGAGCTGAATACTTCAACTAACATTAACTAATGGCCACGAACATAATATTTCAAAGTGACAATAAATATTTCCTTCAGAACTTTGAATAAATTCGGGGGTTATTTATACAAATTTAAAAACGTTTGTTGAGAAAAATCTTTGAAAATACAAAAACAATTTTTGTTAAGAGAAATGTATGTAAATACAAAAACAATTTTCACACATTTTTCTTAACTACGGTTTTTTTGTTAAAATTTTTCTGAATACCGGGGTGTCTCAGGAACTAATTTGAATAAGGGTCCTATTCATTGTGGCGGGAAGTGTACGAGTATTTGTTTAATCTACAATGGAATCCGGTCACAAATTTGAGTGTTCTTACCTTTTCCTCGGATCTTTTAAATAAAACAAACAATTTAAATTAATAATTTAGCGTAAAATGATTATTAGTCTCTATATAATAATCTCTTCTTCTTATTCTCCTTGTTGTTCTTCTTCTTCATCGTCTTCTTCGTCACATTTTTGTCATTATAAATAAACATTATTTGCTCTTATTATTAATTTCCAAAAAATTCAAAAAAAAAATGAACTAACTTATAAATCTGTTTGTTAAATATTTGTTTTTGTTTTTTTTTTCTTTTTTTGGTTTTAATTGGTATTTTTTTTCTTGGTATTCTTCATCGGAAAGGGGGTGAGAAGTGGCTGTGTGGATGGTAGGGTGGTGTTGGATGGAGTGGGGGGGTTGATTGGATACATATCATAAATAACTTGTGGGTATGAGCGACCGAATGACCGAGTTGTAGATAAATATTCAAATACAATGGAATTGCAATGGATATGGATAAATACGACTTGTGTACGACTTCGAGTCGAGTTGTCCCGATGGCCAGGACTCATTTGAAATCCTTCTCATTGTCTGTGTCATCTCATAAATAATTGATTTAATTCTGTTTTTGTTGTTGTTGGTTTTTAGTTTTTGTTATACATATTTCAGTTATAATTACTTTATATGACTCATAAATATATGTACTTACTATCAAAACAGGAAAAGAAAATAGAACTTGAATGGAGAAGTGGTTTGGGGAGAGGGAGTGGGGATGTGGTTTCCACTGACAACAGTTTGCCATGAAGAAAGTCCTTTTAGGGGATTTGCCATTATTGTTTTTGGTTTGTTTCTTTTTTGGTTTACGAAAAGCATTTGTTGATAATGATTGATTGATTGATTTGAAACTTAAATAATGATCTTCGAACCATACGAACGAGGGGGCGCGAAGCATCTTCGTCTGTCTCACTACAGATATATAGATTTTCTGCTGACTGACGATGCCAATGTAAATATGAATATTACAGCTAAAATACTATATGCTATAATCTTAAGGTTTTTGGTTGATTTTAAGGGTTAGGGGCGGGGGTTTGGGAGGGGTGATACTCTTGAACATTTTTAAGCGATTTACGATTTACTTGTTAGGGGGATGCGGAGGTTTTCTTTAAATTTACTTTATACTTTTTCACACACATACATTTGTTTTTGGTTTTCCTTTTGTTTTATATGATTTAAATTTAACGGTGTTTTCAGTTGCAAAGTTTCATTTCCATGATGGTTGGTTGTAATTGCTATAAAATTGATGCTATATATTTTTGTCTTCTTCTTTCTTAATTATTTTTGGGAAAGATTTCATTGATAAATGCATTAAATTGTTTTTTCTGTTTTTTTGTGAGGAGGAGGTCTTTCAAAGGGGGTTACAGTGGTTGATGGAGAGATCTTCTGTTGTAGTGTCTAGTGTATTTTGAGTTGTGGAAGAAAAGTGTTTTCTTAACTGTGGTTTTTTGTTTTTTAAAAAAAAAAATACTTTTATAACTAAACAGGAACCGTTTTGTTTTGTTTTCCAAGGGGTTATGAGAAATACTGTTGGTTTGAGTTTGTTTGGTTTTTGGTTGATTATTTATTAAGAGGTTCGGTTTTCGGTTTCATTCATTGAAAAAGTCATGAGGTTTTTAATGTTTAATAAGTGTGTATGGCAAGTTTTGCGTTTTCTCTTGGTTTCTTTTAATTGTGATGTAAAAAGAGATTTTTGTTTTGTGTGTTTTGATGGAAAAATTTATATTTTTTTTTTCACATATTTTACAGAATTTATTTGCATGAAATAACCAGAGTGGATTTCAATAAAAAGGGCAAACGAGTAGCGGAAAGATTTAGATTGTCAAAGATTTAGATACGACGAACTCATCAGAAGAATTTCATGAATTTATCAGAGAATGAACGAATTGTATCTCGTTGTGGAGATAATGAGTTCTGGAAACATCCCTCGCAATAGGTCCAGTGTTTCGTGTGATGTGTGGCAAAGTGACTGCGTCCTAGTGATATCACATATTGTCCAAGTCCATGTCATCTACTTCAGATCACGAAAACCACCGTAACGGCGTGATTTTTAAAGAAGCGACTCGTCGGGGGTGCTTGCAAGAAGTAGACAATAATGTTAGCTGCAAAGTCACCAGACCACAAGCCACACAAATGATCCTAGAATCTTCTTAAGTAGTCGGTCATGATCTTGTATGGACTCGTGAGCCTGTAAATTTCAACGCAGTCCCAATCTAATGTATTCCCCAAAAGAATCGCACTCTTAATTGGTGGGGTTCGATGGCCATCAACGAAGTTGGTTGAAATTGTCAGCAGAATCAGAACCTGAAGGATATCCCACAACAATTGCGCTCACAGCAAGTCGAATTCAATGTCTATTTAGCCGAATTAGCAGAAACCTTCAGCGATATGGGAATCTCAATGATCTTCTCCCGAAATTCCGCCAGCTAGGAGAGGGATTCGCTGCCAATCAGCGAAGAGCGGGAAATCGTCAGCCGAATATGAAAAATGTTCTAACAACAATGACTGCGGTTCGATTTCCATTAGTGGAATTGGATGAACTCATCAGCGGCATTCGAATCTAAAGTATTTCTCCCAATAATCTCGTTCGCAGTAAAAGTGGTTCGAAATCCGTCGGCGGATTTTGATGAAATCGTCGGAGGAATCCACAATCTTTAGTAGACAGTCTAAAGGGTTCGGAAAATTAATGATCTTTCCTCCTTAAGGCTTATGAGTCTTTAGCTAAACGGGAGCTAATTTAATCACAAACGAAATCTGTACCATATCCGAGCAAAAATCGGTGCTTAATAAAAAAAAAACGGGTACAGAAATAATTGAAATAGTTCAAATCGTTAGCAGGATTTGTTAGAGTCACCAGGCAGATGTGATTAAGTTACCAGCGGTGACCATAGGAAATATGATCTGAGTAGGTGGCGTAATCATTCAAGGAAACGATCTTACCGGAACTTCTGGGAATCCGGTCATGGGAAACGTTTTTAATTAATATCGTATGTTTTACTGTTTGATACCGTTCTCTACTCTGTAATTGAATTTTATTTTTTTTTTACAGATTTTGCGATATCGGTAAACTCTGTGTATGAGATGCCTTGACGAGAGGAATAGAATGCCTGTCATTTTGTTGTGCCTGCGGCAAAGAAAAGAGAGCAGACGATGAGCACACCCTTGCTAACTGATCCAATAGAAATCTCCGCACTGCATACCAGGTAAAAATGACATCAAAATTTGTTACCAATCGAAACCTAACACTATATTTTTAGGAATGAAAATGGTGACAACTAGAGTTGGAGCCGTACAAATATGTCGAAAACAGACGCCTGCAGCCAAGAAATTCCAGCAGGCCATAAGCGGACTATAATATGGATGAAGACTGAGATTGTTCAACCCAGACCAACATAAATTCAAGCGCCTGACATTCGTGCGTTTCTCAAGTCACCCACCTTGAGAAAATGCTCCTCGTTTAAGAAGAACCTATATAATGGAGGAGATTGTTTGACCTATACATTGGTGAATTCACGAGGCTCGTCTGTATGAGGAGAAAGCCACCAGATGTCACCAGATTAAAACCACTCCAGATAAAGATGGTGCTCCCTTAGGTAGGCCTAACTAACGTGCTGAAGAAATTATAATACTGCCTCAGTTCTAACGAGAGGGTAGCCAGAACGGAACAGTGAGTTCCAAACACTCACAACTGTATTCAGTCGAAGACAGGACACAGAAACTTAAACTTGATTATAAAAAGCTATGAGACTTCAGGGATTTCCGCAAGATCAATTCTCTATAAGACCTCTCGAATAAATTGAACCGGAGTCAAGTAATTCGGGCAGACCAGGCTCCTACATCCAAGTATGATAGTGCGGATGTACACCGAGATTATTGTTATGTGGGACAGTTGGGATACATTCAAACGTTTGGCCTGTATGAGGACGCAGATACTCAATATATCATTCATTGATGTCTACGTAAGAAATAGCTGAGATAAAATTGGTCATCAAGTAAGAAGAACTACATAACATGCTGAGGGAGGTATCATACCGCCTATGTTTTGACTGAAGAGTAGCCAGAATAGTAAAATTAGTTCCAAGCACCCACAACTCACCGTGCTATGTTCCATCGAAAATACGATGCGAATCCTCGAACTTTGCTATAAAACAGAATATCATACTGCCTCAGTTCTGGCTGGAGAGTAGCCAAAATAGTAAACTGAGTTTGAAGCACCCACAACTCACTCTGCTATATTCCGTCGAAAATATGATGCGGATTCTCGAACTTTGTTATAAATCTGAATGAGAATTCACGGCGTGCGCATTGAATCAGCTTTAAATAAAAAACCAATACACTCTAGAGCTTCAGGTGATCTAAGTCGTAGTACGTCGGCAAATTCTAGAAGCCACTAAGTCTCTCACAGCAAATGTGTGAAAATGATTCAGCTATCCTCTTCGAAAAAAAACGGATTTGGAAGAAAACTTCTACCCATAACTTTTGTCTCGTTTTTAAATTTTTGTTTGGAGAGCAGTTAAGTTGCAATCCCTTGTGAACGATCAGGAGTAATTTATTAGGCTTACAATTTTTGAAAGATTCCAAAAAAATATGACCATGTTGAATGCGATGGTATAGACAACTTAATTTTCTCCTAGCAGCAGTTAGGCTGTCATAGTTTGTATCTCCCCCTGATATACTTGACTACAAAAAGGCAAAGGTTTTATGAGAAAAAAAAAAATTCCAATTGTTGGCTTCCCAACTAATATGCTCAGCTGTTTCATGTCGGTATTTCCCGCTGTATTTAATAAAGTTTCCTATATTAAATCTTACAACTGACAGCTATCCATTATACGTTCACTGTTCATTTCTGGAACAGACCGCAATGTTTTCATTTAGAAATCTTTCGCCTTGAGGAAAATGTAAAAATGTTCAAAGAAAGACACATGTTTCTTTGGCGGAAGTATTAAATGGCTTTCATGGCGTTCTTGCTTTCGTTTCTATACGTTTTGCAAACCTCAGAAAAAATATAAATTTCGGTATGATTGGGTTTTTCGCACATCCGTTTAACGAACTGTTTCCGTGTCTTTGGCATTTAAAAATGATTGGCAACACTCTGTACCACATTTCCGGCCTGTAAGCGCTTTTCTTTTAAGATTTTCGCATGTTTCTTTGCTGCCTTGATTTATCTGTTCCATTTCCATTTCCATGTTCATGACTATTTCTATTTTCTGTTAGAACGTCGATAAACGCTTTGCTGTGGCTTTCACACAAAACTTAAAATTTATCACAAAAATGTTTTTTTTTTAATGTTTTAATAGTTTTTTTTTGTGTTAGTATTCTATTTTTTTCTTCTTTTCTTTCATATTGGGCGGAATGTCATTTAGCGTGTTTTTTAAAAACTTAAAAATGATTATGTTATTTAATTGTGATGACTTGAGTTTTAAAACAAATCAAATAAGCCATTTTATTATGTTAGTTTTGGTTTATTTATCATTTCAAGTGGCCAAGAAAAAAAAGCTTCTTTTCTTTTTTGGTATTGCACATATGAAGGTAATGAGGAAATCAGCAAATTTAAATTGACTATAACTTATTGAAAAGAAAAATGAAGCACGGGCAGGGATGAGGGACCTTTTAAGCTTTTTTGTGTTTCTTTTCTTTTTTTTGTTTTGTTTTGTTTTGTTTTGTTTTCGTGCCTACTTCCTACTCGCTTTAGAGTTAGTCAACAATTTTGAGCATTTGCTTTAATTGCTCTCGTGTTAAGCCAATTACAGTTCCCGGCTTACTTTTTAATTGGGTTACGGCCCTTCTCTTCGTTACTTATCAGCTTCGTTCTCATTAGCAAAGTTTATCCGTTTTCTTTTGTATTTAATGAATTTTTAACATGAATTGTTTGTTGTGTTTGTTGTTCTGCTTCCAAATGTATTTACTTAATGATTTGGGTTTTCAGTTTCATTTTTTTTTTGGTTTATTTTTTCTGTTTTTCTTAAATGGAAAACACAAAGTTATAGTTTTGTTTTTTTTTTTAGTTTAAATTTGTTTATGGAGTGAAGCTTTTTTGTATTTCTGTTATTTGGTTTTGCTGTTGTTGGTTGTTGATGTGGAGATTTTCCATAATTTAAAATACCATAATTTGATCGGCACTGCCTTCCGCACTGTCCTCATCATCGGTCTCCTCATCTTCATCATCGGACGTTAGAGATGAGGCATTATTTACCACAGACTCTGTAAAGAAAAGCGAACGCAGAACAGAAACAAAATATTAGTATGTGGAACAAAGACAGAATATGTGAAAAATAATCCATTTTATTTTAATTAAATTACCAGAGTTTCAAAACCATAACCATCCCATGGTTGATTTTGGGTCAGTAAACAAAATATTTCAAACTTCAAAAAATAGTATAATTTAAAATAAATTGGAAAATAGAAAAATATTTTTTAAAATGTTTTGCATTATTCTGGAGGCCTAGATGGCCTTCTAGATAGCCTTCTCGCCAATCTTACTCATCTCATGCGATATTCTATAGTAAAACCATATACGTCAATAATTTAAGAATCTCTTAGCAATCTCTTAGCAACATATAACAAATCCTATAACATCTTTTACAGATTATCCGAAAAGCACGGTTCTTAATGTGGCGCTTGTAGAAGTACATGTACCGGCAAATAGAGTTACTGAAGCCGAAGGATATTTAAACACGGGGACAATATTAAGACTGGATTTGGGCCTGGGCCTATGGGTCAGAAAAAGTATTCGTCAACCTTCATATAATTCCAACGCTACATTGCCTCATTTCAGCTGTCCAAAGTTTCTGGTATTCGAGTAAGTCGTTGACATTATTATATTTTTTTTAAAAATAAATAAATATTATTACATTGCAGTATAAAAATATGAATTCAAGACGAAGATCAAAGTCAAGTTTTCTTCAGGTTTTGAAGAACCTATGTCGTCCAAATCAATCATAAATTATGGAACTGATACATTTAAGCGGGATGCATACGTATGTTAGTGAATACTGACCAAGGCGTCCAAGAAGGGGTTTCCACAGTCCATTAAAATGTAAGCCAGATTGATAAGCACATTATCATTGCTTTAGACGAAACTTGGAACCACAACGAACCACCAATGATTAAATAATAGTCCAGCGGTATCTAGACCGAAAAGGTCCAAAACGGCCAACACATCACAGCACAGAAAATATCGCAAATGTTTCTTACAATCCATGAAATGGTAATTCGCTTATTTTCGTCACTCTGAACAAAACATGGATCCATCACAAAAAATGATTAAGAAACTTTAGAAGTAACGAGGGCTATCGATATGGAAGAAGACCGCGATGGACATGCTAGCCAACATATTACGGCTCAGATGAAACCTACAAGTGTTTTCCAAAATTCATAAAGTGTTAAAAAATTATTATTGGCTCGAGTTTTTTAACTGTGGAGGAAACAAAGATCTATCAGAAACACCATAATTATGGAACGGTAAACTTCTCCAGGGATATCGAGACCAAAAACGAAGAAAAAAGAATCTGCTAGCCAACACATTAACCCACACAAGAAACACACGTGTTTTACAAAATCCATAAAATGTTAAACTGGATTTTTTCACTCGATTTCGTAACTGTGAACGACACTTAGATCCATGACACAACACCCATAATTTGGAAACAGCAGAACCCACGAACTTCTACGGGCGTATCGCGATCGAAGCGGACCTACTAGCAATTTTATAAAAACCATACTATGTTAAACAGTATTGATTGCCTCGGTTTCGTACCTGAGGACGAAACTTGGATCCATCACAAAACAGCAAGGTTAAGAAATAGCGAATGCATCAAACTTTTTCCGGAGTATTGAGATCGAAAAAACCCAGAATAGATCGACCAGCTTTACATCAAGACACAGAAGAAAACTAGTCAATTTGTGGTGAGTGTATTGACATTTCTTTCGTAAAGCTGTCAGGAGGTTTAAATCCATGTACAACTTTTGTAGAGAAATGCAGTTTGTCGTTCGAAGTCGGCTTTAGACTAGAGGTCGCGAGCAGTTAGTACAGGAGTTATATGCTGCAGGGCTCACCAATTTAGAATACATTTCTACGTTTCTCTCCTCTAGAAATAGAGTATGTGTGAGTGCATATCGTCCCCTCAATAAAACAATAATGCCAACTATATGGGGTATAGTGTATTATAATTTTATTGAGGGCACGATATTCTATTCTATGGAGAAAGGAGGTAGCGTATTGAATTTCCAAATCCAATGTGAATTTAACTGAAGTACTAAGATTCAAGTATGAAATAAATATTCTTCCAGTTATTTAACACTAACAACACTCAGAGTGGAAATTCCACTTCATAGAATTGACTTTGACGTTTTCCTCCCGCAATGTTAAATATTTATGCATGAACATGAATCCATATCTCTTGCATTGCCCTTTTGATGCGAAACCATTTTCAAATTGACAATTTTCCTTTTTTTGTTTTTGGCATTTTGCAATTAAAGCCAACCGGATTGGATGATTTAAATGGGAGTTGTTGGAAGGGAAGTAACACATGTCCATGTTACACTTGCTTGTAACACGATACAAATGTGTAACATCCGCAATCAATGTTGTATGTAATAGTTACACAAATACAAATATATGTATCTATGTGTGTATGTATTAAAGAATAAATGGATGTTGTGCTTAATTGCAACATCTGTATTTAATACACATTTAATTTGTTACAAGTCTTGATAGTATGCCCGTCTGTGTGTGTGTGAAAGCATAGGTACGGGACATACTGCTCTACATGGACATATCCAATGAGCATATGCATCACTGCAACCAATTCAACATCATTATGAACCTACCCATACTCTTCTCAAAGAAACTGGACGTGGTATTCGTAGTAACAGCAGATGGGACAATGAAGACATTTACGGCTTTAACCAATACATACATATCTATTTTGTATACAAACATACATATAGACATATGTGTATACATAGATATATATACGGACATGACCATAAGGGTGTCCGCACCATCATTGATACAATGTGAAAAATATATATGAACAGCCACTGGTGCTTGAATTACGATCTGATGGATTCGAATTGGTTGAGTCTCATCTGACGTCTATACAGCAAGGACATTAATCGTTTTGCATTTAAATTAAACACAGAACAATTGACATATTAGGCTGAAAATATTCCTGGAGTAGTACATGGAACTGATGTTCGGACGAGCTGCATGAGCATGCGACCCACTCTTTGGAGTTTTTAAATCAATTGCGATTTGTTTGTACTGATTAACATGATAACTCTCAGGCATCATTCGAAATAATCGTTTTTTTTTAAATTTGTTCAAAGTATTAGACCAATTAAGTTAAGTGTCGGTTATGGAAACTATTATTCAATAAACGGGGCGACGCAAACATTGATCTCCTACCTCACCCTATTGAGACTCTATCGGAGCTTAAATTGAAAACCATATTGAAAAGTTATACGCGCAGCAAGAAATTAAATCAATTTTAGAATTAACCATGTTTTTATTACATCTTGGTATCGGTAGAAGGTTTGCTCTTCCCATCTTTTTTGCGTACCTCCCATACAATAGATCTCCACGTGGGGATTTTTGTCATAGTTGTACATCTTTCGAGAGGAGTTCCCACTGTGATTAAATTGTGTTAATGATATTTATTTCACATGTAGCCTTATAGAATTTTATTGTCCATATATTTCAGAACAATTGCCGAGAATAGTTAAGTATTTTGGATTGTTTGCTTCGTTGCGTATATGTTGTGGTGGCGCAATTCATAGCAGATTTTACAGGAAACAAAAGAACACTTATTTTTCAATTGAATTTCAATTTACATTACAAAATATTCTATTTTTACAGCAATGCTCTTTTTTCTCCAATTTTTTTTTGCAAAGCCTTCTTCACAGATAGTTGAGAGTTTTACATGATTATTACCGTGAAGGCCTGAACCTTGGAGCTCCATCACACATGGGGGTAACTACGATGTGACTACCATCTCCCCAAGGATAGCAAGGGAACCCGGAACGTTTAAGGAGCCAATTCAAGAATTCGTTGTCTACCAAAAACCTCTGCTGTACATTGGATAGTTGTAGCTGGTTGAGTTCGCAGCCCCACGCTGATTTATACAAATTTAACTATGGAGACTATGATCTTGTATGACGGCAAGTTTTATTTACTACTGCATATAAACTAATATTAATTTTTCGTTTATAGTTGAGGAGGAAAACTGTCTCAACTTGTTGAGTTTGCAACCCCACGCCTTGGAAAATTCTCCCTGCAATTTAGGTGGTAAACCATAAGCACTGCGAAACTCCGAAGGACCGTTACCAGTTGTTCACGCTTTACCAAAAATCCTAGAGGCTCCAAATTAAAGACTGCGATAAGACTACTTCCCATTCGAGACCAGCACACAATACACAAATATGATTTCTCAATGTCATGGATCATTTAAGACGATATACATATCTAGCCGGATGGCTATATGGTTCAGTTATAAGGTTGACTATTTTATCTCTGCCCTACAATGCAGTTCGTCGAGTTACTCCAAATAGAAATTCATTTCATGTCAAAAAAACGTCATTTCACCAAATTTTAAATCGAATCAAAATTTGCATAGAATAAAAATGAATGTCACTGGGGGCCAATTCCAGAGAATATGCTGAGTGGAGAACGGATTCGTACAAATTTAACTACGGAGACTATGCTGTAAGTATGACGGTATTTTTTATTTACTACTGCTTATAAATTAATTTTAATTTTTCATTTATAGTTGAGGAAAACTGCCGACGATAAAACAGCTCAATTGTCACGACAAAAACTGTCAAGGTTGAGGGAACATAGTCTGCCGAAAGAAACAAACAGCATTTGTTTCGTAAACAAATGACAAAATATTTAAAATCGTACAGCCCATGTGGAGGCGAGCTGTATTTGAGAAATATCAACCATCACATACTATTGTCAGCGACAGTTATCCACCTACTAAATGCTGGCTAATTTTTGCAGAATGATAGTAATCGCTAAGCCATGTAGAAGTTCTACTAGATAAGCATTCGTTCAGTAGATCCCCGTCTGTGACTACAAATTATGCCGTGCAAAATTCTGTTCCTTCATACAATGCTCAGGGAACTAACGTAACCTGTTATAAGATCGAAAATATGTAACATTAAAATGATGCGGAAATATTTTACCTACGACCTAGTACAGTTCATATAAGGATGCAAACTGCAATATATAAGGCCGAATATCAACCTTCAGGGCATGCAGATCGACCCACCGACAATGGCATTTTCAAGCAGTGATCCTTTGTCCAATATCGGATGGGACAGGTAATATCTGTTTGCACATCAATAGTGATCAATTCTTCTGGGATACCTAAAATCTTAAAAATTATAGATAGAAGGTCAAAATTGGACTGAAGCTATACGCCTGGAAATCCTTTCTTGGGAATACGACAACCAATTACATATTGTACTTCTTTCAATAACATTACCCCTGTATGTGATCAAGGTGCTGTTGAAGGATGCAATACACCGTGTGTAATTCAATGGGCACATACTGTATCGATGTGCCACCACAAATGTAGGAGTATGCAAGTAATTACATGAATGTATGCCAGCCATCCGTACGTAAAGCGACAGATTCAAACTAATATCATTTACTAATGTTATAAAATTGTTCTTTGTCTTGTAATGCGAAATTTTCTTGTAACTAGACATCAACACGTGCGAAGATATACTGGCGGTGAGGGTGGTATGATCTGATTGGGAAAAGGCATGAAGGTGCAGATAAAATAGGCCTTCTTCATGTACCGGCTGAATGGCATACTCCTAAAAGTAAGTCACGTTAAAAATAAATTAAAATTCTAGAAACGAAACAATAATGGCTTATTTCTTGAATTCCAGGAAAAATAATACCACATTTAAAAGTCTAACATAATTAAAAGCAAATGCAAATATGTGTGTCGATAACATCAGCATTAGGCCAACAAACTTTCAAGACTGTAAAGAGCACCGCGGCAACTACCAAAGAATGGAAGAAATACCTGGACATAATTAGGAAGTGTAAACCTTCGTAAAGAATAAGTAAACATACGCCTGCTGAAAGAAGTTCAACCAAAAGTGATACACAGGATTAAAAGTGTTATCATCAGATCGGTACTAGCTCATACGGCCCCCTGATACAGTAAAGGACGGTGAACACCAAACGTTAGCCGAAGAGGGTCTGAAAAATCATGTATTACATGATGTCTAAAACCACATACACTTCATTGAACAACTTCACCATACACTTCACTGAACCAAAACTCAGGTAAGTGCACAAACTAATAAAAATTGTGAATATTTCTGTATAAGATCAGAAATTTGAATCAAAAAAAATGGCCAGATCTTCGTACCCGTAGTTGAGCCGGGTAAGATAATCGCTTTCACTACATATCAAACTAAGATAGACATGACTTAATGGTCAACCTACAACACATCCTAGTATAGAGCCACAAACAGCAAATCGATTATATCCATCATTCCATCGATTATAAACAAGCCGTCGATAAAAGGAAAAAGTTAAACATTTATTATACACCTTTGTAGAATGATTTTGATTGACACTCTGTAGAATAGAATAAGTGACCTCTCGAACCATTCACCACCTAAAGAGGTCTCCGATAGGATGGCTGCGTATCATGTAATTATTCAACGTTCTGATGGAAATAATTTCGAAAAAATGTCTGTAGTTACTAAAACGTTTGGCAGAAGGATATTTGTACTTTCTTACATTTAGGCTTCTCAACGCAGACTCGTTATAATCTAGTGCAGTCTACTGCAGGGAAAGTATGATTCGAACTCCGTCGACTTATAAATTAATGAAAATATAGCCATGTCTCGGGTTATGCTTGGCTTCTGGTAGAAAAACATACGACGAATAGCGAGAAATATATCAGAAACTCCGTTGGTAAGACCAATTGTATGAAAATGCGAATATCATAGGAAATGATGACGGCACTTAATACCAAAACATGTTTTTTAAGCCAACTGAAGTAATATCTCGTGAAGATGACTCTGAAATCTGCATCGATGCAGAATAGGCGGGATCAGAACAACATTTTTTTCGTCTCTCTATTTGGTGTCGGAAGGAATATCAGCTCAATGCAGACGAGGCGCCGTTTCTACAAAAATTTGATTGGTCCTCGCAAACGTGTCATTAAATTCACTTCTCAGTTCTATGCTTTTCTCCTCCATCTTTTCTCATAGGCGTATCGCACTCTAATCTTACCGAAGTATTTGTCATCTTCAGATCAATTTAATTTAATTTGAATTTAGTAGTGTAATTTGCCTGATCTCTATAGAGAAGACAATACCAGTCATTGCAAGGTGCGCATGACGAGAAATACATTTGTTAAAGTTTGAATGGTGCAAAAATATGTTTCACACAATTATATTTGGCATTGTGAGACAGCTCTTTGGGAGAACAGAAAGTGTTAAAGAAATGTTGTTTTGAATTAGTTTATTGAACTGATTGATATTACAAATTGTTTAGTGGAAATAAACTCAGCTGCTTGTAATAACAATATAAATATAGCAAAGTACATAAATACAAAGTAGATGAGAAATGTTCATTCGTGCTCAACAAGAAATGCGCATAATGATCGAATATTTGTGAAATGTGAACCTAATTTACGACTGATTACCCTATTAAGATTATGATATATATTCTTGTAAGGATATCGTAACCAAGCGTGATGTTACTGATGGTTACCTTCAGGCTTCATGGAGGTACTATGGTGTATTCCTTAATGTCGACTGAATCTTCAATAAAATACCGAGCATGTCTCGAACAGTTTGTGTATGCTGCCTGCTTGATAGCAGCCATTGGTTTACATTTGCCTAATAATCCATGAATCCCTCCAGTGTTTTGGTCAGAAGTGATCGTTTCAAAATCCTTTGGCTTGTAGGTCACAAAATTCTTTATTCCCGCATTATATGCTTGCGTGAGTCTCCCGTTGGCCCGAAAGTTTTCATATCAAAAAGGTCTCCAGCGACCTTCTTACAAACAGAAGGGTTCAATTGTAGACATTTTCAATTTCCAAGGAAATAATGAGGGCCGACGTTTGCAGTAATTTGACCATTTGTCTTGTTCGAAGAATTCCGATCTTTCATTTTACGCATTAGAAAGACGCACATGCAGGCATGTTCCTTTAATCGAACATAATTTTAAGGCCCAGATATCAACCCAAACACCGATATGAACATGCCTGTGTGTTTGTGTGCGAGTCGGCATTAGATTCGATTACAAATACAAGTGTAGACATGTGCTAATGATGCGGCCCTTATACACACGGACATAGGCTCACACACACATACGTACGTATGAATGGATGTAGGTTGTAACCACAAACATGCTGAAACACACAGCCAACATACATACATGTGAGCTCATTCATCCATACGTATCTGTACGAGCGGACATGTCGGTCCAGTTATAAAGAATTTAACTTCTAAAATGGAAATATTCATTCATTTCGGGTCATTTGGCCAGTTAACAGTGTTTCGAATGCGGAAAAACGTGGGGTAATCGTTTTAGATGCTTAATGGAGAGATGGTCTGCAGATATTGAATTTCACAAGATTTGACAATTTTATTTTTGCAATTGCCATTTTGCCGATTAGAAAATACAGAAATAAACTTGCTTTAACATCACTGTGTGCACTGTCATTGCGTCTACTCAGTGTTGTTGTAAAAGTGTGTACAAGGATGTGTCAATAATTTCTGCACTCTCTATGTGTACTTACCACAATTGGGTTTGCCTCGGGTACGGGTATTGGCAAATTCAACGCCATGCTTATCCACACACCAGCAGACTCCAACGGAATTGTGGCATTGGGTGGGCTTATAGAAACCTTGAACATCGCAGTCGGGTGCATAGGCTCCTATTTGGATATTTCATTTCGATTAGACAGAGAGACAAAGAGAGAGATAAAAATAAAATTGAAAATTTATTGTTGTTAATGAACGATATAAAAAAAGAAAGCATTGTGCAATTAAACATTGTCATAAATGAATGTATGTAGAGTAGAGTACGGTATATAACGTTTCATAAGAAAAAAGTTTTGAAGCAAAAGCTGAATGGAAATTTTGTAAAGTTAACAATTATGGGAAAATATATATGATAGTTCTTCAAAAGTAGCAAAACTTAAACCGACAAAAAAATTAATCATTTCCAATTGTTAACAATTGAAATAAAAGAGTTTCGAAAAAATTAAAGAAATACCATAAACAATTAAACTATAATTAGAGGATTTCAAGTAAAGCATAAGAATTATTTGAATTTAACTAAGTTTTGTGTGTAGTAAAACTGTGTGTATATGTGTGGGCATATGATTTAATACGATTTTTTTTTGAGATTTTCAGAACAATTGTAGAAGAAGATGTGTAGAATAAAATACTGGTGTATAGTTATATATTTGAAAATTAAAAGCTAAAAGAAAACTTGTTCATAAACTAAAATTCAAGCAGTTGTTCTCAATTCAAAAACTATAGATTTGTAGATAATTTGTATGCATTTGTAAGTTTCCTGCTGCAATGATTTGTACTATTTATTTTGTTACTAAACTAAACTATGCACTATGATTCAACCTATATATGTAGTATATATGATTTAACCTATAACATATCAGTCGATTATTCTAAAATGTACTTAGTTTTAGTAAACGAAAAAAAAATCAAGTTGGTGGTTTGTCAGATTTGTATGGCCCTGATATTTAGACGAAGAATATAAATCAATCACGGTGACTGAATGGACATTATCACAAAAATCCATATCAAGGAACCATGAGGTCCAAAAATAGATTTCTCTTGCCATGTCCTGACAATCGTGCGATTGTCAAATCATGCGATTTGCGAATTGCCAATAAATTTTCTGGCTGTCATACACTTCATGCGTTTTACCCCTTTATCAAATTTCAGAAAAAGAAGAAGAACTTTTGCGCCAGAAACATTAAAATTTTTTTAAATATGGGAAAAAAATATTAAATTGTATAAATTCATCGTTTTTTGATGCTTTTATAATAAATTCAAAGCAAAAAATATGAGTTCATCGGGTAGAAAGTTGGCGATCTCTGTGACACCAATTTTGCGATTTCAAATCACATTTTAACGTTTTAACCAAATGCGATTGTGAGGACATGGCGATATTTGTTGACCTTTAACTAGTATTAGTAATTCTTTATTTAATACAATTCATTTGTCATAAAAACAAATTTTAGAAATCATATAAATAATTTAAAGGATATAGAAAAGGTTTTGTGACTTTAATAATTAAATTCATTTACTAATAGTTTACAAAATGCCTTTTACATTGACCATCGAAAGCTTCGACTAAATCTTCTTCCGAGCAGGACACCTTCCACTAAATTTTTTCCAATTTCAACTTGAAATTAGGTTTCCCACATTTATCTGGTATTAATTTTGGGTGATAGACTCTTGAAACTGTAGACGAGAAATCATATAAACAAATTGTGATTTTTATCTCACATAAATTTAGCGAATTTTCCAAAATATCATTCAGCTAAAAACATCTGTTATTGTGTTTTGATGAGAGCTGCAAGAACATCGTCACTTGTGTCCGTTCTGAGGAGCGTACGTGGGATTTAGCGACGTTAAATTGTCGACTTATAGCGAGTGGGAAGGCACAACTTCAAATTATAAAGGGTTTTCCAACAAGAAGTGTTATTTTGAATCACCCTGTATTTCGGTAGCTGTCACTTTTGAAGCGTTTAGTCTTTGGCATTTGACAAGTAGAAACTACGCCATAACTTAAAATGGAACGATACACGTTTCAACAACGCATTGAAATTATTAAAATTCCCTAAAAAAATGGTGAAAATATTGCAATCATTTGACTGATGTTGTTTTTCATTATAACTCTTTATTATGAAATAAAAATCTGATCATTTATCTCAAAAAATGTCACTTTTCTTTGAATACCAAAATAACATCTCTTGTTGGAAAACCCTGTAGATTGTCGGCGACTTTTTCTCTTTTCATTTGTCTGTAGCTGTATGAAAGTATTGTGTAGGGTCTTGAATATCGTAATCGGCTAATCAAATCAGATCAACCACTAAATGCTTGACTTTCATTGCGACTTTCTAAAACGTAAAACTAAATTTTTTACAGCTTCTCTAAAGAATACACTGGGCTGTAAGAGCTTGCCTAATATTGAAGCCAAACAATTAAATAAAACACAAATGAAAGCTTTAATATTTGATAAAACTGATAAAGCTAACAAACGCCAATTGTGTTCCTTCCAAGTAGACATTTTTGAAACTTTTGACTCAACCAAGAGATGCAGTCGTGGAGTATTTTGAAAATAAGTCCCTGTGAATATTATCCAATTTAGGGGATATTTATGTTTTGGTGTAGTTGGTTAATATTTTATCAAAAAACAAATGTTAGAAATTCCTCACTTACTGCCTGTTTTCATAAAAGCGAATTTGTTCGTTCGTTAGAAATTGTTAAAATTCAAGGCGCAATAAAATGGATTTTTATCACACTTTCAGCCACTGGCAAAAAAAAGGAGGAAGAAAAGGAGGACCAAAGGGGGAGTACTAACTGGACCCAGCCTTCAAGTACAGGTAGAGAATCCGATTCTGACTCCGAATCAAACGAAAACATTAACATTACTGTCTTAGCTAACTCCATAGATGACGAGGTCAGCAAGATGGTAGAAGAAGTAAACGACTGTATGGCACAGCTCTCGACAAAAAAGAAGAAGCTATCAGGGGCACAACGACGTAAGTTGAAGAAGATGAACCGGGATAGCAAACAGGCTAAAGTGCAGGATGCTCAAAAGGAGCCATCTGAAACTCCTTCCACCTCCTCGGAAGCTGGAAAGAGGGTCAGATCTCCCGAAGAGCAGAACACTGCGAAACCGCCGAAAAAGAAAAAGAGCTCTCCGCTCTCAAGTAAATTGGTGAGACCAAGTCAAACCCCCCACAAAAGAGACACTAGTCTGTATCTTTGTGGAAAGGGCGACAACAAAGTCAATCCAACTACAAAGAGAGCGAGCGCAGCAACGGAGTCCTCCGAGAAGACTGGGGCACCCGAAAGGGTATCCCGATCGACACGGAAGAGGAAGTTGACTGCTGAAAAAGGTAAGAAGCCACCGTCATATGCTAAAGTAGCGCGGAAGCACAACAGAGACGAACTCTGCTACGCAGTGATCGATATCCGTTCAGCATCCGGCAAAATCCCCAAAGACCAGCACAACAAAGTTGAGGACCTGGTTAACAACCAAATTGTGGAGCACGCCCTAAACATCGAGGACGGGCCCCCAATTCAAATAATGAGCTGCGAGTTCAAAGGGGACATCTTGATGTTGAGGATGGCATCAACAGCTTGCGTAGAGACCCTCAATGAACTCGTGGATACGATCCCCTCTCCCTGGGAAGGCGCCAAGCTGAAACTGGTGAGGATGAGGGACATCCCTAAGCTCACTAAAGCGACCGTGTACGTCAAAGGATGGGGCAGCGACTTCACAACAGAACGCATGCTCAAACTCTTTGGCCACCAGAATAAGGGACTGGACGTAAAGAGGTGGGAAGTCTTCCACAGGGAGAGCGACAGCAATGGCACTCTCCTTGTGGTGGGCTTGGATCAACTCTCCATGTCCAGCCTGGCCAAGACGAAGGGCATGGCTTTCTACGTGTCGAAAGCTGTCTTCTTC
Organism: Hydrotaea cyrtoneurina; assembly: GCA_958296145.1. Lineage (NCBI taxonomy): Eukaryota > Metazoa > Arthropoda > Insecta > Diptera > Muscidae > Hydrotaea > Hydrotaea cyrtoneurina. Next base: position 107,816,894 of record OY282512.1, read on the forward strand.
AAAATCGGTAAGGCCAGGGTCGGCGCTGAAGACCCTGAAAACGAGCCTACAGGACACAGAGACTGCGACGAAGAGAAGCGCCCAGCGCAGTCCAAGAATGAAGAGGGAGCCGAATCCATCTCCGACTCCCAAGAAGCCCGTTTACTGGAGGACCTATGATTGAGGTCATCCAGATAAACCTCCATCGGAGCGAAACGGCAACAAACGCTTTGATGGAAAAGATAAATAAAGGTAAGACTCATATCGCTTTGATCCAGGAACCATGGACGATTCGAAACAAGGTTACTGGATTGAACCATGTCAACTACCAACTATTCTATGCAAATACGGGAACTAGACCAAGGACCTGTATCATATGCCACAAAAACTTATGTTATCTTTTCTCTCCAGAGTTGTCAACATCGGATGCAACAGTACTGAAACAGGGGAATGGAAACGTATACCTTGCGTCAGTATATCTGCCATTCGACTCACCGACATTACCACCTACGTCGGAACTACAACGCCTTGTGAGGAGAGCCAAACAAACAGGTAACGAAGTACTAGTAGGTTGCGATGCTAACTCTCACCACGTTGCGTGGGGTAGTACTAACATTAATAAACGGGGACAAGCCCTAGTAGAATTTTTGAATATTAACGACCTAATACCTCTTAACATAGGAAACACTGCTACCTTTGTTAATAAAATTAGGGAAGAAGTATTAGATATAACAATATGTTCAGAAAATCTTATAGACGAAATACAGGAGTGGAGGGTCTCTAGAGAACATTCCTTTTCTGACCATCGTTACATAAGATTTAAGATAGCAAGGCCACCGCCAAACCCAATAAACTTTCGAAATAAGGCCAAAACGAAATGGGCAAAATTCGCGAAGTTAATTAGAGAAAGACTAGGGCATGAAGAGTATGAGTGCCTAAGTGTTGAAGACATCGACAACAAGGTTGATAACATTACGGAGATTCTAGTGAAGTCATTCGAAGATAGCTGTCCACTTCGAGAAAGGAAATCAGCCCAAGAAAAACCCTGGATGACAGGGGAGATTCGCAACATTGGGAAAGAGGTCCGAAGACTTTTCAATAGGGCACGCCGTAAAAAATCTCCGGTATACTGGGACGACTACCATAGAAGACTCAGAGAATACAACAAAATTACAAGAACTGCAAAACGAAACTCCTGGAGGCTATTCTGCGAACAGGTGGATAGCGTTAACGATGTTTCAAAAATAAAAAAGTTCCTTTCAAAAACCCACACCCAAACCGAAACAATGGTAGATGATGTGGGTAGACGAATAGAATCAACTGAAGAAATGGTAAGACTTTTGATGAACACTCATTTTCCCCAAGGGATGGCGGGACACACAGAGATACCGATTCGTAGGGATAATGAAGTTCAACAAAGTTTTATCATTACAGACCATATGGTCAAAGAGGCCTTAAAGAGCTTCTCACCATTTAAGGCATCAGGACCTGATGGAATCTTTCCGGCACTACTACAGATGGAGGCTCACTACATGTCAACTCATCTAGCCGTTATTTTCACAGCATGCCTAAAATTCTCATACACGCCGAAAGCCTGGCAGGAGGCAAGAGTTGTTTTCATACCCAAACCAGGCAAGGCAAGTTATGCAACACCTAAGGCTTATCGACCAATAAGCCTAACATCTTTCTTACTCAAAACCATGGAGCGCATAGTGGATACCATGATCAAAAGTAAGATTCCAAGCGAAATGCTAAAATTTAAACAACATGCATACGTTAAAGGACGGTCAGTGGACACCGCCCTACACGAGGTAGTGCAAAACATAGAAGAATCCTTCAATGGGAAAATGTACACACTTGCGGTATGCATTGACATTGAAGGAGCGTTCAATAATGTACAGACCAACACACTAATTCAATCCTTAGACCAGTTCGAGGTGGACCGGGCTCTCCGAGACTGGATAAGCCACATGCTAAGGAATAGATGGATTAACTGTGGGTCTCACGAAATACAAATAAGAGACAAAGTATCACAGGGAACACCACAAGGAGGTATTTTATCACCACTCCTATGGGTTACCACTATTAACAGTCTCCTGAGGATCCTAACTGACGAAGGACTTAAACCAGTCTGCTATGCAGACGACGTTATAATACTTCTGAGGGGCCAGAATCCAAACCAACTTTGCAGAAGGGCCGAAACTGCCCTAAAACTTGCATATGACTGGGCTCGACCAAGAGGTCTAAATGTAAACCCAGACAAAACTGAAATATGTCTGTTTACAAGGAAAACAAAGATTGGTCCATATATAGACCCATCTTTCCTTAACAAAACAATTTCAATATCAGACAAGGTTAAATACTTAGGTGTAATCTTGGACAGAAAACTAAATTGGAAGTACCACATGGAAGAACGAGCAAACAAAGCTCACAGATGCTGGTCTTTATGTAGAAGAGCTATAGGCTCAAAATGGGGCCTCAATCCAACGATGACACACTGGCTCTACAAAAGCGTAATTAGACCTGTTCTAACTTATGCATCAGTAGTATGGTGGACATCGATGGAAAAGAAGTGCAACATAAAAATATTACAAAAGGTCCAACGTATGTGTTGCCTCGGCATAAGCGGAGCAATGAGGACCACATCTAATAGGGCTTTAGAGACTATCTTAAATGTCCCACCAATAGAAATACAGATTAAATATGAAGCCGCCCTCACAGCAATGAGACTCAAAGCAATGGGCGAATGGATCGAAACTGATCACAGGTCATATCATCAAAAAATAGTTGAGGTAGTCGAAGGGAATTTAACTGACATAACATCAGCACCCGATAGAATACCCGAAACGTCAATAGTTGTTGAGTGTGAGACCCTAATACCAGACAGACAATCTTGGATTGATGGAACCCTAGCGCAGACACCAACTGGAAACTGCGGTTATACAGACGGTTCGAAACTAGGGGAAAGGACGGGGCTGGGACTTTATATCGAAGAACCGGAAACCGAACTTTTATTTCGCCTACCAGACCATAACACGGTCCTACAGGCGGAAATCCGAGCAATCACAGAGTGTGTGACCTGGTTTAGCGCTAACACAAGACCAACCAACGTAAATATCTTTACAGATAGCAAATTGGCTATCAAGGCAATAACGACTAAAACGGTTAAATCAAGGACAGTTTTAGATTGTAAAATGGCTATTAACTCTTACTCAAGACATGGCACAATACGCCTTATATGGGTGCCTGGTCATCACGGGGTAAGAGGAAACGAGAAAGCCAATACCTTGGCTCAACGAGCCAGGGAGTTGCAAACAATAAATTTAGAGAACGCGAAACCATTCGGAGCTACGCGTTCTGAGCTAAAAAGATGGGCGGCAGACGCCCATATCACACTATGGAATAGTGAAACTATTGGGAAAACGACAAGAATCTTGTGGGGTGAACCAAACGAGGATAAAACCAAAACATTGCTGAAACTGAGCAAAACAGAAACTAGTAAGATCATGGGCATTCTAACAGGGCACATAGGCTTACAATCGCATCTACACAAAATAGGAGTTGTAGACAATAGCGTATGTAGGGCATGCGGAGAGGATGACGAAACTTTGGAACATTTCCTCTGTCACTGCCCAGCGTTCGCAAACAATAGATCCCGTTTCTTGGGAAATGACACTTTAACAGACTTGACCCATCTCAGGGGCGCAGACTGGAAAACAATTAAAGATTATGTCAACAGTACAGAGTTCTTAAAATAACTTCTCAAGACCTTTTTATGTACAGTTTAGAGCGCACAACAAGCCGAATACTGGCTTAGGTGTATGTCTAAGGACATGAGGCGGAGAAAAACCGCCTCCTCTTCTCAACCTAACCTAACCTAACCTATCACTCTTAAGTGCTTATTATTTTTGGGATTGATTGTGTTCCATATGTCGACATCTAACATATATCTGAAAAACAGAATTGAATAATGTCTGAAACCCATTTTATAACGCTTGCAATATTGACGATTTGTAACGAACGAACAAATTCGTTTTATGGAAACAGGCAGTTAAACTTGAAAATTGTAAATTTTGGTACTTTTGTGGAATGTAAGAAAATCGGAAATTATTTATATTTGAAATTTCAATTATTCTAAAAATACCCTACCAACTGCACCTCATTGTGAATACTTCTAGGCTGTCTATGGAATGCCCATTTTATTCCTTTTCAAATATATATTTTTTTAAAATTAATAAATCATTAATAAAATGGAGTATGTTTACATAACATGTGAAAATACTGTTTTCCAGAAACACCTGCCGTAGCCTTTCTCTTTTTGTAGTTTTGTTATAGAAAAAAAACCACTGAATTGAAATCAAACATCATACTCGGCGTTTAGATATTTCAACATATTAGTTTTTTTTGCGCTGTTGTTGTATGGTTGTTTTTTTTTGTTGTTGGTATTTATTTTGTTTTTGAGTAAAAGAAATTAAAATGTCCACCTGTACCTATCTCACCTGCAAAATCGCCAGCGATTCTTCGTCGTACCGCAGCACAGGGACGATCTGTCTTCTCAAAGCAACGGCACCATTCGCGGGTATTTATCGAATTATCCTGATCCAGATCGCAGGTATCGATGAAGGGCTTGATGCAGCGTTCATTCTGATCGTGCTCCAGATCGTACATCTCTTGCAGCGACAAGTAACCGTCATTGTTCAGATCCAAATGGCCAAACATCCATTTGGCTTCGGTTTTGCAGGCGGGTGGGAAATGTGCCTTCGATTTCTGACTGTGCTGGCGGCGTTTCTTGCTGTCGGCCATAATAACGGAGAACCAGTCCAGTAGGCGATTGCCAATGGCAGTCAGCTGCTGGGGTTTACATTCGGGCGATTTGGATGGATAGCCTGTGGTGCGGAATGACCGACATAATTGTGAGCCCCTTATTGTCTGATAGAAATGTTAATGCCGGATTACTTACCGTTGTTGATGTTGTTGTTCTTTTGATATTTCTGGGGTTTCTCTACAACCTCATTGTAGCCACGGATCTTGTGTTTATCCTCCTGATACTGTTGATTATCCTGAAAGGGGTTAACATTAAAAATGTAAATTTCAAGCAAAAAAAAAAAATATTAAAAATTTGGAGAGACCATATTAATTGAAAGTATTGAGTATCGTGAAATTAAAGTGTCCATTTTGACACTGCTTCCATGTGTTCAACCTCTTCCACTTAGACGATTTTGTCTACTTTTATACGGACAAAATATGTATAGGTTTTCCAAGTCTAGTTTATATTTCTCTTTGAAAATAATTTTGCGTGTGGTTTTGAAAGAATTGGCGTACTCTGGTTATCAAGTGAGTTTGAAATTTTTATATAAAGGGTTATCCATTTCGTGGTTTCAAAAGTATTGGGCTGGAATTCGACAGCTGTCAAACTAAGTTGTTAAACTAATTTTTGTTCTTTTCAGTTGGAAGTCTGACATTGACGAATATGGATCGCTTAACTATCACACAATGCGTACAAATTATGAAAACCTACTACAAAAACGGGGATTCTGGCACAGCCACATATCGTGCTTTAATGGGGAGAGATTATGGTTTAGGGTTATGAAGCACATTTCTCACTCGGTGGGTGTGTTAATAAACAAAATTGTCGTATTTGGGGTTGTGAGAATCCTCAAGTAATTGAAGAGACGGCAATTACATCCACAAAAAGTCACTGTTTGGTGCGCTCTTTGGCCCCAGAGTGAGATTGGACCTTACTTCTTCGAAAACGACAAGGGAACGACTGTCACCGTCAATTCGGAGGGATATGGTCGTATGATAACCGACTTTTTTTTGCCAGCTATTGAAGAATACGACTTGGAGTGTATGTGGTTTCAACAAGACGGTGCCACATGCCCCACAACTCGAGCGAATATGGGTTTATTGCAATAGACATTTTCTGGCCGCGTAATTTCTCGTCGTGGCGAAATCAACTGGCCACCAAGATCATGCGATTTGACACCATTAGACTTTTTTTGTAGGGCGACGCGAAGGACTGTGTTTATGCAGATAAACCTTTAACTCTTGAGCACCTAAGAACTAACATTCGTCAAGTTATGACTGAGATACCGCCCAATATGTGCCAATAGTGGTCCAAAATTACCTCAAAATAATCAGTGCTTTCAACACTTCGCGTGATGGTCATTTAAATGCTGTAGTGTTTCACACAAAAAGAAATATCATGAATAAAAAATGTTTTTTACGTTTATTTTTTTAAAAAGCAAAATGGATAACCCTTTACATTTCATTGAGGTCTTCCTTTCGTACGTACGTATGTGTAATAAAATTTTAGCTAAACAAATATATCCCATATTGTTTTTAAATATAAACGAAATGTTCATATCGCTTTTTAAGTAAATCGGCCTTTTCGAAATTTCATCATTGTTTTGTATTTGATCAGTTTTTGCAGATGCTCATTAAATGCATCAGACTTTCTGGCACTCCGTCTCTTTTACGCACTTTCGTCTACATATGTTTGATTGTTGACTTTTAGAACATCTGACACTTGCAGTGTTGCCATACATTGAATTTTCGAATATGCTGCGCACCACATGTACTCCAGGAATTGCATTCCGAAAAGTTACAATAATATTTTTTCAGTTTTTACTAGGCAAACTCAAGTACATACTTATCTAGATCATACTTAATCTCTATCTCCCAAATTAACCTGAATTCTTATCTTCCTAGGGAGAAGTGAGCTGACATTTACCAAGCATAAAGCAGTTACACTCGGCCCTATAACCTACATCTGGATAATATGCCCGTGGAATTTTCGAATACTTATCGGAGAAAGTGCTACCATGTAACTGATGCATATCGTCGACAACAATACAAGGCTGACATCACAGCAAATGTAATGAAGAGGATAGAAAGAAATTGTTCAACAGCTGCCAAGCCATAACAACAACACTTTTCTTCGACATTGTCCAATATGACCAGCGAAATCATCTTTTATTGGAAAAGGTACCCTCCCCGCAAACACCAGCGTAATTGGAATGGGACTGACTGATTTCACCGCAGCCCTTAATACGTTACAGGTTCAAGTTTATTTCCCAATAGTTTTTTTTTTTACATTTAATAATTTTTGTTTTGTTGCTCTTTTTTTACAGATGTCAAATAGAAAGTATACAATTTACCAATATGGGTTAAACTACGGGTACTTAGGAAATCATAGAAATAGCACATGACTGTCATCAGATCATCGAAACACCAAAAAGGTAATAATGTGGTAGACGAACCATTATTCATTCGTATCATTTTCTAGTGCCAGCCGAAGACCCATCGAGATTTAGCAGAAAACAGCGAAAAACTGAATACACAGCCAGTAAATTTCACCAAGAACAACTCTCTCCTATTGAGACTCCCTGATCTTCAGAGTTAGCAGTATTTAAGTTAAATATACATCGAAAAGAATTGGCACCAAGTTGGGCAAACGAATGAATGCATGAACTGGCGACATCGACGTAGTCGCGCGCATCTGACTACACTCACCGTTTTGTGCAATTGGATAAATAGCTTCGGCTCTTCAATGTTTCCTGCGAGAAATGCAAATCGAAGAAGAACTTAATTAGATTGGAATAACCAAAGAGATGAGACGTTCACAGCCCTCAATATTCCAGAAATTCTACTGTAATGTAAGTACTATTGAAACTGTTATCCTTTTAACATATTTGATCTTTTGTTTTGTTTGATCGAAAATTATTTTTCTATATTTAACAAAGTATTTTAATATGCACTTGATATTTCAAGTCCATTGCAGAACCCTTACAGTAACTTTCACTTAATGACCTTCATGCTTAATTATCTTTCGCGCTCCATCTCGCAATCAGCATTAACTTTGCACCTTTTTCTTTACCAAAAAAAAAAATTAACTAAACCAAACCCAAAAAATTGTCCACGGAATGAATTCTACTTTCTTTCATTCGCATCATTAGCAGATAAATAAACCTTAAAGTCGGTTTAAAATTTTATAGAGATTCTACTTTTCTGAAAAGAAAAAGAAAAGCAAAATATAAAATATATAACTATCCAAATGATGCAATTAAACGGGGTCGTTTAATTATTTATATAATTTTCAAAGGGCTGCTGAAATTACTGAACATAAAGGGTTATCCATTTTGCTTTTTAAAAGTAAACTAAACACATAAAATATTTTTTTGATCATGATATTTCTTTTTTATTATAATGTTTGAACGTTGACATTATGTGTGAAGCACTACAGCATTTAAATGACCACCACGCGAAGTGTTGAAAGCACTGATTCTTTTGGGCCATTTTTTGGCACATATTGGGCGGTATCTCAGCCATAACTTGACGAATGTTGGTTCTTGTTGGTGCTCAAGAGTTAAAGGTTTATCTGCATAAACACCGTCCTTCGCGTAGCCCCACAAAAAAAAGTCTAATGGTGTGAAAGGGCATGATCTTAGTGGCCAGTTGATTTCGCCACGACGAGAATTTACTCGGCCAGAAAATGTCTCTTGCAATAAAGCCATATTCGCTCGAGTTGTGTGGCACCGTCTTGTTGAAACCACATATTCTCTAAGTGGTATTCTTCAATAGCTGGGGGAAAAAAGTCGCTTATCATACGACCATAACGCTCCGAATTAATGGTGACAGTCGTTTCCGCGTCCTTTTCGAAGAACTAAGGTCCAATCTCACTCTCGAGCCAAAGAGCGCACCAAACAGTGACTTTTTGTGTATGTAATTGCCGTCTCTTCAATTACTTGAGGATTCTCAGAAGCCCAAATACGACAATTTTGTTTATTAACATACCCACCGAGTTAGAAATGTGCTTCATAACCATAAACCATAATATCTCCCCATTAAAGCACGAGGCTGTGGCTGTGCCAGAATCACCATTTTTGTAGTAGTTTTTAATAATTCTTACGCGTTGCGTGATAGTAAAGCGATCCATATTCGTCAATGTCAGACTTCCAACTGAAGAGAACAAAAATTAGTTTAACAACTTAGTTTGACAGATGTCGAATTCCAGCCCTATACCACGAAATGGATAACCCTATAGTATGCACATATCTATATTCATATCTATTTATATTACATATGTATTTGTATAGATTTTTTTCATGTTTGAAATTTAATGTGAATTGTAAATATTTTCTTCTGTAAGGATGTATTTTTATTGTCGAATTGATTTTCATTTGATAGAATTTTCATATCGTTTATTTTGTATTTATTTCTACATTAATTGTTTTTGTAGCATTCGTTGAAAAAATATGATATTTTGTTAGCGATTGTTCGCAATCGCTTGGGATGGTGTTCATTTCTCTGTCAAGTGTTTCTTTGTCAGTAGACACGGCCCATTTTTTAGTCGTACTGTCTGTTTCCGTAAAACGAATTTCTTCGTTCGTTACAAATTGTCAAAATTGAAGGGATATTTGTCAGTAGTATGCCCATATCTAAGATATATCTGAAAACCAGAATTGAATAATGTCTGAAGCCCATTATTGATGATTTGTAACGAACGAACAAAATCGTTGTATGGAAAAAGACAGTAACACAGATCTCGGTAGCTTGGATTTAAGGTTTTTATGTTTAATATAATTTTGAATTTGAAATAGTTTCGTTCTGGTTATTATTCATCCATTTCATCCAGTCATTCCAAAGCCCATATACCTATTTCTTGATCCAGTGATTAAGGTCACAATACTGAAATTTAATTCCCGAGTCAATATTCAATTCAGTAGTTTATGTGCATTCTTGTTTCCACATTTACCTACGTGAAAAGGAATCCTCATAAATAGAATTTCTTGATTAGACTTATTTAGCGGTGTGGATCTCAATTGATGAATAATTGTGTATCTAAATCGCCCAAACAATTTTTACTATCTAATAAAATAATAATTTTCTGACTAGGATAATTATATCTTGTGTGCTTCACGCTTGTCCTAATTGTTAATAATTCAGACTGGAAAATAAAGTAAATTTCCTCGCCAATTGGTATACATATTTGTTTTTGGCAACGTAACCCTCCTTGCAGCAGAAAGAACCCCATGCCATCATACACCTCTAACAACCACAAGCTGAATATCATATTGAAGAACACTCCAACCTGGGTATTGTGAAAGATTCATTCCGGGCAAACTTAATTCCGATTTTACAAAAATATTTTTCACTTCCTGATGATGTTCTTCAAAGAAGAACGAAATATTGGAAAAACAAATTAAATAAAATACATTTTTTATTAATAATTCCTCAACTCGAGTTTGAACTCATTAAAAATTCTTTATTCGATATCATTGAAAAAGGTCGATTCAAAATATTGAACATTAAATTTTTCACTTCTTTTTCCGTATACTCCAACTATGTTTTCCTCATACTGCAAATGTTTAAGCCAAAACCTGCTCAAATCCTTTTGTCAGCCTCTTGGGCGTAAACTCTATCCACCTCCCATTTCGTTTAGCAATTACTTTAAATGGCTAATGCCTCTGTGCTCATGATGTCTAAATACTAAATATTTCAGTAAATCCTAATCTATTTAAACATTTAAATTACATTTAAATTATAATTTCGGATTATTGCCGAAGAAAATAAACTACGGTGGAGGCGGGTGGGATTTTCCAAGCACATTTACAGTACACATGGTTTATGGTTTAATTGTATCCATGTTCATGTTCATTGGCCCAATTCACACGGGATTAATTGTTCTGGTCTAACATGGCAGCTTGTAGGCATTTTCGGTGAGGAGAGTCGTTTTTGGTTGGATTAATTTTTCATCCAGCTACAGACCCGCATTACCAGAACAAAACTAATACATGCACACAAAACAAACGTGAAATAAATAAAGAAAATACTAACACACACAAAGCCGTGTATACGTATACAATTTTAGTCAGATTAATTAGTCTCGTGTGTTTTGGAAAAAACAAAAGTTGTTCGGACTAAAAATTATTCCCGTGTGAATTGGGCCATTTAGACAAACGTAGGGACGGACATGGACTGTCATGTTTTTCTGCACACTAAACACCCATTAGTTTCATTATTTACAGAGGAAGACAGAAGACAATAAAGGCAACTCAACCCGCATGTACCACTGGCAGCTACACTTGAACATTCGTGTCTACAATTTCAACAAATGTATCTGTGTGTAAATAATATATTTATATAGCATAGAAATTTGTTAGGGTGTCCAGGTTAGGTTAGGTTGAAACGAACGATCAATCGAATGATCGTCTCATAGCGTTGACATACACTTTGGCCAGCAAATCGGCCTGTTGTGTGCTCCTGATTTTCTTCTTCAGATTCCCTGCCCCTTTTGTTTACGTTACGAATTCGGTCCCTTCTATAAAGTTTCTTAAGTTCCTTATGTCCATTCCTTTGACGACCGACAGGTCATCTAAGGTATCCCCTCCTAATTGGATTTTTCTTGTTCTGCGAGACAGAGGGGCACTGGCACAGGTAGTGTTCCGCCGTCATGGCGTCCCTATGCCGTATATTCGGAAAATTCTAACCTAAAAAGGTGTGCCCTTCAGCTAGAGTGTCCTGTGACGACCCCAACTAGCTTGCTCAACTGATTTTTGTTAAACCCTAGTATTCTCCTTGTTTTCTTGTAATCGAGATTGCTCCAGGTTTCCTTACTCAACTCCTTCTTTTGTCTCCAGAAAAGGTTTAGACACGGAGTTTTTAACAAGAGGTGTCAGAAAAGTTACCGTATTTTGGTTCAGCGTATTTGGTTCAGGCAGCGTATTTTGGTTCAGAAAAATAAGAAGCGTGCATTCAGCTGAATGTTTTTGAAGAAAAAAAATATTAATAGTTTAAACATTAGGTAAATTTTACTAAAAATCGAGCTTGAGTTCAGACTATGACACATTCTTGACCCTTTGATGAGTAAGAAGGTCCTGTTTTTCTTATTTTTGTACAGTTCAGGGGATTCCACATATTTCTAATCACAAACCCCAGTGCCGGCCTTGATATGGAGAAGAACATTCCAGTTACTGTGAGCTGGCAAAAAAAGTTTTTTTAATTCAGACACGTCGGTTTATTCGATGTAGTCATTTCCTTCTGTGTTGGCAAATATACCAAATGTCATCTTCGACCTCATTTAGTTTAGAGGGCGCTTAACCCTTTAACCATAGCTAACAGCCATTTCTAATGATTTCAGTGCTTTTTATATACATATTTTTACAAATGTTCGCTCCTGTCCTGTCTTTCTCTTCTGAATGAAAGACCAACTCTCATTCGCTTAGGTGTCACTTTCGCCGAACTTGTGGGAAATATTTTATAAAGTGAATCCGCAATAAAAATATTTCGGATATCTGGTCTTAGCCAGAAATCCTTAAACTAAAACCTTACCAAGTGCACTGAGGTTCAATGTTATTGTTCTGGCACATCTTACTTTCGTTTGTCGGAACACCCCATTGCACGAACATGTGTATTTGCACACACACACACACACACTGAATACTCAAAAGTAATAAAGACTGTGAATGGATGGTACTTACCTTTTTGTAAGCCGTATACTTGAGATATTTATAATGTTTGTTGTCATATTTGATCTCCTCGGGCGTAAAAGTGAATTGTGAATTGATGTGATTGTAATGACGATTGTTATCATCCTTATCCTGTGTACACGTATGTGTGGGTGACATTATTGTTGTTGTCGTTGTTATTGTTATACACGACGACCGTGGTATACGAAATTATCCCAGCGAGCGAGAATCATCCAAATGCAGCATAAGAATAACGTACAATTTTCAAACACACACACACAGTCAGACGCGCGTTGACGGCAAGTGAGTGCAGATGTATGCGGATACATGCGTGGATGAATGGTTGGTTGGTTGGTGGTGAACATGTTCGTTCGGATGGATTAGAGGCATCCAATCCAAGCACACAACATTTTTTGGGAAACATACAGCGACCGATTTACCAACACACGGGCACATACAGAGCAAGATACAGACCGCCAGGGCACGAGAGTGAGGATGATTACAACACCGCGACGGATACATGATACGGTGTTACATACAACAGGAAACGGAAATATAAGCCAGAGCGCGCACACACACACACACACACAACGACCGCCAAACAACCACAGCCGGAGAGCAGACACATAATGAAATGAAAACAGGGAAAAGAAGACAATAACCATATTTAAGAGATTAATATAAACAATGTACATTAAATTAAATGCATACGTATATGTATTTGTGAGTATATAACGGGTGGCGCAAAAGTAATCCTCCTATCAGAAAATGCTATAAATTTTGCGATTGGCCCCTAATGTCAGTGGCAACTCTGGCGGCGGTCATTTACATGACATCATATTCTCGACTTGATGTAGAAAAAAATTAAAAGACCAAATAAAAATAATCCACACGACGAATCAAAGTTTTTCATTTTTTTTAATTACAACCAAAAAACATCGGAAGTTTACTTTTGCGCCACCTGTTATAAATATATATATATGTGAGTGTATGCAATGTAATTATGATGATGGTATGTCCGGTTAAGGTAAAACAATTAAAAGAACGTATTGTTCCAAAAAGTTCATGATCTTTTAGGATTTTAGAGTACATAGTTCAAATCAGTTCTCTTCACTATGGACAAATCCTGTGTGTGTGACTTGCCCACGCGCCAAAAAATATTAAATTTGATTCTACAAGCTATAAAGATTTTCTGCAAATATACGTATATTTAAAATATATATTTACCCTCGACACTGATTCACTAACTCTGCCACGCAGTACGTAGGAATTTAAATAGGCATTCTATAATTTTCTATAAATAATAATAATAAAAAAAATAATATTTTTTTTTGTACAGAAATTGTGTTTTCCCGAAATTTTTTTTTTCCAAAATTTTTGTTTCCCATTTTTTTTTTTAAAATTTTTTTTTCCATATTTCAACGGGCGCCATATGCGCATTCCAACTTACTAGTTTAAAATAATTGGCCCATTTTTCTATAAGAAGGGTTTCCATTAAAATCACACGGAGTTCTTTTTTTGAATCGGCCATATTTCTATACTCCACCTGCTCACTTTGCCCATCCGAAAATATGAAAGGTCCATTGTTAATTTCACAACACAACTCAAAAATACTTTCTAAATCAACTAAGACATGCCTGTGTTTAGGAGAGGAGGCTCTAGTAGGTGACATATTGTAAAGCCGCATTGAAGGGTTTCACTAGAAGATCTACTGTGGGCGCCAGTAGAACACCTGTTGGCGGTGTCAATAGAATACCTCAAAGTGGATTCAGAAGAAACCCCAGTAGAACATATATTTTGAAGAAGACTTGTTGAGGGGCTTTAAAAGAAAACCTACAGACATTTTACTTGAAATCCCTTAGACCTATATATATATATATATATTTATTTATTTATTAGTTATTATTTATTATTATTATTATATTATTTATTATTTCTTGTATAGTAGAAAACTTAAAGAGGGACTTCAATGGAAACCTTATCGAGAGGCTTCTGTTGAAGATTTATTGAGGAGCTTCTGTGGAAGACCTACTGAGAGACTTCAGTAGAAGATCATTTAAGCCGTTTCCGTAAAAGGCCTACTGAGAGTCTTAACTAGAAGACCTATTGAGGGGCTTTATTAGACGACCTATTGAGAGGCTTTGTGGAAGGCCGTGGTGTGGCAGGTAGTGTGTGCGACTATCACACAGAAGTACCCCAGTTCGAAAGCGGTTAAGACCATCAAACATTTTTTTCAGCGGCTGTTTCCTCCTCTTAAATGTTGGCGACTTTACGAGTAAGAGAGCAATCTCTAAGCCATGTAAAACTTCTTTAGAAAAGCATTAGCCGTTCGGAGCCGGCTTTAAACAGTAGGTCCCGGTCACTGAGTACACAAAATATATCGTACACAGCTCACTTATTCGAGAGAAGTTCCCCGTCTGTTCCTTTACGGAATGTTAATGGAAATAAGTAAATTGAGAGGCTTCATTAGAAGGCCTACTAAGGGGCTTCAGTAGAAAATCATTTGAACGGTTTCCGTAAAAGGCCTACTGAGAATCTTTACTAGAAGACCATTTGAGAGGCTTCATTAGAAGACCTACTGAGGGACTTTAATAGAAGACCTTTTGTGGGGCTTCAGTAGACGATCATTCTTCGAAGCCAACCCATTGATGGCATTCGAATCAGCAAACCTATTGAGAACATCCAGACGAAAACCTATTGAGGTGTTTCTGTTGGAGACCTACTGAGGGGCTTCATTAGAAGACCTACTGAGGGGATTTATTAGAAGACCTATTGAGCGGTTTCCGTAAAAGACCTATTGATGGGTTTCATTCGTAGACCTATTGAGGAGCTTTGTTAGAATACCCACAGAGGGGCTTTAATAGACGACCTATTGTGGGGGTTCAGTAGACACCCTGTTGAAGAAAATATGAAGAAAAGTTAACACAAAGGAAAGTTTATTTCAAAAAGGAAAGGAGAAATCCTATTGAAAATTCCCAATAACGGTCCATCTCATTTTTTTTTTGAGGGCACTCAGGGGATGCCCCCTGAGTTAGCGGAAGGAAATTAGGGTATCGGAAGGAGGAAAGAGGGAGTAGTGTTTTTGACATTTGTTTTGAATTTCTGAATGTCACACATATCGGAAGATGATAATATAAGAAAATCGCTTGGCGACAAAGAAAATATGAAATTGCCCGGGTATGAAAGGTACAGAAGTACAAATTATTCACGAAAAATTCTATCAAAAGTTAAACTACGATGTGGTTGACCTAATAATGGTATGAAATCCAATAGACATGGAAATCGGCTCAGGTGTAATGGGAATATGGCGAGACATTTTATCAATCAAAATTGACAGCCATAATTCATTCGACAAATAACTGGCAATTTCCATACCATCCTCATGTATGAGCATAAATTCATTTTGTAATACAAAAAATCCACAAAGTCAGTCACTCATTCACATGTCGACTATATAAATATGAACTTTGTATAAAAACACACACACATTCATTCACACATATACAATAGTTGTGCATATGTTGTCCTTGTACATGTAGTAGTAGTGCTGGTGGTGATGGTAATGGTGGTGGTTGAGTGTATAATTGTCTTTTTCTGTCATTGTAATACGAATTAAAGTGTTTGTTTGTTTATTGTCATTATTTATCAACATTGCACAAATGTTCTGTCATTCGTTTGTTCGTTCGTTGGCTGGTTCAATTCAATCTTTTGCATTCTTTTTACGTTGTGCAGACATGTGCACAGTGGGGCTATTTCTTTGAATGCAATTCTTTTATTGCCTGCCATTGAAAAGTGAAGATCATTTCTGAATTTATAAATCATAAATATTAAAAACACAATCGAAGGTGAAATAGTTTTAAGCGTATTTCAGCATAAAATACTCCCCCAAAGTTTTTTTTTTTTTAATTAAAATCAGAAAATACTCTAGAAGGACCTCAAGATGGGACTTTCAAAAGATTTGGCTGTTTTTGATGTTCGATTTAAATATGCAATGACGCCTGTGGACTAATAGCGTCGTGGCTGGAATTTTCTCTAAGACTCGCGATTTTTCACCACATTATTTCACCCACTGTGCCAGTTGCTGCTAGTGCAAATGTGCTAGTGCGGTCACGCTCATATTTTGCTAATTTTTTCCCATGTCGAACCACTGTGCTGATACACATAATGGTCTGCCACGGTGTCAGTTGCTGCTGGTGCCAATGTTGCTGTTGTACTTATCGTAAATTACACAACATGCAACATTAAGTGTCAGTGTCATGTATTGCATTGTTAGTTGTTGCTGTGGCTGTGGATTGTGTGACATTGGAGTCTATCGTTCGGTCTGCCGTTGTCATTAGGGATAACTATGTATGTATGCATGTACAAGTTGCAGGATACATCATGTTGTTCCTGTTGTTATTATTGCGGCCTGGTGCTGTGGATGTGTTTTTTTTTTATAAATCAACAACAGTCCAACGCTCGACTTTAACAATTAGCCGTCAGTCCATTCGGACGAACAGTTTGAACGATTGTTCACAGAAATACAAGATGTAGGCCTAGATATCTTCCGTTGCTGCCAATGATGGCTGATGGTGGTGAGTGGAGAACTCCACTACAGCCAAGTCCAAGTCATCTCAAGTCCATTGTCATAAGTCTCATGAATGTATGTTTGTTTGACTTGGTTTGTCTTGGTTTGTACTCACGTCCATGATTGTATTGAATTCATTGTTGTTGCTGCTGCTTATGATGTTGTTGTTGCTGTTCTCTTTGTATTGTTGCTGTTGCTTTTCCTGTTGCTGCTGCTGTTGTTGCTGTTCCATGGTCTTCTTGTATTTGGCATTAAAGGCATTTTGTCGTTCTGTCAGACGCTGCAAACGCTTCTCATTGATGTTATCTGCGGGCGAGAGAGAGAGAGAGAGGGAGGGAGAGACGACAAATGTTAATTTAAATGGAAAACAGACCAACAAAAAATTATACATTCAAAGAAGTTGCAAATTGTTTTGTTTTGCCGTTTTAATTAAATCAAATTATGTGAGTTTTGTTAACACCAACCAGCAGCATTGGTAGGGCGGAAATAGGGACAGAATTGCCGGCGAATTCGTGGGTACCATTAAAATGCGGCTTTGAAATTCTGTTTGTATGGAAGAAATTTTAAATATTTTCCTCATAAAGTATTTGCGTTTTTTGTTGTTGTTTGTTTGAAATCTTTACATGACTTCAAGACAGAGACATGCAAGTTTAAATTATTTTTTAGCATTCGAAAGAAGAAAACTATAAAATGTACTAAGGGCTGGTTTTCATAAAACGAATTCGATCTTTCTTTATGAACTAGTAAGTTGTAATGCGCCTATGGCGCCCGTTGAAATATGGAAAAAAAATTTGTTGAAAAAAAAAATTTTTTGTGGAAAAAAAAAAAAAAATTGTTGTGGAAAAAAAAAAAAAAATTGTTGAAAAAAAAAAATTTGTTCAAAAGAAATTTTTTCTTGAAAAAAAAATTTTTTGTTGAAAAAAAAAATTTGGTTGAAAAAAAAATTTTTCCTTGAAAAAAAAATTTTTACTTGAAAAAAAAAATTTAGTTGAAAAAAAAAATTTTGTGGAAAAAAAAAAATATTGTAAAAAAAAAATTTTTTTTAAAAAAAAAAATTTTTGTTGAAAAAAAAATTTTGTAAAAAAAAATTTTGGTAAAAAAAAATTTGGGGAAAACACAATTTCTGTACAAAAAAAAAATATTATTTTTTTTATTATTATTATTTATAGAATTATTATAGAATGCCTATTTAAATTCCTACGTACTGCGTGACAGAGTCAGTGAATCAGTGTCGAGGGTAAATATATATTAAGAAGATAAGATTGTTAAAATTATACTTATTAAAATGATGATTTCAAAAACATAGACTGTTAATGGCTACGTCTGACAATCGCGTACAAATGGAAAATTTATACTGTGGTCGCTTCTTGCATTGCAATTGAAACACTGGTGTGAATTGGTATGTGATTGTGCATAACATTATGGTCGTTTTAGCTCGTTGCTATGTCATGTAGTGTGCGAGTCTGGCCCCTTACAGTTTGGTGTTTCCAGGATTTATCATATGTGTATTCCCTTACTTGCAAACTTAATATAACTTAAGACATTTGAAAGAATTGTTTTTTCTATTAATATTTTGTCAACAAAAAATTTTTTTAAAAGAAAATGCATTTCTTGAAATATTTTTGAGATATTCTCAAGAATCCGGATTTACCGAAATATTAAAAATTTCAATTCTCGATATTCGGAATGGAAAAATCTGGAAAATTTCTCGAGAATTCCCGAAGCCCAACTCTAGTCATGAGTTATGAACGTAGCACATGTTGTTTTATGTAGGTCTAACTAAACACGATCCTTCTTTCCTTTGGTCTAAAATGATCCTGCAATAACCAGAGTTTGATAACATGACCAGATAACTGCGAAAGGGCCTACCTAAACCGATCCATCTTTCTTAGAGTCTACACTTTGTGTCCAAACACTAACCGAATACCATCTGGGGCTCGGAAAATGATTACACCGTGTTACACACATTCTGTCCTATGAACCAAATTTACTTTTTCGGAAAGGGGATAAAAAATAAAAATACACGTGTATCGGCGATTTTCATGTACACGTCAGAATTTTTTTTTTTTTAAGTTTGAAGTATAAAGCTCGTAGTGGGCTGTGTGAAAGCCTTTGGGCCGATTTTTAGCCCTTTTTCAGTGATCCAATCGAGCTGATTTTTGGCAGGCAGACTCTTGGAAATGTTTGTATCACGTCAAATTTTTTAAAAAAATAGATTTTTATCAATTCTCAGATTTTCCTAAATTTTTTTTTTATCGTTTTTTTAAGGTTTCAGTTCAACAAAAATTTTTTTTCGTAACGCTTAAGTAGTTTAAAAATTTGGAGTCTGTTCAAGTTATGCTAAGAAAAGTTAAATTTTTTTTTTTTTTTTTAAAAAAAATAAAAATTGGGGAGAATCTGAGAATTGATAACAATTTTTTTTAAAAAATGTGACGTGATACAGACAATTCCACGAGTCTGCCTGCCAAAAATCAGCTCGATTGGATCACTGAAAAAGGGTTAAAAATCGGCCCAAAGGCTTTCACACAGGCCACTACGAGCTTCATACTTCAAACTTAAAAAAAAAATTCTGACGTGTACATGAAAATCGCCGATACACGTGTATTTTTATTTATTCCCCTCTTTCCGAATACGTGCATTTGGTTCATAGGGCAGAAAAAAATCTATTTTTTGTAACACGGTGTTATTATTGTTAAACACCAGTCAACAAGAAAATATTTAAATTAATCGTATATTGTTAAATTGTACCTGTATTGTTTCAATAAATTAACAATGAAATTTTAATATTAACAATTTTCATGGTTTAACATTGTTAAAACAACAATTAAAATTTTCATGGTTAAACAATTTAACCATAAAATAGTTAAAATACCTATTATGATTGTTGGAAAGCAGTCAACAAGAAACTGTTTACATAATCCCTATATAACGTGGACTCCCAATCATGTTTATTTATGGTTAAGTTAACCTTAACAATGAAATTTTAATATTAACAATTTTCATGGTTAAAAAATTTAACAATGCAATTAAACAATTAAAACAACAAGAGTTTTTTTTTTGAAAATTTCTACTTCAGCAAAGAAATCGAAATAAATCAATGCTCTCGAACAACAGAAACAAAAACTATAATTTATTAATATTAACAATTTTATTGTTAAATTACACATGAATTCTTTCAATAAATTAACAATGAAATTTTAATATTAACAATTTTCATTGTTGGAAAATTTAACAATGCTTTGTTAAAACAACAATAAAAATTTGCATAGTTAAAACCATGGAATAGTTAAATTAACTATTATTATTGTTAAAAACCAGTCAACAAGAAAATGTTTAAGTTGTTTATTTATGGTTCAGTTAACCTTTGTCCTCATGGACAAAGTGTGTGCAATTCACTTCAAACCTAACCTAAACTTCATACGGGGAGACTCCACAACCTAGGGTTGTCCGCTAGTAGCCTTAAGAAATATGTGTGCCCTCCTGACAATTTAGCAACATTCACATTAGTCATTTTTCCTTGAGAGCACAGACATGTGTACAATTTTCCGATTGTTCCACTGAAATACATTCGTTCGTTGGTGCTTGGCAGTTTGTCCATGGGAAACGCCAAATGTCCATTCTCTGAATTGAGTCTAGAAATGAATTCAATGAATCCCCAAATAACGCTTTCCATTTGCAATTCATATTGTTGTATTCACATTGTCATAGTGCCGACCTGCCCGGCCGTCCGTCCGTCCGTCCATACGTCCTCCGGTGTGCTTTGCTTCGGTATTTGTATTGTGTATGTCTTAAAACATATTTTCCGTTGTAGGTTGTTCATGTTTTTTTTCGATGTTGTTTGTTTTTTTTTTGGTTTCTGCCATAATCTCCAACAATATGTGAATGATGATGATGACGATGCCGGTGCCGGTGAAGCTGCTGTTATTAAATTCCATTCATTCCAATTCACCAAAGAATTTCCCACTTTTCGGTCGCCATCGCACCGCAGTTATGACCCTGGGGTCCTCCGAAACAAAAAAAAAAACAACATTTATTCAAACACGAGTAACAGAAGCTTGTTCATATCTTCATTTATCATCTATTTTGTTGTTGTTTTTTTTTGGGAATTGTTGAATGTTTTTGGTATTGACGTTGCTGGTGGCGTGTTGTCGAAGATGCTATTGTTGGTTGCTTTGTGTGGGTACAAATGTCGGCTAGGTATCTTTCTCTTTTAAATAATTTATTAATGAGTTCATAGAACGGTTTCGCTTGATTCATTAGCGTTGCTGCCTGTGTTGCTTCTACTCCTGCTGCTGCATCGTTTCATGTTCTTGTTTTGTATTGGCCTCGACATCCATTCCTGTCTGTCTGCCATGGTCGCTGATCAATTTCCTTTCATTTCCGTTTCCCCTTGGAGCGTTGTGTGGGCATGCGTTGTTGTTGTTCTTTTTTATGTTTTGGTTAATTGATTTTTTTAATTTAATAGTTCGTTTTTTTGTTTTTGCCAGATTATTCTCTTTCAAATGCCGATCTGGTTGATTCTGTTACTGGCGTTGCTATGCTCTACTCGGGTGCTGGGGTGTGTGTGTGTGTTTTCCTTTCTTCTTTGTTTTAGCCCCAACAATTCCGACGATACCATTTAGGGGTCTTTGTTGTTATTGTGATTATATAAAAAAAAAAGAAAAAAAAACAATGTGTGCCGTAATTGGTGGAAAATTTAAAATGTTTTCACACTCCGTTTATCTTCTTAATATATATTTACCCTCGACACTGATTCACTGACTCTGTCACGCAGTACGTAGGAATTTAAGTAGGCATTCTATAATTTTCTATAAATAATAATAATAAAAAAAATAATATTTTTTTTTTGTACAGAAATTGTGTTTTCCCCAAATTTTTTTTTTAAAAAATTTTTTTTCAACAAATTTTTTTTTTTTACAAAAATTTTTTTTTTCAACAAAAATTTTTTTTTTTCAACAAAATTTTTTTTTCAACAAAAAATTTTTTTTACACAATTTTTTTTTTCAACAAAATTTTTTTTTTCCACAAAATTTTTTTTTTTCAACAAAATTTTTTTTTCAAGAAAATTTTTTTTTTTCAACAGAATTTTTTTTTTCAACAAAAATTTTTTTCCGCATTTCAACGGGCGCCATAGGCGCATTACAACTTACTAGTATATAAATAATAAATTTAAAATTGTTTTTTTGTTTTGCATACATGGTTGCAATTAACAAGGGGAGGGGAGGTGAGGACATGTACTTGTCTCGTATAAGGAAAACAGGGAGAGGACAAACACAGATTAGCACTGAAATTCGCATTGGAAAAACTAACAAGAGGAACCATAAATATTTTAAGCATGTGCACGCTGAAAAAATTGGTCATTTTAACAAATTTCAGCAAACAACGTCGCATAAATATTTTTCCATACCACAAACATTAACTTGTTTGTAGGTGATAAATATCAAATATATATGTATGCAGTTTTGTGTCACTTTTTACTTTTTTTTTCAATTTCTGAATTTCTATATAACCATCCATCTCATTCTCTCGGTATTGCTTTTATTTTAAAGAGCGTAAATGCAGAAAAAAAAATTACGAAAACAGTTGCAAATACACACTTATTCGCACCCAAATGTTGTACTTTGTTGAATTTAATAAGTTCGTTGTCTGTTTTTCCCAACCACGCTATTGCTTATACACAAATATGTAATACTAATTGCAAACGAGTAATATTTACATCCAAATAAGCTTTGTGTAGAAAGAAATAAGCTTTAGTTGCTCCATAGACCAAACACGCGTTTTACTTGTGTGTAAACAAAAAAAAAAAGACGTATTTTTCAGCGTGTGCTGATAAAATGTCTTCAAGATTATTTTTGGGGGAATCACTACAAATTGACAGTTCGCTCATCTTTTTCAATAGTGTCACAATTCAAAATTCACTTTTTATTTTGTTGCTCAAGAAAAAGCTGTAAATTTCTTACTTTCGTTGGCCTTTGTTCAGCGTGTATTACAGGGCTCTACTTTATGATTTTTTATATTTGCTCAGTGAGACGCAATTGAAAACTTTAATCGGCTGTCCTGAAAACATCCTGTTTTGAGTTGTGACAATATTGAAGTAGATTCATAATATTTAATATGGACTTAACCAAATTGTTGAGGGCCTGAATCATCCATGGGCTGTTCGCATAGCATTGGTCCTTCAGGGTAACACACAAACAAATTGTTTACTGGCGCACTGTGGCGCCTTTTCCCTAAAAGCGTTGCAAAAATCAAAAATTTGACAGAAGAATATGATAAAATGAATACTTACATCTGATAGAGAACTTCTCACTGATTAAGAATCCAAAAAAAATTTTGAAATCGGATAAAAATTATGAATTCTAGCGTCAATCAAAGTTGACAATTTTTCGGACTTACAAAAAATGTTTAAATAAAAAAAAAATATCATCTTTTGAATTGAATTTCAGGCAAACTATGCAACCGTCATTAATTTTTTGGTGTCGGATGAAAGGTATGTTAATTCCAATGAGACGATGTAGAAAAAGGGTTATTCGGTCCAATATTTTTTTTCAGGCGCAATTTTGCAAACACATGATATTTGGGTCATTTTTCACACTTAATACAATAGAACAAAAAAAGTGACGGTTTGTGACGAGAACTATTAAACAGAGGTTGTTAAGTATTTAATACTCTAACTTATTTTCTTGAAATTGGGTGCCTATACTTGCCCGTGTACATGAAAAAACAATAAAACTGTAACAAATTTTACTACAAAAAGATACATTTAATTGTAGTGCCATCTCTGATGACACGCAACCCTGCAATAACTCTCCACTAATTATCTACTACTATTATTTACAACTGTAAGAAAGTCTTGTTAAGTATTAAGTAAAGAGAAATGACAATTTAAATGACAAAATTTTTTTTTTAAATTGTGAGCAATATTTTTCAAAAAATTTAAAAATAATTTAAAAAAAAACATTTTTTTGTAAATCTTTTCTGGAATAATTTTAAATCATAAAAGCCTTTAAAAACAAACATAAAACATTTAAAATGTTAAAAAACATTTTTTTATACTTCCCATAAAATTGATTTTTCCACAAATTTCAACTTTGCTAACCCATAAGTAGGCCCCTACAAAGCGTAGCACCCTTTCCAAACGCTCATTTCATAGGCTGAATAGTTATCTATCATATGCTGTTTAAAGTGTTCAATTATCTTATTCGGTTCAAAAGATATGATTTTTGCAACGAAAAAACTCAAATGGCGCCACTGTGTGGCGCTCAAATGCAGCTCCAACCTATCCGATGGAGACATGGCAGAAATGGCTGATAACACAATTGTGGAACTTGCTGTGCGGTGCATATCTGCAATGGCATTTCTCTGTAAAGCTAACCGTTTACTGAAATGGCGTTTCCAGCTGAATTTGCCACCGCTCCAAGTTCTGCACCAAACTTTTGCTCTCATAAAATGCAAAAAAGGCTTTTTAAAAAAAGCCGCACAAAAAAGAGTTTTTAGTCAAAAAAAAAGTCGCACACTTTTTTAACGTTTTCATCATGGCACAATAACTAAAGGTAGATTCAGCTGATCACAATTTATTCACTTTGACAGAATTTGGATTGTCAAACTCATTGCTTAGTTTTGTCTTCAAATGTCGAATATTGTACGATTTGATTGATCACACAAGCCTAGCTGAATATCTATAAGGTCCAAAGTTGCAAAAATTGAAACTTCCGCAAAATTTTTATTTATATTCCATTATCCCCACTTTATTTGTGTAAATAAAGGGTGTTTTTTTTATTGAGGTATAGAACTTCGAATTGAAATAAAACACAAGAAAATCGTTCAATTTGGCTTTATTGGAAGGATAATTTTATGCCATTAATGTTTAAATATGATTTCGGGCATGTGGCCGCCGCGGCTGGCTCGAATAAAGCCAATTCTACAGGTCCAATTTTCAACCACTTGTTGGAACCACAACTCATCCACATTCATGCCATCCAATTCGGGAACAAAATAGTCGGTTATCATGGCTCTACATCGGTTAACGTTAACTGACTCTCCAGCATTATTTCGGAAGAAGTATGGCCCAATGACTCCACCAGCCCATAGAGCACACCAAACAGTCAGTTTTTGTGGATGTAATGGCATAAAATGGACGGAGCTTGCGGTGAACTTCGCGAACTGAACCATTACTTTCGAAATAAATTTGCACGATTTGCAAGCGTTGTTCTTTTGTCAACCTGTTCATGATGAAATGGCAAACCAAACTAAATATTAATCACTTGACAGCTGACAAAATGGCCGCCAGTTAAAAAAGTGATGCCAACTTAAAGTTCTATACCCCAATAAAAAACATCCTTTATTAGTTTTTAATTTGGGATTGTCTCACATAGAAAGCAAGACATACACATTTTCAACGAAAAGAAATATTTTTTTTTTTTTTAAACCTTTAACTGAACTCCTTCCCGCCCAATTTAAGTTAAGTATAGATGGTTAGTTTGGAAAATTATTAAAAAAAAACCGCTAAAGACACTAGAACAGTATCATTACTAATAAGAAGTTAAACGCATCTGTTCAGTCTTTCGCTTTTGAGTGAAAGTGAAAATCATTACCGCCATAGGTGTGACAACTTTCACGTTCTCCGCAATTTTGAAGAATGTGTTTCACTTGAAAATAACTGGCGAACGTAAAATGAAAATTGAACCATTTACAACTGGAAACGATCGTTGAATTATTTTTTTAACATTTTAGTCATACGCCCTGTCTCTAACCAGACCTACTCTTCCCCCCCCCCATAATTTAAAGAATCTTATTTTGAAACAAGAAATATAAACTCTTACTCTACACAACAATTTCTCTCGGAATCACTCATATTCGTAAAAAATAGTTGACAACTTTTGCCATTCAGTGTAATCTTTCCGAGCATCACATTTAAATTGTCTCCAGCAAGCCTTTTTTTTTTTTTGCTTTTGAAGGATTTCCCCTAACAACTTTTTTAATATGCATCAGTAGCGCTGGCAGTAGCAGTGGGAGGTGGAAATGCTCCTTTCCCCAAAAGCACTCAAAGGCTGAGGTCAACCTGTGTTTGGATAGACAAATAAAAGACCACAGATTGTGCACTTAAAGTGTTGGGGCTGGCTGGTTGGTGGGCAAGTAAAACGCAAAAGGACCCACTGAAACAATGCATCAGCGATTACAAAAGTGCTTAACAAAACTAAAAAGTCCAGCTACTACGAACGAACTACTGAACATGGAATTCTATGAATGCAGTGCAACTGATGCTGCTGCGGTGGGGGACAGTGACACTATGCATTGTATAGTTGGTTTAGTTCAATCGCGCTTGCATTGAATAACATTAAGAATGTGCAGTCTGTCTTGTCCCTTCACTCCCCACGCTGCAATGTCAATCAGAATGCACTTTGTTTCCGTCTCGTTGTTAGCATCACCGTCAACATTGTCATCATCATCATCGCCATCACCTCTTTTTCAGCGTCTTTGGCTAGGAAAAATGTTTAATTTTGGCAAGCAAATACCACTTTGGGGTGTTGAACGTCTAAGAACACAATTCGCTATTGTTGACTTTCACCATTCTCATGTAGCTGACGTCGGTGTACTGGGAAGGGGAGACACTCAAATAAATAGCGGGTATGTCACGTATTGTGACTGTAAAGGTGACGTTGATTGCTGGAAATGTCTCTCCAGTCATTGCCAGACGATGGGGAATACGGAAAATTGTTTTTATGTAAATCATTTTTCATTAAAACAAGTAAAAAAAAAAGAATGCACATGAATGAGCAACAAAACAATAAAATGTACAAAATGATGTAAAATGTTGGATTGTGTGGCTTTGAAACAAATAATCTTTTTACTATATGGAAATTAACTAAATTGCAAGAAAATTGGGTGACAAATTATATTTGCCTTTTGGAACTTTTAAGGATATCGAAACCGGAAATTAAAGCTAGATTTTAGCTTAATTTAACCCACTCAGAATTGTATGATATGATCATTTTAGCAGAATTTTTTTTTCGGCCATTAATCTGTAATATCTAATGTTATATCAACTATATTTGGTTTTATTTACAAATGGCAGATTCTTCCACTGTGTGATGCAAGCAATAAAACCTCTCCCCCCAAATCGATAACTTATATTTGTTTTCTAGCGCAAAAAAAACTGCCCTAAAATTAAAAATCATACGCAATTAATCTTCAACAAGATATCCTGTACAATTTAAATGTAATAAGATCAACTAGTTTAGCATGTAAGAAATGGTATAATTTTCCGCTTAAAAATTGTAAAATATACATAAAATAGTACTTTTTTTTGTAGTATTTTATTCCCGGGAATCCCGGCCAATAATCCCGGGAATCGGGGAATGCGTCCCCTGAATTCCCGGGTAAAGAGAAACTCTATTCGCTACCCAACATGACTAGGATTGTTTTCATTTTATTTGTCATTCCTTGAAGCATCAGTGAGTTGGGCATAATATAATTTGTATACTCACAGACCAGGACCTGCGGCTTCTACAGGGTCCGCCAAATAACTTTTTTGTGTTTTTTTTTTTTTTGAAAATTCTATAAAAAAAAACTACTGGATATTTTCTCAAATTTATTTTTTTATTTGAAAGTACAATCCTTCCGGTAAATAATGGAAAATAATTTCATTCAAGTGGCTGCCTCGGCTGGCCTACAGTAGCCTAAGAATTTTTTTGTGGCCATTAATCTGTAATGTTTAATGTTATATAAACTATATTTGGTTTTATTTACAAATGGCAGTTCTTCCACTGTGTGATGCAAACAATAAAACCTCTCCCCCCAAATCGACAACTTGTATTTGTTTTATAGCGAAAAAAAAACGTTTTCTGCCCTAAAAGGAATTAATAGAATATCTCACGAATACCGTTAACATAAATGCCCCAAAACATTGCGTTTTTAACTAAAATTGCTGACTCGTCAAGAAAAAAAAAACCATTTAAGAAAAAAGAACCTTTTATTTCGAAAGGCCACTGAAAAAGCTAAGCTAAGCGATAAGCAACATATTTCACGCCGTCTACTGTTCAATGGTGAAATTTTATGGGCTATTAAAACACAGCCCCTCTGCCTAAGCCCGTGTAATCTTTGCCAATGCCTTATGAAAATTGTCATCAAAAAGTCATTTAAACTGCCATAAAACAGGTGGTGTGTGCATTGAAAAATTTCAATATTTTCGTTGTCCTTTTCGGTTTCGTCTGAAACAATACCGCAAAATTGTTACATCGAAATGTGAGCAAATGTGAGAATATTGTTGTTTTGCCATTTAGTTAGTTTGTGAAATATTTCATTGCCCCTGTAATAAAGATTCAAATTTAAATTGGCATTTTTAAATTGAAATCGGAATACGTTGGCATGCAACTAAACAAAGGGAATTTGACGAAATGTTGTCGTTTTGCACGATCGAGTAGAGTCTGTAAATGGGGGCGTTGGTTGGTTACTCGCTTTTGTTAAATGTCGGTAGTTTCTGTTATTATTACGAGAATATGCTGAAAGAGGCGGCATTGATAGGTTGATGTACGAACAAAGCAGAGGTCTTAAACTCCAAAGGGGTCGTTTTTCAATTAATAGATTTGCCAGCGGACATTTTAGGTTATAACAAAGAAGGGAGAATGGTGGACAAATTGGCTGCAAAAAAACTCTGTGAAGTTATCAATAAAAGATGGTTATGTTTCTGGCAGATATAGGTCACCAGTTTTTTATTTTTTATTTATTATTTTTTTTATTTATTATTTTTTTTATTTATTATTTTTTATTTTTTATTTTTTATTTTTTATTTTTTATTTTTTATTTTTTATTTTTTATTTTTTATTTTTTATTTTTTATTTTTTATTTTTTATTTTTTATTTTTTATTTTTTATTTTTTATTTTTTATTTTTTATTTTTTATTTTTTATTTTTTATTTTTTATTTTTTATTTTTTATTTTTTATTTTTTATTTTTTATTTTTTATTTTTTATTTTTTATTTTTTATTTTTTATTTTTTATTTTTTATTTTTTTTTTTTTATTTTTTATTTTTTATTTTTTATTTTTTATTTTTTATTTTTTATTTTTTATTTTTTATTTTTTATTTTTTATTTTTTATTTTTTATTTTTTATTTTTTATTTTTTATTTTTTATTTTTTATTTTTTATTTTTTATTTTTTATTTTTTATTTTTTATTTTTTATTTTTTATTTTTTATTTTTTATTTTTTATTTTTTATTTTTTATTTTTTATTTTTTATTTTTTATTTTTTATTTTTTATTTTTTATTTTTTATTTTTTATTTTTTATTTTTTATTTTTTATTTTTTATTTTTTATTTTTTATTTTTTATTTTTTATTTTTTATTTTTTATTTTTTATTTTTTGTTTTTTATTTTTTATTTTTTACTTTTTATTTTTTATTTTTTATTTTTTATTTTTTATTTTTTATTTTTTATTTTTTATTTTTTATTTTTTATTTTTTATTTTTTATTTTTTATTTTTTATTTTTTATTTTTTATTTTTTATTTTTTATTTTTTATTTTTTATTTTTTATTTTTTATTTTTTATTTTTTATTTTTTTTTTTTATTTTTTATTTTTTATTTTTTATTTTTTATTTTTTATTTTTTATTTTTTATTTTTTATTTTTTATTTTTTATTTTTTATTTTTTATTTTTTTTTTTTATTTTTTATTTTTAATTTTTAATTTTTAATTTTTTATTTTTTAAGTTTTATTTTTATTTAATTACAATACAAAGTACACTTATATTCTAACCGGGTGACACAGTCCCTATGGCTAAGCCTCTGAGGGGAATCGAACTCACAACCCCCACGCAGCTAGGAAACAGTGCTATTAACTCGCCTTCCGAGGCGCTTGACTGTGATTTTAGTTTAGGGTCCGAATACGTACCTAGAAAATTGTTTTTTTGTTCGAATATTTTATAAAAAGCTTCTTCATTATTTTTTTTATTATTAAACACATATTCTGACCAATTATTAATTTACACATATCGTCACCTGAATGACCTAACAACCTAACAGGAGAAGCCAACAATTAACATCAAGGAAAGTCGAACGCCTTTGACTTTTTTTTAGTTTATGTAAAGCTTAAACTACCTATGATTAACCTGGATAAGAAGTTAATAGAAAAAACATATTGTGAACGAATCGGATTGACTGCCCATGACACTTTGCTTTAATATGTGTACTTTCCTTAAGCACATTCTGCTTATCCACCGAGTCAATATATCCGCTTTACCAATTCTGGGCGCATAGTCTTAAACTCTCTTCTTCATTGTGTTATCATCTTTGCTAAAGACATTTTTCCATTAACTAATATGATTTACTCGTTCCCCGCATAGACGGACTCTCAGATATATGTACATGTACTGTGCCACCATTAATGCGACTGCAACTACTTTAACTCGCAATAATTTCACAATTCATTACACACGATTTCACTTCATTTTGCCGGTTTCGCTGGTTGGTCGTTGGCAGACGACTCAAGTCGACTCACTCACAGTGTTGAAGAGTTGAGAGAATCGTTGTTCTCACATGCTGGAAGGGTCGGACTCCGTAGGAATGCAGGCGGCATAAGACATGAACACTGTTGGTACGATTACCGTTAGTACTTACCCTTGCACGGACAGAATCCTTTGCAGGCGATCCTTATGGTTGTTGCATGTATGCAATTGTGATAATCCAATCTGCATAACGATGAATACGTTCTATTGTCGTTGCCACAAAGGAATGTGGGTTTCACTACCGGGCAGGGCTTGCAATTGCTTTGGTGCCAGTCAGTCATCGGGAACAGGCATCACACATACACACGGACATGGACACGGACATCATGGTTAGTTGAGGTAGTGTGGTATTGGTGGCGAATATTAGAATAAGTAATTTTATCAGAGTTGCGGTGGGCAAGGGAAATGCATGAGAACAAGAGTAAGAGAGAGAGAAAAAAAAGTTATAAATTTAATTAGGTTTTTATGTAAATTGTTAAATGTAATTCTTCGCAAGGTTTGATTTGTTGTTGCCATTGCACTGTGTTGTTTGTGGTTTCCCGTTGATGTTTAGATGTTGCTATGGCACAGTGGGTTATCTAATGTTTGTTTTGAAAGATAAATTATTTTCGAATTTAATTAAAATTAATAAAATGAGCGAGATCTGCGTTATTAAATTCCGGACGAAATAGATAAACCTTTACTTATAACTATACTGGACCCATGAGTATCATTTGCAGCATGCCCAGGGCATATAACGTTTTAGAAAGGGGCGTTGTGACTGCCAGCCATATTAATTTGTTAAGTTGTAGTATAATATTCGACATTTGTTTTTAATTACACCGTGTTACACACATTCTGTCCTATGAACCAAATTTACTTTTTCGGAAAGGGGATAAAAAATAAAAATACACGTGTATCGGCGATTTTCATGTACACGTCAGAATTTTTGTTCTTAAAGTTTGAAGTATGGAGCTCGTAGTGGCCTGTATGAAAGCCTTTGGACCGATTTTTAACCCTTTTTCAGCGACCCAATCGAGCTGATTTTTTGCAGGCAGACTCGTGGAAATGTCTGTATCTCGTCAAATTTTTGAAAAACTATTTTTATCAATTCTCAGATTTTCCACAATTTTTATTATTTTTGAAAAAAAAATTATTTTTTTCACTTTTCTTAGCATAAATTGAAGAGACTCCAAATTTTTAAACTACTTAAGCGTTACGAAAAAAAAATGTTTTTTGAACTGAAACCTTAAAAATTTAGGAAAAACTGAGAATTGATAAAAATCTATTTTTTAAAAAATTTGTCGTGATACAGACATTTCCACGAGTCTGCCTGCCAAAAATCAGCTCGATTGGATCACTGAAAAAGGGTTAAAAATCGGCGTGTACATGAAAATCGCCGATACACGTGTTTTTTTTCCCTCTTTCCGAATATGTGCATTTGGTTCATAGGACAGAAAAAAAATCTTTTTTTTGTAACACGGTCTTCGGGGGTCTTTGGAAGATGCGTGGCTACCACCTATGTTAATTTTTTTTTGTAGTGTAATAGATAATATTTATTATAATTTATTATTTGGTTTTCTGGCTCGGGTACGACAAATCGTCAGTACCCGCTCTCAGAATAATTCACAATATCCTCTAAAGTCCCGAAGGTCAGTTAGAGTCTGATCGCTTATTGTTTTATTTTTGTCTAGCAGTTAAGTAAAAGGCGATTAGCGCTTTAGTTTTAAAAGTAGACTTTATTTGCCAAAAGTTATAAATCGAATGACTAAGGAGCCAACAAGTATTATCAGAAAAGTCGTCTAGTATCCAGTGGAATAGAGACGGGATTACAATAAATGGAAATGAAACGTGAAACAATGCTAGTGTACAATTGAATATAAGTAGGTGGATTGATATGTAAAGGAAATTCAATAAAGTTTTAATACTATTTCTGCTACAGTAGAATAATTTTCTGATTTTATTTATTAAGTTCTGAATTAAATTGATATTTAATTTTGAGTTCCAAGACAAGAGCTAAGCAAGGTGACAATTTTTCGGCAATTATTTTAAATTATTCGCCTGGAGAGGCGAAATTGACGAAAAAGTTCCATACAGCGAATGAGGGAATGACACCAGTCTCCGATTGGAGTCCATGGTTTATATTGTAATAGTTCTATAGATACAGTCGAGTCCGGTTATAACGAATTCCTAAGGGACTCGACAAATTGGTTCGTTATAAGGGAATTTCGTTATATCCAGGGTAAAGTAGGGTAAAAAACTGTTCGTTATAGACAAAAGTTCGTTATAACCGGTGTACGTTATAACCGGACTCGACTGTATTACGAAAAGTCCACAAGTTGGCGGAATGATGGTTTTTATAGAGCCCAGAATGAAAGTTCCTTCATCAAGTCCCAAGTTCTATTTGCTGGGTTTCAGGCCGGGTAATTATAGTGGGGGTCGACTGTATTTGAAGTCGACCCAAATACGA
The DNA here is from genome assembly GCA_958296145.1 of Hydrotaea cyrtoneurina. Taxonomy (NCBI): domain Eukaryota; kingdom Metazoa; phylum Arthropoda; class Insecta; order Diptera; family Muscidae; genus Hydrotaea; species Hydrotaea cyrtoneurina. The sequence goes on from OY282512.1 coordinate 107,849,858, forward strand.
TCGTTTGGTTACTCCTGGGCAACGGTGTTTCGGCATCCTCCAAGGCACCGGCAGAGGTGTGAGCTTCGACTAAGACGAGTGTGGCAACCCTTTTCTCGGATTAAGAGGTTGCCGTTATTCGGATAATTCGCTTCGGAAGCACAATCAAAGCCAAAGTAAATAAAATCAAACGAGAACTATGATTTCAGGATAAAAACTTGAAATGCAACCGGGTGCCACTGTCCAACTTGTAAAGGCCCTCAAAGAATACAGCAAATTCCATGCAAATGACAGAAGTCTTTAATATAATGAAAGCCGCTGATCTCAAAACAATCACCAGTTCGGATGTGCACTTTCTGTGTCATAGGTTGGCAGAGTATTATTTTTAATTATTTTTTTTTTGTCCCAGCGACTCTTGGTCAATTGTGGAAACAATTTCATCTGCTGCTTTTCAACCGAAGTAGCCAATAAGAAACATCTGTGCTCTTCAATTCAATAATCGTGTAACAGGCCTTTGGGCCACTGTGTATTGGTGTGATTAAATACAAATTAAATTTTATTTATTGATGTCATAAAGTATGACAGCATAAGCATAATTGCAAAAAATTTAAATAATGTTAATTGTATTTTGTTAACGTCAGTTATTGTATGGCCGGCAACCCAGCAAACAATAGATTTAGTTATTTAATAATTTCCACTTTATTAAGTTGTAAAACGATTAAATAATTCTATAGCATACAACTTGGTTCCACTGCAGCAAGTTGTATTGTAGAAAATATTTCTAGTCGTTACTAGTTTGTATGAAAGGCATGTTCTGAAGAACATTGCCACCAATTCAGAGTCTCAAGCCACTTGAAAATCCCACAATCCTTCAGGTATGAAACTTGAATTTGTCTGCCATACAAACCTGCTGAATGGTATGGTAGATTGTTTTGCTGTGATGGCTACACTATTTCATAGCATATGTTACGGAGTTTTGATAATAACCAGAGAAACAACACGTTCCAGAATTCATTATTGCCTTAAACGATTTCCTGGGAATTCTGTTGCTGTCTGTCATTGCTTTGCTCGTTTTCTTCTCGGAATGCGATCTGTGATTTTGTTTTTTGTTTCTTGTTTTTTCCATTTTCATTGTTGGACAGACGGAGGGCACTGCGAGCTGGATTAAATCTCTCTGAATCATTTTGAATTTATGTGAATTATTTTATATCGTCGCTATGATGTGATGTGTTGTTGAAAGTGGAATTGGATTTGTTCAGTCGGTCGTTCGTTCGTTTGTTTATTCGTTCTGTAATTAAATCTGTTTGTGCTTAAAAGCATTCATGCATTAACAGAATTTTCCCAACAGTCTTCTCCTCACTTTGGTTTTTCTTCTTTTTTTTTATATAAATCTGTGTGAGTTTTTTTGTGATTCGTCTTCTGCTTTCTGTTGTTTTTGTTGTTTGCAACAATTTCAAATATTTATATTTATGTATTTAAATTTCCTACACGGTCGGTCGTGTGGGCTGGCTGGCAATTTCTTGTCATCTCTGATGTTGGTGATCGTGATTTAATCAGCCGTAAATAATAAAAAAAAAACGATATGAACAACATTATCATGTTCACGGAAGTGTCCAAGTCAATTTCGAATGTGTTGCTGTATGGGTGGCTGTGTGATTCAATAGATAATTCAAATGTGCATACATCGTCTGTGTGTGTGTGTGTGTGTGTGTGTGTGTTTGTGTGCGGGTGCTTAATTGACTTAAAACAGATGTTAACACACATAATTGTAATGATGATTTTGATTACACAAATAATTAATTTGCCATTGTTGTAAATGATTCATTTGCATTGGCCCATCACTTTTTTTTTCCGATTGACGATGGGAATTGAGCGTAGAGACCGATGGACGGACGGACGGACGGACAGGCGGTTGAACAATTAAACATCATTTCAAACAAAATCTGATTTTGTTTGCGTTTTTCTCTTATTTTCAGCATTATGTTAAACGAGGAACATATTTTATTGTTTTTACAATTGATTATCACACTGGGGAACAAATTTCATTAAAAAAAAAAAAAAAACACTGTGCTACAAACATTTTTAATATAATATAAAACTTAAAAAAATGCCTTGGTCATGAATGGGTTAACTCTAATGCAAATGCACAGGAAAAACGGCGAATATTTAAACTAATTTAGTGATACATTTTTTAAAATTTATTCCAAAGAAATCAGACAATTCGTTTTTATGTATCCAAAAAATAACAGGTGGCGCAAAAGTAAACTTCCGATGTTTTTTGGCTGTAATTAAAAAAAATGAAAAACTTTGATTCTTTTTGTGGATTATTTTTATTTGGTCTTTTGAATTTTTTTTTACATCAAGTCGAGAATATGATGTCATGTAAATGACCGCCGCCAGAGTTGCCACTGACATTAGGGGCCAATCGCAAAATTTATAGCATTTTTTGATAGAAGGATTACGTTTGCGCCACCCTGTAGAAAAAAAGTCAAAACTCAACTTCTCACAAAAACCAAAAAAAAATATTTTCGTTCATTTTTTGGGGAGTACAAAAATGTTTTTTGCCTTTTTTTTTTTTTGCATTTTTTTTGGATTTTTTTTTTCTAAAATTTTATTTTTGCCCTTTTTGAAACCCTTTTTGAATTTATTTGTATACCATTTCCCCGTAAAGTGGTTAAAGGAGCCCTTTTTCTTATATTCTAACTTTACCATTACCATCACAGTCAGTCAAATACTTGTATTAAATAAAAAATAAACCGTAAACAACGCGGAGAAGCAATGACAACAAAAAATCTAATACAATTCTTTGTGCGGTTGCACATTTTTTTTTTTTTTCGAAGAAGACTGACTTTTTGTAAAGGTGAATACGTCAAGTAACTTTTATCTAATGACATTTTAAAATTTGAAAACACACATCATTAAAGAGAAAGACACAGAAAAATAAAATTAAAAAAAAACTCATGTCACAGTTTATTGCACTGATAATTTTTTTTAAGGCAGGGTTCTCCAACAAGAATTGTTATTTTGAATCACCCGGTATTTCGGTAGTTGTCACTTTTGAAGCTTTTACTCTTTGACAATTGACAAGTAGAAACTACGCCATTACTAAAAATGGAACGATACACGCTTCAACAACGCATTGAAATTATTAAAATTTCACTACAAAAATGGTGAAAATCTTGCAGTCACAGTTCGCAAAACTAAAGCATTTTTGCACTTTGTCTTTGCTGTTTGGGTCCTTGAAATGCCTGAAAATGATCCGGAATTCCATTGACAAATCATCTTGACTGATGAGGCCCATGTTCACCCCGGTGGCTACGTCAACAAGCAAAATTGTCGCATCTGGGGCTCGGAAAACCCAAGACTTATTGTTGAGAAGCCTCTCCATCCTCAACGTGCGACTGTTGTTTGGTGCGGTTTATGGTTCGGCGTGATCATTGGACCTTACTTTTTCGAAAATGAGGTTGGATCAACAGTTATTTAACTGAATTTAATTGACATAGCATCAGCACCCGATAGAATACCCGAAACGTTAATAGTTGTTGAGTGTGAGAGTGAGTGACCCTAATACCAGACAGACAATCTTGGATTGATGGAACCCTAGCGCAGACACCAACTGGAAACTGTGGATATCCAGATGGTTCGAAACTAGGGGAAAGGACGGGGCTGGGACTTCACATCGAAAAACCGGAAACCGAACTTTTATTTCGCCTATCAGACCATAACACGGTCCTACCGGCGGAAATCCGAGCAATTACAGAGTATGTGAGCTGGTTAAGCGCTAACACAAGACCAACAAATGTAAATATCTGTACAGATAGCCAATTGGCTGTCAAGGCAATAACGTCTGAAACGGTTAAATCAAGGACAGTTTTAGATTGTAAAATGGTTATTAACTCTTACTCGAGATATGGCACAATTCGCATCATATGGGTGCCTGGTCATCACGGGGTAAGAGGAAACGAGATAGCCAATACCTTGGCTCAACGAGCCAGGGACTTGCGAACAATAAACTTTGAGCTACGCATTCTGAGCTAAAAAAGAAGGGCGACAGACGGCCATATCACACTATGGAATTGTGAAACTATTGGGAAAACGACAAGAATCTTGTGGGGTGAACCAAACGAGTATAAAACCAAAACCTTCAGCAAGTTGTATTGCCAAAAGTATTTAATTTATTTTTTCAACGTAGAAATCTTTATTTGAGTTCTATTAGAAAAATGGATAAAAGTATTTAATTTATTTTCAAAGTAGACGATTCAGTTGGATTTTATAATTTTCTCTTCCGACAATGGGATTAGATTATTTTCCTGCATACAACTTAATTCCACTTCAGCAAGTTGTATTGCTAAAAGTATTTAATTTTTTTTTTCAACGTACAGAACTTATGATCCGACAGATTAACCCTTTCAGTGGCTTTGTCAAATATATTCGACACTTCATATTATGTTTAGCACGTAAAAAGAAATTAATTGCCACGGAAAGGGTTAAATTATTTTCTTGCATATAACTTGATTCCACTTCAGGAAGTTGTATTGCACAAAGGGATTAACTTATTTTCCTGCTTTCAACTTGATTCCCCTTCAGCAAGTTGTATTGCACAAACTGATTAAATTATTTTCTTGCTTACAACTTGATTCCATTTCAGCGAGTTGTATTGCATAGAGTCCTTAAATTATTTTCTGAAATGTAATGTTATTCCATTTCACAAAGTTATATTCGAAATTGTTATTTAACTAATTCCACATCATTTCCACATAACTAGGTGGCACGTGTGTGAGTACGATGTCCCAGCACACGCATATCATGCGTAGCGGAGCGTCATGTATAAATTGGCCAAATAATTGTAACAATTTCTCGGTCATAAAACGTATAAATGCACGAATTAAAAATCATTCAACGAAATCAAAACCCATAAATTCAACGAGTATTTGTTGCCTACCTTTTGCATAGGAAAATGATAATAAATTTTCATGTTTTGCAAACGAAAAAAAAACACACAAGAGCTAAAGATTAATGTTTTTTTTAGCTCTTTAAGTAAAACCAAAAAACACATACGCCGCAATGGTCGGAGAGAGGGGAAAGAGGGGGAAAAAGAGCACCATGTAAAAAAAAAAAACTCTAAAACCATTAAAAGCGTAACTCTGACTGTTGGCATTGGTTGATTTGTAGGTTTTTGGCGGTGAAACAAAATGTTCAATGACTCGAAGCACACCGCAGCGCCCAGTGCACGACTGACACAGTCCCTACAGTCTACCACATGCACACCTAACACACGCACACACACACACACACCAATTGAATCGCCTCTGTCATGGTATTCCAAGCTGCAGTGAAAACCCAAAATTGAGGTGTGTTACACGTATTGAAAATAAATACAAAATCCATTTGCAAAAAAAAATTGTTTAAATTCATTGAGAATAACAGGAAAGACTGAACAACAACAAATAACAACCGCTGCAATAGAACAAACTCGAGCTAGAAAAGAATTTAACAAATTTCTTTTATACGTACATATGTGTGTGTGTGTGAAAATAAACAATGTACAACAACAATAGATTAACTTTTTTTTTGCGGGAGTTCGGGGAGTTGACGAAATTCATATGGGGAGAAGAAGCATATTTGTGTTGGCATGATGGATTTTGAAATTATGGTGATACTCAGATATTCGTTAAAAAACTGATTGACATTTATTGAACCACAGCATGGGGAAGTAGAAGATAGTCTGCTTGCCAAACGATTGGGGAAATTACTGCCCAGAACCGACAAGTGTCGCATCGTGACCGGCTTTGAGGAGCATTTTGAACAATGATTTGCACTTGTAATTGACTCAGAGAATAATGTTGGCATCATGTCTGGGAAAACGGCCAAAAACTCATCCGAATAATTAACATTGAATCGGAATTTTGGATTTAAATGTTAATGGGCCGTTTCACAATATCTGACGGCATCAACAAGTCAAAATTTATCGCATTTCGGGAATGAAAAATCCACACCGGATCCATGAAGCACTATTGCATGAACAAAAAGTGAGCATTTGCGCCAAAGCTTTTGCTGAACCATTTATCATTTTTTTTACAATTTTTTTTTTTTTACAAAATTTTTTTTCAACAAAAATTTTTTTTTTTACAAAATTTTTTTTTTCACAAAATTTTTTTTCCTAATTTTTTTTTTTTAACAAAAATTTTTTTTTTCCACAAAATTTTTTTTTCCAAAAAAATTTTTTTTTTCAACAAAATTTTTTTTTTTCAAGAAAAATTTTTTTTTTCAACAAAAATTTTTTTTCAACCTAATTTTTTTTTTCCCAAAATTTTTTTTTCCATATTTCAACGGGCGCTATAGGCGCATTACAACTTACTAGTTTTTTGCGATTTAGAGCTTTGGAAAATTTTCTACAGAATTTCATTAAAAATCGAGTTTCGAAAAAAAATAAATGCCGGGCTAACGTCTTTTTCGCTAGTTGGGCTAGTTGTGATGTCTAAAAATTACGATCACCCGACTAAACGCCAACGGAGGTTATTGGAAATTTAAATTGTAGATCATGCGTCAATTGACGAGATCAAGTCAAATATTCGAGATACACGAAAAACTGCAAAAAGAGTTCATGCTGACGTAGCCAAAGGTGGTGACTTAATTGTATTCAAAAAGTAGTCCACATAATTTGTAGGGGACCAAATTTCTTCATTGAAATTGTATTCAAAGAATAGTCCAAATAATTTGTAGGGGACCAAATTTCTTCATTGAAATTGTATTCAAAGAATAGTCCAAATAATTTGTACGGGACCAAATTAAATAAAACAAAATTTTCATTGAAATACCAAAAGCTACGTAAATTTGTAAACAACACCAACATTTCAAATTGTAAAGAAAAATTTCTGAATTTTTGGATTCAATTTTTTTTTTTTTATATTTTTTTTTGACGCTTACGATATAATTCAATTTACATTTTTAATATTTTGCGATTCAGAGCTTTGGAAAATTTTCTACAGAATTTCATTAAAAATCGAGTTTCGAAAAAAAAAAAAATGGCGCGCTAACGTCTTTTTCGCTCGATGTGATGCCTAAAAATTGCGACATTTACCAGATCACCCGACTAAACGCCAACGGAGGTTATTGGCAATGTAAATTGTAGGTCAGGCGTCAATTGACGAGATCAAGTCAAATATTCCAGATGCACGAAAAACTGCAAAAAGAGTTCATGCTGACGTAGCCAAAGGCGGTGACTTAATTGACCAAATTAAATAAAACAAAATTTTCATTGAAATACCAAAAGTTACGTAAATTTTTAAACAACATTTCAAATTGTAAAGGAAAATTTCTGAATTTTTGGATTCATTTTTTTTATTTATTTTTTTTTTAATTTTTTTTTTAAATTTTTTTTTTTTTTTTTTTAAAATTTTTTTCTTGTTAAGGGTTTCAATCTACATCGCTTTCAGAATGTGAAATTTTCAAATTAAACAAAACGTAATAGCAAAAATGATCATAAAAACACCCTCAATCCTACTCTGTAAATCAAATTGATCACAAGCCAAATTTAGTTGAAACCTCATGACTTTTCTCGCTCTTAGGTCGATCGAACCACAACATGTGAGGTTGGGGTATGGGGCTTATATATGAAAACATATTTTTCACGAGGTTTTGTTTTACAAACAAATTTCAATAAACCGAAATGCATTCGAGCTTTAGTCGGTTTGGACCACAAATCGGTTGGTATTTTTGTAAATTCTTCAAGGTTTCGTTGACAAGAATAAATGCGACCAGTATCTTTGGTAGCAAGACCTTGATGCAAAAGTCCGACTGGATCATTAGACAACTATTGTTAGATTGATTGGTTAGGTGATTGGTTTGGTAAAGTCTAAAAACATTAAATCAGGATCCTAAGGACATTGTACAATACAATCACATCTTTGGTGAATAACATTTCCTGAGAACATTTCTGTTCACAGCTCAAATGAAACTTCTTTTGAGAAACTCCTATGAAATCCCAAGACTTTCAGCTATATGTATGTCATACGATTGAAACGAACTCCCCCTGTCTTTATAAATCGAATTCGTCGGAGACGAATGACAATGTCTTTTATAAGCCGCAGGAACCCGGTTGTCAATACATAACAGTAATTTTCAATTTGAATTTGGACAGAGACTTTCTGGCCACAAAAAACCAAAATGGATGAAATGTAAATTAGTGTGCCGGTCGTGATATATAAGAAAATCAGAGTCAGTTAGTAGGGGCCGTTATTCATCATTTACCAAGAGCCATACGAAACTCTTGGTAGCGATAGGAGTATGAGGTATGAGGGAATATGGCCGATTTCAATTGCGTTTGTCCTTACACCAACACTGCGTAAACTTTCATTGTAATCGGTTTATATTGATGATCTGTTCTACGACTACAAAAATACAGGGTCATCGTTAAAAATATTCCGAAAATAATTCCAAATCGATCGGTATAATTTTTGGTCGGCCTATTGGTTTTTACATTGGGTCCATTTGATTGTTACAATCACAGGCACCTGACCTCTGAATCCCTTTTTGATAAACAAATAGTTAATGAAAAATCGGGTTGTTTGGATGAGGCCAGTCGTAAAAGTCATATGAATGAAAAAATTCAACCTTTCCAATAAAACAAGGAATTTTACAAAAATGATTAGTAGCCTTTTTTTTATTGGCGATTCAATTGTAAATTTTAAATGACACATCCGGTACATGTCGAATTTTAAAGCAGACCGAGTGAAGTCCAAAAATTAAAGCAATATATTTAAAAAGACACGCTTATTTGGATTCGAGAAGAAATGCTCTTCAATTTCTCCTTCTTTGTGAACTGTCGTTTTTTTCCGGGTCCCACTGGTCGATTTAAATTTTAATTGCAAAGAAAAACAAATGTATTATTAAAGGGGCGGTTTTAGTCCTATAGGGCATACATGCTAACCATTTAAAATTGTTCAGGGTGATTTCGATTCCCTAGAATGTTACATTCCCTAGACGGTTACATTCCCTAGATGGTTACATTCCTGGTTACAAGTCATGCGGATGGACAGACAGCGCTAAAAATCTCATCTGTAAAATTCAGACTGTGTAAGCATCCCAAACAGGTGTAGAATATAAAAATTAACGCCCACCGTTTCGGTATTAACCAAGCATCTCAACTCAAAGAGAAAATAATCAAAGAACAAAAATTCTCGTCTGCACTCTCCATTCAAATCCTCAATCCTCGTTTCCAATGATATTTTATTTCAAAGAATTTTAAATTTTCTACAGCAATTTCTTTGATCGGATCGAATAAAGGCGGCGACACGCATATCTTTAGAAACTTCAGTCAACCAAAAGAGGTTACCACATTAAAATCCCAGCGGTGATTCCATCGAAATGTGGGTGGGAGCAGACAAACAATGTGGCAAATACGGTAGTCAAAGTATGCGGAAGCGATATATTCTATTTAGATATACGTATGTTGTGTGAATGCGAGTGTGTGTGTCTGTGATTCCACAACAATATGTCAATAATGAGTGCTTTGGGGGGAGAGGGTGTAAGGCCTTCTCAAAAAAAAAAAAAAACAGAGGCCCCTGCACTAATTTACAGATGTGAAACATATTTTTTAAGAGAAGGGGCGAAATTCATATGTTTATAAGACATGCATAACAAAGGTTCACAAAATTGAATCACTCAAGTTACTGGGTGGGCAACTTGAAACAACATAGGGTGTTTTTCTTTGAAAAAGTCTTTTAAGCCTTTAACCCTTTCAGGCCCGATGTTGCCTATAGGCAACATGTTTATACAAAATATGTTGAAACATATTAAAATAATTGATAAATTAAATAAATAAAGGTCAGAGAATTATTTATTTCCTTAGTTTGTTTGTAAAATCTATCTCTACTGTATACAGGCAGCATCCTGTAACTGACAAATCAGGACACCAATGACTTTGAACTTTTTGTCAGTTCATATTTCACCGAACACTAACACACATCTGGCATACAAAAATGTTGTGACCCGCCAATTTTTATTTGGGCATGAAAGGGTTAAAATGTTTTATTAGCAGCATCATAATTTATGCAAAAAAAGTAAAAAATAAATCAATGATCTCGAACTCGCGCCACTGAAACAGAAAGCTAAAACTACTTAATTCAAAAAGTCTAAATTTATCAAACCCATAAATTCATAACAAGTACCTGTGACTGTCAGAAAATCCAAGTTCACATCCTGGTAAGATCCACACAGTAATCTTTGAGCCATGTAAAACTTCTCGAGAAAAGCATTAGGCGCTCGGAGGCAGCTTTAAAAAGCAGGTCTTAGTTAGTGAGTATAAAATACAATTATAGCGTACACAATACGGCGGATCAAATTTCTGTGGTGCATAGGTTATAGCAAAAATATTATCCACAAATAATTCGAAGAATATTTCACCAAGAAACAATGGGTCTAAAAAAATTCCTAGCTCGCGCAAATCGATTTGTATGGAAGAAAAACTGTCAACAAAAACGAATACTACGGGAATTTCTAAGAATATTTTACAAATAAATAAAAAAAAAATTATTTTCTTTATTGAATTCCGGCGAGAAAAAGAATAAACACTTTTGGTCCAGAACCAAAATTCATCGTTCAATTTTTGTTTTGTTTTAAAATTAATGTCACGTTCCCCCCTCCCAAAAAAAAAACAATCAGTTTCAGTATTGAATTCCGGCGAGAAAACTGATAAACACTGATGCACAGTGGTCAAGAACCCAATTTCATTGGTCAGATTTTTTTTTTATAATTTTTTTTGTTTTAAAATATATGCCACTTTTCCCCCAAAAAAAAGGATTGAATTCCAGCGAGAAAACTGATAAACACTGATGCACAGTGGTCCAGAACCCAATTTCATTGGTCAGTTTTTTTTTTATGTTTTTTTTTGTTTTAAAATTTATACCACTTTTCTAAAAAAAAAAAAAAGATCAGTTTCAGTATTGAATTCCGGCGAGAAAACGAATAAACACCGATGCACAGTGGTCCAGAACCCAATTTCATCGATCAAATTTTTTTTCACATTTTTTTTTTTTTTTTTTTTTTTTTTTTTTGTTTTAAATTTTTGATGTAGCATTACAACTTGTTTTCATTTTATATTAAAAATTTTTTTTTAAATTTGTATATGAGTTTTGAAAAAATTAATTTGGTTTCTCCCCTTTGTGAAAGTGTAACTCATACATATAGTTTAAGAGCTATGGTGTTAGGGTAGGTTTTCTTATTTTTAGTATGACCTCAACCCTTTATTTGTACCAAATGTACTTTTAAAAATATCGATTTAAAAAAAATAAAAAAAAAATCGGAATTTTTTTTTACAAATATTTTATTATACCACTTTTCTCAAAAAATAAAAAGATCAGTTTTAGTATTGAATTCCGGCGAGAAAACGAATAAACGCCGATGCACAGTGGTCCAGAAGTGGTTCATCGATCAAATTTTTTTTTTTATAATTTTTTTTTTTATAATTTTTTTTTTTTGGTTTAAACTTTTTAGTGTAGCATTACAATTTTTTTTTTATTTTATAATAAAAATTTTTACTCTTTTTTTAAATTTGTATATGAGTTTGGAAAAAAATTAATTTGGTTTCTCTCCTTTGGGCAAGTTCAAATTAAAAGTGAAAACATTAATTTGGTTTCTCCACTTTGTGAAAGTGTAACTCATACATATAGTTTAAGAGCTATGGTAGGTTTTCTTATTTTTATTATGACCTCAACACTTTACTTGTTCCAAATGTACTTTAAAAAATATCGATTTAAAAAAAAAATAAAAAAAAACTATTTTTTTTTTTAGAACTATTCCTAGTGAAATATTCTTAGACTTGCCCGTATTATTCGTTTTTGCCATAAGCTTTATTGATTTTTTGCCTCCCACACAAATTGACCCACCCTAGTGCACAACTGTGTGATTTGAGAGAAGTCATGTCATCATAAGGCCTCCCATTGATTTTGCTGCTGGGCCTGGCTCAATTAAAGTACAAAATCTATTCCTTTCTCTCTCTTACTCTTGTTTGTATTGTGTGTGCTCTGCTGCATGTGTGTGTGTGTGTGTGTATATGTTCGATGACATATTCGCTTTGTATTCGACGAATATAGTCGCGAAACTTTTCTGCTGTCGTTGTTGTTAATTTTTTTTCTCAGCGGATGTGATTTTTATGCTACCAACATACACCGCTACAGGAATACCTATGAACACACAAACTCCATCGCGAAGGCAAGCGAATACATGAACTCACACAGCCAGACACATAAAAAGTTTTAATGCTTTGTTGCAGTCTTTGTCGTCATTGTATCATTTATTTATTCCCGAAAAACAAGAAGAAAAAAACTTTTCTATCTCGATATTATGTTCAATGTAACAACAATGAAAACTTGTATCAATTCATTTGCAATTCCATGTGTATGAAAAGCCGCAGCAGCAGCAGCAGCAACAAACAACACAAAAGACCATCAAATTGGTTTGTACTTTGCTCTCCCCAGCGCTCTACTCGTACAGTTTATTCATTCATTTCGGCAAAGTTTTGGTTGGCTGTCATTTTTGATTGAGTTCTTCTCTGCCGCATTTGCTTTTCTTTATGTATGTTCACGTGTGTGGGGGTGGGTGGCACCCAACCAAGGATCACCACTAAATTACTGGAAATGTCTCCCATTTGACTTTACTTTTTCTTGGGCTACTGTGATTTGTCTTTTTCTTTTGTTTTCCTGTTGCTTGCCTGGTTGTTGTGGCAGCGGTTTTAATTGAAAAGATTTCTTTCATACGATTTTTCATTTGGAGGGACTAAGTGCTCGACATCCTCGTTGACAAGTTCCTTTTTGACGTGTTCTTCTGTTCTGTGCATCACAATCTTGATTATTTTCTTCTCAGATGGGCGAGGTTGGATACGATGCGAATGTAAACGAAAAAAAAAGATAGAACCAAAGTACTTTTTGGCATACAGCAATTCTAGTGCTTACCGCAGTGCTCTTTGGTAAGCACTAATGTAATTGTCTTTCAGCACAACCCACGGTCGATAATATAACATTCTAGCAAATACATTTGCCTTTCCAATAAAACTCAAAACATTTGTTTAATTGCATTGGTTTACAAAAAACCAGTTAATACCGACTTAGAACCTTTATTGCATTTTTCAAATTTTTGGCATAAGATATTATTTTGAAATGCATGTTGAAATTTTTTTATTTTTCTCCATTTTCGTGCCTTTTTCTACTTATTGCAAACAGCTGTTGTCAATCCCGGAAGAATTTCCAAACATTTATTTCCTTTCTACTTCTCGCCCATTATGATATATTTTAACTGTCTTGGGCCACTTTTGTAGTCTTTTCAGTATCCTATAACTTTTTGGTCTCCCCAAATTATTTGTCATTTATATATTTCACCAGTTTTGGACACATTTTTTGTTCCATTTTGTCATTAATTTCAAACATTTTTGTTTCCCCCCTTTGGTACCGTTTTTTATCCCGTTTTGATACGTGAATGCCCATTTTTCGCCTCTTCCCTAACTATTATCCACTTGTTGCAACACATTTTTTATTTTTTCTGCTTTTTATTACTTTTTAATCCTATTTTGGTAATATAATCCTTTTGTTGTTGCCAAAATTTGGTTTCATGTACTTTAAATTTTTACCATTTTTTAATCCCATATTGGTACCTTTTAGATCTCCCCCTTTTTGTTCCTTTTTTATCCGGTTTTGTTGCTTCTACCCTCTTGTCTCTTTCTATCCCGTGTTGGCCCCTTTGGGGTCTCTATTTAACTCATTTCCACCTGTTGTTGTCAAAAATTTTGCTTCAACCTTTTCTATTTTGTCCTCTTTTTTTATCCCGTTTTGGTACATTATGTGATTCTGCGGAACAGCACGATCGTTTTAGCTTGTTGCTAAGTCATGTAGTGTGCGATTCTGAGTAACAGAATGGCCCTTACAGTTTGGTATTTCCAGGGATTAACTTAAGATTCTCTTACATTTAAAAGAATTGTTTTTTCTATTAATATTTGTCAACAAAATTTTTTTTAAAAGAAAATGCATTTTTCGAGAAATTTTGAGATATTCTTGAGATTCGGGATTTCCCGAAATGTTAAAAATGTCAGTTCTCGAGATTCAGGATGGAAAAGTGTGGAAAATTTCTCGAGAATTCCCATCGGGAAACTGCCAAAGCCCAACTCTACTCGTATGTATTCTTCACTTATATTAACCAGTTTTGGGCCCGTTTTGGACGCTTTTAATCCCCTTTTCCGTTGCCTTAAATTTTTCGGTCATTTCTGCCGATAACAAAGTTTTCACACACATTTTTATTTTTTCCTCTTTTGTACCTTTTTTATCCCGATTTCGTACGTTTTGGCCGATTTTTCGTACCTTCTCTAACTATGATCCACATGTTTTTGAAAAAAATCTGTTTCACACGTTTTTAATTACCCCCCCCCCTTTTTTTTTGGTACTTTTTTTATCCCGTCTTGGCCGATTTTTCGTCCCACCTCTAACTCATTTCATCCATTTAAGTAGCACACGAACAAATTTGGAAAACTTTTTTTTAATATTGTTTTTAATTTTTTAGTTATTGTTTTTAATATAAAAGTTATTTTTTAAATTGCATCCGTTGGAGAAAATTTTTCCTTTCTAAGACACCCAGAGCCCAGGCAGTAGCTGGGAAACGACTGGTTGCCACAGTCTTGAGTAAAAGTAGTTTCCAGAAATCATGATAGATTTCGATATATGGAACTCAAGTTCAAAAGAATGAACTCTCATTATTGATAAGATTCCCTTTCGATTACGTCTTCAAACAAAAGAATTTTGCTAACACCCGAAATCTCCGAATTCTAAAAAAATTCAACAATTAAATTTCCCCGGAAAAGGGACACACCATGTGACATTTAAAGCTTTCGCAGTGCGTTCGACGGCATAAGCATTCCACAAATATATAACGGTGTATATGAGTGTGTGTGTGGATCTTCGATGTGAAAACCAATTTTCTTATTAAAGTTAATATATGTTCATGGGTTTCCCTTTCATTTGCTAGAATGTAATGAAACCCCAGCAATTCCCAATTGCGTGAGGCTAATACAGAACAAGAAAAAACCAACTTACACACACACACACACAAAGAAAAGTCAAGACGGGGGGGAAAAAAAACTCAGAGGCTAAAGCCAAATGGCAACAACAGCGTTATATAAACACGAAAGGATAGTCTGAATATCTTAAAATCACACTCACACACATGTACGTCGTCATACAAATATTAGTTTGAGCGGTTATGCGGTTGTAGTTGTAAGTTGCTGCCTCAACTCGCCCCCACCCCGTTTTTTTTTCGAAGTCAAGGATTTTGTTGTTGAAAACAACTCACCAACCAAGAAGGCAGGCAGGGATCTGGGCTGGTGCTGCGTATGAAGTGACAGGTCTACCAGAAGGTGAGCGTAGGCAGTGGTGCAACTTCAATCGCGTGTTACCATCCAATTTAGGTTTAGGTCAAATAAAAGCGAAACCGATGCGAGCGAAGAGTGAATGAATGAATGTCGGCTGTTTGTCGGGCTGTGCAATTTCCACAAAATAAATGCCAATCATCAACACACGTTGTGTAACCTTAAACTCAAACAAAAGAGAGAGAAAACAAGCAAAGTCCATTTAATGGCTTTAAATGCCAAGAGTTGGCAAATGTCAGAGGCCATTGAGGGTGGCATGGACAACCCTAATATCTTCATCTAGTCGAAACATTCACCCAACCTTCGGTTCATCGTCTGATAATCATCAATTAATAATTAATGAATTTATAATTATTTGCAACAACAACAATGTTTGCTCTTAATTATGTGGGGAAACGCCCAATAATCAAAGTGATCAGAGTGATAAAACCAGCCAGACTAATCAAAATAGCCTGAATGTCCAATAGTTCAGAATGTTCATCATGTTCAAAGTGAAAAGAACGCTGGTATTGAACGAATTTGTCAAATGGCAAGCATTTGATCAAAGTGATCAGAGTGATAAAACCAGTTACAATAATGGTGGTTTGGGTGATTTTTGGAAAAAAATATAACTTCACATAATTAAAGTGCAAATGTCAATTCAAGTCACCCCTGGCACGAATAAAATTTCCACCCGTATGGATTTCCCTACACATGATTAAATCGTGACCTAAATCCAATTTTTGAGAATATTTGTTTCCAATTTTTGTTTGATTTTTTTTCCAATCAATTTTTCATGACCAAGACAACTCACAACCAAGTAAAAATAAATCCTGGGATGCATGTCAGAAAGTACATATGTTCCTGAGAGCTAACTAGAAATATGTTCATAATATCTTAATAAATATTTACCCTCGACACTGATTCACTGACTCTGTCACGCAGTACGTAGGAATTTAAATAGGCATTCTATATTCTATAATTCTATATAAATTCTATAAATAATAATAATAAAAAAAATAATATTTTTTTTTTGTACTGAAATTGTGTTTTCCCCAAATTTTTTTTTACCAAAATTTTTTTTTCCAAAATTTTTTTTTCAACAAAATTTTTTTTTTCCAAATTTTTTTTTTCAACAAAATTTTTTTAAAAAATTTTTTTTTCAACAAAAATTTTTTTTTTCAACAACATTTTTTTCCCACAAAATTTTTTCTTCAACAAAAATTTTTTTTTTCAACAAAATTTTTTTTTTCAACAAATTTTTTTTTCCATATTTCAACGGGCGCCATAGGCGCATTACAACTTACTAGTGTGTGAATAGTGTAAAAGTTCATCTGGTCCGACTTTTACAAAACCTCCTCCTAGGTATTAACAAAGAGAACAAATTAATTGAGTTTAGCCGGACTGAATTTTTCATAATGAACCCTAAGAGGCCATCTCACAAAGTGTTGATGAGCTTGAGCAATTGTAGAATAGAGTCTGTAATTCGTATGCATAACGAATTGAGGCAGACCAGACCTTAGCTGCGCCTAAACTACACTGGATTTTCGTAGGCGACTTTTTCTTATATGTTAAGTCTGAGCTCAGCTGTGCCTCAACTTACTTACTTATTTCCCTTAACATTCCATGAAGGAACAGACAGGGGAACTTCTCTCGAATCAGTGAGCTGTGTACGAAATAATTTGAATACTCCACTGACCGGGACCTACTGTTTAAAGCCGGCTCCGAACGGCTAGTGCTTTCCTTGAGAAGTTTTACATGGCTTAGAGATTGCTCTCTTACTCGTAAAGTCGCCAACATTTACGAGGTGGAAACAGCCGCTGAAAAATGTTTGATGGTCTTACCCGGTTTCGAACTCGGGTTCTTTTGTGTCGCACACACTACCTACCACACCACGGCCTTCCACCACGGCTGTGCCTCAACTAATTTAAATTAATTTTTTCATGGCGAATTGAATGAATCTGAACTATATTCGTCTTCCATGTCGACGTTTATCTACAATAATATAATGGTCTGTGATTTTAAACGCTGTGTAAGCCGATGCTCTCAGCAGAAGGATGCTCTGACCGACTAGAACATTAATGGAGGATGCTTTACGTAGAATATGCATCACTTCACATAGGCGATGTATCTGTAATTTGTTCAGAAGTTCGGGGAGTGTGCACAAGGCAGACAGGCACATTTCTCTCAACATCCCTTCACCGAAACCAATGAGGAACTTTTTTTTTTCTAATATCAGTGAGTTGTGTACGATATAATTTCTATTTCTAGAGAAGCTTAAGAGGTTTATTAGCAGAATTAAGCTTTTCAGCTTAAAGTCATCGACAGTTACGTGGCGACATCATTGCCCATATACTGGGTGTAGAGATGTCAAACGGGATATCCCGATCCCGAAAAATCCCGAATCCCGGGATTTTTTAAAATTAATCCCGGGATTTTTAGTGGCCAGTGGCGTATGAGCTATTTTATTGGAAATCGGCTTTTTTTAAGTAGAAAAATAATTTTTTTTCGCCGTCCAATGCTTTAGGATCGCTCCTATAGCTATGAAATAAATTGGATTTTTTTTCTGTAAAGAAACGACTCGGCAATTGCGCTCTTGATATACACAATTCTTTGCAAAGCCGATGCAGCTATTTCATTTATGTTAAAAGAGATTTTAGCTATGGGGTTCACATTGAGCAATGAATTGCATAAGCATCTTCTAAAAAGGATTCAAGAAGTTTATTCAACACTTTTAAATTTTTTAAAAAATCCCAACATCAAATCTGATTTGGATGGCCATATTGACATGCTTCTCATTAAAAACGAGTTAATAAAGCTGATTTCTCGATTTGAAACAAAAAATCCTATGATAGAAAATTTTGATGATGATAGTGAATCAGATGATGAACCGGAAATTGACGAAAATACTTCCATAGCGAAAAAGTTAAATGAAGCCATTAAAAGCTGTAAGAGTCCGAACAAATCTACTTTTAGCAGCAGTTATGTTGACATAAATGTTAATATTATGAAGGAAGTAGACTTGTTTCTCTCAGGAGGCGTTCGAGGCCGGTACTTACAAGCTGAAAAGTGAATTCATGTTTTTTAAGTTCTTTGTATTTTTTGTCTTAGTAATTTATGTGTTCAATGCCAGTAAAATTCGAAATAAAAATACTATATTTTGTTTCATTCGAAAAATAATTTTTGAAAATGAAATCCTGTAAAATCCCGAAACCCCGGGATCCCGAAAAATCCCGGGATCCCGGGATTTGTGATTTGAAAATCCCGAATCCCGGGATTTGTGAAAATCGATCCCGTTTGACATCTCTAACTGGGTGGTAGTCTTGTGAATGCTATTGTGTTCCATTATTAAATGACAAAGTTCAAAGTTTCCAAAAAAAAAAACAAGAAATTTTAAAAAAATGATGAGTACTTTTTTTTTTATAACGATTCACATTTTAAATGGCCCATCCTCTACATGAGATATGGTTAATTACGATGTGACCTCACAGTTTATTCAAAAATCCACAACAGCAGTAAAACATACGACTTAAAGGCCTGGTTAGATTTCTCAGAACATGTCCCTGGGCGTGGGCACTCATTCATGGGTTACATCGGCAAGTCAATGAGATTTCGATTCATGAGAAATTCGATTTCACTTGAAATTAATTTCATATTGTTTTTGGAAACAATTCCAGAATTGCTTGCCCCTTCATTGGTGACATCAGTAAGTAAATGAGATTTCGATTTCACTTGAAGATTCAGTGCGGGTGCATTCGTATACTTTTTGGAAATAATTCTATAATTGTTGCTCCTTCATGGGTTACGTCGGCAAGTAAATGAGATTTCGATTCTCCAGAAATTCGATTTCACTTGAAATCGATTTCAGTGAGAAAATTCGATACACGATAAACGCTTTAACAACGCATTGAAATTACAAACAAATTTTCAAAACGTTAAATACAATATAAACTGCCGGCGAACAATGACAAAATATGATTTTCTGTTTCATTGCTAGAATGAAAAATCTTCGGATTACCGAATCTTTTCATAGACCGAATGTAGGCCGATTACACTAGTCAACAGTCAATATGTACTCGGGATGCGATATTTTTTTCTGTGTAGATAACCTTGACATGAGCTCGAAAAAGCAATAAAAAATTTTTTTTTCGTTTGGTTTTTGTTTTATTTTTTTTTTTTTTAAATTTTGGTTAATTTGTTTCGTCCGGCATAACTCGGGAACCACTAGCCCGATTTAATTAACGCGATTCGCTTTTATTCGCAATTGAGTAAAGGTATGAATTTCAAAAATTTCAAATTTTCATATATTTTTGTCACCCAACAAATTTTAATTTTTTTTGTAATAAAAAAGAAAAAACCTTACCATAGACAAAGTTGTGCATATGTCGAGCAAATTTTTGAAATTCATACCTTTACTCAATTGCGAATAAAAGCGAAACGCGTGCATCGATTTTCATGATCTTTGTCTCATTTTGCTCATAGGTTATGTGACTTTACGTAAAAGTAATAAGATTTGACATTTTTTTTCATTTTGGATTTTTTATGGATTTTTAAAAAAAAAAAAATTTAAATCTTTAGGCAAAAAATAAGTTTTTTCCTTTATATATTCATTTTTAACTTGGAATTTAATTCAATTAAATCGGGCTAGTGGTTCCCGAGTTATGCCGGACGAAACAAATTAACCAAAATTTTTTTTTTAAAATTTAAAAAAAAAAAATAAAAAAAAAACCAAACGAAAAAAAAATTTTATTGCGTTTTTCGAGCTCATGTCGAGGTTATCTACACAGAAAAAATTATCGCATCCGGAGTACATGACATTTTTTTCATTTTGTTGAGTAGTGTTATTAACTTTTGGCCGAAACCGATTAATCGGTCAAACTCTGAATGTGAGTGTCCTACAATTTACCGCTTTCGAAATTTTTTTTATAATTAGCGATATTTCTTTTAGTTTATTTTAGAAAAACCTTTGTATTAATTATGATTTCTAGGACTACGAGGCCAATTGATGGCAAAATAATGTTCCCAATATCATGAGTTTCATGGGGAATACAGTTTTCCCGAAGAGAACTTAATGCAGAGCCTTTTTAGCCAACCGTTTTCTTAAAAACATCAGAAATGTTTTTAACCAAAAACCTTTGCAGTTTGATAGAGCCCTGTGGGAAAATAAAAGGCGATCAATATTTTGTTTTTGTTTTCGGCTCCAGCATTGGAAATTTAGAAAATATTTCTCTCACATGTAAGCCGGCAAACGGATTCGGACGTTAATGGCGATACACTTAACGAAATGTTTGATGATAAATGTTTTCCAATTCTTTGTTAGGTTACTAAACTTTTTTCTTTGATATGATGTCACCATTAAGATTTCAAACTGCATTGTTATGTAATTATTTGAATTTGTAGTTAGGTTATACAACTTTTTTGTCAGACACCTGATTTTCGCAGCTGTCTAAAACAAAATATCCACAATTAAGAAACTGTCTTTAAAATTAAGCAATGAAAAAATTCCGGTTTCTTTAGAAAAAGTAGCATTTGAATTCTGTTTCTATACACGGAAAGTGATGGATAAGTGAAGCATCTTCAATCGATTGCCACGGGGATTCGCAGGAACAACGCTTCAGCATTCTCCAATTGTTTGCTGGGTGTGTTCATGTATGCGAATGTCTGTATACTACTGTGTGTGTGTGTGTGTAGCAACAACAGAATCATCTGCATATTTTCTTTTGTTTTTGTTATGTTTGCACTTACTCTTCATCCTCTTCGTCATCGTTGTTGGTGTTTTTGTTGGTGTCCAGTCCGGCATTGCTTTCATAGAACACATCATCCTCTTTCGATTCAATTTCATCGTTATTGTTGTTAGTATTTTTCACATTGTTGTTGCTATTTGTTTTGGGATTGCCGGCCATATTGCCATTGCCATTGCCGTTCATGTTGTTGTTGTAATTCTTTTCATCATTTGCTGAGATTATATCAACATTGTTATCGTCTCCATTACTCATGTCCACATCGTCCTCATCGTCTTCGTTATCATCGTCATCGTTGTTGTTGTTGCTGTTCATTATGTTGTTGTTGTTGTTGTCATTGATATGAACATTATCATTATGATTAGCTGCTCTACGCTTGGCCTGCTCTTCCAAATACTTGGATTTCGTTATAATTTCATCACTGCAATGGACAAATCAAAAGAAATCCCATAAGTATCACACTAACGAATTGAATGAACAATGAAATGAAAATGATAATGATAATGGAAGCGCGGGGAGTGGGTGAGTGGGCGAGCAATGGGTGAATATTAAAATTAAAATGGAGTTAATGAAATTAAATGTGAATTTACAAAGGCATGTGATATATTGTTTGGCAAGTGAGTGAATAAATTATATTTCTCGGTGAAATTGGCCAACGATTGGCTTGAAAAAAAAAATGGTCTCCTCATCTGCCCCATCTAAGAATCGAAAAATCTACACGTATTTGTTGAGAAGCCAATTCATGCTCAGAGATTGACGCTTTGGTGCGGATTTTAAGCGGTTGCATCATTTGCCTGCTACTGGAGACTGAAGGTGAGTTTAGATTCGAGTGCCTTTCTGTATGGTCAGACTCACTTGGACTTTGTAGCATTCCCCGTTTGCCCTTTGAATCATTCGTAGCAATCGAAAAAGCTCCTGAGTTGGCCAATACCCAAATCGTTTGGGTTCCTAATGAAATAAGAGCCCCTCGCCTGTTGATAGGTCTGGCCAAATACAGAGAAGGGGCGTTTTATGGAGACCGTTTTGTGCCCACAGCTTATGCAGTAGTCACCATCCTTCAGTCTCATTGTACAGGGTGCCTCAAAAGTCACGAAGGGGTTTAAAATAATCATGACTTAATTCATTTTTAATTTAAAATTTTTTTTTTTTACAAAATAATAAAATAGACATTTTTCTTTATTACTTACAATACAAAGAAAATTTAGATTATAATTTTGGGTCCTAGGGTAAACCGGGTGACAAAGACCATTTGGCTTGATTTTTGCAGCGACAGACCAAAGCCTCTGGCGGGAATCGAACCCACAACCCCCACACTGATAGGCAAGCACGCTACCAACTCGCCTACCGGGACGCTTAATGGAATATCTGTAGATTTTTTAAATGTATGTGTGACAGATGACGTCACCTAAGTGACCACCATTGTGCGGCCGAACAAAGTTGAGCTCTTTCCCTGACACGAATCAGAGTATCTAGCTGCAACGCTCTTATTTCGGCACGAATATTCTCCTTCAGCTGTTCAGGGGTTGTGGGTTTATTGATATACACACATTTTTCTTAACAAAGCTGTTTTAAATTTTTATGAAAACGGGCATTAATGTTTATTTAATTTCATTAATTCGAAATCACTGAAACTTACCGATTTTTGTGCAATTCCTTTTTCGAAACACACACAGCACTGTATTCATTTTCCAGCAGGCAAATTTCACGTTTCTTACAGCTCAATGGTCGACAGAGATCACCTAGAATAGAAATAAAAGAAAGAGAAAAAAAAAAACGTTTTTAATCAAGAAAAAAAAAACAAAACTTCCCAAAGAATACACGAATTTCAAATAAAAAAACGTAATGCTCCTGTAAACAGCATTTTTTTCCGGTATATTAAGCTCAGTCTCCTCGTACGTGCAGGCATTTACCTGTCGATAAGCATATTACGATAGTAACTGCAGTAGTAGTTGGTTTCCCTAACCGCCCACTGATGGTCCCTCCCCTGCCAGTCTTGTAGAAACCAATAAAAATTTGTAATAAAATCAAATTTAATAAAAAAAAAAATTAAATTGCTTCAAAAGGAGAAATACCAGGTCATGTCATGTCATTGCGGCTGGCTGTCGAGAGAAATAGGTAGGCGAGTACGGGGCAGCTGTTGCTCTTATTAAATTTCACTGCAGGTCGAGTTCGACCATGAATGTATTTTTTTTCACAGTCGCTGAAATCGCCTTATGTATTTGGGACTACCACCCATCCATCCATCCATCCGACTAGTCCACACACCCAGAACTTGAGGCAATGCTGTCCGTTGTTGTTCAGAAAGCTAAGAAACACGAACCTCGCAACATCTACATCTATGACAGCTGCTGCTGCCGGTGGATTGCTTTATGTGTGTGTGTCTCCCTGTTGCTGTAGTTGTTGCCTGTGTTTGAACAACAATTTGATGTTTGAAACTATTTTTCTAGTTTCGGGACACTTTACTCCTTCACACAGAAAGCAGTTCTTCTGTTTGGACTTGAAGTGTGAGTGCGCAGATACGAGTGTAACTGCAAATTCTGGGAGTAGCAGAATGTGAATTTAATCTACCAGAAGTATATTTTTGTTGTTGGCGCAACGTTTATTGTTTTCTTCAGTTGTCTTGTAGCGGACATGTGACAGGTGAGTTCAAAGGGATAATTGAAATTGGTTTGTCTTTATCCTCAAAAGCCAGATCTCGTACAATGGGAGGTTTTCATTCCAGAAACATGATGTTTCTGCCTGCTCAAAGTGTAGATCGTTATATATTGGGAGGTTTTTTGTTTATGAACATTTGTAAAAGGAGACACATGTGCATGACTAAATAATCAAAATGAATATATTACAAAGTTAATTTAATTATTTTATTGTAATTAACCAATTTAAACAATTAATTAATTTAAACAAAATTAATCAATTCAATTCAAATTAATTAAATTAATCAATTTAATCAGATTAATCAATAAATTAATTTAATGAAATTAATTTAATGAAATTAATCAATAAATTAATTTAATGAAATTATTCAATAAATTAATTTAATTAAACTAATCAATTTGATAAGTTAATTAAGTTTAACAAAATTAATCAATTTAATTCAAGTTAATTAATTCATTCATTTTAATCAATTTTTTTTAAATTAATTCAGGTTTATTGTGTATGATATTAATACAATTCATCTTATTGCTAATTAATCAATTTAATGAAAAAAAAAATAATTAAAAATATTAATGGAATTGAGCAGTGTAATAAATTCACCAATTTAATCAAATTAATCAAACTAATAACCAAATAATTCATCCAATTAATAATCATAACATTATTCAAATTAATAATCTAATAATTAGTCAAATTTATAAATTTAATAAAAATAAATCGTATTAATCAATTTAGTCATAGATTTAATCAAATATATAATCAAATGGTTAATCTAATTATAAAATGAAAAGAATCAAAATAAACAAGTTACTAAATCAAATTAAAACTAATCAATTGTATCAGATTAATAATCAATTAATTAATCAAATTCATAATCCTATACAGTCAAACTTCCATAACCCAGATACTAAAGAAAATGAAAACTAATCAATTTAATCAAATATATCAAATTAATAATCAAAGAATTTTTTAAATTAATAATCATATAACTAATCAAATAGCTAATGTAATTATTAATCTAATAATTAATTAAATTAAAAAATGTAATCAAAATATAAATCATATTCAGTCAGTTCAGTCATATATTTAATCAAATTATTAGTTAAATATTGAATAAAATTATTAATCAAGTTTTTAATCTAATTATAAAATTAAATTAATCAAAATAATCAAATCAATAAGGAAAATTAAAACTAATTTAATTTAATAATAAAATTATTAATCAAATTATAAAACGAATTAATCAAAATAATAAGTTACTAAAATGAAATGTAAACTAATTAAGTAAATTAATAACTTTAATTAAATATTTTATCACATTAGTCGAATCTAAATTAATTACATTTATTTAGAAAAAAGTTCTCCTGTACGTGTGTTAAAATTACCCAAACTTAAAATGGTGACAAGGCAAACATGAGAAATGACCCCAAATTTTATTATTAAGGATAAAGGCTCCTTGAAAAGTAACGCCAATGCAAAATGGCCCCAAATGTTGTTAATATTTTAATTTTGGGCCATTTTTCCATTAACAAAAATTGTTG
Organism: Hydrotaea cyrtoneurina; assembly: GCA_958296145.1. Lineage (NCBI taxonomy): Eukaryota > Metazoa > Arthropoda > Insecta > Diptera > Muscidae > Hydrotaea > Hydrotaea cyrtoneurina. The sequence continues at coordinate 107,875,159 of OY282512.1, forward strand.
GCATTATTTTTTTCCACTTTTGGTTTTGGAGTCCTTTCTCGAAACATAAATTAAAAATAATTTGAAATTATTGGGAGGCATTTTTCGTATTGGTTCTGAAACAATATTTGTTCTCCTTATTTTGGTCTAATTTTTCATATGGAAAATTTCACAGTTTTGGGGTTTTTTTCTTTTTTTTTTATAAAAAAAAAAGTTTTTTGTTATTAAAAAAAATCTATTATTTGGGTATCTTTTTACTTAAATTCATATTTTATCGGGGGCCATTATTATCAAATTTACCCCAAAACATGGGAATGTTATTCCTTTAGGCCTCTTTATGCATTTGGGCAACTGGCATTACCTTGACCTTTCGAAATTATTTACATTTGCTTTGTTTTTTTTTTTATTAAAGTATTTCTTATTAAAATATGGCCACTTAAATACTCACTTGTTGGATCGTGTATCCAGCGTTTGCGTTCACCATTCAAACCGGAACCGCTACCGACACCGCTGCCGACGCCGCCACCGCCAGCCACTGAACTCTTTGATGTCAGCTGTGCATTTTTATTGACCTGCAATGAAAGCGAAAACAAAAGGAATAAAATAAACCCAGTCAAATTAGTGCTCGTATAATTGTAATCCACCGCGAAATTATTTAGCTAATTAAATTGCAATTAATTTTAATTGTTGTTTTGTTGTTGTTTCGGTTTTTTTTGTTTGTTTGTTCATTTACCGCTGTGGCAACAAGGAGTGTTTGCCTTTGTCGGCTGGCTCTGTGTGCCCCAGCCAACCATTCATTGAACTATTGTGTTCCATTTGCAACATTTTGTTGCAAATTTACGATATTTTGTGTAAAATAAAATGCATTTTTTGTATTTCTCAGTTTCTGTCAGTGTTTAATGTTCATTTTCCTGGTTTTATTTGAGTCCACTGCAATAACAGTTGGCTCGTTTTGATTATTAATTTTGGAAATTAAATGTATCACATTTGCATAATAAATTAAGTACACACACAGATGAACCGATCTGCATTCCAATCGCTTTACATCTCACAATGTTTGTTCATTTGGACTGCAATGCGATATTATGATAATAATAACAAACTAGTTTCTGGGAAATAATTTGGCAGTTTAGTTCATATTTGTGGGATCATATTTGTGATGAGTCATGGCATTAAGTTATGGCAAATCTGGGCCTAAACTTGAGGTTTCTTTAGAATGTGTAATCCCAGTGCAAATTTTCCTTCACTGATAAGTACTTCGATCAGTGATGAACCACCTTAATGTATACCTTGTACTCTATTCATTACTAGTATGTTGTAATGCGCCTATGGCGCCCGTTAATTTGCTTGAGAAAGTATTTGTTACTTAATTTTAAAAATTTTGTAAAAAATATTTTGAGAAAACTATTTTGTAAAAAAAAAAAATTCGAAAAAAAATAAAATTGGAAAAAAAAATTTGTGGAAAAAAAATTTTTGTGGAAAAAAAAATTTTGTTGAAATAAAAAAAAATATTGTGGAAAAAAAAATTTTGTTGAAAAAAAAAATTTTGTGGAAAAAAAAAATTTTTGTAAAAAAAAAAAATGTTGAAAAAAAAAAAATTTTAAAAAAAAAATTATGTAAAATAAAAAAATTTGTAAAAAAAAAAATTTGGAAAAAAAAATTTTTGGTAAAAAAAAATTTGGGGAAAACTCAATTTCTGTACAAAAAAAAATATTATTTTTTTATTATTATTATTTATAGAATTATTATAGAATGCCTATGCCTATTTAAATTCCTACGTACTGCGTGACAGAGTCAGTGAATCAGTGTATCAGTGAATCAGTGTCGAGGGTAAATATATATTAAGATATTCAAAATTCCATTCCTTCTACAACACTTTCCACTTGCATTACCCAAGAATACACTCCATTGTTCTCTTTAAAAAATACATTAATTCGTAATGTATTTATTCATTTCTTTTTCTTCAATGTAAATTCCAAAATGAAAATTCTGCCATAGCTAATATTGACTACAGGAGTTCATAAGCCCGCCAACTCCCGCCGCCACATCAGCTTATTACAGCTTTCATCTACGATTATCTGAAATGTTCAATAGGTTTGCCAACATCAAGTGAAAAATGTCTTGCCAAAGACGGAAAACTCCCAGCATCATTTGTTTTTCATATGTCAGTGTAATGTTCAATGAACCAACTGCATTGAACCAACGAACGAAATGCGTTTCCGGGACTTACTTAAAATAATGGCACTCTTCAAACAGCTCACACCACCCACCGCCGCACATTTCCACTCAACAGCCCAACTACCCCCTTCTTTGCCGGAGTCAATCACTTGCCTGCCTCTTGCGCCAGGCCAACACATTAAACGTTGTTACAGGCATTTTGGCAGTTTGCTATTTGGCACTTGTAACGAGCAAAGGCAAGCAACATTTTGGCATTTATATCCTTGAGACACCCAAAGGGCTGAGCGGGATGGCGAGAGAACGGTAGAAATGGCAAAAGTCAATGAATGCATTTAGTGGAATTCAAAAAAAAAAAAAAGATGGAAGTGTTACTTTTCAAGCATTTTCGAAGTAATTTAATGTGAAATTTGCAAAATGTGTGTTCGTTACGAGAGTCCCTGAATCGAGGGGGTGTAACTCTTAAAAATGATATTGGGAATGGAAAGCTATGTGGGGCACTACATTATACACTATTTTATAAAATCCATTTCCTAAGAAATGATAATTTTTCGAACAAAATCGTTCGTATCTGCTAATGCTGTGCCGATTTGAACATATAAGAGATTTTTGTGAAAAATTCGCCTCAGTCGTTATTAAATTGATTAATATGACTTTTTTTTATAAAATAATTTATTTATTAAATTGATATGACTTTTTTTATAAAATAATTTATTCGATTAATTAACTGATTATTAGTGCGATTAATTATTTGATCAATCATTTAACTAACTATTTGATTAATAACTTTATTAAAAGGATGAAATTAACCAATTAGTATTTGATACATATGATTAATAATTGATTAATCAAAATGATTAATTTTAAAAAACTTTTGATTAAGTTGATTGAGCATTTTTATTAATTTGCTACCTATGATGACGATTTGATTAAATTGTTTACTTTGATTACCTGTGAGTTGATTAATTTCACTATTTTAATGAATTTGGAACATTTGTTTAAATTGATTACTTGCATTAATTTAATTCCATCAAACGATTCATTTGATTAATTATATAAAATTTATTAAATTGGTTCACTAAATTGGTTAGTTCTGTTTAAATTGATTGATTTGATTAAATTGGTTAATTTGATTAAGTGTGATTGAATTGATCATTTGATATATTTGTTTAAATTAATTTAAGTGATTAAATGATTAAAATTAATTAATTTGTTAATTGGATTAAATTTTATTAATTTGTTAATTTGAGTAAATTGATTAATTTGATTAAAAAGATTAATTTAACCAATGGTCTTAAATGGATTAAATTAAATAAATTCAATAATTGAAATAATTTCATTAAAGTAAATTCATTTGAGTAAATTGATTAATTTGTTCAATAATTGTATTAAATTATTTCTTTTTGAATAATTTGATTGTTTTGGATTAATTGGATAAAATTGATTAATTGGATACAATTGATTAATTTGATTAAGTTTGTTTATTTAATAAATTTGTTTATTAATTTGATTAATTGTATTAACTTCTTAATATTGATTAATTTGTTAATTTCATTAGTTTTATTTGATTAAATGAAATAATTCGACTAATTTGATAAAAAATGATTCGATTAATTATGTTAATTGATTAATTTGATTAAATCAAAGGAGGACTACATTGATTAAATTAAATAAATTCATTAATTTATATTGATTAATTTGTTAATTTGATTAAATTAATTGTATTAACATGATTAATTAACTTGATTTAATCAAAGGACTAAATTGATTAAATTAATTTAATTAAATTGATTTTTTTTAATTCAGGTTTATTGTGTATGGTATTAAAACAATTCATCTTATTGCTAATCCCACGAAGCCAGATTAGATTCAGATTGAGACTATTGAATTGATTAATTTAATGTAATTGGTCGACTTGATTAAATTCATCAATTTGATTAATTGGATTGAATATTTATATGGATTAATTTGTAATAATTTGACTAAATTGATTAATTTGTACTAATTTGATTTAATCGAATGACTAAATTGATTAATTGGATCATCTAAATATATATTTACCCTCGACACTGATTCACTGTGCATTCTATAATTTTCTATAAATAATAATAATAAAAAAATAATATTTTTTTTTTGTACAGAAATTGTGTTTTCCCCAATTTTTTTTTTTCCAAAATTTTTTTTTACAATTTTTTTATTTTTCAACAAAAATTTTTTTTTTCAACTGAATTTTTTTTTTCAAAAAATTTTTTTTTTCAACAAAATTTTTTTTTCCACAAACATTTTTTTTTCAACAAAATTTTTTTTTTAAACAAAAAAATTATTTTTTACAAAATTTTTCTTTTCAACAAAATTTTTTTTTCCATATTTCAACGGGCGCCATAGGCGCATTACAACTTACTAGTTTTGAATAATTTGTTAAATTTGTTTAATAATTTCATTAATTTTTTATAATTTGAATTTGGTTAATCGAACCGATTTATTGGGCAATCAGTAATAGGTTAATTACATTACATTTATTACTTTGATTAATTAATCACATGAATTGTTGCTTAATTTAATTATTAAATTGATTAATTCGATTACTTTTGTGTAATTTGATTACTTCTGAGAAAGGAATTAACATGATACATTGATAAATTTCAATCAATTAAATTAAACAATTTGATTAATTTTGTTAAATTGCTTGTATTCAGTTATACGCAAACAGAACACTTTGGATACTCCACTCATAGTATTCAGTTACATATTTATTTCCTTTATTTGTTTGCAAGACCCTGACTTATAACTCTCTCTCTCTCTATCTCTCCTATTTTTTACTCTCGGAATATCTTAGTCTTGTGTTGTTTTCTGACCCTTTTCAAAAACTTCACCATTCTTTTGTGTCTGACTTCAACTTTTCCGACTCATCCGCTGATATTTCTTTATTATGCCATACACCATCGTCCATTATGAGGCCGACATCACTGACGTAGCGTGTATTATATGATTGATATAGAGTGCCACTAAATTACACCGTGTGTGTGTGTGTTTTTTTAGTTCGCATTGAACTCTTCTTAAACCAAAAAAAAAAACCAAAAACGAAACGTTAACATTTTGGCCTCCATCTGTTGGTTTGACAGCTTTTCAGTTGCGATGATAAGCTTAGGGTTTTTGGATATCCGACACATACATATGAAGGTATCTCTATATGAGAGCGTTCTATATCTGTAATGTGCTCAACAAGACCGACTGACTTCTAGCTACACACATACATTTGCACATGAGTACGAGTCTGCACATGGTTAGATATCTCGATGCTGTAGGAGGAAATCCCATATCGCCATGGAGACTACACACACACACACAGACACCAACACACAGACACTCACTCACACATGCATGGGGCATTAGATGCTTTTGCCAGCCATGGCGGATATGCGGCTGTTACAATATTTAGAAATGTCTATCTGTCGGTCCGTCGGTCTGTCTGTATGTTTAAATTGTGATAGACATTCAGCCGTACTATCCAATCTATCTCGTCGCACGTCTAGTAACCATTCCACGGACGGAGAATCGGCGGCTACACCTCCACCTCCAACTCCAACTCCATCATGCTCTGGTGATTTTTATAGGCGCTTAGAGGATATTGCTTTTTCGCACTTTGTTGAAGTATGCGGGCGTATCTGTGTGTGTGAGTGTGTGTGTGCCAGTGTTGGCATTTTCCACAAATATCCCGAAATGTTAGAGTGAATGATGGCTCATGTCGAAATGTTGCCACTTTTTTCCGTTGAGGATGAGCTCATCGGTGGCGAACAACAGCAGTTACTCGATAAAGGATTTGGAGTTGTGGCATCACAGACTAAATGCAACGCTTTATGGTTTAGTGTACCCTGTGGTCTATAGACTATCCCGTTGGAATCCGCCGCCACATAGTGGCGGTATTACTAAATCCCATATGTGTGTGTGGCAAATAGTTTTAAATTACAATGGGCACAAAAAATTAAACTAATATTTTGATTGTCATGCATTGAAAGCGTTCTTTCGCGGATCATTTAAACGGCATTCACATCAATGAATGCCGGAGATAAATGTTTGTCTGTTGCAAGTTAACAAAAATACCACCAATGTAAATCAAAAAAATTTTCATACTTTTGGTAAAATAGAATAAATCTCAAATAAAGAAATACAATAATTGCAAATATAGGAACGGGTGTATGATCAAAAATATATATCATACAGATCGGATTGCGGGTATTAAAATTATTACACGATTTCTAAAGTGGACGGAATGGTACATTTGTATGGGAGGTACCAGAAGGGGCGTGGCCAGACTTCCAAGCCTTTGTCCGAAACTTTATCCAAATATAGTTTTACTAAATACAGATTTTGGGCAAGATCGCTCTGGTCGTCTTGATATTATTACACGATTTCTAAAGTGGGCGGAAGGGTACATTTGTATGGGAGGTACCAGAAGGGGCGTGCCCAACCTTTCAAGTTTTTGTCAAAGTCTTTGTCCAGTTATAGCTTAACTAAATACACAATTTGGCCAAGATCGCGCTGGTCGTCCTGATATTATTACACGATTTCTAAAGTGGGCGAAATAGACGATTTGTATGGGAGGTACCCGAAGGGGTGTGGCCAGATTTCCAAGCCTTTGTCCGAAACTTTATCCAAATATAGTTTTACTAACTACAGAATTTGCGCAAGATCGCGCTGGTCGTCTTGATATTATTACACGATTTCTAAAGTGGGCGGAAGGGTACATTTGTGTGGGAGGTACAAGAAGGGGCGTGCCCAACCTTACAAGTTTTTGTCAAAGTCTTTGTCCAGTTATGGCTTTACTAAATACAGATTTTGGGCAAGATCGCTCTGGTCGTCTTGATATTATTACACGATTTCTAAAGTGGGCGAAATAGACGATTTGTATGGGAGGTACCCGAAGGGGTGTGGCCGTATAGTCCATATGCAATCACATACGTAGTTTTGGGAAAATATTAAGCCATGCCAAATTTCAAAGCGATTGTTTAACACTTTCGAAAGTTATCGAGCGTACCACATTGCTTAAACGACTTAGAAAGTCATGACTCGAATTTGGTTCAAAGACACCTACGGTCTAAAGTGCATTTTTCTATGTGTTACACTTTTGGCTCTAGATGAAATGATATAGTGGTAGGAAGGGGTATAAAAACAGCGCCGTTGAACCAATTGAATGCCGCCTTTATTAGTTTTATAATTTTGAAATGCCGCAGGTTCTAGTGGTAAATCCCACATACTCAACACTCATCGGATTCCCTTCAGTCAATCTAATGAAATTCCGAGATACGCTTTTCAGATTGTTTTAGGACTATTTGACATGTTTCTATTAAGGTAAAAAGTATGAATGTGCCAATTAAATTTTGTTTTTAATATCATGATCTTGTTGAGGGTTTTTGGCTCCATCTCAAGAATGAATTGCTCGATATTTGCACGGTATCCCCCAAGAAAAGTCTAACATGTGTGAAGTGTGAGGCAACGCACTGGAAACACTCACCGATGATCGTAAAAATATATTACTGATAATCGTAAAATGTCAGACTGATCTAGACATACCAGTTAAATAAAATTTTTCAAATATAAAGAGTATTTTATTCAGAGCCTTTGCTATAAATTGAAAAATATTTAAAAATTTATTATTTTTGGTTTGCGTGTCGCGTTTTCCAACAAAATCGTTGTTCATTTCGAGAAGCGTTAACGAATCTGATATCTTCAATTGCTGAGACAATTGAACCTTGTAACTGAATAATACGACGTATTTGTGCAAAATTTACATCGGGTTTTTGTTTTAAGATCAATTTTTTTTATAAATTATTGTTGTTTTTTTTTTTCAACTTCTTCAACTTTCCTTCCTATCTCAAAAATTTTTTTTTTTATTTTAATTGTTTATTTTTTTTATTGTTCAGTTTTGACTGGTTTTTTGCCTATTCGACACCGTCTCCAACTTTCCTCCCTATCTCGAATTTTTTTTTTATTATTTTATTTTTTTTCATCATTCTCTTCTGGCTGGTTTTGTTGCCTATTCGACACCTTCTCCAACTTTCCTCCCTATCTCGAATTTTTTTTAATTTTTTTTTATTGTCCCGTTTTTGCGACCTTCTCCAACTTTCGTACCTATCTCAAATTTTTTTTTTATTATTTTAATTGTTTATTTTTTGTATTGTTCAGTTTTGGCTGGTTTTTTGCCTATTCGACACCGTCTCCAACTTTCCTCCCTATCTCGAATTTTTTTATTGTTCCGTTTTGGCTGGTTTTTTTTACCTATTCACGACCTTCTTCAACTTCCCTCCCTAGATCAAATTTTTTTTAAATTGTTTTTTTTTTATTTTTTTAGAATTTTTTAAAAAAATTTTCCTTAGTTCCTTTTTGTCTTTTTTTTTACCTATTTACAACCTTCCCCTTCTTTCCTTCATATCTCAAAACTTTTTTAATTTTTTTGTTATTATTTTTATTCTTTAATTTTTTTTATTGTTCAGTTTTGGCTGTTTTTTTACCTATTCACGACCTTCTTCAACTTCCCTCCCTAAATCAAGTTTTTTTTTGATTTTTTTTAAATTGTTTTCCTTAGTTCCTTTTTTTTCTTTTTTTTTTTACCTATTTACGACCTTCCCCTTCTTTCCTTCCTATTACAAAACTTTTTTACATTTTTATTGATCTCAAAATAGTTTTTTATTATTTTTACATATTCTTTAATTTTTTTTTATTGTTCAGTTTTGGCTGTTTTTTTGCCTATTCGAGACCTTCTCCAACTTCCCTCCCTAGATCAATTTTTTTTAAATTTTTTTTTTATTTTTTTAAATTGTTTTCCTTAGTTCCTTTTTGTCTTTTTTTACCTATTTACGACCTTCCCCTTCTTTCCTTCCTATCTCAAAACTTTTTTACATTTTCTCAAATTTTTTTTATTATTTTTATTCTTTAATTTTTTTTATTGTTCAGTTTAGGCTGTTTTTTTTGCCTATTCGAGACCTTCTTCAACTTCCCTCCCTAGATAAAAATGTTTTTTTTTATTTTTTTTTAATTGTTTTCCTTAGTTTTTTTTTTGCCTTTTTTACCTATTCACGACCTTCCCCTTCTTTCCCCTTTTTATTGTTCCGTTTTGGCTTTTTTTTTACTGTCTGAAAAAATGTGTATGTCATAAATTTGTCATAATTTGAAAATGTGTGGATATCACTTTTTCCAATTTTTGACTCGCTCTTTTTCCATTAAATTTTTGGATTATTTCTGATTTTTCCTGTTTTTTTTGTTTCCATTTTTCCTGTTTTTTTACCCACGTGATCCCCTTAAAAATTTTAATTTACCCATGGTACAATAAACAAGGTAAGGCCAAGCAATCAGCTGATTTACAATTTTTTCTCGCAGCACTCTAAATTGTCAAAGTTGACATTCGATGTTTTTGTTTACATTCAGGCAACTGTTGAAATTTCAAAAAATTTCAAAATTATGAACATATTAATGATGGAAATGTAAATATTTTGTATCAAATATTTACAACAATAACAAAAATTAACTGTCAGTAACTTTATTTTATATTCTTGACATATACAACTTTGACAATATAGAGTACCAGAGTTGTATCTGATTATTTGTTGTTGGGCTAATGACCTTACCTTGTTTATTGTACCATGAATTTACCCACCATTTTTGTACGGTTTTGAATTTTAGTTTTTTTCTCTCTCTATCAGTTCGCCCATTCATAAAAAATCTAAAAAAAACCTTTGTAAAGAAAAATGTGTGAAAATGGTTTTTGTACTTCTTATTCTGTTTGCCCTCTTTTTCGAATTTTAATTGTGTCTGTTATTAATGTTTTGATAGGAACGTTTTCAAAAATATTTGTCAAATATTTTCAAACCCAAAAACAATTTCCAAATTGTGTCATCCAATTTATTCACATTTTTTCTAATTTCCATTCTTTGTTATTAATTTTAAATGTTTTTCACTAATTTGTTTTATATTTCGAAATATTTCTTCTTACCAGATGCCTTCCGATTGTCAAGAGTTTTACCTGATCATCACCGCGAAGGGCTGAAATACGATAGTTACGATGTGCCTATCAATGCTAAACCGAGGTAATCAACCCGGCAAACACGTTGTGTCTAAGGAGCCAATTCAAAAATTAGCTGTGTTGTTGAATCCTCCCTCTTGCTTGGGTGTTGATGGCTACCTAGCACCTCTGCTACGCTTTTGGGCAACTCCACGCCGAGCTGAACTCCTCCTGCAAACCACAGCTACAATGAAAGTCCCTGAGGGGCCATTCCCAGTTGGTCAGGACGGGGACAACAATCCTTCGGTCTCTGACCAGATTACAAGCAGATTACAAACTCCGCTGAGACTGTCAGTTGGAGCCCAGAACTCTCTGAATGGTAGCACAATGTATGTATAAAAATATGATGTATATATATATGTAAGTATACATTAAATACGCTGCCTCAGGTATGGATTGATTTTAATCTAGTAGGAAGACTAAATGGTTCCACCTGTGAGTTATCCGTTGGAGCCATTTACCCCTGCGGATCTGTATGTCTACAATGTAGGAGTTACATACTCAACGAAATTCTTTATTCTAGCTTCAGTCAGGATAATAAAGAATTTGCCAGCCCACAATTCAAGGACAGCAAACAGGGTGGCGTAAATAAGCTGTTATTGGACCGTATGTTTTACGTCAATGCTCACCATATTACAGCCTCTGTTTGATGAACTTCACTGGTTGCAACACCTACACCAAACATATGGTCTATAGGTAAGTTCGCCCATCTTTTGTTTTAAACAAGCCCCATTTACAATGAAATCTCCTAAACACAATATTCGACAAGAGTGTTGGAATTACTTAGCCAAAGTTCTCGCCAAAGCGATTTAAATATCGGAACACAAAGAGCCCACAGTTAATTGCCATGATGATCTTTCAAGTTAGACCTCTATGCTGTTTTATTTTAATCGTATCACTAACGCACAAATGACAGATATTTTCAAAAAAATATAATCCCAAAATTCCTTACTGTGAGCTGTTAAAAAAAAACTTGGAATTAGCCCTCAGAAATCCTGGAAAATCCTTTCAACCTGTTTTCTTTCAAATACTTTTTATGAAATTTAACACAATTTATGAAGACCGGCTCAGGGCGGTCTTTTCGGTTAGAGGGTTAACGATCTGTGGTCCCTTTTAATGGTTATAATTTTAGAATTTTGACAACATTGATTGAGTAAATTATTGTAATAATAATTAGAAAATCACAGCCTACGGGGCCGTTGAACTAATTGAATGCCACCTTTACTAGTTTTATAATATTTTAAATGCCAGAGGTTCTGGTGGTAAATCCCCGATACTCAACACTCATAAATCCTGCAAATGGGATATAATAACACAGTAGTACATTTTTCAACTTCAAAATTTTGAACCAATTGAGACCGACAACATCTGAAAGCTTATGATGGTAGATGAAAAGCCATAGCAATTTCGGAAATAAGTGTGAAAAACCATAGAAAAATATGAAATTTTACCATGTTTTGGACAGTCTTGTTGTTTTGAGTAAGATGTTTTTGTTTTTTTGATTTTATCTCAAGGTCATATTTGTAGATCTAATGAAGTGCTAAAGATTTGCCGAAGAGGGACAAGCAAAATTTCGAATAGTTCACGAGATATAGATTAAAGAATCAGTACATGTTTTTTTTTTCGAAATTTTACCAACATCCAAACCCAGTCAAAAAGCTAATAATTCAAAACTCAGCTGGGGTTTTTCTTCTACTGTATCATAAGCTTTGAGATTTTTGGGGTCTCAATTGCTTCGAGATTTTAGTGCTGCCCTGTGTAATAACTAATTTTTGTTGCCTCTGCTTCGAGGATACTGTGCGCCATCTGTCGCTGCAATTACAAACTGTCGTCTCACTACTATTTGACATTCATTCCACTCTAGACTGATTGATTTGATTTCACATTTGGCATAACTATTAGCAATTGTACACGTATCGGCTTGTCTGTACTTTGTGTGCATTCGAAACTCTGCCTAAATTAAAAGTGCGTGGCGAAAGGAGAGCAAACGAAAAATGATTGAAAAAGCAGACGTCTAAAAAAGCCATGTGGATTTAACTACCACCAACACAGAATGTTTGTTTGACTACGATGGAAGTTTTCCGTACGTTGACCCAAAACAACTACAAAAGAACCAAAATAGCAAAAAAATGCTAAAGTATTTGGTAAGCCTAGTGTGGGCTGGTCGTCGTGGGTTGGCCAACAACAAACCAACTACAACATCTATCAAATGTCTACGTTGGAATTTTCGTGGAATATAAAGTGGGTTTAGGTTGATGGTGTCTCTTTTGAGTCGGTTTTTTTTTTCTGTTTTATTTTTGGCTAAAACACACATATGTGTTTTAATCAAATACTCGTTTTTCAACTGGTGGGCGATGGAGGAGAAAGATGGCAATCTGTGATAATGTCCACATGTTCAATTTGTTTAAAGGCACATTTTTGAAGTTCTCGTGTGTGTCCTAGAATGGGTCACTCTCAAATAAGAAATGATTTTCTCAATCATTTTTTTTTAATAGTAAATTGGTTTCTCAGTTACTTTTTGATAGTAAATTTTGTGTCTCCATCACTTTCTTATTTTTTTATTAACAATAATATTTACAGGGTCCGCCAAATAACTTTTTTTTTGAAAATTCTATAAAAAAAAACTGCTGGATATTTTCTCAAATTTCTTTTTTTTATTTGAAAGTACAGTCCTTCCGGTTAATAATGGAAAATAATTTCTTTCAAATGGCTGCCTCGGCTGGCCATGCAGTAGCCTAACGACATCAGCTCTGCGGCTGATAATGCGATCTTCAACAACAAAACATTGGGTGCAGCTTCGGCTATTGAAACCAAATGTTGTCAATATCCTCCTCTTCAATTTTTGTAAACAAAAATTCGTTCAGCATGGCCCCATTACAAAAATAACGTAAATAACGAAATAAGCACTAGTTGAAAAAAAAACGTTAGATGGCGAACCTTTTATAACTAAATTACAAACAAAATGCATGCTCTGACTACTGAGGTCTTACATATTTAAGGTTGTTCCTTTAATCGTAACCCGATTTCGATTCTATCGTTTGTTTTTGTAAGACTTTGGGAACTTAAAATGTTAATACAGGAGAGAAATATTGTGGGAATAAATTGTTGCTTTATTACCATCTGTATAATTTCATGGCATTTATTTTCTCAATATGTTTTCCCGGCATATAACCGCCGCGAATAGGAGTTACATGGTCCATTCGATCAGTTAAATTTTTGACTACTTTTTGCCACAGGCCTTGCCGTATAACAAGAGTTTCAAGAGTTTTTGGTTTGTCATCATAAACCAATGACTTAACATAGTCCCAGATTTCTGAATCAGATATTATTTCTAGCCTCACAAATCTAAAAGAATCAACTAAAACTGACTTTCCACTTTCTGAATGAAATGTATGTGTGCCTTTAAAGTATAGTCATTAAGAATTGGTGAATTTTTAAATTGTTGGAAGATATCATCTATTACCGCAGTCTATAAAGCTTGTCCAAAGGGTGACATTTGCAACTATGGGCCCATTTCTAAATTATCTTTTATTTTAAAACATTTTCAATATGTTGTGTATTGTTCAGATTTCTGTAAATCCTCACATGGTGTTTTTTCCTTTTCTGCTGAAGGTATAAAATTGTGTTGGATTCGGTAATTGAATGTATTCAAAACAATGTGTATAACTGTACTGTAGTTTGTATGTATTCAAATAATGTATACAATTGTAATTTGGATATATTCAATGCATGTGCGTATGTTGTAGCTTGGGTTTTTTAAGATAAGCAGGCAGTACAACATGCGTGTGTGGTATAGAGCGGCGGGCTATTTTTAGAATAAGGGACGAGCATGATAACGAGTGGAATTTTCCACAAGATGTTATGCGTGCGTGGGTTGACAAAACAACCCCACGCATGCGTCTATCGCGTTCTCGTTCCTTCTTTAGGATTAGTTTAGTTTAAGAAAATGTATGCTAGTTTTAGGAAATATTAACAAAATAAAATCAGTATCTAACAAGTACTCAAGTGAGTGAGTTGGTTTTACAAACATTCGTCCGTGCAGTTGTCTTTTCAAGTTTCGCTCGTACATTTTGGTCGTTCGAACCAGAGATATTTGATAATTCGAACTTTTGAACATTAATCCTACGAAACTTTGCACGTGTCAAAGAGGATAATGAAAGGTCGAACAAATAAAATACAGCCCACATCCAAGGAGGTACCGGAACTGATGGATATACAAAAATCCACCGAGGCCTTGTATGAAGGGGCTAGAGGAATGATAGCAGAATACAGGAGTGACGCTATCAAAGAGAAGCTGTCGCTGAAAAGAAAGCCCGCGGATAAGGAGATACCGGAGCTAATGGATCTTAATAAATCCACCGAGGCCTTGTACGAAGGGGCAAAAGGAATCATTGCTGAATATAGGACAGACAATTTCGAGGAAAAGACGTCAACGAAAGTCCTGGAAGCAGAGCCAAGCAGAATTGGCGAAGACCGAGAGAAAAATACAGTCCACAGAAGCGACGTACAGCTTTCTCAACCACACACTATATTGGTTGAAAGGTTTGGAAGAGAAGTTCGGGAATTGGCGACAATTATGAGTACGACAAGAGATACCATACTGAGTCTCAGTTCCGAACGGCTGCAGGTACAACAACAATTGGTAGAGGACCAATTTCAAGAAGTTGTCCAGGCATACAGGAGGATTTTCGCTGAAAATCTCGAAAATCTCGACGACGACGATATTTATGACGCGTATACGAAAATACGGAGGCAGTATCGTGAAGTGCGATTGGAAATCGCAAGTCAAAGCGAAAACTTCAAGAGGGATAAGGCGTTTTCTAAAGCAACCATAAGTGCACGCCTGGCATATAACCGGTATGCTGAAACGCAAAAGGCCCAGCTGTGGCCCAGACGAGCTCCTGCTAATGAGAAGGATGACCGGTTTAAAGCTAAAACCGATGCTGAAAAACATAAGGGTGAGCTGTGGGCCAGACGAGTTCCCGAGTCAAAGAAGAAAACTGAAATCGATGAGGAAGACATCAAAGAGCTGTGGGTGACCCGAAGATCCACACACTGTAATGAAGATCAACGCTGGGTTTCGAGGTTACCGTTAAAGAAGAGAGCTAATACGGAACAAACTGACGTGGAAGCGTCACAAAATGTAGCCAACTGCTGTGAAGATGAAGATCCGAAGTTGTACACCATAACTAACGATGACTTCGAAATGGATGATTCGATGACTGGTGTTGATTCGAAGGAAGATCTCGCGCAGGTTCCGGTTGATGTCAGCGAACAGAATTTTCAAGCGAGTGGCTTGAAAATCCATGGTGCTGGCGAAGATCCAAAAATTGAAGACAATTTTCAATTGGAAAAAACGAAGGCGGCTTCTCCATATGAAAGGTTGGAGCCGATCACCACAATGGTGAAGGCCGTGGGTTCCCCGGGAGCTCCACACTTCGGTGGATTGCGGGTGGCTGCGGTTAAGTCAGCGGTTGGAGATGGAGCTGATTTATACCACGGGATTTTGAAGGAAGGGCTGGTGAGAGAAGAGACAATGACTGCTGAAACCCCTGGCAATTTTGTAACTGCAAAGCCGAAGTTACCTAATGTATGCAAAGAAGCTGATGTATTGCTGTGGAGGCATGTGAGGGCTAATCCTTATGGTTTCACATCAAGGGAACTGCATAAGTGGAATGGTCCTGAATGGCTGAAGGATGTCGACAAATGGCCACATATAATAGAATTAATAGATTTAAATTTGTCATAAAATATTGATATACATATGTAAAACAAATAATTGTAGTTCGCCGGCCGCAGAATGTTCAGATTTCTGTAAATCCTCACATGGTGTTTTTTCCTTTTCTGCTGAAGGTATAAAATTGTGTTGGATTCGGTAATTGAATGTATTCAAAACAATGTGTATAACTGTACTGTAGTTTGTATGTATTCAAATAATGTATACAATTGTAATTTGGATATATTCAATGCATGTGCGTATGTTGTAGCTTGGGTTTTTTAAGATAAGCAGGCAGTACAACATGCGTGTGTGGTATAGAGCGGCGGGCTATTTTTAGAATAAGGGACGAGCATGATAACGAGTGGAATTTTCCACAAGATGTTATGCGTGCGTGGGTTGACAAAACAACCCCACGCATGCGTCTATCGCGTTCTCGTTCCTTCTTTAGGATTAGTTTAGTTTAAGAAAATGTATGCTAGTTTTAGGAAATATTAACAAAATAAAATCAGTATCTAACAAGTACTCAAGTGAGTGAGTTGGTTTTACATCTTTCGTCCGTACATTTTGGTTCTTCGAACCGGATTATTAAATCCAGTTTTGAACAGACAAAAGAAAGTTCTCATCCAAGGAGGTACCGGAACTGATGGATACACACAAATCCACCGAGGCCTTGTATGAAGGAACTAGAGGAGCAAAGGAATAACAGAATATGTCGCTGAGTGTCTTACAAACATTCAGCCGTGCAAGTGTATTTTTAATTAGTGCATTGTACAGTATAATCAAATGTATCGTTCTTCCTTATCATGAAAAACCGATCTTCTATTTCCAATCTTCCTGTCCTCACCAATTATTATTTATCTGGTTTCAAAATCAAGTTGATGCAATTTATTTAGATTTTTCCAAAGCCTTTGATAAAGTCCTTCTTTGTATTAATATTCTGAAATTTGCTAAGATTGGTTGTCATCCTTCTATTTGAAGGTGGATTGAATCAGTTGTTTTGTTTGTTTCATTCGATTATTGTAAATCAGACATTTATGTAGCTTCTTCT
Source organism: Hydrotaea cyrtoneurina (assembly GCA_958296145.1). Classification (NCBI taxonomy): domain Eukaryota; kingdom Metazoa; phylum Arthropoda; class Insecta; order Diptera; family Muscidae; genus Hydrotaea; species Hydrotaea cyrtoneurina. The sequence goes on from OY282512.1 coordinate 107,892,136, forward strand.
GGGGTACCTCAAGGTAGCGTCTTAATGCCTTTATTTTTCATTTTATTTTTAAATCATATAACTAATTGCTTACTTTCTACCAAGTGTTTTATTTATGCGAATGACATAAAGTTGGTTTTTACATATTTCTAGGTTACAGGATACTAAGCCTTTGCAAAATGATATTGACCGTTTCTTCTCTTGGCCTGTACTTAATAAACTTCCATTGAACATTTCCAAATGTTACTTCCTTCCCTTTCCTACACGTATGAGATTGTTTGATTCTATTTATGTAATTAACCCTCTAACCGGCCATATCACGCTGAGGATGTCTTCCGGAATTGTGTTTAATTGTGTAAATTTCCACAATTTTAAGCCTTTTTCTGACGTTAAACAATTCCTGATGACTTGACACACCATTTCGAACGAAATAAGAATCAATGATGCAGCCAGCCTGTAATACATGTAATGGTTATTCGTTGAAGAAGTCTTCAGGATTGTCTTCGCTCCAAATAAGGCAATTTTGCAATAAGGCAATAACTTAATTGTTAAGGCAATAACTATGAATTCTATTTTTAATTTTTTTTTAAAGTAAATTTCCACAATTTTGAATCTTTGTTCTGGCGTTAAACGATTCCTGATGACTTGCCAAACCTTACTGCACAGAAATGTCACAACAGTTTGACATTATCAGCTGTCAAGCCACTGTTATGTGTGGTGATACAGTCATGGAATAACTTCATAAGTGAAGCATTTTTTCTGGTCCCACGCCCACTCTTTAAGTGAAATAGAAAACCCGTTTTTTTTTTTTTTGCTAAAATTGGCACTGCAATTGAAATTCCGCTGTTTACCTTTGTAAGTGGAATAATTTTGGTGAATTTCATTCCTCAAAAAGCATTTACCTCTGCAAGTGAAATTCTTAACTTTTGTGGAATTTTTTTACTCTACTCGAAACGAAAAGAATGAAAACAGTGATTTCTCCATCACTTTTCTAATAGTAAATATGTTTCTTAATCACTTTCGAGTAGTAAATTGTGATCCTCCATCACTTTTTTAATATTATTTATTTATTTATTAACAATTTTTATGAAATCAAACACAATCACTGTTGAATGACTTATTATCTCAAAACAAACAAAATTACAAAAGTTTTAAAACCCATTTAAGGGAAATGACCGGAAAAAACACGTCTATAAGTGAAAATTGCAATAAGTGGAACGAAGAGATTGGTCTCCTGAATATTCCACTTATTAGGGTTCAACTTTAGTTCTCATGCCTCTTAAAAACACCCTATATCTAAACTGTTCACAAGTTACAAGAGTGTTACATTAAAAACTGTTTGACCATCTTTTATACAGTTTATTTGTGGCGCATTTTCATATTTTTGAAAAGAAACGCTCACAAAATAAACTTTTTGTGGGGAAGGATATAAAAAGGGTTGTATTAATAATCACTTGTATTCAACTATTTGCTTTTTTAATTAAATTTGTTCACTGCGGTCATATATATTACACGGACACACACATATACTGACTCATATCAAATGCTGTCCATTTGACAGGCCCCCTACATTACACAGATCACAAACCGTTTTGTGCTAGGCCCCGTAAAGGTTCACCATTACTTCTGAACGACTTGCATTTTTGTTAACCCCTTTTTCGGTCACATCATTCGAACTTTCCTGGAGTCCAGTTATGGTTTGCCATGGCCCAAAACAAAAAGGCATTCATTTAAATAAATGCGTTTTTGAAACAAATTTCATAAATACGGGAAATTGTGAAAAAAAATTGCAACGAATTAAAAATGTATAACAGTCGTGGAAATGCTTTTTTCCAATCGCACACACACACACACAGAGATTTGGGCATTTTCGTATGATGTCCATCACGATGTCAATGCAGCCGGTACCGGGATGGGCTTTTTAATATTTATGACGAATTTATGCAATCAAACAACCAAATGACAATTTAAATATTCTCAGAAATGTAATAGAAAAGTTGGGCAAAAATTAAACAAATACTATGCTCGGAATACAACTGAAACCTTTTTGAAATATTAAACATTTTGAGAATTAAAATTTACCAGAATTCGCTAGTATTCATTTGCCTGAAGAGGTAAACTGCACTCACACATATTTTTGGCCGAAAGGTGTGTAGGTAACATAGTGGGTAATCTTCTACCAAGGGGGGGAACTCTCATCCATCGTCAATAGTTACGTTTTGTTTGCCAATCACTATTTGTATATTCAAGAAATTTCTCCCCCCCACAAAAAAGTAATTACATATTTCGCCCATTAGTCTAGAATGTATAAATAATGTATGCATTACAAAGGCTTTCGGTAAATTGAATATGAAACACACCCGCCAGTCAGTCAGACAGACTCATAAACACAAATTAATAGCTTTTTTCCCAGAAATCCGATTTATTCTGGTTCACTCCCTGATTTGCTCATAAAATATTTACTTCGTTTCAAAAGCTGAAAATCATAGCTGTCAACATGTTTCATAAACACACAGGAACATACGAAAACCCACCGACACCAACACACTGGCACACTCATGGGTAATACGGTGCGTATGAGTAATTTTTGGCCATCAAATCAAGCCAACACTCATACGCTGTATAATAGGGTGGAGTGAAATCATGCTTTTTTTTTTTAATTTGAAAAAGTTAACCTCGGAAAGAGATGTAGTCTGGGGTCCTAATGAGGGGAAAAATAAAGAAACAAATTTTAAAAAATTTTTAGGGGTCGCGCCACTCCCTCGAAATTTGGAAATTATCGCTATTTTGGCGTTGATTTTAGAAAAATCCTAAAAATTAACGACTTAACTTATTCGAAATTTAAAAGTTTGAGCTTGTTCAGTGCCCAAACAAAAGTATTTGAGGCAAATATGAGGATAATCGACTAATATTTGTAGCTTTGGTGGCGATTTCATTGTTCAGTCAATTTTCTGAAGAAGGGACGATTTGACTTATTTTACTTTTTGAAATTTTTGAACAATGAGAAAATTTTTTTTAAATTTTTTCATGCCCTTATTTCATTGTTTACGCTATTGCAAACATTTATTGACATACAACTTTTTAGGATTTTTCTAAAATCAACGCCAAAATAGCGATAATTTCCAAATTTCGAGGGAGTGGCGCGACCCCTAAAAATTTTTTAAAATTTTTTTCTTTATTTTTCCCCTCATTAGGACCCCAGACTACATCTCTTTCCGAGGTTAACTGTTTTTTTTTGAATTTCACTCCACCCTACTGTATAATGTTCATTTCATTGCAGTCCAGCTTCCAGTAATGTTTCTCTCCCAGCCACATCCCAAAAACGTGCCATAAATATTTTTCACTGTCACAGCAATAGCAACAACAACGCTAACAACGCACGTCGCCATGTCACAATGTCGAAGTCCACATTGTGACATTATTACTACTCTACCGTATTTACTACTTCAACTATCGCTGGTTATCTCTGACAGTTACAGACACACAGCTTGCGTGGACTACAACCGGGAAAGAAACAAACATGATGTAAAGCAATACACTCACATGTAATGTAAATGGGAAAAATGCATAAATGTCATTTTGGGGGGCAAAAAAAAACTTTTCCAAATGTTGTGGCACCACAAGGTGTGCAACACCTTTTTTGTGTTACTGCCGTTCCGTTTACCGGGGGAGTCTGTGTGAGTGTGTGTCTGTGGGAGTGTGTACAACCGGATAGGTGTTACTTTTGCAAGAGTTGTCAGTTCCGCGGCGTTGTGGGGGGTGGAGTGTAAAGAAATTGTATAACCACTACACGTGCAACACGTTCTAATGGAGAATTTCAAATTATCGCTGAAATGTTTTGACCGAACATGTAGCCACATCCTCCACGCACACGAAAATAAAATCCACCAATATTTCGTGAAAATTCGTTAACAACTTTGTACTTCGTGTGTGTGTGTGTGTTGTAATGAGGGAGGTTTATTCAGTCAAGTGGACAAATTAAGCTTACAGCTATAGTGGGATAGGGAACACATCACTAGAGGAGAACAAAAAAAAAAACAAGCAAAGCAGGAGAAGATCTCTGGTTAGTAGGGGCATCCAAAAAGACAAGAGACGGCTTTGTCATCGGTAATTCCTAAGCAGAAGAAGATCTATGGTTAGTAGGGGCATCCAAAAAAGACAAGAGACGGTTTTGCCATGTCTTACTCATTTCTTCAGCATGGCAATTTATTAAGGGGAGGGGTAACGTTAATTTGTGCCAGAAAAGGGACATGTTTGAAATTCTTTTTTTGACAACAGCAATTTACTAAAGCCAATGGTATTTTAAAGTATAACATTCGAAAAATATTGTGTAAAATTTTCATAAAAATTTTCATAAAAAATTATTTAAAAAAATACGCAGGAATCACTCGGAAGCTTGCCCCTCATAACTTATACAGGGTTCTCCAACAAGAGGTGTTATTTTGAATTACCCGGTATTTCGGTTCATTTACATTTGACAAGAAGAAACTACGTCATTACTAAAAATGGAAAATAAAGTTGGATCAACAGCTACTGTGAATGGATTGCGCTATCGAGAGATGATTAATGATTTTTTTTATGGTCGGAGTTGGATGATATTGATCTGGACAACGATAACTTTCATCAGGACGGAGCTACGTCCTACACAAGCAACGAAACAACCATTGCTCTCTGAGGGGAAAAGTTTCCGGACCGTGTTATCTCACGAAGAGGTGATCGCCGAGATCTTGTGATATAACACCTTGCGACTTCTTCCATTGGGGCCACATGAAACATAAGGTCGATGCCAACAGCCCAGCGTCGATTCAAGGCCTCAAAGATATAGGGCAGCCACTTGGTGACTTGTTTATGGACAATTTCATGAAAAGGATATGGTCCTGTAAGCTTGGTCGTGGTGGTCACTTGGCTAATATTGTTTTCCATTATTAACGGCATACCTTCCTCTTCACTATGAATAAAAACATCCAAGCATTTATCTCAACAAATTCCCTTTTTCTGTAAATATCAAAATAACACCTGTTGTTGGAAACCCCTGTACATGAAAGAAAATTAAATTTTTCGTCAGTAATTGATAGCGTCGTTTATACTTGGCATGGACTGGATTAACTATTCGATCATATCTTTTGGGATGTTCTGCCACTGATATTTCAGGTCCAGGTTTTTTTTTTTTAAGAATTTTACGTTTTACAATTTCTCAAAGGTTCTCCATGGGATTTACATTAGGTGACTGGACAGGCCAGTATACAATTTGTCGTTGGAGATCCATTATTTAACCACCTTATACGTGGGCTTTGGGCTCGGCATTTTTCCAGATGATTATGTTAATATTAGGCCGGTTTTCGTTAACCGCCAGCTAGTGCTAGCGATTGTGTCTTATGGTGGCAGAGCATTGCCAGTATCTTAATATATTATTTATTTTTATTTATTTATTTATTAATTACAATACAAAGTAAATTTATATTATAATTTTGGTTCCAAGGGTAAACCGGGTGACAAAGACCATTTGGCTTGATTTTTGCAGCGACAGACCAAAGCCTCTGGTGGGAATCGAACCCACAACCCCCACGCTACCAACTCGCCTACCGGGGCGCTTATCTTAATATATATTTACCCTCGACACTCGATTTTTTTTTTACAATTTTTTTTTTTACAAAAATTTTTTTTTTTACAAAATTTTTTTTTCAACAAAAATTTTTTTTCCACAAAATTTTTTTTTTCAACAAAATTTTTTTTTCAAGAAAACATTTTTTTTCAAGAAAACATTTTTTTTCCAACAAAATTTTTTTTTTCAACTAAAACTTTTTTTTTGCCAGAAAAATTTTTTTTTTCACCAAAATTTGTTTCCCATATTTCAACGGGCGCCATAGGCGCATTACAACTTACTAGTAAAAAAATAACAAAATATCATAATTAAATGGTGCCATTTTATTTATAATTGTATTTGTTATATTTATCCACATCACTTACTCATCGTGAATATATTATCAGATTTTCAGGAAAATGTGTTTTTTTTTTTAGAAATGTCTGACATTTGCCTGTGCTGACCAGTTTACGACGAAATTATGCCATGAACTGAATGCAATTGATATGATATTTTTATTGTATGTCAATCTAGTCCACTTTAAAGCCGATCTATTGTTTGCAGTTAAAAAAATAAGAGAAAAAGAACTAGAAAATATGTCGGGGTATTAGGTAGTTGCAAATGTTTTGAGCCGACCGAAGCCCATGTATTCTAAATCCCGGGAAGAGAACACCAAATTAGTGTAGTACATTTAGTTTTTCAGGCATTTTTTTATGGAAAGATGTCGTATTATTTCTGCATTTAATTATGAAGTATGGAAACGTTATTATCGCAGTGTCACCTCGATTAATTTCAAAACAGGGGTAGTTCAAATATTTGAAACAGCTCTGTATATCACCACGACAATTAAATTAACTTTTAAATATCTCATATCTTTGTATTGCCACCGAGTCAGGCAGAAGTTTAAATGTTTTCAACATTACAAGTCGCCTATTGAGCGCTATGGTTGGAATAGCTTAATTTAGAAAGAAAAGAATGGAATTTAACATCGAAACTTAACCGCCCACAGTCCATATCGCCACCAGCATGCAAAGATAGCTTGACTGTCAGAGAATATAATTTATTACCAAACGAAGAACACTAGGTGATGGAAGAAATCGCCCAAAGACATGTACTTTTGATATGGATTCCCAACGATTTGTGGAATTGGTTTCATTTTGTGCAAAAAAAGTGATAATTTTCCCAGGCTCATATCAAGTTGTAGCTCGTAAAATCAAACATTAAACTTGAACTTTATTCCCCTGTTCTGGTCCAAAGGTACCAAAATATCCATAGGCAAAAATCTAATCAAATCCTACTTCGATTTTTCATGGTTCGATCTTTTTTTTTAAAAAAAATACATGAATTCAATTAAATGAACCACCTGAATGGTTCTTTATTTATCTAATAAAGCTGTTCTCTTTTAAAATACGTTGCTGTAATAACATGATTAAATTAAAAATCTTAAATCTAAATGAATGCGCTAAGCTTTCACATTAATATTACTCATACGCTTCAGAAATTTGGTTAATTCTATTCTAGCAGGCAAATGTGAATTGATACACTTTTAGGAATCATTCCTACGCAGTTCATATGTTCTAGAAAGTTATTTATTGAGGTCTTAGGTAAATTTTTGTAGTTGAGTGTTTCCTTTAATTGTAAACGTTGTGCTACCTATAGGTCTGAACAGGGAAAAAAAGGGGGAAAATCGATTTTTTTAAAGGTCGATTTTGACCTTGAAGATGATGTTTTTTTTGATTTTATATGTTCACATTTTTTGTTCTCTATGACAAGAGTTATAACTTTGCCTTAGAAAGTAAATCAATATTCGTAATGGTTTGCCAGATATGAGCTTGAGAAAACGATAATTTTCTTTTGCAAATATGACACCGAGGCCCCATAAAAAGACCATGACTTTGGGCAAAATTGGAAGACAAGGTTCCTTTTTCTTTTTTGGGTATTTTATCAGGTAGCGTTCTCCGTATGGGGTTATATTTTTTTGTGTTGCACTGTGTTATCCTGTAGTGTCCTTGTTGTATTTAGGTGTAGGCTTGAGTCAGTGGATCCCTAAACTTACTTGATTTTTTTTTAAATTTTCCTTTTTTTTTGGGTTTTCCTTATGTCACTTTCAAATTTCATTGCAAATAAAATTATTTATTTAATATAGTGTCGTTTTGTTTTCCAGGCAAAATGTTGGACCCATGTGGTAATACCGGGGGAAAAGTGGTTGCAGACTATCTGAGAATAGCCCACATGTGTTCTCTCTTTATTGCGAATACACATTATCCCAAATGCCTAACAAAAACTACCGGTCGCGATCCATTCCTCCATTTTAGCACCGCTTTATTTGGCTAACCTCTTCAGCAACCTACAAAACAAAAACCTTAAATGTCCTCTGAACAAAATGATAACTACGTGTCCAGGAAGTTTTTCTAGTGTAAATAGGTTCTCAGTTTTTTTTTTGTTCTCGCCTTGTTTTGCCATTCTTTGTCATCGTCGCCGAAGTTGTTGTTGTTGCGCAAAGCGCTTTAAGTGTCGCTTTAATTCAAGTCTTTGAACATTCGCCACCAACAGTTAGTTTCGCTGCCACTTTGGTTGGGTGTATTGTGCTGGTTGCCTGTGCCACCCTAACGGTCCTTAGGGATTTTTTTTGGGGGGCGAGGAGTGGTTGGTTTTGTTGGTTTTCCGATGGTTTTTAATAACATTTTAGACGTGCTCACCAAATGCCATACATTGGAGTAGCAATCGCTTTGTTGTTGTTAGTTTCTCATACAGTATGCATGAATGTGTGTGTGTGTGTGTGTGAATAGGTGTGTTTGTATGTATTTGAAAGTATAGTCACAGAGAATTGTTAGATTGTCAATGTATGAGTCAGAGTGTATGTGCATGTAGTGGTGCACTGTTGCGTTAATACAACAAGTTTTAAACTTGTCATATGTGTGGTGTTTTGTGAACATTTCTCCAAATTGCTGTTAGCTTAGTTTTCCATTATATGTGAAGATATGTATGTGTGAGTATCCATGTGTTTTCCTTGGCATGAGTGTACTTCTTCCTGTATTCAGCCCCCCCCCTCAACACCCTAGACAACATTGGTGAAGCTACGTACTGTTGTGTGTATGTGTGTCCTTTTCTTCATTTACACCTAAAGGTAGACTAAGGACTGGCCGGGGGTGAATGAGTGTGTGTGTGTGTGCGGGGCAGGGGACATATAATTTGATAACGCAATTAAATCTTGTTTAACATATTAAGATGAATATTTTTGTGGGCACTTTGTTCGAGAATTATTTGGCAATTTTGTGGCATAGACACGTAAAATTGCGACAAATTACATTGCCTTGTTGTGGTCTTTTGTTTGGCCGACTCGACGAAATTTATTAGAGCGGGCGTGAGATTGTGACAGGCTGATAACGCGGTTGAAGAAGGAGAGTTGACCTCATTGCCTGGCGAAATTTGGGCGTGAATAAATTTTCGAAAACATTTTAGATTTGTACAAAAAAAAAAGTTTTGTATTTTTCACATAACTTTGAAAGGGCAAGAGTAAAATCAACATGTTTTTTTTTTGAAATTGTTTGGTGTTTTACCGCCTTTCAAAGGGCATTATTAGTTTTTTTTACACTCACATCAATGGTTTTTTTTAGTAATTTTCCTTTGGTTTTTTAAATTTAACTATAAGAAACACCAACAATTAGAATTCCTCAAGATATAATGTTAAGCCGTATTACTTAAGGGCAATATTGAAGATAATTGTAATTTAATCAAATTCATTTAATAAACCCAACTTAACTTAACTTAACTGTCATGAAATTTTTAAAAGTTATGAAATGTTTTTTTTTTATCAACTGCCAGAACTGCATCGAATCTGTGGCCACAAAGGTTTGAAGACCATAACTTTGAAAAGCCAAGAGTAAAAACGATAATGTTTTTCTTGAAATTACTTGGAATTTTTGCAGCTTTAAAACGGCATCATTAGTTTTTTACACTTTCATGACATTTTTATGAATTATGTAACGTGTCTTTTTTAGTTTATGTAAAATTTCAAGAAAAAAAATTTTATATGACCCATTCCATGTCAGACCGAACACCTTTTTTACAACACCTCTTCCGATTTATTTTAAATTTGCCAGGCGTACTAAACATTAAGATATATTTTAAGCGTGTTTACAGAAAAAATTAAAAAACTTTTTTTTTTTAAATTTTGAAAATTGTCAATGTTTTGGAAATTCTTCCTCCGACATGACATGTTTTTCCAAAACTAGTAAATAGATTTTAAAGTTTAATACCTTTTCTGAACCGTCTTTTTAAAAAATATTTTTTTGTTATTTTTAAAAGTTGATTTTTTTAATTAAATTTCTGTTTTCAACCATCTTCGAAAAATCTGAAAAATCCCTAATATTCCCTGTAAATTTCAGCATGGAAGTCCAATGAATTCTATTAAATTAGAAAAATCAAATTTTTAAAAAAAAAAAAAAAAAAATTTTCAAAAGAGGGTATTAAACTTTAAAATCCATTTAATAGTTTTGGAAAAACATCAGTTTAAGCGTTGTCATGTCGGATGACTTTCCACTAGGACAATTTTAAAAATTTTTAAAAAAAATTTTTAATTATTTTCTGGAAACACGGTTAAAATATTTCTTAATTTTTAATACGTCTAGCAAATTAATATACGGTATTAAACTTTAAAATCTATTCACTAGTTTTTGGAAAACATCAGTTTCAGCGTTGTCATGTCGGATGACTTTGCACGATTTTGACGATTTTCAAATGCCCATAACCTTTTTCAAAATTATTTTTTTTAATTTTTTTCTGGAAACACGTGTAAAATGTTTTTTAATTAATAATACGTTCTAAAATTTTGAAAGATATCGCAGACATCAAAGTAAATTTTTTGCAAACATGGAATGACTCATATGTGAAAGCTAAACGAACAAAAAAAATTACAAAACTTATGATTTTTATACATCAAATTAAAGCTCGACAATTGTTCTTTTAAAATTAAGACTCAACACCGTAGAAAATGCTTTGTATTCGGTTTTAAATATGAAAAAACTCAGAAAACCCGAATTTTTTTTTCGCGAAAAAACTTATTCAAAAAAAATGTGAAAAAAAAAATTGAAAATGCTTAATTTCATATGCATTCAAAAAAGATGGGTGAGCCCTTTTTTTTTTTTGTACAATAATTTCTTTTGTTTTACTTCAATCTTCACGAACATACAGCTCACCATCATTTGCCCAAAAATTACCTGAAAATAAAGAACGAAATTGATTTATTAATAAGAAATCAACTTAAAATATTCTTTAAATAAATTTTGTATCGTTCAATATATTTTTGTTAACAATGGAAATGGCGTGTTCCTCGCTATATCTGCCAGAGAGATGAGATCTCAGTAGAATCAAAAGGTTTGTTTTTTTTAAAAATTGAAAAGCGCACAGAAAAAAAATGTTTTCAAAAAATGTTTTCATAACACAAATTGATTCTAATGTCACCTTCGCAGTGGGTTTAATAGAATTCCTTATGATAATCTCACAATAGCATTTTCCACATGTCCAACTCCTCTGTGATCTCTTGGCCTGTCAATTCTCCTGTATTATTTATTTCATTATTTATTAATTGCAATACAAAGTAAATGTATATTCTAATTTTGGCTCCAAGGGAAAAACCGGGGCGCTTGTTCATAAAAATGTAAAACAAATTTTTTTGTTTTTGTATTTTCACACATTTTTCCAAACAAAGGTTTTTATAAAGTTGTTATACATTTTATAATATTTTTTTTTTTATAATTTTTTATGTTTTTCCAAAGAAAGGTTTTTTATAAAGTTGTTATACATTTTATAATATTTTTTTGTTATAATATTTCTTCTTTGCTTGCTCATAATATTTAAAGCAATTGTTTAAACTTTTTTCTGTATTTTCACACATTTTTCCAAAGAAAGGTTTTTATAAAGTGTTTTTTTTTTTAAAGCAGTTTTTAAACCTTTTTCTGTATTTTCACACATTTTTCCAAAGAAAAGTTTTTATAAAGTTGTTATACATTTTAAAATATTTTTTGTTTTTTTTTATAATTTTTCTTCTTCTTTGCTTGCTCATAAAAATTTAATACAATTTTTTTTTGTATTTGTATTTTTTGTGTTTTCACACATTTTTCCAAAGAAAGGTTTTTATAAAGTTGTTATACATTTTATAATATTTTTTTGTTATAATATTTCTTCTTCTTTGCTTGCTCATAAAATTTAAAGCAGTTTTTTAAACTTTTTTCTGTATTTTCACACATTTTTCCAAAGAAAGGTTTTTATAAAGTTGTTATACATTTTAAAATATTTTTTTTTTTATAATTTTTCTTCTTCTTTTCTTGCTCATAAAATTTAAAGCAATTGTTTAAACTTTTTTCTGTATCTTCACACATTTTTCCAAAGAAAGGTTTTTATAAAGTTGTTAGACATTTTATAATATTTTTTTTTTATAATTTTTCTTCTTCTTTGCTTGTTCATAAAATTTATAGCAGTTTTTTTTAACCTTTTTCTGTATTTTCACACATTTTTCCAAAGAAAGGTTTTTATAAAGTTGTTATACATTTTATAATATTTTATTTTTTTTTTATAATTTTTCTTCCCCAAATACACCGTAATAAATCTCCCCTAATGATTTCCCTCATTACACCTGACTCGTGTGAGTTTATTACATTGTTTAAATACCGTGTGTGCACATATTTGGTTTTGTGATATCCGTGTATAATGTGTTATTTATTTATTTATTAATGTGTAAATACCTATGTATTGTTCAGGGGCAAACAAATCTGTAATAATTGCCATTGTTATTTGTTCAGTGGCCTAATGACAAGGCGACGCGAGTATTACCAAAAAAAAAAGAAGAAATATATCCCATAAATGTAATATTTAATTATGTATTTGTTTAGCATCACAGCTAATATTGTTTGCCTATTTATAATTCGTACGAAATGTACACAAAACGCTGGTGGTGGCATATTAACAAATATTGACAATGTGAACAATAGTTTTCAATTAGCTGGAACCATGACCGAACAGTAGGAATAGTTATGTTTGGTTTGCTCTTTAAACTGTATAACCAAATCAATTAGTCAACCGACTGCATAGTTTAAATACTCAACATTTCGTTAAGGACAAAAGTTTTCTATGGATGTCGGAGAGATGAAACATCGAAATAATCTTATTGATCATTACACCGTGTTACACACATTCTGTCCTATGAACCAAATGTACATATTCGGAAAGGGGATAAAAAATAAAAATACACGTGTATCGGCGATTTTCATGTACACGTCAGAATTTTTTTTTAAGTTTGAAGTATAAAGCTCGTAGTGACCTGTGTGAAAGCCTTTGCATCGATTTTTAACCCTTTTTCAGTGATCCAATCGACCTGATTTTTTGCAGGCACTCTTGATGTTCTGGCCATGAAGATACAGGGTGATGCTCGCTGGGCTATTCACATATATTTGAAGTGTCGAAAGAAGCATTCAAGTGTTTAGGCTTTTTGAAGCGGTGCAAGAAATACTTCACCCCATCTGATCTCATAAATATTTACACCACCTACATCAGTCCTAAAATGGAATACAACTCCCATATATGGGCAGGAACTTCAGGGACATCTTTGAAGCTTCTGGACTGCGTACAGAGGAGAGCGGTGGTGATTATAGGGGATGGGGATGGACTTTTCCAAATTTTGTATCAGAAAACCTACAAAGCAGCTGGCATTTTTCAATAGAGCATAATCAAACTTCAATGTCAGCATGTCTCTAACGACTGAAAGCAAGTATTTAAGAGCTTAAATGTATTCAGTTAGTTAAGTATTGAAGTTTTGGTGGTGATCACGTAGTCTTGCAACTACGAATATTCACGTGCCACAGTGCGTTGACAAACCATTAATTACACTAGCCAACAGTCAAAATGTACTCGGGATGCGATTTTTTTTTTCTGTGTAGATAACCTTGACATGAGCTCAAAAAACGCAATAAAAAAAATTTTTTTCGTTTGGTTTTTGTTTTATTTTTTTTTTTTTAAATTTTAAAAAAATTTTTTTGGTTAATTTGTTTCGTCCGGCATAACTCGGGAACCACTAGCCCGATTTAATTGAATTAAATTTTAAAATTACAATTCCCTTAATCTGTTCATATATTGTTTTCCTATACAAGCAACAGTTTCCAAGTTAAAAATGAATATATAAAGGAAAAAACTTATTTTTTGCCTAAAGATTAAAATTTTTTTTTTTAAAAAAATCCATAAAAAAATCCAAAATGAAAAAAAATGTCAAATCTTATTACTTTTACGTAAAGTCACATAACCTATGAGCAAAATGAGATAAAGATCATGAAAATCGATGCACGCGTTTCGCTTTTATTCAATTAAATCGGGCTAGTGGTTCCCGAGTTATGCCGGACGAAACAAATTAACCAAAAAATTTTTTTTAAAATTTAAAAAAAAAAAAAAAATAAAACAAAAACCAAACGAAAAAAAATTTTTTTATTGCGTTTTTCGAGCTCATGTCAAGGTTATCTACACAGAAAAAATTATCGCATCCGGAGTAAATTTTGACTGTTGACTAGTGTTATTAAAACCTGCAAAATGGTCACTTGTCATTCTAACAACGTTATGTCGTTATGCCTGTCGTTATGTCATCCCGACAGCATCTTGTTTTTCAGATTTGTCTTTCGTCCTTTCTCTTTTTCTTTTCTTTTTTTGGCTAAACCTGTGTAATATTGACAACATTGGTATTTTGCATATTAAATTCTTGCTTATTTCAGCAATCTCGAAATCATTATCAAACAGTCAAAACAAAAGTGGCAGCATTCCGTATACTTTTGTGTCCTTTTTCTCTTTGGGCAGAAAGAACAGCTCTTGACCTATTTTTGCCAAGCAAGGATGTTCTTTAAGGTAGTTTTTGTTGTGTGTGTGTGTGTCCTCTATTTCTTGTGCTGCTAGTTGTCATAGGATATTTCTGAAATTACTATTTCTTTCATATTTTGTTGCATTTTTTCCCCTGTCCTTTCAATCCTTCATCTGTTTTGAATTTGCCGAACGGGCGTAGAGAAATGGTGGGACGATGGGCTACCGAATGCCGTGTCGATGGCTAAAAAGCAATAATGTTTTTGACGCAGTTTTCCATTTCCACTTTGATGTGTGCCACATCATACAATTTTCCAAGAATTTCGTTTCGCATTGAGCTTGTGTAGAATCTTTGCTCGTTTACTTGCTTTTGGCAAGAAATGTGAAGCGTAATTGAATATCTATCCACCCAGCATTGTGGTGTTGTGGCAGTTAGCTGTCGCCCCGGTTCAAGTGATGCTGGCGTTACACCACTCTAGTGTGTGGCTTTAAAGGCATTTCCCATATATTTATTGGCAAATTTATAATTAAAAGGTTTCCATTTAATATGCAGCTGTAATAGACTGAAGTAGACCAGAAGATTTATCGTAAACCTGATCAAATGTCTTTGAATTTTCTTCTTAATTAATTTTAAATTACAATTTATTACACACGCACATAGTGTTGTGTGTGTGTGTGTGTGAGTGTGTATAACATCTGATTGGAGATTATTCTAAATGGTGGTGAGTAGAAGACATCAAAGACATTTGTGGGTTATCCCACACAAAAACCGTTTTGTTGTTCGTGGATTCGTGGAATATTCTTCGTAGACTTCAGGGAATTGTAGACCAAATTTGTCTTTGAGCTCTACATAAGCAAAGGGGAATTAAAATATA
Organism: Hydrotaea cyrtoneurina; assembly: GCA_958296145.1. NCBI lineage: Eukaryota > Metazoa > Arthropoda > Insecta > Diptera > Muscidae > Hydrotaea > Hydrotaea cyrtoneurina. The sequence goes on from OY282512.1 coordinate 107,907,406, forward strand.
TTGTGGCGACAGATGCAAAATGTATCGGCTTTTGTGCAAGCTGAGTTGTGAGTTTTCCAAGTATGACAGCAGTTGGATGTTTCAAAATGTGTCTTATACTTGAAGAAGAAGTGGAAATTTGTCTTTTTTATAATTTAGAATGGGTCTGAGACCCAGTTAGATCTGAAATATACAAACGAAGGACATAGGTATAGTCTAACTCCAAAGGAGTTTGTCCAACCTGGTGGACAACAGTTGATCGGGTTTGTCAACAGGTCCAGCGATCTTATTCGGAGGCTGAAACTTTACCCGAGACCTCGGTCTCGTATGGCAAACAAACAAGTATTGTCTATGAACCGATTTACCCGATGAATTGTTGTTCAATTTTAAAATTATGATTTTCAAGTTTGTTGGTGAAAGCTGTAGCAATGAAAGTCACAAATTTGATGATTTTTTTTAATTTTTTTATGACTTCACACATTTTAAGGTTTTTTTTTCAAATTTCTTTTTGATTTCACACATTTTTCGACATTGTTACGTATCAAGAAGATTCAAGTATATCAAACGGATTCGCAAGCCAAACGTATAAATGGGTATGAAAAAGAAGTCAAGGCAAAAAGTCATCTTAAAAATTATGACTATGTCAAAAGGCTGGAACTTTGCCTGGGTCCTCGGTCTCGAAAGGCAAACAGGCCAGACTTTCGATGGAAAAAATAGATTCGAAAAACAGTTTAAAAAGGTCTCAAATATAATACAGAGTAAATAATAATGCTTTTATTTATTTACTAGGAGTCTTTCCTACTACTAGACTAATAAACTTTTCCGTCTCTGCTGCTATTTTACAACCGAGTGGTTGCTTGCATACCTGAAGGGCGTTGGAAAGGTCTACGATGTTTCTCTGACCTATCTTTAGCAAAATGCAAATGAGATTGAACTTGTTTCAACTGAGCAACACATTGATTTGAAAGCCTCAGAATTGCAATAGACTGTCTTGGCATCCGGTACAAAATCCGCAGGCAATGCCTGAATTCGCCTTCATAAAACTTCACTTCAGATTGTTTGTATTACACCGTGTTACAAAAAATAGATTTTTTTCTGTCCTATGAACCAAATGCACATATTCGGAAAGAGGGGAAAAAATAAAAATACACGTGTATCGGCGATTTTCATGTACACGTCAGAATTTTTTTTTTTTTTAAGTTTGAAGTATGAGTCTTGTAGTGGCCTGTGTGAAAGCCTTTGGACCGATTTTTAACCCTTTTTCAGTGATCCAATCGAGCTGATTTTTTGCAGGCAGACTCGTGGAAATGTCTGTATCACGTCAAATTTTTTAAAAAATAGATTTTTATCAATTCTCAGATTTTCCTAAATTTTTTTTTTTGAAAATCGCCGATACACGTGTATATTTATTTTTTATCCCCTTTCCAAAATTTGGTTCATAGGACAGAATGTGTGTAACACGGTGTTATTTGAGTTAAATATCATTTAATATTATTTTTTGCTTAAAAGTCATATTTATGCCCTCATTTTGTAAAACGTTACGTATAAACGTCAGGTTTAACATTTTGTATTTCGTTTGAAAACGGAATTTGCGTTTCATCTAAGCAACAGCACATTCTGTAAAATAATCACAATCGTTTTCCAATGCAAAAATTCTCATTATTAAAAAAATAAACGTTAAAATAAGGAATTCAATGAAACGTAAATTATGTTGCGTTTCAAAACAGAAACTAACTGCCTGTTTCCATAAAGAAAAATAAAAATAATGAGCATGACTTTTTCCATCAGCAATTTAAAGGGAAATTTAAAAAAAAAAAATAATAAAAATTTAAAATAAATAAACGTAAACGTAAATTTCCTGCATGTTTCCATAAAACGAATTTGTTCGTTCGTTACAAATTGTCAAAATTGAAGGCGCAAAAAAGGGAGTCTTATCAGCAATTAGAGCTTATTCTATTGGAATTGTGTTCCATTTGTCGATATCTAACATATATCTGAAAACCAGAATTGAATAATGCCTGAAATCCATTTTATAACACTTTGAATATTGCCGATTTGTGACGAACGAATAAATTCGTTTTATGGAAACATGCAGGAAATTTACTTTTACGTTTTATTATTTTTTATTTTTATTATTTTTTATTTTTATTATTTTTATTATTTTTTATTTTAATTATTTTTTATTTTTTTTTTTTTTATTATTTTTTATTTTTTTTTATTATTTTTTTTTTTTTTGAAATTTCCCTTTAAATTGCAGATGGAAAATGATATGCTCATTATTTTTTTGCATTTGGAATTACTATTTTTTCGATTTGTCTGATTTTTCGCCTTTAAGGATGTTTTCTTTTCGAAGAGAAGGAAAGCGAAAGCAGACAGATTTCCCTGGCAATTGTCCATTATAGTTGGAGGTAAGAGAACAACGTGAAATCTCCTGTACGGTAGTTATGCAGATGGTCGTGGGAGTGGAAGGTTGTGTGTGTGCGACTATCACACAGTAAACCCGGGTTTGAAACCTACAACAACATCAACCAATTGTCAGCGGCTATTTACATCTCTTAAATACTGGCGACTTTACGATTAAGAGCCATGTAAAAACTTGTCTAGAAAAAAAAATAACATTAGCCTACTACGGTACCGTTTAGTGGGGGCGTTGGTAGATGCTATGTATTCATCCGGTGGTAAAACCACCGTGAGGTAAGGCCATCGTGGCAGGTACTCACGTAAAACCAGGCGACTCTGTTCCGTTCTGTGGGTATACCAATTGTATCGTGCACAGCTCACTGATTCAAGAAACGTTCCCCAGCTGCTCCTTCATGGAAAGTTTTAGGGAATTCAGTCAGAATCTGGTTGATCACAAAACTCCTAATTTCTACATTTTTTTATTTTTTTTTTTTTATTAAAAAGTTAACTCAACTCATTGGCAATGAAAGAGGAATGACCATTTTTTCCTTGCAATTAGTCAGTTTTGAAATACATTTCTATGTTCAGTGGGCAAAGTATCATGTAAACTGTCTCTCAGACATTGTATTTGTCGTAGTCTGCTGTGATTTCAAGTTAACCATTTCCCTGTGAAAATACCTCAAAGAAATAGAAAAATGTTTATCATTTTCCTAATATGTGTTCCACCTACAATACTCGGTGTCCTTTAAAAAGTTGATAACTCCCAAGTTATTAATGGCCAAATGTCCCACTGTTTCACCGTATAATTTGTTTTTATTTCGGTCTGTGTGTGTGCATGTGTGAATGACACTCTAAATCTGAAATGTATGTCTGGGCCACAATCGTTAATCTTTTTCGATACGAATAAAATAATATCTCTTCAGTATCCAATGACTTTGTTTTATTACACAAACGATTCTGTGTGTGTTTTTTTTGTCGTTTCTTTTTTCATGCCATACCTCTATAAGTCATTTTGTATTTTTCCTCTTCTTCAACACCCCCTTCTTCAGTCACCGCATGTGATGTTCATTTTCAGTTGTCCGACTGTAAAGTCTTAATTTTGTTTGCCAAAGGTGGACAACGTTAAACTGCATTTGTGAAGGGAAATCTCCCCACCAATACACACACACACACGCACACATACACCTACCGAGAGTGGACAAAAAGAAGTAGAAGAACAGAATGCCAAACGTATATCAAATAAGACTGAAACCATAAAATGTCCAGTTTTTTTCTTCTTTTCTTTCGTTGTGTTCTACTCCCACTCATGGAACTTTGGTGCGCGCTGGCGTCCATGTGGCATGTGTGCCACTGCCTCACATGTGGTTGATGTGGGGTCAGACACATGAACTCGCTCACCAACGACAACAAGACAAACGGCCACCTCCGAGGTCTGAATGAATGGCGGCATTACTGTAATGGTCTTTACCGATATTATTTTCCTCCATCTGTTACTACCTTTTTATTTGATTGTGTGTTGTGAGTTTTTTTTTCACCCCCCCCGGTTCCTTTTCGTTTACTTTTTGTCGGTGGGGCATTAACTGCAACAATGGAATACATCGATATTGTGGCCAATACAATATAACACGCAATCATTACGTTTACAATATGTCGTACTAGTGGTGTTCTTTTTGTTGTTGCCTGTCCTGTCTGCTGTCGCAGTGCCAGTGTGGGAATACTTGTAACCGTAGAGGAGTAGGATGGACTGTCAAGTCATTATGGACGATTGTGTGCTTTAAAGGTATTTTTTGGGTGTTAATGTGGTTCTTTGTGTGTGGGTTACCCAGACCACTGTGAATTTGTTCTACAGGCACAACATAGTAAGTGCTGTAGATCACAGTGGTTTTTAAAGCTCCCTTTTACTGTGTTCCCTTTTTAGGCAACCATTTCTGATAACCCAAAGAAAAAAATATAAATCTCTGATACATTTAAACTAAAAGTGACCTTTATTTGTTAATTGTTAACATTCTTCTGCCCTCATTTTGTGAAACGTATCTGTTCGAAACGCAACATAATTTACGTTTCACTGAATTCCTTACATTAACGTTTATTTTTTTTTTTTTGATTATGACAGTTTTTGCATTGGAAACCATTTGTTATTGTTTTATAGAAAATGCTGTCGCTTCGATGAAACGCAAATTCCGTTTTCAAACGAAATACAAAATGTCAAACCTGACGTTTTTGGGAAACTTTTATACGTTACGTTTTAGAAAAACGATTTTACGATTTAGTCTGTAAGGAATTTCTGTCCATAGACTCAATAAATGAAATGAAATGAAAAAATGAGGACATTAATCGTAATCGTAGAGTAAACCTACCGATTACACTACCCAATACAAAAATGTACAAAAGTCTTTTTAATGACTCACCACTTTACAATTCTGTCGAATTTTTTTTCTCTACAAAATTTTATTTTAAAGAATTTTTTTTTAATAGCAATTTTTTGAGACATGAATTGTCATACATCGAAAACGATTTGGTTGAAAAAAATTTAAAAAAAATAATCACGAAATTATTTTTAATTATCACCTTGAAATATATTTAAATTAAGAAAATAATCACGAAATTATTTTTAATTAACTCCTTCAGAGCCTTTGAATCTGAATGACATTTTCAGAGTTATAAACTAAATGTAAGTCGAAAATTTTTGTCATTATTTTTTTTTGTGACAACAATTGTATTAGGATTTCACTATTATTATATTGAGGGGACGATATATCATTAACATCGGTGAAGGATGCCTGGTGCCTCCTATACATTTTTGGTTTTGTGTGAATTATGAAAAATTCGGAACGTTACATTGTGTATGTGAGATTCCAGACAAATTCTCCATCGATTTAAGCGATCTAAACCTCATTTTAATTGTAAGACATGTGGCTTTATCACAGACGACTGAAAATGGACAGTTTATTAAAAAAAAATTAATATTTATTACAAAAACATTAATATTTAACGAAAAAATTTAATTTTTAAAAAAGAAATTTGAATATTTAAAAAAAATTGATTTTAAAAAAAAAACTTGAATTTAATATTAATTAAAAAATTTTTTTTAAAACAATTTAATATTAATTAAAAAAAATTAATTTTGTTAAAGAAATTTAATAGTTATTTTAAAAAAATTAAATTTTTTAAAAAAAATTAAATTTTAAAAAAGAAATTGAATTTTTAAAAAAAAATATTGAACATTTTTAAATATATAAATTGAATTTCTTTTAAAAAAAACTAATTGTGAAAAAAATATTGAACATTTATAAAAAAAAATAATTTATTAAAAAAAGAACTTAAATTTTTAAAAAAGAAAAAGAATGTTTAAATAAAAATTGAAAATTGTTATAAAAATAAATTGAATTGTAAAAAAAAACTTAATTGAAAAAAAAGATAATGAACATTTAAAAAAAAAATTTATTTATTTGCAAAAAAAAATATTTTAAAAAAAATTTAATATTTATTAAAAGTATTTATTCAAAAACATTTATTTTTTAAGAAAGAATTTGAATATTTAAATAAAATTTAATATTTATTAAAAAATTAAAATTTAAAAACAAATTGAAAAATTTAATATTTATTTAAAAAAAAAAATAAAATTTAAAATTTTTTTTTTCAAAAATCTATAGAAAAACAATTTTGACCGTTTTGGTTCTCAATACATCATAATTTTTTTTTTTGGCATTTTGTTTTTTTATAAATTTGTTTTTAACAAAAAATATAAGAAAACATTTTTTCGACATTTTATTATTATTTATAAGATTTAAATCTATTGCAAGTCGATTAGGTTTAAGACCAATCAGACCCGATTTAACACCAGACGCAACACGAATCTTAGAATAGTTAGATGTCGATTAGAAATGACAAAACAATTTATTGGTAGTTTGGAATCTTAATATATATTTACCCTCGACACTGATTCACTGACTCTGTCACGCAGTACGTAGGAATTTAAATAGGCATTCTATAATTTTCTATAAATAATAATAATAAAAATAATAATATTTTTTTTTTTACAGAAATTGTGTTTTCCCCCAATTTTTTTTTTACAAAATTTTTTTTTTACAAATTTTTTTTTTTAAAAAAATTTTTTTTTTTACAAAATTTTTTTTTCAACAAAAATTTTTTTTTCAACAAAATTTTTTTTTTCCACAATATTTTTTTTTCAACAAAATTTTTTTTTTCCACAAAAATTTTTTTTTTCAACAAAATTTTTTTTTTCAAGAAAATTTTTTTTTTCACCAACATTTTTTTCCATATTTCAACGGGCGCCATAGGCGCATTACAAGTTACTAGTTTATTAATATCTCCCTTACAATATTAATAACAATAGTCGGATTTCCGTTATTTAGTTCCTAATGTGGAAACACTTCTAACGTACTTATAATTTACCAAAACGTAAAACCTTTTTCTTTTTTTTTCTCTTTATTAATTTGGTTTTCATCTTCTTTATTTTTGTTTCTCATTAAATTTGTCATTTGCATATGTTGCCAGCTCATATTACAATGGTATTATTTATATATTTTTATTGAACCAAACTCTTTTAGGTAAAAATAAAAAAAATGTCCCCCATATTTAAATGCTCAAATGTAGAAAATTAAAAATAATTACAATTTATTTCAACCAAATCCGGATGTCATTGCAGATTATGACAATTTATATATCAACAAATTTGATTTTTTAATTTAAACAAAAAAAACCTTGCCATATTTAGGAAAACAAAATTTCTATCATTTTTGTATTCATATGACCATTGTAAAATTGTATAGAGGTTATTTAATATAAATTTTGTTCTTTTTTATTTTTGTCTTATTTGACTGGGCCGATTGTCTAGACTCATTTATGGTATACGATTTTATTTTTGGATGCAGTAGTGCATCCTTTCAACCCATTTTTTCAAGATCTCGGTGAAGGTTTATATCTGATTTATATAATTCGGACGCCATTTTCTATTGGGGGACTTTATCAACGCTTGTTCATTTAAATGTTTCTATCAGTTTTATAACTATTATCACTACTTTTCTTGTTTCAAAACACTGTCCACATCTGTTGTCAGCTGGTTTGTTTTCCCTGTTTTCCTTGTTTTGCACATGATATTAAATAAATACCTTTAAAATAAGAACAACCACCTCCTCCATCACCGACCGCAATGCCTCACACTTTTGGGGGCACACAAAGATCTGCATTATTCCCAATGAGTTTTTTTTTGTAATTTTCACCATGCCAATAACAAATGAGAAGGGTGCGGTTTTTCGGGGTGCATGGAAATTACTAATAGTTTTTCATCCAGCAGTCGCTTTAAAAAGGAACAACAATAATTTCTTTGTTACTGAAAGACACCGAGCATGGCCCTCGCCATTCTTGCCTTGCGTATCTTGCACATCGAGCTTACAAAAGCGCTTCAAAGGACGCAAAAGGGAAATGAAATGTGTAATCAGCGCACCTGCAACCTGTCAACCTCAATCAACGTGAATGTGTTTGTTAAAGTTCCGGCAACATTTGACACGAATCAACAAGCTGTTATTTCATACGCAAAGCGCTAATATTGAGTGGATGCGACTTGTAAACACCCTTCGACATGAGGTGCGTTTCCAAAGAGTAGCAGACGTCATCTGTGAAGGCAAAATCGTTACTTTATCTAATCTTTTGTCAGAAGAGGCTTTTCATTATTTCGATGCTGGAGGCGAAAATTCAGCCATAACCTCAAAAAAGAATGTTATCTCCCCTCCACTTCAATGTGAATCGTGTCAACAGGATCGATAAATGATAGTCGTTTATCGTAACGAAAACCATAGCTGAGAATACACAGCATTGCCATTTATTTTTTATCATTTATAAACATCTACACGGTAGAGTTGCCGTACTTATCATTTGTCAGCCGGTTAATTTAACGGATACATGAGAAATGAAAATGTTTAACCGGCAGTATATCGTGTCTATAAATTAATGTGCCGCTTAATTAACCGGCACTTTAATCGTACATTGAGATAATGGTCCTTAATGGTCAGCCATTAATTATTTATTTATTTTTTCTCTTTCCTTAACTTGTCTTAATTTTCATTTTTAATATTTATATCTTAAGAAAAAATGTAACAATCTCCTTCTGATCCAGGTAATCTTTACTATAATTCTAAGACCGAAGAAGGTCTTGTTGTGCAGTTTAATCATAAATAAATCAAATCAAAATCAAAATTAATATCAAAATCTAAATCTAAATCTAAATCTAAATCTAAATCTAAATCTAAATCTAAATCTAAATCTAAATCTAAATCTAAATCTAAATCTAAATCTAAATCTAAATCTAAATCTAAATCTAAATCTAAATCTAAATCTAAATCTAAATCTAAATCTAAATCTAAATCTAAATCTAAATCTAAATCTAAATCTAAATCTAAATCTAAATCTAAATCTAAATCTAAATCTAAATCTAAATCTAAATCTAAATTTAAATCAAATTTAAATTTTAATCAAATCAAGGTTTCCCCCCTATCCAGGTGCTTTCTTATTTGTCCCACTTAAAGAGATAAAGATTTTTCCAAAAAATTTAATTTATTTTTCAAACAAAAAAAATTATAATTTTATGCAAAAGTTATTGATGGAAGAAACTTGTCATTTTTGTAATAGCATTTTCGCCTATTGACCAAATTTTGCTTCACCGATCAATCTGTTAATTCCGTAAATTCCGGAATTTCTTTAATCTCTTACCTTTTCCTTCAAAAGAAGCTTCTTTTATCAGAAATTTTTTTAATTTCTGTTCATTGAACAAACAGCTGATATGCTGCTTATAGAATTAAACCAAATCCTTAGATGTAAAAGAGTAAAGAAATCCCACTAATAGGGGTAATCTTTGAAAAATCAAATCCCGCTTAAAGAGTTTAACTTTCCCACTTAAAAATGATTATTATGCAGGGAGGGACCACACTTACAGAGTATTTCCACTTATACAGGTCCCACATATCCAGGTTCGTCTGTACTACACGTGTCCTCAAGTTGACTGTATTTCATTCTCGGAAATCCCTACCAATAGTCCCGGCAATCGGGCAGTAAAAAAAGGGGAAATACGTGCCGGGAATTTCCGGATTAAAACTCCTATACGTAAATTTTGTGAAAGTCGTTGGCGATTTCTTAGGCTGACAATTATTTAGATGCGAGAACAGGTTACACTTCAGTACCAGAATTTCCTGAAGCCTCTGTACTGCAGTGCAACTGTAGCGCTTCCGTTCTGGGTAAATAATTCAATCTTTATTTAGCGCCCCGGTAGGCGAGTTGGTAGCGTGCTTGCCTATCAGCGTGGGGGTTGTGGGTTCGATTCCGACCAGAGGCTTTGGTCTGTAGCTGCAAAAATCAAGCCAAATGGTCTTTGTCACCCGGTTTACCCTTGGACCCAAAATTATAATATAAATTTACTTTGTATTGTAATTAATTAATAAATAAATAAATAATTCAATCTTTGATTAAACTCATGACATATCCAGGTTCGACTGTACTTCATGTTTCCGCAAGTTGACTGTATTTTATTCCCGGGAATCCCTTCCAATAATAAAAAAATGGGAAATACGTGCCGAGAATTTCCGGTTTAAAACCTCTAAAACTCCTATGTAAGTTATCTGAAAGTCTTTGGCGATTTTTTATACTACATTTTCAGGATACACTTCAGTACCCAAATTTCCTGCAGTCACTGTACTGTACTCTGTTCTGGGTAAATACTTTTCGGGTAGGCAGACATTCAATCTTTGACTAAAATCATGACATATCCAGGTTCGACTGTACTTTATTTTATTCCCGGGAATCCCTTCCAATAATAAAATTAATAATTTCCGGCTTAAAACTCCTATATGTAAATTTTGACTGTATTTTATTCTCGGGAATCCCTACCAATAGTCCCGGGAATCGGGCAGTAAAAAATGGGGAAACACGTGACGGGAATTTCCGGATTAAAACTCCTATACGTAAATTTTGTGAAAGTCGTTGGCGATTTCTTAGGCTGACAATTATTTAGATGCGAGAACAGGTTACACTTCAGTACCAGAATATCCTGCAGCCTCTGTACTGTACTCTGTGCTGGGTAAATACTTTTCGGGTAGGCAGAGATTCAATCTTTGAAGTTATGACATTTTGGCTTGACTTTTTTGTAAATCTCTTTTCGATTTGCTTTCAATAGTCATTTGAATTTAGATGTTGTCTTTTTTTGACTTTTCTGTAAATTGTCAAACCCCTTCCTCGGCTTTTCGAAAATGTCCACACTCCATCGCTGTCATGCCACCAGCAGCCCTCTATCAGCCGTATATCACTGTACACTTGTGTGCCATTGGTTTGCCCTGACAGGTTTACAGATACAATTTGTCACGCTTAAAATGCCATTTACAATATACGAATTTATATGGCTGTGTCATGGTTGTTGTTTTTTTTTGTTCCCATAACGCTCTGGCCTTGTTCCCCAGTAACAGTAACACACCTTCCATATCTGTTTCATAGCTTCGACACACATTCACATGGAAATATTTCCATACTCAGGGGTTTGTTTTCTAGTATAAAAAAATATACATATATATATAAATAATTTAATTGGTTTTACTGTCATGGCGTGCATATCTTTGGTCGGGCAAAGACGAAGAAATCCTTTTAAAGGATAATTATTGGTGTAAACACTGGGGGGGAAGTTGGTAAGGGGTTTAATATCATTTTAATGATTTCCTTTTGACATTCAACGAATTTAATGCCAACACATGAATATTATTTAGCTGGCCACTGCTGCTTACTGTAAATGTTACTGTGAATGTTGAAAAGAGATTGAAATAATTACAAATGTACTTTGCTCAGTGTTCCGAATGTAATGGGAATTATAAGCGCGTTTATCGCGTAATCTGTTTGTCTGTTGTAATTCATTCATTTGCTTTAATTACTTTTGTATTGTTTTTCTCTCTCTGTCTCTCTCTGTGTGTGAATGAACGAAACATTGGCTAGGTTTTCTGTTGTTCTTCTCTTGTAGTTTTTTTTTTTAAAGGGGGGCCAAGAGGTCATCGGACCAGAAAGAAAAAATTAAAACAAAAACGTATATTAAAGATAAATGTAATTAATCTTGATCGTTTTTTAAAGTAGATTTCCTTGTTAATTTACCCTCTGCCCTCTCTCTGTCTCTCTGTCTCTGTGTAGGTCTCGCCTGCTCTCGCTCCCTCTCTGTCTTAATATATTATTACAAATGGTTTAATTGTAGTCAGATGGCGTATGCAAGTAATGATAATTGTTCTCATTAATTTGGTTGTTGCTACAGGAAAGAGTGGAGGTTTCATTGCTTGTTCATTTGTTGGACCCGCGGAGCGTATGATTTATGGGCCCGACCGTAATATCACTCATGCGCCCACATGTACCGTACACACCAACCACAGTTGTTTGCAAGCAGATTTATTACCGACCTGGAAACATGAGTCATTCTTCTCCCTGGGCTGTATTCCGAAAGTGATTTAAATACGATTCTCTTTTTTACTTGACTTCAATCGTACTTCGAGTGGGCTGTAGAAGATAAGTGTGACATAAATAAAACATTTGGCATATAATTTGAAAGTAGGATCCGAGATAGAGAGAGAGAGAGAGAGAGAGAGAGAGAGAGAGAGAGAGAGAGAGAGAGAGAGAGAGTGTATATTGCAGGTGGAATTTTGCATTTGCTGGGCAGCAGCTGATGTTGGTTAAGAGGCTCCAATGAAGGCAATGCCCTGTTAGAAATAGGAAATAAGGGTATCGGTAGGCGGAAAGGGGAAGTAGTGTTTGTTGACATTTGTTGGAAAATCGAGAATGTCACCATCGGCAGAAAATACACCACAGGCCAACGGGTCGGTTGAAAAACGAATTTTCCTTGTTCAATCAACAGGCCATTTGACAGCCCTGGCCAGCCGCTTTTCCGCCTCCTGAAAGCCATAACATCGGGGATAAGATGACAGATATCCAAAGAGCAGATGCCAACTCACATTTTATTTGGATTTTTTTACTAAACCCATTAAACACACCTGATGATACAGGAGCTGCATGGGTGTCTTGGAAGCCCTTGCCCATATATGGGCGTTACATTCCATTTTAGGCCGGATGTAGATGGTGTAACTATTTACGAGATCAGATGGAGTGAAGTATTTCTTGCACCGCTTCAAAAAGCCTAAACACTTCTTTCGACACTTCGAATACATCTTAATATATATTTACCCTCGACACTGATTCACTGATTCACTGACTCTGTCACGCAGTACGTAGGAATTTAAATAGGCATTCTATAATTTTCTATAAATAATAATAATAAAAAAAAAAATATTTTTTTTTGTACAGAAATTGTGTTTTCCCCAAATTTTTTTTCAACAAAATTTTTTTTTTCCACAAAAATTTTTTTTTTCAACAAAAATTTTTTTTTTCAACAAAATTTTTTTTTTTCAACAAAATTTTTTTTTTTCAACCAAATTTTTTTTTTCAACAAAATTTTTTTTTCCACAAAATTTTTTTTTTTCACCAAATTTTTTTTTTTATATTTCAACGGGCGCCATAGGCGCATTACAACTTACTAGTTCTGTATATTTATCATATTAGTACACATATTACACCGTGTTACAAAAAATAGATTTTTTTCTGTCCTATGAACCAAATGCACATATTCGGAAAGAGGGGAAAAAATAAAAATACACGTGTATCGGCGATTTTCATGTACACGTTAGCATTTTTTTTTTTAAGTTTGAAGTATAAAGCTCGTTGTGGCCTGTGTGAAAGCCTTTGGACCGATTTTTAAGCCTTTTTCAGTGATCCAATCGAGCTGATTTTTTCAGGCAGACTCGTGGAAATGTCTGTATCACGTAACATTTTTTAAAAAATAGATTTTTATCAATTCTCAGATTTTCCTAAATTTTTTTTTTTTACATGGTTATCGTTTTTTTAAGGTATCAGTTCAAAAAACATTTTTTTTTCGTAACGCTTAAGTAGTTTAAAATTTTGGAGTCTCTCCAAGTTATGCTAAGAAAAGTGAAAAAAATATTTTTTTTTTTCAAAAATAATTAAAATTGGGGAAAATCTGAGAATTGATAAAATTTTTTTTAAAATTTTTTCACGATTCTGCCTGCAAAAAATCAGTTCGATTCGATCACTGAAAAAGGCTTAAAAATCGGTCCAAAGGCTTTCACACAGGAGGCCACTACGAGCTTTATACTTCAAACTTAAAAAAAAAAAATTCTGACGTGTACATGAAAATCGCCGATACACGTGTATTTTTATTTTTTATCCCCTTTCCGAAAAAGTAAATTTGGTTCATAGGACAGAATGTGTGTAACACGGTGTTATTACAAAATCAATTTTTTTTAAGTACACATGAGAAATGTCGGCGGACTAAGAAAATAGGCTTAAAATAAAGAAATACGTGTCTCGGCGTTTTGCGGTAGCACGTCAGAATTTTGAGAAAATTGATTTCTAAGCTTCGAAGAGCCATGAAGTTTCACTTGTAATGTAATACTGTTATACAAAATTCTATAAGAACAGAATGGGTGAACCGATTTTAATGCTTTAGCCGGTTTTGAAAAGGGAATTAAGGGGAAAGGGAAAAAAGTTCCATAAAAATAGAATGGGTGGACCGAATTTAATGTCTTAGGCAGTTTTGAAAGGGGAAAGGGGAAATCAAAACGTCGAGAGAAGCATTTCCTTATTTTAATCATTTTTTCATATTCTGCTAACATTTCTCAGGTGTACCAACCACTGTCGTACTGTGTTATAAGAATATACATGTTGCAAATAAAGCAAGTAATATTCGTCAAAGGACTTTTCTAACCGAAGCCACTCACAATTTGTCGCCAAATCGAGGTTGAGTGAGTCATTCTTTGTTCGACTTTTGTCCTCGATCTCCAGAGGACTTGGCCGATGGTCAAATGAATATGAATGAAAAATAAATGTACATTTATTCAGAATAATCGTACATGGTTCTCTAACAAGAGGTGTTATTTTGAATCACTCGGTATTTCGGTAGCTGTCACTACGCCATTACTAAAAATGGAACGATCCAAATTATTAAATATCACTACAAAAATTGTCGAAAATCTTGCAGTCACAGTTTGCAAAACTAAAGCATTTTCGGGTCGTTGTGAAGCACCTTGTCCGACCGCAATACAGAAATTGGTGGAAACAATTCGTGCTGTTGGGATAAGTTAGTGATGTGAAGAATAAAACCCGTGCACGTCGCTCAAGAACAACTGAGAATATTGCGGCTGTAGCCCAAAGTGTTGCAGAAAACCAATTCCTCGTCGTTCTTTGGAATTGGTGGGCATTCCACAAACGTCATTACACCGTATTTTGCATCAGGACATGGATCTTAAGGCCTATAAAGTTCAGTTAACACAAGAGCTCAAGCCGGCCGATCATCAACAACGTCGTGTCTTTGCTGATTGGGTCCTTGAAATGCCTGAAAATGATCCGGAATTCCATCGAAAACATCATCTTAACTGATGAGGCCCATTTCCACCTCGGTGGCTACGTCAACAAGCAAAATTGTCGCATGTGGGGCTCGGAAAACCCAACAGCCAACGAATCCATTGCTCTTTTACGGTAAAAGTTTCCGGACCGTGTTATCTCTCGAACTGATGATCAAAGTTGGCCACTAAGATCTTGTGATTTAACACCTTGCGAATTCTGCCTTTGGGGTCGAGCGTCGATGGAAGACCTCAAAGAGAGAATTCATGAGGCTATCGAGGCCATGGGGCAGCCTCTTTGCGATTTGGTTATGGAAAATTTCCTGAAAAGGATATGGCCCTGTAAGCGTGGTCTTTGTGATCATATGGCTGATGTTGTTTTTCATAATTAACGGCCCACCTTCCTCTTTATTATGAAATAAACATCTGATCATTTATCGCACAAAATGACATTTTTTCTTTAAATACCAAAATTTCTCTCTTGTTGGAGAAATCTCATTGTTTAGAACCCCCTTGATATTGTCTTGAGACGATGCGGTATTTTGTCGTCATGGTTTTTGTTAACGACCAATTTAAAAGTATTTCAAAGTAAACAAAAAATTATTAAAAAAAATAGAGAACAATTAAAGTAGCACAATTTTCTAATTTATAAAACGTGTGGAAGAGTTAGAGAACAATCCTTGGCCTGCCGGAGGATATTTATTTTATTTATTTATTTATTAATCCATATACGTAATATAAAGCCATCAAAGCCAATGAAATATATTACATTGTAAGAAAAAACCTGAGTATTGATTTAATTAACATTAATCACTATTTAAAACTAGTAAGTTGTAATGCGCCTATGGCGCCCGTTGAAATATGGAAAAAAAAAATTGTCTTGAAAAAAAAAATTTTTGTTGAAAAAAAAATGTTTGTTGAAAAAAAAAATTTTGTGGAAAAAAAAAATTTTGTTGAAAAAAAAAATTTGGGAAAAACAATTTTTTGTTGAAAAAAAAATTTGTAAAAAAAAAAATAAAAATTGTAAAAAAAATTTTGGTAAAAAAAAATTTGGGGAAAACACAATTTCTATACAAAAAAAAAAAAAATATTTTTTTATTATTATTATTTATAGAAAATTATAGAATGCCTATTTAAATTCCCACGTACTGCGAGACAGAGTCAGTGAATCAGTGTCGAGGGTAAATATATATTAAAGAAGATTAAAAGGAAAAAACTTAATTACAACCCTATCATTTGGCTCCCCAGCCATAAAGTACCAGAACAATAACATAGAATAAAATAAAAAAAGGGTCCCAGGGATATTAAAGGAATACTTTTCGAAGAAACGTTCAACAACAACGTGACGACATAACAAAATCGAATCTTTTGCCTTAACCAGGAGAGTGGCGGAAAATAAGAAGATTGTGAATTTATTCGGTACATTCTAAAAACACAGCATAGATCTGTGGTTTTCACGAATAACAACAGTAGTTATCAGTCTTCTTAAACTTCAGTAAACTTCTCAGAAGTTTTAAATCCAGTCATTTTTAAAACAGCGTCTTCTTTAAAAACCTTAACTTAAGTTGTTATTTACATAGAACACAGAGTAGCGATACATTTTAATTCAAATATGTTTACTTAAAATTGAAAGCCCTTTGAAAATGTACCACTTTGGCATCAATAAAATCCCTTAAAATGTACTTAAGCGATTATTTGTGAAAACCACAGTTCTTTGGTCACCAACAAAGTAGAATGTAATGCCGACCAGTGGTAGAAGATTTAGGCAAATTGCTCTCAGCCTGCCGGAGGGCCGGTGGCATACCAATTGTCCTTTCTAAGACATCCGGAGTCTCGGACAGATTCTGGTAAACAACTAGCAGTGTCAGTCCCAAGTTACGGTCGTTTCCCCTAGCATCAGCCTAGGTAAACATCTCAATTAAGTTGTTTTCCAAATTAATGATGCATTAAGATGTTATTGTGACCTTCACATGAATAAAGCCTGCTTCAATACCTCTCAAACCTTTTAAGGAAACAAAAAATTACATGTCCATGAAAAAAACCGACTTTGATTTTACCACTCACTTTTCATCTGGTAATTTGAAGATATCTGAGTACCGGTCTCGGTACTCTTCTTTGTTATATTCGATTTTGTTTATTTTCTTTATCACTCGAAAAAAAAAACGGATAACAATTTGTTCCGGCAAATTATGGACAAACAGTCAACGTCGTCTCACATTGATTCAAAATTGATGTCGACAACGACAAGAAGTGACGTTGACACAAAAACGACGACGACGTCGCCTCCCGCAATAGAGCTGATTATCCTGTATACGACTTTACGATGTTAATCACCTAAAACTTTCGACAATCTGTTGACAAGAACTATACAATAATAATCCCCGTCCCATCCCTCAATGTTGGCACGAATATCACCGACAATTGTCCTCTATGGATTTTAGCTCTCAGAATGGGAATAAGCCATGCCATGAGATAAACCAGTCGACCTCATCAACCTAATGTGTACTGCAGCCCGTTGTGATCCGAAACTGAACACACAAACACAATGTCGATACATCTACCATGCCCTGTCATTCAGTATCTCTAATTGTGATCATTTGGTAGAATAGTTTAATCCAACACACACAAAAAAAAGAAAGAAACACACGCTAAACTTCAATTAGTTGTGAAAACAAATACAAATTCACTTTCACCACAAAGAAGGAATATGCAGCATAATAACCATGGCTTGTAATAATACAATCGTTAGCATGCATGTGTACAGGTGTATGTCTGTGTGTGTGTGTGTGTGTGGATTTAAGTATCTCTGTGTGGTGGCATCATCATCATCATCATCATCATCATGTGATTCAGTATGACATGCAACTACAAATACAATTTATGCCACTGACATGCCACAACACCTTGCGGGTAACCATTCAGACACACACACACACCGCACACACACTCACTCGCACGACTGTATGTTGAAAGCAACAACAAATGAATCGGATAAAATGAAAAGATAATAACAACAACGGAAAACATCACAAAACATAAAAATCTCCTTTTGCAAAAGAATAACAGAGAAATGCAAAAGAATGAAAACGGCAAAAATGACAAACGATGACTGCAGTGCAGCAAATCTTCTTAAAATAGACGACGACAACAACTACAAACACACAAAAAACCGGCACATGAGTGTGAGTCCACAAAAAGAATGAAAATCACAAGACACAAGCTACTGGCTAACCAAACCCTAGCAATAACAATCAGACGAAACCAACCCAACCCAGTCGAATTGAAGTCATCGTTGTCTTCATCATTGGATTCGTTGCTGTCGTTCAAGTCGTCATCATCATTCTCAGAGTTGTGATTAAAACATTATAGCTGTTGTTTTTGTTGTCTTTGTTGTAGATGTTGCCACTGTTGTCATTGTTTTATCCGAGTCCTTCATTCTCAGCGGCAATGGAGCGAGAGCATAGAAACTCACAGAAAGAAGACTTTGGCGTGATTTCATGCTACGAAGGTGGTATAGAAATTTTGGTTTTTGTAATACACAGACTGTCGTTGACATTTTTTCTATACAAATTTTAATTAAAATACATTTTCGTTGAAAAAGAAATTTGGACGAAATTTTCTTTAAAGAGAAAAAAATTTTATTAATGGTACAAAACAAAAAGAAAAAAAATATAGACTAAATTTTCTAAAAACTTTCAAGAAGTTTTCTGTAAAGAAAAAAAAATGTAGACCATATTTTCTAAAATGAAAAAAAAGGTTGACCAAATTTTCCATAACATTTTCGAATAATAAATAAAACTTTTGACAATGACAAAAAAAAAAAATATATAGACGAATTTTTTATAAAGAGAAAAACCTTTCGGATAAGTTTTCCGTAAAAAAAAAATGTAGCCAAAATTTTCTGTAAAGAAAAAAGACTTTTGTCAATTGTACAAAACAAAAAGAAAAAAAATATAGACTAAAAAACTTTCCAAGATGTTTTCTGTAACGAAAAAAAAGGTTGACCAAATTTTTCCATAGAAAAAGAAAAAAAATATAGAAGAAATTTTTTTATAATGAAATTTTTCTATTAATAAGCAATTTCTATGAAATTTTTCTATTTATAGAAAATGTCTATGAAATTTTTCTATTTATAGAAAATTTCTATGCAATTTTCTATTTATAGATAATTTCTATGAAATTTTCCTATTTATACAAAATTTCTATGCAATTTTTCTATTTATACAAAATTTCTATGAAAGTTTTCTATTTATAGAAAATTTCTATGAAATTTTTCTATTTATAGAACATTTCTATGAAAATTATCTATTTATAGAAAATTTCTATGAAATTTTTCTATTTAGAAAATTTCTATGAAATTTTTCTATTTAGAAAATTTCTATGAAATTTTTCTATTTAGAAAGTTTCTATGAAATTTTTCTATTTTGAGAATTTCTATGAAATTTTTCTATTTTGAGAATTTTTTTTATATAGAAAATTTCTATGAAATTTTTCTATTTATAGAAAAGTTCATAGAAATGTTCTATTATAGAAAATTTCTATGAAATTGATCTATTTATAGAAAATTTCTATGAAAGATCTATTTATAGAAAATTTCTATGAAAGATCTATTTATAGAAAATTTCTATGAAATTTTTCTATTTATAGAAAATTTCTATGAAATTGATCTATTTATAGAAAATTTCTATGAAATTTTTCTATTTATAGAAAATTTCTATGATTTCTCTTTATAGAAAATTTCTATGAAATTTTTCTATTTATAGCAAATTTCTATGAAATTTTTCTATTTATAGAAAATTTCTATGAAATTTTTCTATTTATAGAAAATTTCTATGAAATTTTTCTATTTATAGAAAATTTCTATGAAATTTTTCTATTTATAGAAAATTTCTATGAAATTTTTCTATTTATAGAAAATTTCTATGAAATTTTTCTATTTATAGAAAATTTCTATGAAATTTTTCTGTTTATAGAAAATTTCTATGAATTTTTTCTATTTATAGCAAATTTCTATGAAATTTTTCTATTTATAGCAAATTTCTATGAAATTTTTCTATTTATAGCAAATTTCTATGAAATTTTTCTATTTATAGAAAATTTCTATGAAATTTTTCTGTTTATAGAAAATTTCTATGAAATTTTTCTATTTATAGCAAATTTCTATGAAATTTTTCTATTTATAGAAAATTTCTATGAAATTTTTCTATTTATAGAAAATTTCTATGAAATTTTTCTATTTATAGAAAATTTCTATGAAATTTTTCTATTTATAGAAAATTTCTATGAAATTTTTCTATTTATAGAAAATTTCTATGAAATTTTTCTATTTATAGAAAATTTCTATGAAATTTTTCTATTTATAGAAAATTTCTATGAAATTTCTATGAAATTTTTCTATTTATAGGAAATTTCTATGAAATTTTTCTACTTATAGGAAATTTCTATGAAATTTTTCTATTTATAGGAAATTTCTATGACATTTTTCTATTTATATAAAATTTCTATGAAATTTTTCTATTTATAGAAAATTTCTATGAAATTTTTCTATTTATAGAAAATTTCTATGAAATTTTTCTATTTATAGAAAATTTCTATAAAATTTTTCTATTTATAGAAAATTTCTATGAAATTTTTTCTATTTATAGAAAATTTCTATGAAATTTTTCTATTTATAGAAAATTTCTATGAAATTTTTCTATTTAGAAAATTTCTATAAAATTTTTCTATTTAGAAAATTTTCTGTATACAAAATTTCTATGAAATTTTTCTATTTATAGAAAATTTCTATGAAATTTTTCTATTTATAGAAAATTTCTATGAAATTTTTCTATTTATAGAAAATTTCTATGAAATTTTTCTATTTATAGAAAATTTCTATGAAATTTTTCTATTTATAGAAAATTTCTATGAAATTTTTCTATTTATAGAAAATTTCTATGAAATTTTTTTATTTATAGAAAATTTCTATGAAATTTTTCTATTTATAGAAAATTTCACAGGAATTTTTCGTTTTATAGAAAAATGTATATTTATTTAAAAAAAATTTCAATCTTTTCTGCATAACCCGACATTTCAATTGTACTTCGTAAAATCTATTCTTCAACAAACTTCAAAATAATGGAAATGTGCCAATACCGAAGAAGACTTACGCCCAGAAGAAAACGTGAGAAAAATGGGGTCAGTAGCTTTTGCCGTTCCTGCTGCTGCTGCTGTAGTTGTTGTTGTGTTGTATAACTCATTCTTTGTCCTGATGTTAAAAATACGAGTACAAGTACTTCTCGTTTGTACTCCTGAAGTTGTGTGTCTTGTGTGTGTCCCTGTGACTACAAACAGCTGGAGATGAGGAATGACAGGCAATAATGCTGTTAGCGTGTTGTTTTTGTTAGATTTTCTTTTCCTCATTTGGCATTGCTCGATAGAAGACAATTTTTAGTTTTTGTTATTTTTTTTTTGTTTTTTATAAATTGTGTTGTCTTAGTTTGAGTTGAATCTTGTCTCCGTTGCTGTGTAATTTTTTTGTAAAATATTTCATGCATAACTCAACTGAAATCTGAGCGCATCCCTCAACAACAACAACAAAAAGGAAAACTGGCATTTGTTGCAAAGTTTAAATGTGAACATGCTGAAGATGTGTGTTTGCAAACTTTGTAAATGTCGCTCCACATATTGGAATTTTGCAAATGATGTTGTTTGAGTTTGTTAAAGTCCCGAAACTTTGTGTGTCATATTTTAAATTTTGCTTTTTGTCGGATCCACCCTAAAAATGTTGTATGTGTAATCACGCATTGATAACAATTTGATATAGGCTGGCCAGAGTATCGTCGACGAGATACTCTGCTGGCTGTCAGAAATTTGCCTAAAAGTTGAAAACTTTAACGAATTGTCTTAACTTTCGTCATGATGTTGCGAAGCTTAAAGGGTATTGGACGGAGGGACGTACGGACGATGATATGCAAATTCACAATTTGTGGTTATTGCATTATTTGTTCATATTTTTGAGAAAAGTTTTTCTGGGGTGGAGGGGTCTTGTCGCCAACAGTTCTACCACCTCTAATGAGCTACTGGAAAAGGCCATTTCATCCATCATTTTTGTTTTCCAAGTCTACGATGTTGTGTGTTTATGAAGTTCTATAAGCTTTTCATTGGAAATTCAAATTATGTTGTGTCACTCTCTCTCTCTCTCGCTAACTCACCCTCGCCTCTGTTAATATTTGAAAATGTGAATTTGGTCTTAATAAAGTTGGCCATAAGTAATGATGACTTTCATTTGACGACCATAAATCTAAAGGCACGTGCAGCAACAATGTTCCAAAAAGCTAACCTTTGCCCATATTCATGACTGGCTGTCTGCCTGCCAGCCTATTTATCCCCCCCGACAAAAATCATCCCAGATTTGACTTCAGCCAGTGAAAGCAGTTAATTTGGAAAAAATGTCACGTAACGACGTTAGCTGTGAAAAATGCTCTTACAATTTTCAAAAGTTAACAATTTTGCAAATTTGTATGCTAAACTTTAAATACACACAATACGAGTCTATAATTGCCCTAGGGAGGGATAGGGGGTGAACTACGGGCCGATGATATTATTTATTGGTTTTAATTTGTTGTGTATTAGCGTTGATTTAGGCATACGAAGGGCACCGACTGCTGTGTCTTCCTGTGGCAACTTTTGAGACAGAATGCCAAGTGCTACGGTGTTGGGAAGTCGTCAGGGGGGAGTGGCTCTAAAATAACCTTTTTTTCAATAATTGTATCCGAAATTCATAATAAAAAAGTCGCACATAATGTCGCAAATTGCGACATTGATAAATTCTTGATAATAATAATAATTTTAACCGAAATTCATCATAAAAAAAGTCGCACATCATGTCATCTTATTAATATCATAATTCTAACCGAAATTCATCATAAAAAGAAGTCGCACATAATGTCACAGGTCGTCGAAAAAGTCGCAAATTGTGTCTTTGATAAATTCTTGCTCAAAAAAATAATTGTCACCAAAATTCATCATAAAAAAGTCGCACATAAAGTCGCAGTTCGTCAAAAAAGTCGCAAATGGTAACTTTGAATACTTCTTGTTAATAATAATAATTTTAACCGAAATTCGTCATAAAAAAAGTCGCACATAATGTCGCAGACCGTCAAAAAAGTCGCAACTTGCGACTTTGATAACTTCTTGTTAATAATAATAATTCTAACCGAAATTCATCATAAAAAAAAGTCGCACATCATGTCGCAGACCGCCAAAAAAAATTAAAATTGCGACTGTGATAAATTCTTGTTAATAATAATAATTCTAACCGAAATTCATCATAAAAATAAGTCGCACATAATGTCACAGGCCGTCGAAAAAGTCGCAAAATGGGACTTTGATAAATTTTTGCTCAAAAAAATAATTTTCACCGAAATTCATCATAAAAAAGTCGCACATAAAGTCGCAGTTCGTCAAAAAAGTCGCAAATGGCGACTTTGATAAATTCTTGTTAATAATAATAATTCTAACAAAAATTCATCATAAAAAAAGTCGCATACCGTCAAAAAATTGCTACTTTAGTCGCAACGGTAACACTCATTTATATTTTTGTCTCTCTCGCGATTTCTCTCATATTTATTATGCATTTTTTACATTCGCTCTCAGAACACAGAATTAGACTTACGTGAAAGGTTTTTTTATGAGAGAATTATTTTGTAAAACTCTGAGCGTGTGTACATAAATGAGCGACAACAAACAAAATACCTCACCTTGATCGAGATTTTCCGGACTACGGTTCAAGTTCAGTAACTAGTAAAAATAAAATTAATTTCTAAACTCGTGTAAAACGATTGCTCTAATAAAGGTTTTTCCCACAAGAGGTGTTCTCTCCAAACAGTGAGCTGTGTACGAAATCTTTGGAAGACTTTGTCAGCGATAACCATGAATTTGTTTTATCACAACACTCACTGAGATATCCCTTTTTCTTCAGTTAGAACTCTTTGCCAGTACTCTACAATCCAAGTGAAACCAGCTTCAATGCATGTTACCATTTTGTATGTGTTTTTTTATCATAATCTGAACCACCCACGTCGTTGGTATTTTTTCTGCTCCGCATTGTATTGACTTTTTACTTGAGAACAACGGCAGTTGGGAAGAATTCCTTCGTTTTACTTGAGAACAACGGCAGTTGGGGAGAATTCCTTTCATCGTTTCTTCCTTTTGAAATGACATTTTGATATATTTTATTTATTGTTGTCATCATAGTCATTGCCATCATCAAAGAGAAATTTTTTTTTTGGCTTTTTTCCGTTTTTTTTTGTCAAGTCATTTATTTAATGTTTGATTGACTTGTATTTGTACATACATATGTTAAATGCATGTGTGTATGGCCATATATACATCATGAATATGAGTACATTAAGATGGGCCGGTGTAAATATGAATTGGATGCACATGTGAGCCGATTCTGACTAAGATTGAATACCAATGCAATTGATCAACTTCGGTTCTATAGTTGAGGTTCGAAGAATAGAATCCGCACATGTGAGCCGATTTTTGACTATGATCGAATCCCAATGAAAATGATCAACATCGGTCCTATAGTTGAGGACTTAATTGCCCTTATTTGAGTCTAAATGACTTAAGACCGGAATTCAATGTCTGGTTTAAGGAGTTTCATTTCCCCATATAAAAGGACCCTCGTCAAACATAGAGGGTGTTTCGATAAAATACACGATACACTATTGTTTTTTATTGAGAAGGCGAAATAATGATAATTATTTTTTTTTATTAATTATTTCGAATTATTAACAAATAAGAAGAAAAATATAAATAATACAAATAAGAAAATTAATTGTTCTTGATTTTTTTTTGAATTTATAAAAAATTGTATTGTGGTCCAACTCTTTTTATTTCCGTATTTAAATATTTAAGCAAAATTTATGGAGAAATTATATTTTGAAAACCATTGTATTTTTTATATTTTTCATTTCAGTCCCAACCCAAAACAATTCTTCGGGATTTTGTTCAGCCAGAAGTAATGCATGGACAAATGGCTACATTGAAAGTTTTTTGCGTTTCCTTTACTTGACTTGGGACTTCTTAAAGAAAGGTAATCATTTCTATGTATTTTAACATTGTTTGCATTTTCTTCTGTTACTAATTTATATATTTATTTGCACAGATCTTTTAATTTAAAGCCTTACGGCCCCTTAAGTTTCCATGAAGGATGAGAGGAGGAATGTCTCTCAAGTCAGTGATTTGCGATGTTATTTGTAGACCAACAACCCAAGCCTCCTTCGAACAGCTACTTCCAAAGCTCGCTTGCTCTCCGTCATTCACGATGTGAAAAACGGCCACTTTTGGATAGCCTTACCGGAATATGAACCTGGGTAAGTTGTAAGCTAGTTGCACGCACTCCGTACCACACCACGTTAGCCGTGACAAAAAGTGAAATAATTTAAAAAAAAGAAATCATTAATGCTCTAACTGGCAAAACCGCCCTGAGGATATCTTCAATAATTGTGTTTAATTTATTTTTAATTTCTCTTTGGATTTCTCTTTGGTCTGTTTGAGGGTTAATATTTTTTATAATAAACAGTTTTTTATGAAATTTAAGACAATTAATGAAGACCTCCTTAGATGGTTAAGAAACAAATCATTCCCAAAGTCCTGTCTCTCGAGACCCCCTCCAATATACATACGTATGTATGTGTACAGGAATGTCGGTATGCCTTTCTTTATGCATACTTGTATGACTTTCAAAATCTTTATGTGCATGTATGTTAGTGTATTTGTGTGGAGATATGTTGAAACATATTTTACTGGTGTCTGCCCCACCGCATCACCTCACCAGATGTCGATGCATGCTCATCATCGGCATGTAAATATATTCTTGGCATAATAATGATTTCACATACACACATACATGCATACATATGTATGTGTGTATATGTATTATTAATGTGTACATTTGTGTCATTATTGCCTTGATGACTATTGTTTTACACACACACACACATGCAAACAATTCCTTCATTGCCCAATACACACACACACGCATAAAGACATAAATATGACTTGTAAACAGCAATGACTGATGGTTTTACTGTTGTTGTTACAATGATAAAAGAAAAGTAAGCAGACACACACACACACACACAGAATAATGAATTAAATGTGAATAATGAAACATTTTATATAAATCGCTCATTTTATGCCAAGAGATTAACATAACAACAAATACCGTACAAAGTGCGTATCTCATCATATTGTCAATTTCATATTAATCATACGCCATGGCGTACAGGCGATATTTTAATTTGAATGCAGCAGAAGCGCGTTGGCTGAGAGGCAGGCAACATTTGGCATCCTAAAGTGTTGTTTTTAAATTATTTGACTTAAAGACGACTGGGAAATAAATTCAAATTTTGCTCTTTACTTAACGGGAGTGAGAGTGATAACCAAAGCAATGTTTCCTCCGGCATTTAGGGAAGGAAAAAAAAGGAAACGGAAGTACGTGCTAGTGGCGAAAACATAACAGAGATAAATGCGTTTAGCCGCACAGTCCATAAAACAAGTGTTAATCTTAAGGATATCCTTGACTTGGAATGACAACTGGAAATTTATTTGCTCACACTGTGAACAGTGGGTCAGGTTTTCGGATTTTTGACATAAATTAGAATATTCAAAAAGTAAGAATTATGCGGCTGTGGAATGTACAATGGAAACAAAATAAATTTGAAAAATGTATCACTAAATTATTTTGAGTTTTTGTAACGAATTACCATTATATAATTTCGATGTACTGGGGTCTCCTGAGTAAAAACTGGTGAAAATTTGTTTTCCATGAAATTTTTTTTAAATTTTTTTTAACTGGACTTTTTTGAGCCACAATTAGAGAACAAGTTTTCCGCTATCTTAAAAATAAATTTTAAAAAATGTATCACTAAATTACTTTGTGTTTCTGTAACGAATAACCATTATACTGGTGGAAATATTTTTCCATAGCAAGATGTTACTAAAAAGAATTTTTAATGTAATTTTTTGAGATCTAAATTTTTACAACTAGAAGACAACTTGTCCAATGTGTTTGAAATCGATGCAGGATTTGCGCTTTTATTCACGATTTGGTAAAGGCACCATCTAGTGCATCCTAACAATTTTGTATGTGTAATTTATAAAACGTGAATAAAAGCGAAAATACTCCATCGGTTTTAATGATCTGTACCTCATTTTAATAGCTAAACTACTAAAAATTAAAACCTTTTGTCGCTTTAGACTTATAAGAATTTTTTTCAACAAAAAAATTATTTTTCGACTTAAATTTGTTGGTAACTGTCATACAGAACAACAATTAAATTTCATCGAAAACAATTTCATTCCTTCATTTAAAAAAAAACCAAATTCATTTAATATCGAAAATTTAATTAAAATTTTGACCATTTAGAAAAAATGTTGACCATTTTTTGTAACCAAATCGATCTAGTCTTTGTAGACTAAATCGATCTAGTCTTTGTAGACAGAATTAACAAAATTTAATTTTTTTAAAAATAATTAAATTTTTAAAAAGTAATTTAAATAAATAATAAAATAAATTTTTTAAAAAAAAATTTCTTTAAAAAAAATATTTCAATTAAAAAATCATAAATTAGTTTAATTTTCAAAAAATAAAAATTTAACTTAAAAAAAAAATCAATTAAAAAAAATTATTTAGAAAACATGTACATGGAAACATGTTGATCACTTTTTGTAATCAAATCGATCTAGTCTTTGTAGAGTAATGACAACTCATAAAAATAAATAAATTTTTAAAAAAAAAAATTCTTTAAAAAAAAACATAAATTAGTTTAATCTTCAAAAAATAAAAATTTAACTAAAAAAAAAATTATTTAGAAAACAAATACATGGAAAAATGTTGATCACTTTTTGTAATCAAATCGATCTTTTCACCGTGACATCTTATAATTAAAATAATTTAATTTAAAAAAAAATTTAATTTAAAAAAATTAATTTAATTCATTAAAAAAATATTTTTTAAATAAAAATTAAATTTTTGAAAGAAAAAATCATTTAAAAACCAAAATTTAAATAACGTGATCAATGAAAAATGTTGACCATTTTTTTCACTCATGGGACCACAACATACGAAGTGTATAGCGGTTTTTTTTTTGTTGCATAGCGTAATCGTTTCAAGGACAATTTCCCAGTAATTTTAAAAATAAACCTCAACTACAGAAACATTGTTGTCCAATTTTGTTTGAATGCCGATATAGTAAAAGGAATATTAACAACAAAACAAAGTAGTTGGAAAAAATATAAATTAAAGTTTTTCTTAAGTTTTTTATGTTATCCTTTTTTTTTTTTTTTGGTCACTAATATCGGTCACACTTTTCTTTCCATACAAAAAACCATCCCAACAGAGTTGTTCATTTTGCAAGTGTTTACCTCACATGGCCATCGCTTAGTAAACGTTCAATTTTATAATTAGTTTGCACACTTTTCCTTTTTATAGTCCAAGCCCAATATGCCAATTTTGTTTTTCGTCTTTGTTTTCTATTTTTAATAAATCAAAATTTAAATTTAATGGAAAAAAAAAAAAAAAATGCCGCAAAAGTAGGACAAGACAAAACAATCTGCCCAGCATGAGCTGGTTATTTGTTTGCTTTTTTTTTTTTTTTGTTTACAGGTAAATTTATTTTATGAATTTGCCGTATAAACATATGTATGTATTTATGTATGTATGCGCATATGTAGAAACTAAATAATAAATGTATGCCTTTTTGTTATATGGGGCAATGGTTCTGCACCGTCCCAATCAAATACGAATAGTTGAACAGTTTTGTTGTAACATTGGACATTTTATATAAAGTACTAAAAAATATACGAAAACTATTAAAAAATATAATATTTTTCTGGTTTATTGCTACGATCCAGCGTTAGAAACATATTATTAACTTTTCGAGCAAAAAAAAGTTCTTCGATCTTATTAATTTTTTAATTTTAACCCCCGTCTTATTTTTGTCTATCAAAATTCTTTATTTGTAATCTATTTACAAGAGGAGCCCCGTTATTGAAAAATAATTTATGAATACGGGAGAGTAGCCATACAAATTTAAAAAAATTCCACAAACCTTTGTTAAGAAAAATATGTGAATTTTTTTTTGGATGTTCATAGATTTTTTCAGCAAAGGTTTATAAAGCTGTTTTAAATTTGCATGACTACTATCCCCATATGCTTAAAAAAATTCAAATACAAGTTTCTTATTCTAGTATTTAATTTTGACTGATTATTTTGTTTTGTTTTTTGTTTTGACAGGTGTCCAGTAGAATGTGTACAATTTACTAAAATTACTTCAATTCTGTAGGAGAACCATGTCCAAATATTCAAAATCGGAAACGGTGGACAATCGTTACACTCGTCCAACACAAGCTGGTGTGAGAAAGTTAATCAAAGATATGAGACGACTGTTTCGATACAAGAGAACCGCCCTAAGGGAAGAAAATTCAAATGAAGAAAATTCATATTGGTCAACAAAGGTTTATAAAGCTGTTTTCAATTTGTATGACAACTACGTCTGTAATCATACAAATTTGTTTCAGTTTTGAGATTTTAATTTTATTTTTGGCTGATTTTTGTTTGTTTTCTTTTGACAGGTGTCCAGTAGAAAGTTTACAATTTACTAACAATGACTTCAACTCCACAGGAGAACCATGTGCAAATATTCAAAATCGACTACGGAAATTGTGGAAAATTTTAATGGTTATACCCGTTCACAAGCTGGAGTAAGAAAGTTAATCAAAGATATGAGAGCTCTGGTTCGATACAAGAGTATTTCTGTAAAGGAAGAAAATTCATATTGGTCAACAAAGGTTTACCAAGCTGTTTTAAATTTGTATGACAACTACGTCTGTAATCATACAAATTTTTTTCAGTTTCGATTTTATAATTTTATATTTTTGACTGATTTTTGTTTGTTTTGTTTTGACAGGTGTCCAGTAGAAAGTTTACAATTTACTAAAAAAAACTACTTCAATTTCACACGAGAATCAAATGTTTAAAATTGACTACGGAAATTGTGGACAATTTGAATCGTTACACTCGTCCAACACAAGCTGGAGTAAGAAAGTTAACCAAAGATATGAGACGAACGGTGCGATACGAATGGATCGATACACAGAAATGAAGTCTATCAGCAACCATTATATGGCAAAGTTTATGTAAGTACTTGACTCTTTATCTTTTTAACTTTCATAAAAACAATAATTTATCGTTCATAAATTCATTTATTTTTTTTATATATTCTTCATTGATTATTATTGGATCAGCTCCTTAGGAGCCAAACAATATGTGTATGAATCTTAAATTTAATTCAGCAATGTATCCGGGATTCTTTTCCATAAATTCATAAACTGATGAAGTTTATTTAAAAGGGAAATTTGAACCCGTAAAAACCATTAATTAATTTGTCTTTCTGTTGGTACGACCCATAATTTAAGGGATTCAACCAAGACAGATGATTTGAGGTTTCACTAGATTTATTTAATAAATCGTGTAGACTTAGTATATCCCTTGAACATTGGAGCGTAGTTACACCTCAAAGCTGTACTAGCATTATGGGGCAACTGCAAATTAAATCTCTAGTGTCCTTCAAAAACTATCTTAATACTATTTCTGCAAATTCTCTTCGTGATGTATTTTTCAATGAGTTGAAATCTGTGTGATAAACTCAATCCATTGTATTTTTGGGTACACCTTCAAAAATGGAAAGCAAAATTGTTTATTTTACTGTTAAATTTAAGACGAATACTTGTTAAGGAGCAAATCTTATGAACCCATATGGGAGAGACATTTTAATCTGAATTGTTTGTTTTCAGCCTAAAATATTTGTTTTTCCAATTTTACCAGAAATATATTTTCCCTACAAATGCGATTCACTGTACTTGTAGGGTCTGTTCCTGGACCATTCAGCATTTCTTACCCATATGTAGTTTATTATTTTTGTATTTAAAAATGCAAATATAAAAAATTTACTAGCTTAGGGATATGTGTAATATATGCTGTGAACACATGCACTTAAAACACTTGTAAATATACGAAACGACAGTCGTGGACATTCGTTGAGCACAGTTTGCAGGGATCTTTCAAATGTCCTAAAAATAAAAACGAAAGATTCGCCCAAAAAAATCTCAAAACCTTTTCGAAAAAAAAAGAAATTGGAAAGAGAAGTACACAATAGGATTGGTACTGAAAAAAAGTGTCCGTATATGAGGAGAGTAGAGTTAATTATATATAGAGTGCATTATATTAAGAGTGACCTGGCGTTGCCTGTTATTTTTCGCTCTATATCTTACTATGAAATTACTTCTATTGACGATTTGACAGACTTGACTGACTGTTTTTTTTTTCACCGTACAAGACATTACTTTCACACATACGAGGGTTTGTCTATATTTTCGAAAGCTATTTATAGAACAATGAAGTTGTTGCTATGTTTTTTGAGAGACAAGGGGGGCAATTCTTTAATTTGTTTTGAGGTTGTTTGGTTTTTGTTATGATCATGTGTTTTTGTTATTGCGTTATATTAAGAACGTGTTATAGTCGACTGCAAGCTATAAGATCAGTATTTAATTTATAATTTTTTGGTTTTGAGCAAAGAGAACTCAAAATTTAAAAAAACAATCCCCAATTCTTATTTATTTATTTATCAATATATTTCATAAATAATATATCAATATCAATATATTTTATATATATTTTATAATTCTTTAAACAAAGTAATCTCAACCGTGAATAGTGGATCCTTTCACCTTGAAAAACATTTAAAAGCGTTTTGAATTTTCCAATAATACAGCACATCCGACACATTTTAATGCTGTCATCTTTGCAAACGACTTCTGGTTTAGTCTATTTTATTGCTTATACAGGGTTTTCCAACAAGAGGTGTTATTTTGGTATTCAAAGAAAAATTGAATTTTTTGAGATAAATGATCGGATGTTTATTTCATAACAAAGAGGAAGGTAGGCCGTTAATAATGAAAAACAACAGCCAAATGGCCACCACGACCACGCTTACAGGACCATATTCTTTTCATGAAATTTTCCATAACCAAATCGCAAAGTGGCTGCCCTATGTCCTCGATAGCCTTACGAATTCTATTATTGAAGTCTTGAGTCGACGCTGGGCTGTTGGCATAGAACTTATCCTTCACGTGGCCCCAAAGGAAGAAGTCGCAAGGTGTTAAATCACAAGATCTCGGTGGTCAATTGTGATCACCTCTCGTCAATCAATATCAACCAACTCCGATCATAAAAAGTCATTAATCATCTCTCGATAGCGCATTCACCAATCACCGTAACTGTTGATCCAACCTCATTTTCGAAAAAGTAAGGGCCAATGACCCCGCCGGACCATAAACCGCACCAAACACTCACACGTTGAAGATATAGAGGCTTCTCAGGAATAACTCTTGAGTTTTCCAAGCCACAGATGCGACAATTTTGCTTGTTGACGTAGCCAGCGAGGTGGTAATGGGTCGCATCAGTCAAGATGATTTCTCGATGGAATTCCGGATCAAATTCATGCATTTCAAGGACGTTGTTGATAATCGACCGGCTTGAGTTCTGGTGTTAACTGAACTTCATAAGCCTTAACGCCCAAGTCTTTATGCAAAATACGGTGTAATGACATTTGTGGAATGCCCACCAATTCCAAAGAACGTTGAGAAATCGACAAACCTGGGTTTTCTTCAACACTTTGGGCTACAGCAGCAATATTCTCCGTTGTTCTTGAGCGTCGTGCACGGGTTATATTCTTCACATCAGTAACTTGTCCCAACAGCTCGAATTTGTCCACCAATTTCTGTATTGCGGTCCGACAAGATGCCTGACGACGACACCAAAAATGCTTTCGTTTTGCAAACTGTAACTGTAAGATTTTCACAATTTTTGTAGTGAATTTTAATCATTTCAAGGCGTTGTTCCATTTTTAGTAATGGCGTAGTTTCTACTTGTCAAATGTCAATGAATAAAAGCTTCAAAAGTGACAGCTACCGAAATACCGGATGATTCAAAATAACACCTCTTGTTGGCAAATCCTTTATGATTAAAGTTATTGTGAAATACATGAAGTATTTAATTGACTGTACATCAAATGTTTATGTTGAATACTAAGAATTGAAGTTTATAATTTTAAACCTGGCAAAGGGACAAAATTGTGGAGAGGGATAGGGGGACTGGAGATACTATGGCGGCGGTCTTGGCCTTGACGGTAGGACCATTGAAAATTTGTGGAATTTTTTTCTAAATTATTTGGGTGATTTTTTTTAGAATTTTTGGGGACATTTTCATGTTGGCCTTTTTGGGGAATCTATTTGATTTAATTTGCTGGTAGTTTTATTTTTGGTGAATTGTTTATTTTCAAATTCTTTTTGGGTAACTAGCCCAATTCCACATTAATTTGTGCAGTGTGTCGGTAGCCCTTTTTTTCGTAACATTCTCGTTAGAGTCTGTCTACTCCTCTTTGAAAAAAAAACCTTATGACGCCATATTCTAACGAACTATTCTCGATCGCACTAACTCTTCTTTGCGAGTAAGCCTAAATTCACTCGTTCATCTCTTGTTTAGCAATTTTGCTCAAAAAGGTAAATTATTTGTTAACCAAAATAAAACTCACGGCTTTCCTTTGATTTGTCACAATAAAATAGGCCTACGGCAAACAGACAGTCTTCATAAAGCCCCTGCTGAATTGAAGTCTACGTTTTGTTGTTCTATTTTATTAACCACAGCTGTGCATATCCACATATCATAGTGAAGTTCTCGGTAGCTATTTGTTTTAATGTAAAAAAAAGAGTAACAAACTCTAAATATTTCTTCCTGTACTATTCTTGGTATCCTTCGGAATATGCAGTATGAATAATGCTTAACATGCACACACACACTTCTGCTTGTGCATATGCCCGTACAAGAGCCTAACACACCTAACATATCTCTACCATATGTAGTTGAGTAAGTGAAAGAGAGAGAGAGAGAGAAATTATTCATGGCATGCATGCAATGCTGTTATTTACAGAAAAAAAAGATCCGTTTGTTTTTGTTTTTTTTTTCTCTAAATAAAATTAAGAGCATTTTATCAACGGGCAATTTGTACAAGCACTTGTTCTATTTGGCCAGTTGGTTTATTCTTTGTGTGTGGTGATTTCAATTTCCTTTTTCTAGCGGCCATTGTTGGCCTTGTTATTATGACCTCCTTACCGTTAGAATGCCGTAGAAACTGAATTAGTGAGATAGAAGTTGAACAGAACGGCAAATGAATGATGTCAGCGATATTTTTAAATTATTTTAGTTCTGTATTAGTGGATTTTCCTAACCTCCGCCTTTGGACGAAGGCAATATTATGACAGACAGAGAGTGGTTAGTAAAAAAAAAAATAGTGGAAAAACCAGAGTGAAAAAATCCTCCTGACCACCGACAGAATCAGATTACAATTTTCGGTAGACCCTCAGGGGATTTCTCCTATAAATGCAATGTTCTGCGGTAGCCACAGAAAATCGTCAGCAGTAATTAAAAATGACTTAACAATCATTTTCATAACTTCACAGGTGAAGCCAAACATTTGGTGTACAATTTAAACACCTCTTCTTGTTATGTCGTTTAGAAAGTCGCCTATAAAATTGTACATTTTTGGATATTGAAGTGCAAAATTTAGCAGAGACATGTATTTTAGACTATTTCGGTTTTTTTTGATGATTGGTCATTTAAGATTTCAGGTGACGTTATAATGTATCAATATATTCTTGATTAGTGGAATTTCTAAGGTCGTCGTGATCTTCTGGCCCTCGTCTGATTCAATTGCAACACGAATGCCAATCAAATTTTCTTGCTGGTTAATTTACAAAAAAATACAAAAAAAAATTGACTGGTGAATTGGTAGCAAAAAATATGACTGTCTACTGAGTTCTATTCTAGAAATTGGAATTGCTTCTAGAAATGGGCTGTTACAGATACACTTAGTCCCAATTTATACGATGACTTTTTGGCCTGATTTGCTTCCAGTCATATGAATTTTTACGTAGACTTTTTGCTTGCGACTCCGTTTGATTTGTTTTGACGTTTGTACTTGATTCTTGGTGATTCGTAAAATTGTCGAAAAGCAACATTTCGCTCCTTAAATACAAAAGTCACACATTTCAAAAAATATCAACAATATTTTTTTTGCATAAAATGCTACTTAAACGATGAAAGTTTCATGTTTCGCTAAAACAGCCGTAATTTTATGATCGAAAACACATAGTTTTTACAAAAATTTTTACAAATTAAAATTATTTTTAAAAATGACGCTCCTGTATAATTTGTTTATTTTGACTTGTGGTGCTTTTGTATATAAGGAGCGATGTGTGAAGTCAAAAAGAAATTTAAAAAAAAAAACTCAAATATGTGATTTGTGACTTTTTCTACCCGGCAATCTTGTCTACACATTTCGACCACAAACTTTAAAATCATGATTTTAAAATCAAGCAAAAAGTCATCGTATAAATCCGGTCTAATAATCCAACTACCGTCAAATCTGTAGTCGACTCAGATCTCGTCTATTCCCCTTAACAAACCATGAAGGAACCGCACTTGCTGATCGGGTCCTAATGTTTTACTGCCAGCTCCGAATGATCAATTATTTTTCCAGATAAGTTTAGAGATACTCTCTTGGCTCACACAATTTTTGACGATTTTTCTTTTATGTAAATTCTACTTTTGTCCAAGCGACTAAAGACGGCGAATACCGTCAGAGTGTCACTTTCTATGGAAAATATTTACATTACTAAAATGTATTAGAAATCAATGAGATTCCTTCGAATTTTTTTTTTATTTTACTCACCCACAATATGAATTAAAATTCTGGTATATTTTGTTATAGATTTAGATTGCAATGCAATTGCAAATATGTTTAAATACATCTTAGGAGAGCTTACTGCGATCAACGAATTTGTGGCCTTACCTGAAATGAACAAAAATAAATAATTCGATTAGAATGAAATTTAAATAAATAATAAACCAAGTAAATATTCTTCAAAATAAACATATTTGTTGTCAAATTATTGTCTTCAATACTTCGAGTGACAATAAATTTCGAGATATTCGCTTTTATGAAACACATGCAAATTCTAAGAAATCCCCAAAAATAATTTGACAAAATCGCCCAGTTTTTGGGGGAGTTTTTCATATGTTTTTGGGGGTCATTTTGTATTGAGCATTCTTTTGGTCCAGTTGACTCACATACTGTCGATGAGGAATTCCCAAAGGGCAACACGAAAATATTCCCTAAAATTCTGTGACAACAACGACAAATTGGCGTTGACGCTTTTTGAAAAAATCCTCAATTTTTGGAACATTTTTTATAGAGCCTACCTTTGGTGCATTCTATTGATGAGGAATTCCTCGAAAAATCACGACATGAAAATGTCTCCAAACTTTCTGAGAAATCTTCCAAATTATTTATGGAAAGTTACCCAATTCGCATCACCTTCTAAAAAAAAGTTTTATTTTTGGTATTTTGCATTATTTTGTTGGGGACTGTTTTTTTATGGAGCTTACTTTTGGCCCCAAGGGCAACACGAAAATATTCCCAAAAATTCTGACAAACAACGAAAAACTGGCGATGTCGCCTTTTGAAAAAAATCCAAAATTTTTTGGGGCATTTTTTTTATAGAGCCTTCTTTTGGTCCATTTGACTCACTTACTGTCGATGAGGAATTGCCCAGGAAAGGGCAACAGGAAAATATTGCCAAAAATTCTGACAAACAACGACAAACTGGCGATGTCGGCTTTTGAAAAAAATCCTCAATTGTTTGGGGTATTTTTCATTATTTTTTAGGGGGCATTTTTTTTTATAGAGCCTACCATTGGTCCATCTGACATACATCTTAGTGATGAGAAATTCCTCAAAAAATAGCAGCATGAAAATGTCCCCAAAAATTCTGTGAAATCCTCCAAATAATTTATGAAAAATCGGCAGCTTTTTGAAAAAATCCATTTTTTTGGGTTGTTTTAGTTTTTTTTGTCCTTTTAGTCCTTGACTCACATGCTATTGGTGAAAAATTCCCGAAAAAAGCGACACATGAAAAATTCAGAAATTATGCGAACATTTTTTAACCTCTCTGGTTAAAAATTTATAAAAAAAAAAAATCAAAAAGAAAAAACGGCGTCGTGGCTTTTTGAAAAACTCCCCAATGATTTGAGGGTATTTTTCATAATTTGTTGGGAAATTTTTTATAAGGATTTTTGCTTTTAGTCCTATTGACACACAATTATCTATTCTGTGAATTTCGTAAATCGCCACCACGATTCTCTGCTTTATTTCGATGCTGACATTATTTTTTCTTTAAATGGGGCAACCGAGGTAGTCGATTTCAACCAGTTGGAGCTCCATCTGCTGGCGTCTGTATGCAGCGTGTTGTACAGAGTTGATTACATTCTGCGGAGAGGGCTCAATTCTTGAATTGTTTGCTGTGTCAATTCTTGAATTGTTTGCTGTGAATTGTTTGCTGTGATGGCCGAGGGGGAATAATTCCTTCTAAACAAATTCGTTGACTACTTCCTCTACCATGACTCCTGTCGTTCGTCGCAAAGTTTGACTAGTAGCTGCATGGTTTGCCAGATCCATATTCGCCGAGTCCTCTTGACTCTTAAAAAGCCTCTCCTGTCACTATGTTTCATTCTAATGATGACCGAGGTGTAGAAATTCCTTCACCGAGCCAGACAAATTCGTTCACTACTTCGCCTACTACAACTCCTGTCTTTTGGCGCAAAGTTATTAACAGTTACAAGGTTTGTCAGTCCCATATTCGCCGAGTCCTTTTTACTATTAAAAATGCATCTTTTGACCGTTTTCATATTCTAATGATGGCCGAGGTGGAAACATTCCTTCACTGAACCTGAAGAATTTCGATCACAACTTCCTCTTCTACGTCTCCTGTCTTTCGTTCCAAAGTTTGCCCAACAGTTGCAAGGATTGTCGTCTTCCCGTTCACCATCAAAGCCTCATGTGACTCTTTTTTTTCGACGCTTCCAATATCGTCCGCATTGTGCGAGGAGAACGTGACCTTTGGCTTTCATTATGACCATCCGAATTGAAACAGAAATGTCATGAAGTAAAGCGATGAATATTTAGTTTATAACATTTTCAGTTGAATTCGAAAACATTTACATTTCGCCCATGACCATTCACAAATTGTTTCTCCTCTTATGGTTTTAGTGTTGTCTATTACTCCACTGGCAGTGGATACAAAATAAACAGCAACAAATTGATAAACTCTCAAATCAAACACAATCAAAGTGCAATTTCCAAAACATAAATAAAATAAAAAAAAAAAACAAAATCAACAATTCTTCGTAATAAATTCAAACAGAATGTTTAACTCCAGTAAATTGTGAAATCTGAAATGGAACTCGTACAGATTGTATTTGGTCCTTGAGAGCAGAGCCACAACATATTTCATGGAGGGATTTTGGATACTTTTGAAGAAGAAGAAGTAAAACAACAAAAAAAAAACAACAAGAACATTGTAATGAAATTGTAAAAATGTTTATAAATAAATAAACAAAGCAGCAGCACACATTCACCAATAATGTGGGCAGTGCAGAGAAATAATGTGTAAATATTTATTGTAAACATTTGCATTGGATTGTTCTTAAGAAACAACCAGCAAACAAATACAATATTCCTGCTTAAATGAGGACATCTTGATCGCCATCGTCATCATTATCTGTGGCATTAAAGAACATCATAGAAATCATTGACTCTGTCTTCCCCTTTTGGGGGGAAACCGCATGAAAGACTTTCAGTATATGAAGCCTACAATGAAATTAACATAAAATCTACAAATAAATATTACAAACATGCATACGATTGTATGGAGAATTGTTTGATTGTAATAAATTCCTAGAATTGCGGAAAATTGAGTAGAAAGTCTTTAAATGGAAATTACATTTCATAAAGTGAAACCGTGTCGAAGCATCAAACAAATGGAATAGTTAAATTAAAGACGGTGGGGGGGGGGGGAAGAAATTTCTTGAATTGCCTCGAAGGCGAAAGTAAACGGTGTGTGCTATTATGGAGTTACTTCTTAAAGAGGCCATAACTTACAGGGTGAATCATATTGTTTGGCGGGATGTAAATTGCGGATAACATTGCAATTATTCCACTGAATAGACATGTTTTTGAGACCTGAATTCTGTGTCATAACTCGATTTGTATC
This sequence comes from Hydrotaea cyrtoneurina, assembly GCA_958296145.1. NCBI lineage: Eukaryota > Metazoa > Arthropoda > Insecta > Diptera > Muscidae > Hydrotaea > Hydrotaea cyrtoneurina. The sequence continues at coordinate 107,946,453 of OY282512.1, forward strand.
ATTGAAATAAAACCCAAACTATAAATATAATATAAATAAGCGAATGGAGTAAGTCCCCATTCACACTAGGCAATTCTCAGTTTGTGGGAGAGAGAGGTTAGGGCAATGGAAAGTGAAACCACTTGTTCGTACTGGCAATTAGTTTTGTGTTTTTCGTACTTTGAAGCTGGCATTTTCAAGACATGAAAACAATATGATAAAATTCCCCAGAGAAAGAAAAAAAAACCCAAAATGAAAAATGCCCCAAAATAAAACAAAGATCCACCCCAAAATAAATGAAAAATCACCCCCAGAAGCACAATATGAAAATTTCCGCAAATGTTCTGAAATATACCCCCAAACAAATTCACCGTGTTACACACATTCTGTCCTATGGACCAAATTTACTTTTTCGGAAAGGGGATAAAAAATAAAAATACACGTGTATCGGCGATTTTCATGTACACGTCAGAATTTTTTTTTTTTAAGTTTGAAGTATGAAGCTCGTAGTGGCCTGTGTGGAAGCCTTTGGACCGATTTTTAACCCTTTTTCAGTGATCCAATCGAGCTGATTTTTTGCAGGCAGACTCGTGGAAATGTCTGTATCATGTCAAATTTTTTTAAAAATAGATTTTTATCAATTCTCAGATTTTCCTAAATTTTTTTTTTAAATGGTTTTTTAAGGTTGCAGTTCAAAAAACATTTTTTTTTTCGTAACGCTTAAGTAGTTTAAAATTTTGGAGTCTCTTCAAGTTATGCTAAGAAAAGTGAAAAAAATATTTTTTTTTCAAAAATAATAAAAATTGGGGAAAGTCTGAGAATTGATAAAAATTGTTTGACGTGATACAGATATTTCCACGAGTCTGCCTGCCAAAAATCAGCTCGATTGAATCGAAAAAAGGTTAAAAATCGGTCCAAAGGCTTTCACACAGGCCACAAGGAGCTTTATAATTCAAACTTAAAAAAAATAATTCTGACGTGTACATGAAAATCGCCGATACACGTGTATTTTTATTTTTCCTTTGGTTCATATGACAGAAAAAATCTATTTTTTGTAACACGGTGTTTATGAAAAATTACCCAATGCAAAATCCTCCTCTAATAAAGGGTTTGTCCAACAAGAGCTGTTATTTTGAATTACCCGGTATTTCGGTAGCTGCCACCTTTGAAGCTTTTATACGTTGACATTTGACAAGTAGAAACTACGCCATTACTAAAAATGGAACAACGCATTGAAATTATTAAAATTCACTACAAAAAGGTGAAAATGTTGCAGTCACAGTTCGCAAAACTTAAGCATTTTTGGGGTCGTCGTGAAGCACCTTGTCGGTCCGCAATACAGAAATTCGAGCGGTTGGGACAAGTTAGTGATGTGAAGAATAAAAAAAAATTGAAGACCTCAAAAATAGAAATCGTGAGGCTATCGAGGATATAGGGCAGCCACTTTGCGATTTGGTTCTGGAAAGTTTCTTGAAAAGGATATGGTCCTGTAAGCGTAGTCGTGGTGGCCATTTGGCTGATGTTGTTTTTCGTTCTTAACGGCCTACCTTGCTCTTTATTATGAAATAAACATCCGATCATTTATCTCAAAAAATGTAATTTTTCTTTGAATACTAAATTAACACCTCTTGTTGGATAAAAATTATGAAAAACTCCCCTAATTTTGTATGAGATTTTTTTTTTTTGTAATTATTAAATGGGACATTTTTTGCCTTATAAGCTTCACATAAACATCAGAGTTTCATTCCGAATTTTGAAATTATCATTATCACAATTTTGAAATTTTGGCCTGTGTGACTGTCTTCAGATATCACAAAAAACTAACTAAATGAAAAACTAACCTGCAAATACACAATTTGTATAGAATAACTGACTGGACGGAGGAAAGTTTCAAATCATTGGATTTTGTTTGAAGAAATTATATTATATTGGGCGTTTCTCAAAATAACTAAGGTTCGTCCAGCATTTTGCTATTCTTTCATTGTCAAGACGTTGCCATTGTGTTAACACATTTAACATGTTTCTTCATTTTGTGTTGATGGAGAAAATTGTGGCCCGTTTTATTAAAATGGTTCGGATAACCGGAAAATGTATCAAAGAAATCAGGGATTTTTAAATTTTACGCCACAGCAGGGCTTTCCTCCCAACTCAAGTGAAAATTTCCCCACACCCTTCAGACCAACTAAACAGAAAGAAAAAAATATTGTTTATAAATATTTATTTTTATCGTTTGAAGGAACTTTGAGGCAGTTGTTCTTACTCCATGATAATAAATGTGAATCCCACCATGTGTGTAGTCCTGCGCTAAAGATTAGTCAGTGTATAAAAAAAATATGTTTGCCGGTGTTTTTTGTGGAAATGGTTGGCCACGTTTGTTTTAATTCACACAAAGAAACTCCATTCTTGCTATTTGTTACTGTAAAGAATTACAAACACTTCCATTACAATATTTTTCCCAAAAATATCTGTAACAAATGCTGTCTAAAGTCCCTTCGAATGACAAATAAACTCAAAAAAAAACTAGAATATTTAATTTAAATTGCATGGAAACAATTTTAAAGTTGTTAGTTGTAGTTGTAGTTGGTACACCAGCACAGTGATAAAAGCACTGAAATATAAACACAATCCCGACAAACCGAAGCAATGCAAACAGAAACTGGGATAAAATAAATAAACTAAATTGCAAAAATGCTATGGCAAGTTAAAGTTTACAATTAGAAACAACTGAAAGATAGAAAAGAAGAGAACTGCACTGTAAAGGAATATAAAAAAAGTTGCTGACAGCATTGGATGGCACGAAGGCCTAGTCGAAACTATAGTGTACGCTTGGCAAAATTGCTAAAGAGAGAATGATATTTTGCTAAACTCAAGGTTGCTCGGTCTGAAACTGAAAAAACGGACGTCGAGTTCGTATTAAAACTTTAGTTTCCTGAATTAAGTATTAATTAATTTCCAGCTAGTTGAGCTGCTCATTGAATTACCTTTTTAAGTGATTTAACAAGAAATCTAACTCTTTGATTCGTTTTTTTTTGTTTGTGGTTAATTTTTGTTGCGAGTCATTATTTTTGTGTCGTATTCGCAACATCTGGAAATACACTGGGTGTAATTTTTTAAGTCATGGAAATAGTAGTTTGAGTATTTTTTTATTGTAATCTTAATATATATTTACCCTCGACACTGATTCACTGATACACTGATACACTGATTCACTGACTCTGTCACGCAGTACGTAGGAATTTAAATAGGCATTCTATAATTTTCTATAAATAATAATAATAAAAAAATAATATTTTTTTTTGTACAGAAATTGTGTTTTACCCAAATTTTTTTTTTTACCAAATTTTTTTTTAAAATTTTTTTTTCAACAAAAATTTTTTTTTTTTTTTACAAAAAATTTTTTTTTTCAACAAAAATTTTGTTTTCAAGAAAAAATTTTGTTTTCAATACAAAATTTTTTTTTTCAACAAAAATTTTTTGTTTTCAACAAATTTTTTTTTCCATATTTCAACGGGCGCCATAGGCGCATTACAACTTACTAGTTTATAATAATTGACCATGAGGCTTTTAACTACAAAATCTGTGCAAATAAATGAAATAAAAAAAAAATGAAATGAAATATCCGCCCGATTATGAATACTCCCGGGGAGATAATCCCCGGGGAATTTACTTTTTTTCGAGAACAATAACCTCCTTTTCTAAACAAACCGAGTGAATAATAATAAGGGACTTACAATTTCGAATATTCAGAGTCAGACGATTTGTTTGTTTACTGGTCTGTTTAAAATAGGAAGATTTTCTTCTCTGAAAAATGTAAATTCCCCGGTAATTATCTCCCCGAGAGTATTCAGAATCGGGCTGTATAACCATATACGGACACCACTACATGACAATAAAAAAAGACCCATGTCTCCCAGTTTTGTCCCCAAAGTCATGCAGTTTTTTTATGTTCCCCTTAAAGAATTGGGGCCTTGGTGTCATTTTGACCAAAAAAAGTGATCATTTTCTCAGGCTCATATCTTTACTCTCTTGTCATAAAGAACAAAATGTATGAAATTATAAAAATAAAAATAAAATCATCTTCAAGATCAAAATCGCAAAATCAAAATTGATTTTGTTTAACCTCTTTTTCCCTATTCTTGTCATGTAGGTAAAGCAAACCGTTCCAAATTCAAGGCAGCATCAACTATAAAAATGTACTTAAGATCACAATAAACAACTTTCTAGAATATATGAACTTCCTAGAAATGATTCTTAAAAGTGTATCAATTCACATTTGCTTTCTACAAGAGCATTAGCCAATTCTTGGAGCGTATGAGTAATATTAATATGAAAACCTAGCACTTATACTACGTATAGGTCTGACACGAACAGAAACGTTTGTCGCCGAAACGAAAATGAATTGTATTTCTATAACTCCAACGAATACAATTAGCCAATACACACAGAAAAAAATCCAATTAGAATTTTAACAGAGACTTTCGTGTTACAAAAACCCAAGCAGACGAAACAGAATTTCTGTTCATTATTTTAACGCAACGAAAAACCCATTCGTTTTATAAAAACAGTGAGCTTTTATTAGAAAAAGGATGTGAAAATTGGACAATTGCCAATATGAACTTGGTAAAAGATCAATTTGCTTAATTTACTTATTATCCAACTACTTACCTATAATAAGAATAAATTCTTTCTGAGCATAAACTTTCTATATTTCTGATCTTCCCCTTTGATCCTAATGTTATGCGATACCCGATATTTTCCACCAAGGTTGCTTGGAGCCTTTTCTCACGAGTACTAATCCTATTTCGGTGGACTTATTATGAACATCTGTCATCAATGGGAGCTTCAACGTAGCATAAACCTCTTTATTAAATCCTCTTTATATGAGAACCAACAACTCACTCCATGTTCGGTCCGAACATAACGACGTTCTTATTTATTTTTGCCAACATAAAAACTGAAATCTTATTACAGTCTGAAAACGATTCGTAATTGTGGCAGTCATCATTCATACAACAACTGGCAACTGCTCCACTCCCGAGAACTTCCACTAACGTTGTGTCTTCACCACCGCTAAAAGGGGCAACACAACTCACCAACATTTACGCATACGATTGTAAGACTGTGTTAGTCAGTTGTCGCTGATATGGGGGGAGGGAGGAAAAACCAAACAAGTACAAAGTTTCTTTAGGAGCTCATTAAAAATTACCAAACTAAATACACAGCGAAAGCTTGCGAGTACAGACAGACAGACAGAGAGACAGTCAGACAGACGGAGAGATGGCTTCATTTTGTTTTTCTCGTCATACGCATGTATTCCATCAAATCAACACATTCTTTGTGTAAACAAACAACACTCAAATGAAATGATGTCATGCATGGACGGAGGGCCGACTCCAACAAAGCCAGCCGGGTCTGCCTGCCTGCCTGCCTGCCTGCCTGCCTGCCTGTGTGTCTTTGACGGCAAACATGCTGGGCAATCATGACATTTGTATCCCTATCGAATTATTAAACGGTTCGTTCCATCTTCTGTCGCCGATGATAACTTTGAAAGATACCAAAAAAAAAAATTAATGTACGTGTCAACGTTTTTTTTTTTTCTTATGGGAAATTGATGTGTATTTTTCAGATTATCAGCGCTTTAAACGAAAAGCTGCTTAAAGACACAATGTTGCCGTATCAGATTTAACTGAACCGTCCCCTGGTTACATTTACACAGAGGTTGTTTTTTGTTGTTGTTTGTTACACGTGTATGTATATGAAGAGCTCAGAATAGAAATGAGGCCCGGAATGAAATCCTTTCCAGAATTTTTGTATTGTAGTATTTTTTTTTAAGAAATCGAGAACAAAGAAGGTTAGGTGTTTAATGGACTTTGCCAGAATACAACAGATTTCTCAAACATAACACCGTGTTACAAAAAATAGATTTTTTTTCCGTCCTATGAACCAAATGCACATATTCGGAAAGAGGGAAAAAATAAAAATACACGTGTATCGGCGATTTTCATGTACACGTCAGAATTTTTTTTTTTTTAAGTTTGAAGTATGAAGCTCTTAGTGGCCTGAGTGAAAGCCTTTCGACCGATTTTTAAGCCTTTTTCAGTGATCCAATCGAGCTGATTTTTGGCAGGCAGACTCGTGGAAATGTCTGTATCACGTCAAATTTTTGGAAAATTTTTATCAATTCTCAGATTTTCCCCAATTTTTATTATTTTTGAAAAAAAAATATTTTGTTCACTTTTCTTAGCATAACTTGAAGAGACTCCAAATTTTTAAACTATTTAAGCGTTACGAAAAAAAAAATTTTTTTTTGAACTGAAACCTTAAAAAAACGATGTCCATTTTTTAAAAAAAAAAAATTAGGAAAACCTGAGAATTGATAAAAATCTATTTTTTAAAAAATTTGACGTGATACAGACATTTCCACGAGTCTTCCTGCCAAAAATCAGCTCTATTGGATCACTGAAAAAGGGTTAAAAATCGGTCGAAAGGCTTTCACTCAGGCCACTAAGAGCTTCATACTTCAAACTTAAAAAAAAAATTCTGACGTGTACATGAAAATCGCCGATACACGTGTATTTTTATTTTTTATCCCCTTTCCGAAAAAGTAAATTTGGTTCATAGGACAGAATGTGTGTACCATGGTGTAATGTCGTACCAACTAAAATTAAGAGGAAATGTCTGTCACTCTCTTCCATATAAAGGGCGGTTGGATGAAAGCACTTTTAAATAGTAACAGACAAGTGTTAGATGTCTAAGCTAATAGACTCTGTATACTCATAGAAAAAGTAGGACCAAACGTGTATGAACTAGGGTTATATAGTTGCAACCAAAAGTCGACTTTTCGACCTTTTGACTTTTTCACAAATTTAAGAAGTCATTTTTTGTGAATTACAACTCGATTTAAGTCGACTTTTCGTCTTTTTTATTGAAAATAATAAAATTTTAGTCAAACTAATACAAATTCAAGTTTAAAACGTAACAAATTGTAAAAAAAGATATCAATTCAGTTCCACTTTAGTCTACTTCGATTTGAACCACATATATTGTTCATATCGTTACGGACTTATTTCCCTTAACGTCCCATGAAGGAAACGACAGTTACCCATTGGAATATGAGTTACATTATTTCAGTATAAAAGTGATCAAACTGTATGTTACTCAGTTTCATCTCCTGTAAACACTTGGAGAAGAACTCTGGTCTGCATTTCGCGGTCCGAACTTTATTTATTTAAGCTATAACGGTTGTTTATCGCTGATTGCCTTTGAAGATCTTTGAGTTCTTTAGTAGGCATCTCTCTGCTCCTAAAGAAGCGAACCATATTTTTTACCATCCGAAGAAGTTACAGCAATGGTGTAGCCTCAATATTGTAAGCATTACAACAATTCCCTCTGTCAGAGTCATCAGGTAGCTGTAGAAACTCATGTCCAGCAGCAGTTTCTCCATATTGGCGAATTTTCAGATTTTTTTTTGGAACTGCTGTTGCCAAGCCCGAAACAATTTCCAAACATGTATTTCTTTTTCTACTTCTCGGGCTTTATGATTATTTTTAAAAAGTGTTTCCATAATCTTGGACACTTTTTGTCGTCTTTAATGAACTTTCTGGTTTCGCCCACATTTCACCTTGTTACACACATTCTGTCCTATGAACCAAATTTACTTTTTCGGAAAGGGGATAAAAAATAAAAATACACGTGTATCGGCGATTTGGACCCACTGTACTTTTTTACTCTTTTTTATCCCTTTTACAACCCAATTATCGCCCTTTTGTGATTACTTCATCCAAAAATGTAATCATTACAATTGTTTTCACTCATTTTTGGTTTTTCCCCAGCTGTACCTTTTTTATCCCAAAACGGGATATTCGTCCCTTTTCTAACAATTATCCACAGTTGTTTTTAACACATTTTTTGTTTTTCCCCAGCTGTACCTTTGTTATCCCGTTTTGACCCCTTTTTCGTCCCTTTTCTTACTATTATCCACAGTTGTTTTTAACACATTTTTTTGTTTTTCCCCAGCTGTACCTTTTTTATCCCGTTTTGACCCAGTTTTCGTCCCTTTTCTAACTATTATCCCATTGTTGTAGCCTTTTTTATCCCGTTTTTGGTCAATTCTCAACCTATTATCCACGTGTTGTGACCAACAACTTATTTCAGCATATTTTTATGTTTCCCCTTTTTATCCCGTTTTGGCCCCCATTTTCGTCGCTTCTGTAACCAGTAACGAATTGTTGTTCCCAACAATTTATTTTACCCTTCTTTTAGTTTCACCTTGTTTTCCTCCATTCTCCCAAATACCGTTTTGGTACGTTTTGAAATGTATTTTCATCATATCGTTGACCCATTTCCACCTGTTGTTGCTAAAAATTAGTTTCACCATTTCATTAGTTGCTGCCCCCGTTTTTTAATCGTATTTTGGTGCCTTTTTGAAACTGATTTCCATCTGATGTTATAGAGCGTAGTTGTGGACCAATTTTCCAACTAAAATATTAATATTTGAATATATTTTAGTTTTGCGTATATCGAAGGGTTTTGGGGACAAAAGTTTTTAACTTCTTCCAATCCGAATTTCCAAAAATCTCTTCTCAGTGGATGTCTTCGCGGCAAGGACGACATATTCCTTAAATTGATCAGCCACTTGTGCAAGAGTTTCATATGTATAGATAACACCGAGATATCGGTGTCGTATTTGGCTTTTGGTCGGTACAACTTTGTAGTTCAACAAAGCGGACCCGCCGATTCAGTGCCCTTCCTAGTACATATGTCTGCCATATCGTTTCACCTTTTGTCGCTTTGGCCAGGGAAAGGGATTAATGTATTCTAACGTAATAATTTGAGGCTTTCTATCTTCGACTATATCGGCGTACAGAAGTTTGGTAGTCTGATATCTCCATTCGCAGAGTTTCTGAGAGAACTCCAGAAACCGTTTCGGTCACCATTTTTGAACCATTTGTAAATGTTAAGATCTGATTCTCTTACATGACATCTGGATTATTCTTCTCAAAGGTCGATTTCGTCACATTTTGGCATAGAAAAAAACCAGATCGTCTCATAGAACCATTTGACTTGTATATGTGACCTAATTCAATTCCAATATGTTCTTCCAAATTTAAACAAAATTTATTTTTATATAAAATTCGTTGAATAACATAAAAAAAGCAGAGCTCGCGAAAAGCCTAAAGTTGAAAGAATCAGTCAGAGCTGACTGAAATCACTCGCAGTACTTTTCCATGAAATGCATGCGTGGCATTCAGCCTCAGCCTACTTCTTCTCCGGTTGCCCTCCCCGCATATAACAATGGAAACATTCAAGCGTTCATGCCACTAAATGTTAAATGTCGTTTCTTTTCTAATTTTTGCATTTTTTTTCCCGCGTTGTTTTTGTTTATAACCAAGAACTTGCAGTAAAGCGTGTGTACAGTGCATGCAGTGTTTGTGGTCTTCAGCAGCGAGTGTGAGTGTGTTGATGTCGACGACGGTGATGGTGGTCGTGATGATGGCGATGGTGTGGCATAAGAATGAATTTATTATAAATACTAACAAGCAACAACATTTTTTATATGGTGTGTGGCAGCATTAATTGCATCCACACGTTAAACTGTCGCAAGTGCAGACCGAAGAAAAACGGAGGATGAAGAAGAGAACAACAAAAACTAAAGCATAAACTAGAAAACTGAAACAAACAAAAAAAAAAAGCTCCATAAAAACAGTTGACTCTTACAAATTATTTTTAAACCCTCTCCACTAATACTCTTACGGTCTTATGCTCTCACACACACACACACATGACTGTACAATTACACCGTCATACTGTAAAAGCCCTACTTGTGCGGATGCACACCCACACACGCTGCCAATACAAAAGAAAGCGAAACGACGCAACGAAAAATAAAAGGATCCAAGGTTTAGTACTTGCGACAACGACGACGACTTCGAGCACTCGTGGCATAGCAGTAACTTGTCAAGTGTAAAAAAAAATGCTTCTTCTACTCGTAGTCGTTATTTATGCTAAAATGTACGTTGTCGAGTATTATGTGCACACCGAGTAAATAAGTACAGAGTGGCTGGGGCCTAGGCCGGGTCGAACATCGAAAATCAAAAATTCGAAAGCTAATCTGGAATGTCTGAAAATCATTGTAATTCGGTGGCATTGAGTAAAAACGGAGAATGGATGGCAAATATACCGGTTGGGTTTCTTTATGATTCCTGTGGTATTTTGACAGTGACCGGACATTCCGCGCTCGAAACCTTGACATGAAGTCAGTATCTCATCATATCATGAAATGAAACGTTTTCCGCTTGAACAGTGTTGGCAAATTGTAGAAATTCAAAGAAATGTCAAAAATGGTTCGAAATAATCGGTAAAAATGGACATCACGAAAAGACATAATAAAGGCGAATCTGTTTGGGAAGAAATTTAAAAAAAACTATTTAAAATATTCGAATGGAAGGGGGAACAAAAAAAAGACAAGCAGACATTTTGCAACAAACAGACTTGACAACATCAGAGAAGACTGCGTTACACTCTGGTAGAGTGTAATAACAACATTTCTTTTCAACAATATTTCTAATTTGTGGAAAATTTTCGTGGCCATTGTCTGGGGGTTGGTATATTCCAAGTCACCTTTAGAGTACTAGGTTAGTATAGTAAAACCCCCAAAGGGTTTGACGTACTCAGGCCAAATTTTGATTAAGACTTTAACAATTTTTTTTCCTTATCTTGAGGTTTTTTAGCTTAGTTTTATTGTTTTGTTAAAAAATTAGATTGGCTTAACTCGAGAAAGAGTAGTTTTTCATTTTGTTTAACCTGTTTCTGTTTATGACTTTTTCTATATATAATCAACACTTTTGCAGTTATAAATAAATTTATGAAGAAAAGAATTAATTATTATTTTATAAAAAATTAAAAAAATTTCTTAAAAAAATAAAAAAAAATTCCTTCAAATTAAAAATTTGTTTTTTTAAAAAATTGAATTATTTTTAAATGTTAAGTTGGTTTTTAAAGTAAAATTTTTGTTTTTAAAAGTAAAATTTTTGTTTTTAAAAGTAAAATTTTTGCTTTAAAAATTAAATTTTTGTTCTTAAAAATTAAATTTTTGTTTTAAAAATTAAATTTTTGTTTTTAAAAATTAAATTTTTGTTTTAAAAATTGAATTTTTGCTTTAAAAATTAAATTTTTGCTTTAAAAATTAAATTTTTGTTTTCAAAAATTAAATTTTTGCTTTAAAAACAAAATTTTTGTTTTAAAAATTAAATTTTTGCTTTAAAAATTAAATTTTTGCTTTAAAAATTAAATTTTTGCTTTAAAAATTAAATTTTTGCTTTAAAAATTAAATTTTTGTTTTCAAAAATTAAATTTTTGCTTTAAAAATTAAATTTTTGTTTTTAAAAATTACATTTTTGTTTTTAAAAATTAAATTTTTGTTTTTAAAAATTAATTTTTAGTTTTTAAAAATTATTTTTTTTTTAAAAAAATTAAAATTTATTGTTTTTAAAATATTAAAATATTTTTTTAAAATAATTTATTTTTACAAAAAATATGTTTTTTGTTATTAAAAATTACATTTTTGTTTTTAAAAATTACGTATTTGTTTTTAAAAATTACATTTTTGTTATTAAAAACTACATTTTACTACTTTAAAAAATTAATTTATGCTTTAAAAAAACTTTAAATTTACTGTTTTTAAAAATTACATTTTTGTTTTTAAAAATTAAATTTTTTTATAAAAAAATTAAAATTTATTGTTTTTAAAACAGTAAAATATTTTTTTTAAATAATTTATTTTTACAAAATATTTTTTTTAAAAAAACAATTTCATTTTATATTTCTTTTTTAAAATTTTTAAATATTATTTTTTTTTAATATTATTTTTTTTTTAATATTATTTTTTTTTTAATATTATTTTTTTTTTAATATTATTTTTTTTTAAATCGTGAATAATCGTGGACTTAAAAACGTTTATATCTTATTTTTTCCCCCAATGGCACATACCCTACGATTAAAATTGAATATACATTTGAAAATCAATGAACGCATTTCCGTTTTATTAAAAATTACGTATTTTCCTCATAAATTCATTTATAACTGCAAAACTGTTGATTATGCGGAGAAACAGATTAACAGCAATGTATGTCTTTTTTTTAAATCTGATGCAAATAGACTTGTGGTTGTCTTTCATTCATAGACTGAGTTCACGTAAGGTTTGAGTATGAGAATCGATTCTTGTTTGTGACCAACAAAAATATTTATATATGAAATGACAGATTCCCTTCGCATGAAAATGCTTCTGACGGTCATACCGGGATGTCTGGATATCCTGTTTTGCCACACCACGGTCCGCCACAAATACACAATTGAAAAATACTACTTCAAACATTTATTCAATATTTTGGAATAGTTGATCGTTTTAGTTTGTGAAAAATGTAGGTAATAGTGGTGTGACAATCGAAAAACCAGAATACATTGACTTAATTTTTAAAAATTGATCAAACTATAGTTCCGATTCATATTAGGCAATTTTAATTGCGGCAATTTTTAATATTCCCTTTTGAACTTGCCTCTTGTGTTCACACAAGGAAATTCTTTTTCGTCACTTTTTGTTTTCATTATTGCTTTTTTAAATACAAATGACAAAAACACAAAGGGAATTGCCAGTACGAGCAAGTTTTCTCCCTTTCCATTTCCCTTACCTGTCTTTGCCTAGGCCTAGGCGACCCACTCTAATGTAAATTCATGTTCGTATATGTGATTATAAAATGTTGTATCTTTGATAGAAAATAAAAATATTTGCGGTTCCCTAGAATCTTTCTGTATGTGTGTGTGTGATTTTATGGTGGGCGTGATAACACAACAGACGAGAAGAAATGTTAAACAAGTGCTGCAGTAGTGAAAAACTGAAAGCACAAAAATTAAGATGAACGAAACGTGTAGCAAGCGACCGACAGACAACAGGCAGGCAGATAAACAAACGCACATAAACAGCAGCATAAACAGAAAAATTGTGTGTTAACAACAAGTGAAACTTTCATTAATTAAAATTGAGTATGGCAAAGTTCTACCGAAATGGTTGATTATGTTGTGGGGATTTTGTTAAAATTCTATTTTTTTTTTGTGTAAGGTTGAACTTAGTTAAAAACACAAGAGGATGGGGTGATGCGGTAGGCGGTGTAGGGAAACACTAAAAATATTAACCAACAAATACTTGCTTGGCAAAATGTGGTAATTCCTATTAAAATAGTTAAGCCTTGCGCCAGTCAATAAAGGATCAATGGAGTTATAAACACCCCATAAGCCATTAACTCGGCGAGAAATTAATAAAGTTTCTAGCTGGCACACTACCGTGGAAGCCGCCTACTCCAAGTTGTAAACTTATTTGCAAATGTTATTTTTTGTTTTGGAATATTTAAAACTTTGCTGAGCTTAAAGAAATAGATATCACACTTGCTTTGGTATGGAATATTTTGTGGAATCTGGAATATTTTTTAGTTTGGTTTAATATTTTCAGTACATATTTAAATTTACATTTGTAAATTAAGTGTCGGTATTCATAAACTTTTGTGAGAACTTTTGGTACATGTGCGACAAAAGGTCACTTTCGATTTCATTATCATTAAAATATTCACAATCCGATGTCAAATAAAAAAAAAGTAAGCAAACACAAACATCGTGCAAAAAGAAATAACTCCTTTTTGTTGTGATAAAAATCAACAAAAACATTGAATTCAAATAAGTATTCGGCGATAATTATTATCACAAATAGTGGCCAAAGCCCAAAGACAATCATGGACACACGTAGAATGCCAAATGCGCACCTGTCGCATACAGGTTTTTGTTCCTACGAACCTACGTCTGAATTTCTAAGAAAGTATTAGTGACATCTGGAATTAGCAAATGTACTAATATATCTGCAAAAAACAGATTTATGGCCTCTTTTTTATAAAACGTATACGTCTGAGACGAACAGAAACGTCTGGCACAAAAAAGAAACTGAATGTTTTGATAACTCCACCGAATCCAATTAGCCAGTACACACAGAAATACATTAGAAAAATATGCCAATTAGAATTTTCACAGAATTTAATTTAACCCAACGAAAGACCCATTCGTTTTATATGAACAGGCTGTTAATTCATCTACCGTCTAAATTTGTCTGTGGTCCCTCCAGTCGTATGATTACTCGTACATTCAACAAATGATCACTCATACGCACTGTGGTACCCCCTAAGGCAGCAAACATGATAATAACCACAATAGATCTCCGAAACTACTGAATCGATTGCACTAGTATGGCTGAGAGATTTTTAGAGACCGCGCTAGGCTTTCAGAAAAGTCACATGGTGGTCACCCTGTCTCAACATAGTGTGATCCAAAGGGTGTTCCATTTGCTTATCTCAGTAGTGCGAAATATTTCGTAGGTTGTAATTTCAACAAATGTAAAACGACTTTAATGAAATAGCACTTTTTGAAATCTCCATAAAGAGAGGCACTGATAAACACTTTAAGTATTGGGTGCTGTCTTTGGTTTTTGGGAATAAAAACCATGTGTTTTAAGGCAGCAGGTTTTATTTTTGATCCAAAATTAGTTTGAAGATTACATACACGAACATTTTTTTTTTAATAAATTTCCACTGTGCAATTACTATGTACAGTGTACTCTCTCCTTGCGCCCTCCTCCCATAAACGGAAACTTTTTTCACTACCCATCGGCTAAAGTCCTCTTCTGTAGTTCTCTTCTCAGTCCCCTAGGTGTCCGCTTATGAGAGAGTACTGTTGGGTCCATGAGTACAAAAATAGTAGAAAAATATGTTACATTTTTTTTTATATGCAATTTTTCGTGTCGAAAATGGTTATAACTCAAAAGTGAAATATGATAACACCATGCAATAAAAAAAATTGTAATGAATAACCATTATACAATTCTGATGTACTGTGGTCCCCTGAATAAAAAAGATCGACATTTTATGTCTTTATGTTAACAATTTTTTTAAATATTTTTTTTTTACAATTATTTATGACCAATAACTTAAAGAGGACTGTCTGATTTTGTTGGAATTCATTTTTTTTATAAATTATTTTTAATGTATGCCTTTAGTGCTTTTTAAGCTGATTGACAATATCCGAGTCATTTTTTTCTTTCGCAATTTTTTTTTGTTTTAAAAAAATCAGATTTTATTGAAATGAATTTTAAAAAATTTGCCACAAAATTATTTGTATGCTTTTTAAGCTGTTGACAGTTTCAGTGTAATAAACAAATTTATATCCACAATATTTTTTTTTTGTATATTTTTTGAAAAAAAAATCATAAAAATTTGAAAATGACAGTGTCAATTTTTTGAAATTTAAAAAAATCGATTTTGTTAAGCTTTTTAAGCTGATTGACAATTGACAAGATTTTTTTAAAAAAAAAAATTTGTTTTAGAAACATCCGGTTTTGTTGAAATAAATTTTAAAAAATTGTCCCCAAAATTATTTTTAATATATGACTTTAAAGCTTTTTAAGCTGAAACAAATTTATATCACAAATTCATATGGACAAGATTTTTTAAAACATTTTTTTTATTTAAAAAAATCCGATTTTGTTGAAATATTTTTTTTAATATATGCCTTTAGTGCTGTTTAAGCTGATTGACCATTTCAGAGTAATAAACAAATTTATATCGACAAGATTTTTTTTAAAAAAAATTTTTTGTTTTAAAAACATCCGGTTTTGTTGAAATAAATTTTAAAAAATTTTCCACAAAATTATTTTTAATATATGACTTTAGAGCTTTTTAAGCTGAAACATATTTACATCATAAATTCATATCTACAAGATTTTTAAAACGTTTTTTTTTTTTTTAAAAAAATCCGATTTT
The DNA here is from genome assembly GCA_958296145.1 of Hydrotaea cyrtoneurina. Lineage (NCBI taxonomy): Eukaryota > Metazoa > Arthropoda > Insecta > Diptera > Muscidae > Hydrotaea > Hydrotaea cyrtoneurina. The sequence continues at coordinate 107,962,283 of OY282512.1, forward strand.
GTTGAAGTATTTTTTTTACTCTATGCCTCTTTAGTGCTTTTTAAGCTGATTGACAGTTTCTGAGTAATAAACAAATGTATATCGAGATTTTTTCGCAATTTTTTTTGTTTTAATACAAATCCCATTTTGTTAAAATAAATTTTTAAAAAATTGCCACAAAATTATTTTTAATATTTGCTTTTAGTGCTGTTTAAGCTGATTGACTATTTCAGAGTAATAAATAAATTAATATTGACAAGATTTTTTTTAAAAATTTTGTTTTGTTTTAAAAACATCCGTTTTTGTTGAAATAAATTTTAGAAAAAATTGTCACACAATTATTTTTAATATATGCCTTAAGTGCTTTTTAAGCTGATTGACAATTTCAGAGTAATAAACAAATTTATTTGTTTTAAAAAAATACGAGTTAGTTGAAATAAATTTTAAAAAAAATTGCCACAAAATTATTTTTAATATTTGCTTTTAGTGCTGTTTAAGCTGATTGGCCATTTCAGAGTAATAACCAAATTTATATTGACAATTTTTTTTTTATATTTTTTTTGTTTGTTTTAAAAACATCCGTTTTTGTTGAAATAAATTTTAGAAAATATTGTCACACAATTATTTTTAATATATGCCTTAAGTGCTTTTTAAGCTGATTGGCAATTTCCGAGTAATAAACAAATTTATATCGACAGGATTTTTTTTTTTTTTTCTGTTTTGAAAGAAATCCGATTTTGTTGAAATAATTTATAAAAAATTTCCACAACATTATTTTTAATATATGACTTTAGTGTCTTTTAAGCTGATTTCCGGCATAATGAACAAATTCTTTGAAAAAAAATCATAAAAATTTGAAAAAGACAAAAAAAATGTTGTGGCAAATTTTTGGAAATTTTTTTTTAAGTCTAGGAAAGTACCTCCTAAACATATGAAAAAAACCCTTTCCATAGAAAAAAAATATCGACCACTTTTGTACTCATTATTTTTTTTTTATTTTTAAGGAGCACAATTGTGGTCTTGATTTGTCTTGACTGGCTAGCCTTCTCCATCTTAGGGAGGTGTTTTTTCTGACGTCCCATGTCACTAGCCGTTTACCTCACCCCATTTTCATTTCTGCACGAATTCCTGCCATTGTTGTTCCCATCAGTACGTTGTTTGCATTTTCGATAGAATTGCCACGCGTCATTTCTGTTAGGTTCTGTAGCAACCATGGGGATTGGGTAAGTGTTGTGTAGTCGGCTTTGCGGCAAACGAAATTATAAATGATATAGTAGCTTGATTCCACAAAGTTTGACTATTTTGTAGTATTTTTTTCAAACCTATTCTCATTTTTTTTTTTCTCCAATTTTCGTTTCTTCCTTGAAAATAAAAAACGTTAGATGTTGGACCCTTTATAAGCGAATATGCTGCCATCTAGAAATACTCTACATCATGGACTTTTACTTCTATTTCCACAACCTCTCTTTGTGAACCCCTATAGTTTTCACTTCCGTTCATCAAACCGTCTCAGTGAAAGGCATCTGGAACTTAATAAAAATCTTCCAGTTTCCTTCTAGATACAGAATTTCCATCAGACCATCTTATTGAAACGAATCTAAATGATCGTAACACCTTCGAACTCCTTTCATCAAATTTTCAATGAAAGCAAGTTCATTATTTCCAGCTCCCTTCCAAAAGCAGACTAGCCAGGTGATTTTTACACCCCAGTTTTTCTCAATGTCAGATGATTATAATACCTTCAAATTGTCTTCGAAAATTAGATGTGCTATAATATCTTCCCATAAAGGGGATATGGAATGTCCATCGAACTTTTTTCTGTGATTTAAAATGAAATGAAATGAAATTTTTATTTGTAAATGTTCCTGTGTTTTTGCTTGTCCTGCCAAGTTATGAAAATGCTAAGTCAATTTCTTTTTCTGCTGACGATATGTTATCTTAATAACTTATTATGTTTTTGGGGGTGGTTGGCATTCCCTTTGACTTGGCACAATCCTATTTGATTGCGAGAGCCCCCCTTTTGACAGGCTTTCAATGGGTGTGACAAATATTTCTCCCAACTGCATAAAAATCATTGGATTACCCTTTTTTTTAAAAAAAAAAAAAAACATGTCAATCTTCTGCCAATGCTAAATAATATAAACGATAATTAAAATCTAACAAATATGTTTGCATATGCCGAGGCAAATATACTTTTCAAAAAAAAAAAACCTTATCGGAAATCCATGAACTTTTCCACTGCAGTGTACTCATTATGTGCCCCAAAAGTTTTCAAGGTAATTGCCTGTGCCTCGGAAAATCAAACAAAATTGCGCAAATCCCCTGAATAAAGCAACAACAATAACAACAGAAATCAAATGGAAAAACAAATTTCTCGTTATGCAACAGAAAAACGGCCATGCACGCAAGCCAGCAAATATTTAATCACTCTAATGAATTTTTGTTTGGCTGCCGAGAGAGAGAGAGTGAAAAAAAAAACAACAACTAAATAGAATAAACCACCATTTTGGATAAGCCCCTCTGATATAGTAACATAATTCAGTCGCATGCCCTCTTGCCACCTTCCCACTCCCCGGTGGTTATTTCCCATTTGTTATTTGGCATTTCACTTGCGATGTCTAAACTATTCAAGTGGAAAAAGGATTCAAATCGCACACAAGTGTATTAATTTTTCACACTCAACTAGCACGCACCACATGGGCGTACGCACACATGCACAAGCAATGAAAGCATGCGAGACGACCCCGAGCTGGAGACACACAGCATGTCAAGCGTTTCCATCCACACTTCCCTTATTTCAAACCGAAAAAAAAGTAAGGAAAAAAAAACATGTCAAACTTGGTAAATTTGTTTGAAAATCCATAAAAAAAAGAAGTGTATAAATATTGAAAGCAAAGGGCACGTACGGCTTAAATCATATAAAATTAACATGTACGTGTGTGCATGTGTGTGTGTGTGAGAGAGCGTTTTTTTATGGCAGCAACAAAGTCTAGTATTTATTTCGGAATTCACACACGCACTTTGATTCTCTCTCCGTTACTTGTCACGCTCATGTACACGTAACAAATTTACGCACACTTACACAAATGGACACAAACACATTGACAGAAAGGGGGGACATGGATAACCTTATAGGAGGCCTTTCGAACTAGTCAGAAGGTCTTCAAACTGCATTTCGTTTTCATTACCAAATAAGAAGAGTCTCTTTGGAAACTAACACCATTCACCCCGTCTTCACTTAGGAGGTATCTAGAAGGCCTTCTAGAATAATAAGAAAAAAAGGAAGGAAAAATTGGGAACTTAGAGAACCTTACAGGAGGCCTTTCGATCTAGTCAAAAGGTCTTCAATCTGCATTTCGTTTTCATTACCAAATAAGAAGAGTGTCTTTGGAAACTAAAACCATTCACCCCGTCTTCACTTAGGAGGTATCTAGAAGGCTTTCACGAATAAGTAGAAAAAAAAGGTCTTGTACCCAAGGAGCGAATTTTTTCTTATCAACTCCATTTGATGAATATCTTAAATGCCCAAGGGTCTTCCCTTTGGCATTTCATTAAGGAAATGATGTATTTCCTATACTGACTTGTCTAGAGAAGTCTTAAGAGACTAACTTCTTACTCACAAAATCAGCGACATTTTCCAGATGATCATAGCCACTGACAGTTGTATTTGTGATGTTTTTATCCCCGATTTGAGCCTGATTTGTTGAGTGATACTCTTACGCACTCAAAATCACACTACAGAATATGCCAATATTTTTTTACATTCAATCGAATTCCAACATATGATCTGAAGGTGAATAACAATGTTACCATTTAAGAATACTGGAGAATGTCTGATTTCTGTTTTATTACCATAAAGCGGGAGTTCTATTACCCTTCACAGAGGAATTAAGCTAGAAGTTCCCTAGATCCACTAGATCTGATCTGGAAACATAAATTTTTCATTAAAAAAAAAAAATCCCTAAAACATACTTACTTACTTACTTAAGTTGGCTCTACAACCTGTTGTTAGTCTTGACCTGCTTAACAAATGAAGTTTCTGCTCCCTTCTAGAAACAGCAAAGGTTAACTGATCTCTATACATTTTAGTTAAAAGTAGACCTGGTATCAGGCAGCTTGGTGTTTCAAAAACCTTTCTGCTCTCTTCGAGAAACAGCAAAGGAAGCCAAATGATCCTTACACCTTTCAGCCGACAGTAGACCTGGCAGCTGACCTTCTCAGCAGCAGAAGACTAAAAGGTCTTAAAAATATTCAGCTTTCTTTTATTGAGACCTGTTTTTCACTGGAAGTTGTTTAAATCAGAGAAGCCCTGATGGTCGAGCGAAAAACAGCTCCTATCAAAAAAACAAAGCTCATAATCCTCAAAAATCATTCCTGCCACGAGGCATTTTCACAGAAAGTGACAGGCTAAGGCCACCAAGCCTTATCAGAGCCAGCAGACATGTTATGTTGTCGTGTTCACCGGCATTTTCCGGATGGCCTCAGAAGGTTTTTTCTTTTACCGACCTTGCCAACTCCGCCACTGGAAGTATGCGGAACAATTTGAAACAAATTTATCTCTTACATCACACACACACACACACAAATAGTTGTGGTAAGTGTATGTGTAAATGTTTGCATAAAAACTACAATAAAAACAGATTTAGTTTCATAGATTCGAATTATATGAACATGTGTGTGTGTGTATATATGTATGAATCAACGGACTAGTTTTAGTTTTTGTATATTTTTTTTCCACACAGATTTTGGATTAGAATTTCCGCAATTTATAAATATGACTTCTTTTAATCTGTCCAGGTCTTCGTAAATATGAAATTTCTGCTCAATTCCAATTAGATTTTAAATAAATGATTTGTAAAAATGGATTTTGGTGACCTCTGGCGACAAATATAGCACATGTATATTCTTGTCTAGGTTCATAGTCGCTATGACGACAAACATGGATATAGATGTTGGTGGGAAGGCTTGGGGATTCGATGTGCAGACACTGGACTAAATTGTCATAACTTGAAAAATGTATCACTATAGTTTTTTTGAATTTTTGTAATGTAATGTTATTACAGAAATACTAAATAATTTAGTGATAAATTTTTCAAAATTTATTTCAAAAAAATCGGACAACCCATTCTCAAGTTATGACAATTTTTTTTTTACAGATTTCCCCCCTAAAATTTAAAAATACGAAAAGTTCCTAATTATTTCTAAAATATATCCAATTGTCCGATTGTTAATGATAATGCCGAATTTTGAAAAACATTTTTTGTGAGTCTTCTTTTTTAGAGCCAGTGAAAGAAAAGTTTTAGAGTAAAGTCGGAAAAAATAAGTCTTCCAATTTTTTTTTTTTTTTTTTTTTTTTTTTTTTTGTTGAAAAAAAAATTCAAATTTAACAATTACAATGAGATGAAATCGATGGAGTATTTTTAATTTTATTCATTTTACCGTAGACACCTTATTAGTTATGTGTGATTTAAAAAAAAAAAAACGGAATTTTAAGGGAATGTTTTAGAAGGGGCTTTGAAAAAATTGTCAATAAATTCGAAAATACTCCAGCGATTTTAATGATGTATATAACACCGTGTTACAAAAAAATAGATTTTTTTCTGTCCTATGAACCAAATGCGCATATTCGGAAAGAGGGGAAAAAATGCACGTGTATCGGCGATTTTCATTTTCATTTTTTTTTAAGTTTGAAGTATTCGACCGGTTTTTAACCCTTTTTCAGTGATCCAATCGAGCAGATTTTTGGCAGGCAGACTCGTGGAAATGTCTGTATCACGTCAAATTTTTTAAAAACAATGTTTATAAATTCTCAGATTTTCCCCAATTTTTATTACTTTTGAAAAAAAAATATTTTTTTCACTTTTCTTAGCATAACTTGAAGAGACTCCAAATTTTTAAACTACTTAAGCGTTACGAAAAAAAAATGTTTTTTGAACTGAAACCTTAAAAAAAAACGATAACCATTTAAAAAAAAAAAAGAATTTTGGAAAATCTGAGAATTGATAAAAACTTCTTTTAAAAAATTTGACGTGATACAGACATTTCCAGCAGTCTGCCTGCAAAAAATCAAAAATCGATTGGATCACTGAAAAAGGGTTAAAAATCGGTCCAAAGAATTGATAAAAATCTATTTTTTCCTAAGGCTTTCACACAGGCGACCTTCATACTTCAAACTTAAAAAAAAAAATTCTGACGTGTACATGAAAATCACCGATACACGTGTATTTTTATTTTTTATCCCCTTTCCGAAAAAGTAAATTTGGTTCATAGGACAGAATGTGTGTAACACGGTGTAATTGTAAGATTTTTGTCATTTCACTTTTTTTATGAATTATTTTCTACAAAAAAAATTAGGAAACAAATTTTTTTAATTTTAATTGTAAAATATTAAAATTAAATGAATACGTTATATTTTTGCCATTTTCGATTTTCCATGATTTTTTCTCAAAAAAAAAAATACTTAAAAATTTGCGACTTAAAATTGTTTATAACTCTGATGCTCTCAATCCGAAAAGCATAGATTAAAAATAATTTAATTTTATTTTTTTAACACTTCTTTCAACAAAATTTTTGTCCATGAATTTTTCTCAAGAAAAAAAAAATACTAAAAAATTATTAAAAAATTTGCGACTTTAATTGTTTATAACTCTGAAACTGTCAACCCAACTGAAAGGCACTAAAAGCATAGATTAAAAATAAGTTAATTTTAGTTTTTAATATTTGATATCAACAAAATCAAATATTTCGTTAACAATTTATGACAATTCTGTTATTTTACTGATTTTCCCCCTAAAATCGAAAAGCGCGAAAAGTAGTCATGTTGATCTATAAGAAACCATTGTTATATGTCACACTTTTACTTAATTCTTTTGTTTGTTGAACATCTACAAAAATTCCAAACGTCCAAGATAAAAACTATTAAGTAGTCAGGTTTGGAAATATTTCTGAAATATATCCAATTGTCCGATTGTTAATGATAATATCATAAAATAATCGACCACTCCTTGGCAACGATCAATTTTTTACAGAACTCAAAAATGTGTATTAGAACAAAAGTTATAGTCTTTTGACCGAGGCAAATTGATTCTGCATGTGCACCGTCAAATTAAATTCCTAGCCTTAGTCGTTGAAGCTTTATTAAGTAGTTTATTACAATTTTAATTGTAATAAATAATTAAATAATTCCTAGCTTCGTCTGCTCTGATATCTATATATAGAACATATCTGAAGGCGCCAAATGTGGCACTGCCGTACATCTGTGCTTTAGTGCTAGATATCCTCGTCTGCTTATTAGATCACCAATAATAACAAAGACAGATAAAGATATAAAGACAGATCATCACATGACAGAATATAATAAGTTCTGATTACGATATTGATCTGAGATTTGTCAGAGAGAAGTATGTATTATACATATTTCCGAAATTCTATTATTTAAATAGATTTTGATACGGAAAATCGATCGCTATGGTTGCGCCGCACAGTGGTCAATTTCGCGAGATAGCGGTCAAAACTGTATAACTTTTGGCCGGATTGGTATTTTTTACGCAATTTGTTTCAATAGGAGGGACTTTAAGCTTCAATTTGCGTGTTCAAATGTAAAAATCGACTGATAGGAACGTAAGTAATGTGGAGTTAAAAATGCATTTTAATTTTTTGTTGAGTTTCCATGTAAAAGTTGAATATTTTGACATTTTAAATAGGTATATTTTTTATAATTTCTTATTTTCTTTAATCGTATTTTACAACCAATACTTATTTATTTTTCCTAAACTTAATTTTGGTCAGAAAATGCCAACATTTGCCCCCTGACATTTATTTAGTCTCAATATTCACAGGGGCCAAAGGTTGGTTTTTGTGGAAGAAAGCTAATTCTTGTGAGGATTAAACTGAAAAATAACACTGAAATTCCCAACAATATCAATACCATTTGGATATATTATATACAGAACACAACATCGATAAAATTTTAAGTAAACTTTTACTATTGATTTAAAGTGCACATATATTTTATTTAAATGTATTAATAAAAATTTATACTAAAAATAGGAACAAATTATAATCTTTAAACTAGTGTTAATTAAACAATATTAGTAAAAATTTCTTCCAAATAGCTTTGATTTTCATTTTGCAGTAGTTGTTTAGCTTCTTCATCTAACTCTAATGAGGTTGATTTCCATTTTTGTCGAATACTGGACATATATGGGTCTGATGTGCACAACAAAATATTAATAAGATCTTCATTAGTACAATATCTGGAAATTTTTCTTGTATTGTGCTCGCGAAAGAATCTGTAGTCTTTGTTCCTTTTTTCTTGCGCTTCTTCTGAGAGATCTCCAATTGGAAGCATATTGTGCTGAATTATTTGTTCCCCATGGAACAAAATTTTGTGAACTGTGGTTGGCAAGAACTCTTGTACAAAATTTCATCAAAATTTATGCATAATAGCCACTTTCACATACAAATAACTTCTCAAAAAATATGACGTGCATTTGTACCGAATATCTTACCTTGGGTCAGAAAAATTGCTGTAGCTCAAAAAGTGCAGTCCCGATGCATGGACATGTATATATAGGAATGTAGGGGAGGGTTAGGACTACAAAATAGTAAATTTGTGTTTTGACTCAGCTTGACTCACAGGAGTTGTGCTCTATGAAGTAGGAAATTTCCGATAAATTAAACATTTTTTAAAAAAAAAATATTTAAATTGTTCTGAAACAGTAGAGCTTCAATAGGAAATAAGTTAAGTTACAACACAAAATTTATTTCGTCCAAAAATCTTGAAAAACAAAAAAGTTATGATCATTTCATTTCAAAAATTAACTAAAAAATTAACAAAATTACTAAATTCTGAAAAAGCCCATTTTGGACCACCCTGTTCTCAGTGAAATAGTTAAAATAGAGTTCTAATTTTTTGGCTCCCGAGATTTACTACTGTCTACTTTCATATGAGTCTAATAACTTTAAAATCGGAGAACAAAAACCAAAAGGAGTTTTGGCCGCTATCTCAAAATATTGACCACAGTGCGCCGTATAAACTTGGGCTCATGTTTTTTTTTTAATCAGGTCTATAGATATTGGCGGGGAATTTCCCTACTCACCCATGTGTTGGGAGAACAACAATAATCTCAGGAATACTTTCAGGCCCGTAAAGCAGAACATTGACTCCGGCCTATTTTCTATGGCCACAGTTGGTAGATAGTTCAATTCGATTGAAATTGAAATTTTCGGATTTTAACTGAATTGGAATTTTGCTGAATTAACATTTTTTTTTTTAAATTTCAATGGAATAGAATCGTTACACTTATTTACAAATAACAACACACGAAAACTAACAAATATTCACATAAATGTAATATAGTCCATGATTTCTTATCCAGCTCGGAATTTTTGTTTTTTTTTACAATTTATTTTTCATAAATTCATTTTTCCTTTTTTTCATAAATTCATTTTTCCTTTTTTTCATAAATTCATTTTTCCTTTTTTTTCATAAATTCATTTTTCATTTTTTTTCATAAATTCATTTTTCCTTTTTTTTCATAAATTCATTTTTCCTTTTTTTCATAAATTCATTTTTCCTTTTTTTTCATAAATTCATTTTTCCATTATTCTCTCCGTGTTCTATTGATTTGAAAAGTAAAACAACAGAATAACAACCAGTTTCTTCTTCATTACAACCAAAACAAAAGTAGTTTCCTCAGTGGCCAGTCATCAGTCGGAATGTACATCAAAAATGCATGTTGGATTACCAACAACAACAACAACGAACCAGAATGCAATTCTTGATTTGTTCTAAGTCGGCTACCACCGATGTTGTTGTTGGCTGTCGAATTATATTTGGTGAATTTGCATTTGCTTCAGTAGTTTTTCTTTACAGCAGCTCAACACAAAATTTTAATTGAAAATTTGTTAAGCTTTTATGCAAAGAGGAATGAAAACTTTCGATGGACAGACAAAGGAAGGCAACAACAGCAGCAACAAACCGAAACTATAAAAGTTCATACAGAATGAAGAGATTCGTTGTATGTTTTTCTTTTGAAATGTGTTTGTTCGTGTGTGTGTGTGTGTGGTTGCTAAGCAAAATAACAAATCTCCTGGTATAGCATTACAAAAACAACATCAGCAGCGGCAGAAACAGGAGCAGGAGCAGGAGCACTATCAACAACAGGCATAACAATCTAAATTGACTGTTGCTCTGTTGCCGAGTTTAGTTTGTTGCTGTTGCCTTCCTGTTGTAATAACAACAAAAAACTTTTATTTTTATGCAATGTTTTTTTTTTGTTTTATTTTATGTACCACTGATGTTGTTATTGTTGTTGTTGTTGCTGCCGCTGCTGATGTTGTTACTACATATGTTTTGCCATAAAAAAAAACACAATATTGCTTGCTGCTGCTCGCTTTCTATGGCTGCCCCTCCTGAAGGGAATTTCACATTTATGGCCCAAAAGTATTAAAGTTCGAAACAACAAAATTAAAGTATTAATACCGAAAGTACTAATAAACTTTTTTCTCTCTTGTTGTTTATAAAATCTATGTAAAACCATTAAAATGAGAACAAAACATCGAGCAGAATGGCCAGTGAACCTGGAGGAGACTTTCAATAAGTCTTGGAATTGAAATCTATTTGTTTTACTTGAACAAAGTTTCAGTCCATTATGAATGTAAACGGATGGCATGTGAGCTACTGGACGTTGCAGTTGGCCGCAATGGCACACGGGCTTGGACTGTGTACAGAGCGGTTGAGATCATATTTTGGTAAAATAATGGAAGAGATGGATTAAATAAATGTTAGGTCTATGGTTTTTGTGGATTTTTAAGAAGAAGAGAGGAAGACCTTGGATTAAGAATCACTGCTATCCATCCGCATACGGATAACAAATACGGATTTTCGTAATTCTTAACATCAGGCATCAGGGTGTTCCTGTGTGAACACAGGGTGAGACAGGTGACGTACAAATTAACACCTCCGCATTGATACGCTTTTTTCGATGTCTGTTACAATTGGAAACCGTAGTATTCTTACAGGTATTTGGTACCAGACTTTTTTGACCATTAGCAATTAAACAGCAGTCGCCAGCTTTTCCTAGAGAGCACATGGTGGTCATCCTGTCTTATTACAGGGTGAGCTAAAAGTTGCCAGAGTTGACCACATCACCAATCGTTCGGGTTTTCGAACTTTTACAAATTTGAAATATGCGCTTATATACTATTTGGTAGAGATTCCCGACCTTTATTGCATAGAGTGTAATTATGCAGCTGCAGCTAGCTTTTCATACAGAGCAGATCATGGTCATCCCATGTTAATACAGAGTATTTATTGACCACCTGTATTAGTATAAATATTTCGGGGCTTGGACATTTTTACAAATGTAAACTAAAGAGTGCTTCCATTAATTGTATAGACCTTTTGCCCCATGTGGATTTATACAGCTCGAGCTAGGTTTTCATAAAAAGCATATCGTGGTCATCCTGTGTTAACAAAGAATGGGATACTAGGTTGGAAAATGACAAGGATTTAAATTCTTTCCATTACAACTGATAAAATCTGCTTCAGCATTTCATTTATAAACCATTTCTAGGTTAAATTTCACATCGACATTTTTAGAATTATGAAAAAGGCAAAGGAAGGCCGTGGTGTGGTAGGTAGTGTAGGACTTTCACACAGAAGAACCCGAGTTAAAAACCGGGTAAGACCATCAAACATTTTTCAGCGGCTGTTTCCACCTGTTGGCGATTTTGCGAGTAAGAGAGCATTCTCTAAGCCATGTAAAACTTCTCTAGAAAAGCACTAGCCGTTCGGAGCCAGCTTTAAACAGTAAGGTCCCGGTCAGTGAGTATACAAAATTATATCGTACACAGCTCACTGATTCGAGAGAAGTTCCTTTATGGAATGTTAAGGGAAATAAGTAAGAAAAAGGCATACAAATAAATCTATTACAAATATTTCCACAACACAGTAGTCATTGTGAGAAGAACAATTCGTTTGCTAGGTTATCCATCGAACGTGAGTCCTATTTTTTTAAATTTGTATGTTTATTTTATTAGATATTTATTTATTTTATAATTAATAGTTTTTATCTTCGACCTTTAAGTAAATTTTGGTAAATGTTAATAATAATCGACCTCCAGATTTTTATTTTTATTTTTAATTTTATTTTATTATTTTATTTTAACATTTTATTTTATTTTATTTTTATTTTTATTTTTATTTTTATTTTTATTTTTATTTTTATTTTTATTTTTATTTTTATTTTTATTTTTATTTTATTTTATTTTATTTTATTTATTTATTTTATTTTATTATATATTTATTTTACGTATTTATTTGTTTTAATTTGGTTTCCTTTTTATTTATTTATGCATTTATTTATTTTATTTTTTATTTTTAATCGTTTTATTTATTTTTATTTACGTATTTATTTATGTTTTTTATTTCGTTTCCTACTTATTTATATATTTTTTTTGTTTTGTTTTTTTTATTTAGTTTTCTATTTATTTATTAACTTACTTATTTCTTTGTTTTTTTTTTTATTTAGTTTATTGATTCATATTATTTATTCATTCATTATAATTCATTTATTTTATTACATATTTAAGTATTTATTTAATTATTTTCTTATTTTTTTTATATTTAGTTTCCTTTTTATTTATTAATTTACACATTTATTTCGCTCATTTACTTGAATCTCTAATTTAAATTGACTTTTGCTCTGCAGAGTATTATACATACATATGTCAGGTCTCTATATTGTTGGAAAGCCCTATAGATTTTCTTCTTCTTTATTTGCTAAATAAGACGCAATTGAAACCTTTAAACTGCTCTCACGGAAAAATCCTTTGTGGAGTTATGACACTATTCAAGTAAATGAGCGATTTATTTTTTTTATATAAATTTTTATGTATTTACTTATTTTGTTGATTTATTTATTTAATTTTTTACGTATTTTTTTTTATTTATTTTTTAATTTATTTATTTTATTATTTATTTATTTTTGAATTTATTTGTTTTGGTTTTTTTTTTTGGTTTCCTATTTATTTATTCGTGTATTCATTTTTTTAAGTATTTATTTGTTTTATTTATTTATTTATGTATAAATTATTTTTTTATTTAATTTTTCACGTATTTTTTTTATTTAGTTTTATATTTATTGATTTATTTATTAATTTACTTATTTAATTATTTATGTATTTATTTGTTTTATTTATTTAGTTTCCTATTTATTTTTTCATGTATTCATTTATTGATTTATTTATTTACGTATTTATTTTTTTTATTTAGTTTCATATTTTTTTTATTTATTTACGCACTATTTGTTTTATTTTATTATTTTTTTTATTTTATTATTTTTTTTTATTTTATTATTTAGTTTCTTATGTGTATATTTATTTGTTTATTCATTTATTTGTATACATATTTATTTGTTTATATAGTTTCCTATTTATTTATACATTTAATTCATTTTTTTATGTATTTATTTATTTCTTATTTTTCTATTTTTATTTTCTTTTTAATAATTTATTTACGAATTTATTTAATTACTTGTTTATTTATTTATTTGCGTAATTGGTTTTATTATTTGTTTGTTTATTTACTTCATATCCAGTACAATAAAGACTCTCGACGAAATTCATTAAATTAAAACCACAAATGGGAGCCCACTTTTTGTTTTTTTTTTTATTAATTACAATGCAATGTAAACTTATATTCTCATTGTGGGACCAAGGGTAAACCGGTTGTCCAAAGCGTAATTCGGATAAGTACAATGAGCTTCGGTTAAACCATTAAAAGTTTGAGTACGAAATATTCTTATTGTTTGATAACACTACTCAACAAAATGAAAAAAATTTCATGTACTCCGGATGCGATAATTTTTTCTGTGTAGATAACCTTGACATGAGCTCGAAAAACGCAATAAAAAATTTTTTTTTCGTTTGGTTTTTGTTTTATTTTTTTTTTTTTTTAATTTTAAAAAAATTTTTTTGGTTAATTTGTTTCGTCCGGCATAACTCGGGAACCACTAGCCCGATTTAATTGAATTAAATTTTAAAAAATTTAAAATTACAATTCCCTTAATCTGTTCATATATTGTTTTCCTATACAAGCAACAGTTTCCAAGTTAAAAATTAATATATAAAGGAAAAAACTTATTTTTTGCCTAAAGATTTAAATTTTTTTTTTTTTAAAAATCCATAAAAAATCCAAAATGAAAAAAAATGTCAAATCTTATTACTTTTACGTAAAGTCACATAACATATGAGCAAAATGAGACAAAGATCATGAAAATCGATGCACGCGTTTCGCTTTTATTCGCAATTTCAAAAATTTAGTAAAGGTATGAATTTCAAAAATTTGCTCGACATATGCACAACTTTGTCTATGGTAAGGTTTTTTCTTTTTTATTACAAAAAAAATTAAAATTTGTTGGGTGACAAAAATATATGAAATTTGAATATATTTGAAATTCATACCTTTACTCAATTGCGAATAAAAGCGAAACGCGTGCATCGATTTTCATGATCTTTGTCTCATTTTGCTCATAGGTTATGTGACTTTACGTAATAGTAATAAGAATTGACATTTTTTTTCATTTTGGATTTTTAAAAAAAAAAAATTTAAATCTTTAGGCAAAAAATAAGTTTTTTCCTTTATATATTCATTTTTAACTTGGAAACTGTTGCTTGTATAGGAAAACAATATATGAACAGATTAAGGGAATTGTAATTTTAAATTTTAATTCATTTAAATCGGGCTAGTGGTTCCTGAGTTATGCCGGACGAAACAAATTAACCAAAAAAAATTTTTTAAAATCCAACTTGTTGAAAATCAATTATCATTTATATCATATTTTCAGTGAAACGGAGTAATTGTATTTAAAATGGGACAAAAACCAATTGATATGGTCGTTCAGTTTCAGTTATCCGATATTTTCATTTATCTCGAGTCGACTGTATTTTAAACAATTCTCGTTTAAGATAGAATATTAAGTAGGTGACTGCTACGTTAGGTAGGTAAAATCAATTCAAAATATTTCGTAACGAAATGCTGTTAATAGAAATCAACAGAAAATTGTACTGTCAAATTGTTGATGCCTAAAAATTGACAGCAATTTGAAACAATTGAAAATTCAATTTTGTTTGTATTTGTAAAATTCCGCCAATAACCGTTTTTTACACGTGTCTTTCCATAACTCATAAAATATGGTTCATTGCCTTACAGATCTCTCACCGAAGAGTCGTTGAGACACAAAATACCCGCGATTCTACCAGTGTTTTTGGTCATTTGGCGCATTTAAGCTTTTATTACCCCTTTGTCCTTCTTCCATTTTATTGACTCAATATTATATATGATTATTATGCAGAGACATAATTGGATCTTGTCCTTTTTTTTTTTGTTGTAACATTTTTCAGAATGAAACATATTTACGGACATGAGGAAACAAAAAAAAAAAAAATACATAAATTTATTAATACTCGTATATGAGAGCTGTGGTAGTTGCCCAACCTTGACAGCGCCAGTATTCGTAGTAATTGACCCAAAATTATTGTTCTCTGTCGTCCGTGGAATACTCGCAATGATAATAAAGATGTTGATTTTTATGATACTCGACGTTCTCGTCCGCGTCCGCGTCGTTGTCATTGTCGTTGACGGCATCCTCGTCGTCGCACTTATAAAATCGGCTATAATAAATTATGCATGTGATTACCACACGTACATATCAGGGCTTTTGTTGTTGCTGCTGCGGCAGATTATGAGTACGTACTCATACAAGCACATAAAAAGTTCAAACAACGACAATTATTGTATAAGTACATGTGTGTGTGTGTGTGTTTAACCGACCCACATTTCCTTTTCCGATGCAAGCAAAGAACGTTTTTCGCCATAATCTTCATTCTTCTTCATTTTGTGTTTGTTTGAAATAGCAGAACAAGAAGAAGCATACAACGAACATAAAATTAAATATTTAAACAAAAACAAACAACAACATGCAGGAGAAGATAAGGGGCCACCGCTGGATGGATGACCTGTCAAATGAATTCATGTGAATGGTTGATTTTCTTGCAGGGCGGATATTTTTAGCACAAGGGCTAATGTGGCGACGATTGGAGTTACGATAGAAGTTAACTTGAAATTAAATTTAAGTTTACTATACAAATTCTTTTTTTTACTTAAAACGTAGGAAGAAGTTCTACTGTATATGTATTTATTTATCCGGATATATCAGTCTCAACGAGAGAGAGAAAAAAGCAAATCTCTTCCATGGCTACGAATGTCACGTTCCTCTTTACACTAAAATATTTCCCATAGTTCCTAAGAGGAACATAAGGCCGTACATAAAAATAATAAACACAAAAGAAAGACACAACAAAATCGATAATTACAACAACCAACATTGTGAAAATAAATTGTGTATTTATTGCTTAGGAAATTGTCTTTAAAAATGCAATCTCCCACACTTTCTCCGCCACTCCACCCCAGTCACACTGTTTCGATTGAAAATGAATATGTAAAGAAATATCAATGTGTCATCTTACTCACCCCTCCCCCCTCCTCACAACAATTTTCTACGGCACTGAATTCATCAATTTACGCTAACACTCTCTCCAGTGCCGAGACTTCAAAGGCTTACCTAGAATATAGAAATAGAAAAGGCGTCATTAGAAGAGCATTTCTTGGAAAAATCATGTAAAATTAATTTTCGAATATTCCTACAAGATTCAAAGAATTTGTATTTGTTTCATTGTTCAATTGATGTGCACACAAATGTGAACCCATATAAATTATGTTCGATTATTCCGACGAAATACGTGAGACATATGGACATTTCATTTTATCCATATTGGCTGCAGTGGCTCCGTAGACAGTGGCCTCTATGAAAAAAAAACCTCAAATAAAAATGAAAAACAAGCCCAAACAAAAGTGAAAAAATTCATATATCGCGATTATTTTTTATAATGTGTCACATTTGAGAAATGACCACAATTTCAAAATGAACGATATGAAAAATCGTCCGAAATTTGCGTGTTATTATGGTTGGATAACATTAGCTCCGAATGTTACCCGCGAGTAAAAAACTACCGACTCTTTTGAGTTTTAATTCAATGCTTTTCTAAATTCAAAGACCGACTCGTTCGATTAAGTTTTCGTTTAATACTAAAGTTTATTAATTGAATTCCTCCAGAATACATTTCAAGAACGTATATATCTACATATGTACATATGTACTTAAATCGTCATACACATGTACTTAAATTATATTACAAAATGCCATACAATACACATTCTCTACGTCGCACAGTGGCGCCATTTGAGTTTTTTCGTTGCAAAAATCATATCTTTTGAACCTAATAAGATAATTGAACACTTTAAACAGCATATGATAGATAACTATTCAGCCTATGAAATGAGCGTTTGGAAAGGGTGCTACGCTTTGTAGGGGCCTACTTATGGGTTAGCAAAGTTGAAATTTGTGGAAAAATCAATTTTATGGGAAGTATAATAAAATGTTTTTTAACATTTTAAACGTTTTATGTTTGTTTTTAAAGGCTTTTATGATTTAAAATTATTCCAGAAAAGATTTACAAAAAAATGTTTTTTTTTAAATTATTTTTAAATTTTTTGTAAAATATTGCTCACAATTTAAAAAAAAAATTTTGTCATTTAAATTGTCATTTCTCTTTACTTAATACTTAACAAGACTTTCTTACAGTTGTAAATAATAGTAGTAGATAATTAGTGGAGAGTTATTGCAGGGTTACGTGTCATCAGAGATGGCACTGCAATTAAATGTATCTTTTTGTAGTAAAAGTTGTTACAGTTTTATTGTTTTTTCATGTACACGGGCAAGTATAGGCACCCAATTTCAAGAAAATAAGTTAGAGTATTAAATCCTTAACAACCTCTGTTTAATAGTTCCCGTCACAAACCGTCACTTTTTTTGTTCTATTCTATTAAGTGTGAAAAATGGCCCAAATATCATGTGTTTGCAAAATTGCGCCTGAAAAAAAATATTGGACCGAATAACCCTTTTTCTACATCGACTCATTGGAATTAACATACCTTTCATCCGACACCAAAAAATTAATGATCGGTTGCATAGTTTGCCTGAAATTCAATTCAAAAGATGATATTTTTTTTTATTTAAACATTTTTTGTAAGTCCGAAAAATTGTCAACTTTGATTGACGCTAGAATTCATAATTTGTATCCGATTTCAAAATTTTTTTTGGATTCTTAATCAGTGAGAAGTTCTCTATCAGATGTAATTATTCATTTTATCATATTCTTCTGTCAAATTTTTGATTTTTGCAACGCTTTTAGGGAAAAGGCGCCACAGTGCGTCGTGTATGTTGTCCTTGCTTTGGTCTGTTCAGCCGTCCACTCATGCTAGCATCTCCGCTTACCACATGTGGCCCACCTGACTTCGTCACCCATTCCAAACATTATCAGTATGGTAGAGATGTCGTTGAATCTGGCTTGACTTGGGACTTCACTTATCTTCACTACTTCATCGATCAGCAACGAGAAACATTTAGAGAAAATATGTGTTGTCCATGTTTCAACAATGGTTAATGTATAATTTTGAGCCGATTTTTAATTTTTTTAATTTGAATATGATTCACATTTGGCTTGAAAATATCCCTAAAAAAACGAAAATTTCCCCAAAAATTAAAAAATAACGTATAATTTTTCACTGTTAAATTTTTGGGCATTTTTATTTATCTTGTAAGACCTTCAAGAAATGCTTCTTTTGTAAGACCTTCCAGAAGGCCTTCTTTTGTATAATACCTTCTAGAAGGCATTCTTTTGTAAATCTTCTAGAAGTCCTTCTTGTACGATCTTGTATAAATCCTTCTAGAAGCTCTTCTTGTATAAGACCTTCTAGAAGTTATTCTTTGTAAGCCCTTCCAGAAGGCATTCTTTTGTATAATATCTTCTAGACGGCCTTCTGTTGTAAGATCTAGATGGTCTTCTTCCGTAAGACTGTCTTCTTCTAGAAGCCCTTATTGTATAAGACCTTCTAAAAAACTTCTGGAAGACCTTTATATATAATTCATTCTAAAAACCCCTCTTATTCAAGACCTTCTGGAAGTACATCATATTTTAAACCATATTACATAAGACCTTTAGAACACCTTCTTCTTATATATAATACTTCCTGGAAGACCTTCGTATATAAGACGGTCAGAAGATATAAAACGTAAAAGCTACAAATATCTTAAATCTAACAAAATGGAGATGTAACATTCGTTTGTGAGGAGGGCAGTATATACTGATAGTTTTCATTCGCTAAGTACCTTTTTTCTTTTTTTTATATTTTGCCAGCAATTTCTTGAACGCTGGACCAAAATTGGTTAATTTGTTGTTGGAAACTTCTGATTGTTGGAAACTTTTTTTTTTTACTTTTTTCAGAGTTAGACTTACCTACACACCAAGTGGATAATGGGAAAAAACAACTTTAATCACTTGCTCCACCACAACCTGCTGAAGTGTAATTAAGTTGTATACAAGAAAATGTTATGCAATACTCCAAAAGAATAAGACCAATTATCGTTAAATGACATTTAATGAGAATTTATTAAATTGCGGGACCAAAATTTTTGTTTTTTTTTTTTTGTTTTTGCTCCAGCATGTCTTGACATTTATCATGTTCATGCTTTGTCTGATTATCGGAAATGACATGACATGAGTGTCACATGAAGACATGAAATCTGGCACACGTACAGCATACACATGCACATGTACAGGCCGAGGTACCAATGTGTGTGTGTGTGTGTGTCTGAATACTCTTAAACATGATTGTTAATGAAGTTTTAATGACTTTTCCACACACAAATTGCGGTTGTTGTTGGTATTGTGAAATAAAATTAATCCTTATGAATATGCCAAAAAGATTAAGGAATTTCTGATGAGTGGGCCCGTACACAATTCACACTGGTTCACTAAGCGGAAACTTTTTCCATTCGCTTCAGAAATGTGTAACAGAACCACCAGAAACGGGAAACAACAACATCATGTCATTTAGCAAGTTACATGAGTCCTTACTAACAAATTACATGTAAACCAAGTGTTTATATTTTGTTTGCGAAATTTATTTTTCATTTTTCCCCACAAAAGAGAACAAACCTCAAGCCGTGTTTTTTTTTTTAACATATCTGAGTTAAGCAAAAACAAGAAACCTCTAACTATTCCAACGTTGTTAATTGTCATTTTCAGTCAGGGGGGGTGGGGACAAAGAGCCCTGAAACAAAAGAGTGACGATATTGTCATGGCATTCCGGATCCCATGAATCCAAAACATAATCGTCCCCTGAAAAGTCATAACAAAATGGCTGCAAGGGTAGAATCTCAAAATAAAATAAAAAAAAAAAGAAGAAAAAAATGCCATAAATTTCGTGTTTTTTTTATAACGGATTTCCATAAATAAATAATATTCATATTTTTCGTTTTTAACGACAGGATATGATAAGGAATAATTGCTTTAAAAAACCATATGGTTTTTCGTAAAAGCAATATTTTATTGAATATTTATTGCAATTGGGGCAATGTTGGTTATTGAATACACATTTTTTTTTTGTGTATGGGTGGTACATTAGGGCGGGTCATATTTTTTTTTTGGCACAAAGCTTACGGCATACGAATAATCTACAGGTAATTTTAAGAATATTTCACCAAGACACCATGGGTCTAAAATAAATCTATAGAGAACAATTTCAGGACAAAAAGCAAACGAAACAACGGAAACTCCTTGGTATATTTTACAAAAGAAACAAAGGATGAAGTACACGATACAAGGGGAACTTCGAAGAATATTTAACAAAAGAGAACAAATATTTGTCACATTTTACCAAAAAAAAGTTTCAGTATTGAATCCTGACGAAAAAACGATGTACAGCAGTCCAGAAATCCATTTTATTGCAAAAAAATTTTGTAACTTTTGATCTAGTAAACATTTTTGAGTTCTGTAAAAAACTGTTTGTATGCAATGACTGAGCGATTTTATTAAGTTATTAGTATTCAAGTCCAGACATCTGGTTATATTTTACAATTATATTCAATGTAGACTACTTTCGTATTTTCAGATTTTAAGGGAGAATTTTTTTTTAAAATTTTTGTTCTGACGTAATTGTTCATATTGCTTATTTATGTACTTATTTCATATTAAAAGTTTTCACTTTTTTCAGATTTTTTATATGATATTTTTTTTATAAATCTGGATTTGAGAAAAAATTAATTTGATTCTTCCACTTTGTAGAACTGTATCTGTTATATTTTAAGAGGCATGGGTTCTTAATTTTACTGTTATTATAAAGTTGTCTTATTTTTATTACGACTTACGAACATTTTATTTGTACCAAATGTACTGTACTATTTTTAAAATATTTTATTTTTGTTAATAAAATCATGTCCTTTGTAGAATTCCTGAAGATGTCTTTCGACAAAAGACGAAATATTGAAAAAACAAACTTTAAATCTAAAACAAAACAACAAGACCTCGAGCTTAAATAAATAACAAAAAAAATTCAATAATTTTGATTTTTCAAAATTTATCGATTTGCGCGAGCTAGGATTTTTTTTAGGCTCCTGGTTTCTTGGTGAAATATTCGTAGAATGTCGCCTAGTTTTCGTTTTTGCCAAACGCTTTGTTGGTTTTTGTTTCCTCGCATACAAATTCACCCACCCTTTTATACATAGTAGCGTTTTAAATATAAAGGCAAGGTTTTGTTCGAAATTTATGGAATTTTCAAAAAAACCCCAACGTATTTAGTCACCACCAATCAGTTTAAATTTTCAAACTGTCTCTTGGGCGGGGAAAATGATGAGACACATAAGAGGACCTGACCACAAATCCAGCTCAATTAACCCAGTGCACATACCGACAGACAACGTGCAAGGTCATAACCAGACAGATCTCAGAAAAGGCGCTGGTGGAATTAGGATGCTGATCAGACTTTTCTATTTAATTAAAAGGGAAAATTTTAAAAATATTACTACACTCTGATAAAAAAAAATGGTCATTTTAACAAATTGCATCGAACATATATATATTTCCATACCACAAACATTAACTTGTTTGTGGGTAAATATCAAACATATATATATTTTTTTTTTAATTTTATTTATTTATTTGCAATCTATCGAGAGATATTAAACAAATTATATAAGCAATATATTTTTAAGAATAAGAGGTAGATTTTACTTCAATAAGTAAAATCACTTATATTTAAAATTATATTTAGTTCTATGTAATAAATAATTTAATCTAGCATTCATTTTCTAAAAGGAAGGTCCAATACGTGAAGTCTTTTTTAAAACGACTCGTTTCGTTGCTGTTTTTTTTTCAAATTGTGAATCTCTGCATATCGATTAATCTTATTCTCTCGGTTTTGGTTTTATCTTAAGGAGCATAGAGGCAAACAAAAATTTCGAAAACATCTGCAAATACACACTTATTCGCACTCAAATGTTGTACTTTGTTGAATTTAATAAGTTTATTGCTTGTTTTTTTTCAAGCAGCTATTGCACAAATACGAAAATATTAACAGCAAATGAGTTATTTTTCGATCCAAATATGCTTTGTGTAGAAAGAAATAAGCTGTGTAAATATTTGAAAAATAGAGATTTTTCAGCGTGTAGAGTGAAAATCTAATAAAAGTTCCAACAGTGTAGGCAACGGTGGTTTCAATGGAGTGTTGCCCATAGCAGGGGAAATAATAAAAAATAGGAGAAATTTCTTTATGTTTCTAAAATTCAACATTGTAGGGACAGATTTTTACTGAGAAAATTTAGGTAATTTTGTTTAAACCACTTGTTTGACATTTTAGGTAGTAAACCTTATAAAACAAAACGTTTACATTAACCTCTTGACCCTAGAATTGTATGCATTCGTCAAAACGATGAACATAACTTTCTCGTTTACAACGAAATCCATTTCTTGGAGAAATAAACTTATAAGCGCCCCAGCCAGCGAGTTTTCAGCGTGGGGGTTGTGAGTTCGATTCCCACCACAAGCTTTGGTCAGTCGTGGCAAAAAAAAAAAACTGTCACCTGATTTACCCCTGGACCTGCCAACCATAAAATAATATTTATATTTTTATCCGTTTTTATTTTTTTTTTAAATTAAATAAAAATAGAAATAAAATAAACGAAAAAAAAACGGATAAAAACTTAAATAGTATTTTATGGTATTGTATGTAAAAAAATATTTTTGTACGTTTTTTTCTTTTTCGAAAAATTAAAAATTATTATTTTTGTAATTTATTGTATGTAAAAAAATATTTTTGTAAATTTTTTTCTTTTTCGAAAAATTAAAAATTATTATTTTTGTAATTTTTTTTTTGCAAATCAGATTTTTTGCAGCTCATAAAAATTTTTTTTTTTAAATTTCCTTTTTTTCGAAAATCTTTTTTTCTGTCTGATTTTTTGCAGCTCATGAGTTCGAAGTATTTCAATACTTTTTTTTGATAAAAATCTTATAAAATAGGAATATACTAATGTCATAGTACTCGTTTTCAAGTGTTTAAATCGTTTGCAAAGTAAGATTTCCCAATTCAACCTCTTTTTTTTTTTGTTGCTGCGTCTTCTCAAAGTTTTTGCAAATTTCCAATACAAAAAGTCTATAAATTAGAATTAGAAAAAAAATAAATATTTTTGTAAAAAAAAAAATGTTTTCGAAAATTTTTTCTGTTGTTTCGAAAAATTTAAAAAAAATATTTTTTTTTTCGGAAATCTGATTTTGGTGATTCGGATTTTTTTACAGCCCATGAAATTTTTTTTTTTTTTTTTAAAATTAAAAAAAAATATTTTTGTAATTCTTTTTTTTTTGAAAAACTTAAAAAAAATGTTTTTGTATTTTTTTTTTTTTTGGAAATCTTTTTGTTCTGTCGACTTTTTTTGCAGGTATGAGTTCGAAGTATTTCAATACTTTGTGAACCAGAAGTAAAAAAAAATCTTGTATTTTTTTTATTTTTTTTCTGAGAGTACTCGTTTTCAAGTGTTTAAATCGTTTGCAAAGATTTCCCAATTCAACCAGTTTTTTTATTGTTGCTGCGTCGTCTCAAAGTTTTTGCAAATTTCCAATACAAAAAGTCTATAAATTGGAATTAGAAAAATAAAAATATTTTTGTAAAAAAATTTTTTTTTCAAATTCTTTTGTTTCGAAAAATTTAAAAAAAAATTTTTTTTTTCGGACATCTGATTTTTGTCATTCGGATTATTTTGCAGCCCATGAAAAATTGTTTTTTTTTTTAAAAATTAAAAAAAAATATTTTTGTAAATTTTTTTTTTTGAAAATCTTTTTGTTCTGTCGGATTTTTTAGCAACTCATCAGTTTGAAGTATTTCAATACTTTGTGAACCAGAAGTAGAAAAAATTCTTGTAATTTTTTTTTATTATTAGTTTTTGAAAAATTTTATAAGAAAAACTTGGCCTGGATATGTCCCTTTGGGGACATTACTATAATGACCTAGTTGTTTCACCCTGACTTGGAATTTCCCACCTTCCAATAGTGGCTGTTGTACAGTGTAATCGGTGATGGACACAAAAGCATTTTAATTTTTACTCATGTTAAATCTTTTTTGGGAAAAAAAATCACAGCCTTCAAGAGTTCAATTGGAATAGAGTCGACATAATAGGGCAGAGGGTTTAATGATCGAAAATCCTTTTTTACATCATCTTCATCGCAGGACTTTGGCCGAAAGAAGAGCTTTCAGCGACTTGTCTTTGGTTTTCCTCTTCTTCTTCTTATTCGCCTACAATAAACTTCAGTTTACAAACGGATGAATCACTTTGTATTACAGAAGAATCAATTAATTTTCTTTTGTCAATGTTTGCTTAATACTGTCAGAATTGATTGCATTGCTTAACAATATAATGACAATTTGCCGGTCCGTTTCTACAATCTGTCCGACAGATACGGTGGACCAGCTGCGGGGAATGGAAAATGAAAGAGACAACCATCAGTTGGGCCACATTCAAATTGATTTTGATTTACATCCATCATCGTCATCTCATTGTCGAAATTGATGGATGGTTACAAAGTTCGTTTTTTGCCCCTTTCCCGGGCTTTTTTCTTCTTCTCTTATTTTTTTCGTTAATACAATGAATATTTCAAATTGAATTTTATAATAGATTTTATTTTCATTTACACATGCCAACAAACACATTGGGTGTGTGTGTATAATTTATGGTGATGGGATATTATGGAATGTTCCCATACGCCCACTAGGCAAGATGACATACAAGCACACGCAAACTCACACACACACACACACATATGAACAGTTTAATCTTTGTATGGAATTTGCATTCAATTTTCTTTGGAATCTTGTCCGCATTAACATAATTTGATTACACAGAATACGAGCAGTGGAAGACCTGATGAGGATAAAGTATAGAAAAAGATCAAATTCTATTCAGCGAAAGGGGTTCGCACGCTCAGAATGCCAAGAATTTCCAGACACACACACAAATGTACATTAGGGCGGAACATAACCATAAGATAATGCACATATATTGTCAATACATCATTTGGATCATTTATTAGGTTTTGTTAACAATTGGAACATTGGGGACTTATTTGCCCCACCCTACTTTTTAAATGTGCCAGACTTGTCGTACGAACCTCGCATGTATTTATTTTAAATTTTGCATTATGACAACTCACATTACATTTACTAAGACGTACGCATAACATAATGCCAGTGTATGGCAAGGGCCGAGTACGCTGAAGGGGTGAATTCAATACATGTGAAGAGATAATAACGTTTAAGTATAAGTAAGTACGAACTAAATACATGCGAATGGGGGAGGAGACGTGGGCGTGCAACAGCAAGTAACCCAACACAAGAAAAACAACACACGCACATGTCAGAACATCAACAACAACAACAACAAACAGGGCATACATGGGGACAGTACAAAAGAAGAAGACTGTTGTTTATGGACCCAATAACGTATTATGTTATTAAGTAAACCAGTAACACAACAGCAACAAAAACCGACAAAAAAAGAGCAAGAAAACGGAAATATAAACAACACCAAAGCCACTAATACACACACACACCCCCCCTTACCCCTTACGAGCTGATTCTTAACGTACACATACTCAAATGCATAAGCAGGTATGTGTGTGTGTGTATGCATAAGTAGATCCACCACAGCCACAAGGATGTGGCAAGAACAAGTTGGAAATTTAAGATTTCGTAAACAAAATTCTCATATGACTTCAAGGGGGATGGGGTGAAGGTATAAGTCAAAACTGTTGATGTCTTTGGTAAATTGTGTGTGTGCGTGTGTTTACCAACCGAAGAGGAGCACCAGATTACAACAAAAAAGGACATGTCAAAATTTGTCAAAAAAAAAAGAAATGCTGTCAATTGAAGAGCTCTCCATTAGAAAGCAATTTATTCAATTTGAAGAAATGGCAAATGGCTCTTGTATCCGCTTGAATTCGAGGACATTTGCCATTTTCGAATATGACATCTGGTGTCGACAAGTCATTTCAAAAATAATATTTTTTTTCCTAAAGATGACAAGGGAGGCGAGAGGGATATGGGGAGATTGGGAGGAGATTGAAAACAGAAATTAGCTCATTAGGTTTGTGGGATCGGATCAGCTGTTCATCTCGTAGTTTCTTTTTGATCTTTACTGCTGGAAATACGGACAGAAAGTCAGTAAAAATCTGACTTTTTTAAATGTTTACACACAAGTAAAACGCCTTTTTGGAAACTTATTTCTTTCTACACAATGCTTATTTGCATGTAAATATAACTTATTTATTCTAAATATTACGTATTTGGGTATGAGCATTAGCGTGTTTGGGGAAAAACACGCAATAAACTTGTTAAATTCAACAAAGTACAACATTTGTGTGCGAAAAAGTGTGTATTTGCAGCTGTTTTCGTAATTTTCTATTTGTCATATAATAGATAAATAAAAATGTATTGATATATATTTGGTATTTACCTACAAACAACTTAATGTTTGTGGTATGGAAAAATATATATTTGCTGAAATTTGTTAAAATGACCATTTTTTTAGCGTGTACGACGTGGCATGAACTGAATCGCTTTACGTTGTAACGTTGAAGAGACGTTTTGACCGATATGAGGCAAAGTACAACCGGTATTCAAGTTTGCGCCAAAGTTTCATGAGAGTGGCAAGCAAGTGGATGGAGGCCTGTGAAAAAATTCCCAAAAAAATTAAAAAAATTTCAAATAAAATATAAAAAATACCCCAAACAAGAATTCATTTAAATAGATGAAAAATTCCTCATGAATTCTGTAAAAATCTCCCATTTTTTGAAAACTTCGCTGGAAAAACTAATATCTTTAGAAAGACTGCAACAAGTCGGAAAAAATCGTACCCTCTCTTGAAATGACCCGAAAATTACGAAAATCGATATTAGAAAGGAATGTCCCTGGAAAAAATTGATCACGATGAAGCAGAGACCGTAAATAATGATTTTGTATTCTTTTTTTTTTAAATCAAAAAATCAATTGCTTAGAACATACACGATTCTCCAACAAGAGGTGTTATTTTGGTATTCAAAGAAAAATGGAATTTTTTGAGATAAATGATCGGATCTTTATATCATAATAAAGAGCAAGGTAGGCCGTTAATAATTATTATAATGAAAGACAACATGAGCCAAATGGCCACCACGACCACGCTTACAGGACCATATCCTCTTCATGACATTTTCCATAAGCAAATCGGAAACTTTTGAGTTTTGCGAAGTGTAACTGCAAGATTTTCACACATTTTTGTAGCGAATTTTAATAATTGCAATGCGGTGCTGAAGCGTTTCTCGTTGCATTTTTAGTACTTGTCAAATGTCAAACAATAAAAACTTCAAAAGGGACAGCTAGCGAAATACTGGATAATTCATAATAACACCTCTTGTTGGAGAATCCTGTACATGAAAAAATACTTCACATTGGAGTCCAGTTACAATGTTGCTAAAAGAATATATGCCTAGCTAATAACACTTGTTTATCATTTCACATCATATTTTATATCAAAATCGATAATGCAAAAATTGCGTTTTGTCCAGTTTCATTTTTCAAATAGTTCACTGTGCAACGGCGTCGGCGCACAGTGCCATTTAGAATTGTCTTCTGTCGATTGGATTGAAATTTCTCACAGACCTAGCTGAAGTATGTTAGAGCTTAAGTCTGGAAGATCGAGCCAGAGATGAGCTGTAAGAGCCCCATGTTGGAAACCTCTGTCAGTTCTCAATAAAATTAAAACTTTCGTCTAGTTTTTTTTTACAGTCCAATAATATTTTATGAAGGTGGTGGTTTAACCTTATCAAAATATGTTTTACTTTGGGGTTGTCCCTCATAGAACGCTAGATTTGTGCATTGTAAAGAAGAAAACAAATGTTTTTCAATCCCAGTTCAGTTGGTTGCTCATAACTTTCAATTCAAGTCCGATATCAGTCTGGTAAAGGGGATTAGTTTGAAAAAAGAATTATTATGAAATCCCCTAAAGACATCAGAACGATATGTTTAATGAGAAAAATGTTATTGCCGTTGGGATTTGTTATTTTGCAAAAATCGATTTTTTGCTTTTTTTCATAAATGTTTTTTCCTGATCATAAAAAGTTTACATTTTCTGAAACACAACCTTTAGTAGATGAATTTATTGTCTTTGCCCCGCCCCGGATTTGTTATTTTGCAAAAATCGATTTTTTGTTTTTTTTTTATACATGTTTTTTCCTGATCATAAAAAAGTTTACATTATCTGAAACACAACCTTTAGTAGATGAATTTATTGTCTTTGCCCCGCCCCACACGAAGTTTATCTTGGTTTTAAAGAAATTCCCACCTTCGACCCCAATTTCCCAAATTGCACAGCAAAACTTTCCGAATCATAGGCCGATTTTGTTGTGTCAATGAGTTTTGAACAATTGTGGGATTTCTGAAAAGTTCCCAAAAAATCTAAAAAAAAAATACTTTACACCAAAAGCTTTTAAAATCAGCTTAATTTTTTTTCGAAAGCCTAAGGAACAAGTCTTCTCACAACTTTCCAAAGCATAGACCGATTTTGTTGTGTCAATGAGCTTTAAACAATTGTGGGATTTCTGAAATGTTTCCAAAAACTCTAAAAAAATGCTTTACATCAAAAGCTTTTAAAATCAGCTTAATTTTTTTTTCGAAAGCCTAAGGAACAAGTCTTCTCACAAATTTCCAAAGCATAGACCGATTTTGTTGTGTCAATGAGTTTTGAACAATTGTGGGATTTCTAAAATTTTTCCAAAAAATCTAAAAAAAAATATTTTACACCAAAAGCTTTTAAAATCAGCTTAATTTTTTTTTCGAAAGCCTAAGGAACAAGTCTTCTCACAACTTTCCAAAGCATAGACCGATTTTGTTGTGTCTATGAGCTTTGAACAATTGTAGTAATGCCAAAGACCATTTAGAGGGCAGACGTCGCAAGTCGTTTTCTGAACATTTCCAAGAGAGTTTTTAAACAGTATTTATTTTAAAAAAGTAGGTATTTGTTTATAAAAAACATTATTTGCTTTGAAAACCTTTCAAATATTGCCATGCCAATTAGTGACATCTGGAGTGTGCTTCCGAATTAATGCATCAGAAAACGACATCAGAAAAAATCAAAAAAAATCTTTACATTTTTCAAACTCATCTTGAGGAAATCCTCTCACTAGAACATAACTTTTCTCATATCTGTCACATCACTCGGTTGCAAACACAACTCCTCACTGGCTCAAAGCTCCCTACTACTTTGGAGAAGTTGTTCCGTATCACGAATATACTTCCAACACTGAGTTCGAAACAGCAATTCTTTTATATTTCAATGGAAGCCAAATCGTTTCTTTAGCACGAATGAAAAAAACACAACCGAAAAAATGTCATTGATATCGGACTACCAATAGAGACGCATGGTATCATGACTATGAGTAGTTGATTGCAACATCGAAATGAAAACTAACTACCAATCATTGAATAGCGATAGACTTGGCATTAGTTTTGCTATCGTTTAAGTTTCAACTTGTTTGTTTGTTTGTTTATGGAAAGGAATTTCTTGTTGAACTCGGTATCAAATGAATCACCAGCATGAACAACAGGGAAGCCAAGGAAATAACGTACGTACAACGCTCCTGACATCATCCTAAAAGTTGAAACCGAAGTTTTGAGTAGCTCATACTCTAGAGTCCTAAATAAAAGAAATACAGCCAAGGGGATTTGAGAGCAGATAAATCGGCACACATTTGAAAATAATAACAAGAACAACTCAAATGAAACGGCTACATGAACGGCTACAGCTGCCCCCATATGTAATTAACTGGTAAATGTCGTGGTACGAGTTGTAATCAAGATTTCCAACTCAAGAGATTTCGCTCGCACTTGGTTTAACAACCAACGAGTGCTTCGTACTTGTAGATAAACGTGCAATGCTTATGTATGTACCGGCATGAGTACATAGGCCAAAAGCCTTGAGCTCAATTCCTAGGCATTTAAGCGTGATTAAAAAGACGCCGTCGCCACCGCCAGCAAACAGTTTGTAGGGCCATAAAAACCTTTTCAGACGGTTGTTTTTATGCTTTTAATATGATTTTATTAGTAACTCCTTATGCTACAGTTTCATTCTTTTCTATTTTCCCCCTCTCCCTACCCCTCTCTCTATCGCTGTGTTAGTGTTGTTGCTTTTATTATGCGCTCAAGAATTTAGGAAGCCATAAAAACTGTTTAATACCTTTGCAAACTGAAATACATACACACACAGAGAGGCATAGAAACTGTAGCCGAGTCGTCGTAGCTTTAAAGCAGGGCGGAAGTGCCGGTGGCCTTCTTCAAGAAGGCCTTCACATAAGACAGCTTTCGTAGACTGAATATAACATGAGCAAATTAATGCATGATGGGACGAAGGAAGTTATTTAAGTTGCAATTTAAGCAAAAAACTTAACTGGAGATTGTAAAAGTCGAACAAATCGAGATGCATCAAAATACAGCGATTCTACTGGCTAGAACATGTCCTTAGAATAAGCCAAATGCCTCAACTACTCCAGCCACAAAGGTATTCGATCGCTCTCAATAGCGGACACCAGACCTATACAAAAAAATGCAATGGCAATGAAGGATAGAAGGACACTCAATTGTAAATTCGAAGCCTTCTGTATCCCATAATAAGGCCGAAAATATTATTTTATAAACACTTTATGCCGGCCCTGCTCAGTAAAAGGTCGACGATTGTATGAGGGTCTCTCCAATGTGTGGCTAGCTAATATTCGTATCTATGCCGGAATGTCTGTATTGTTTTATATTTAATTGGTTTTCATAGATTGGCACATTCCGGCTTGACAATATTGACAGATTACAGCCAAGTGGCCATAGAAGTTGTAGGTCTATGTAACAACTTAAGGCGGGTTTTCTTTCTTTTTTTATGTGAGGATGAGAAAAGTAGAAAAATGCCACATTTACTAAAGCTTTCATAACTTAAATCAGTTTGGACCATAATATATTTCCGGCCAGCTAAGGCACCCAGGTTACTCGCATGCTCGGTACTCACATAGAGAAAGTTACACGTTGAAAAAAAACTACGAATGTATCTCAAGTTCTCCTACTGAATCCTCCCCATAATATCAGCGAACATTGACAACACATAGATAAAGGCCACGACAGTAGTCCAAGTCACGAAGTTATCTCATGTTCTCAATTTGAATCCTCCCCCTTCCTATGATATCAGCGAACACTGACAACACATATAAAACTCCGCAACCGAAGCCTCCGAAGAAGAAATTGCCCGAAAGCAACCATTGCCCGAGGAGTGTCAAGCTCGCAGGAAAGCTAAGAAGGCCTACAGGACGACACTCATGCCAATGGCGACGTGAGAAGTGTTGGAGCGACAGCGAGAGTTGGGGAGATATGAAAATGGTCTATTTCGAGAAAACACAAATGGAAAGAGTAGATTGAGGTCAATGGAAGTTGATACGATGCCTGAAAATTCTAACAAAGAGTAAAAAATCAAAGCCAAGACTTGACCACTGGCATGGCTATTGTAAAAAGTAGAAGTTAATAAAAACCTGCACAGATAACATCAAAGGGCACATTCTCCTCGCATATGCAGACGATATTGACATTGTCGGAAAGATTGATGGAGATGGAATTGCTCTTTTTCCCAAAATCGACAAGGAATCTGATGGTGAAGGAGAACAAGTGCTTGAAACAGCTAGGCAAATGTCGCCACACAAGAAAGACGACATTGTGAAGGCAGAAGATCAGGTAGAATTCGTATACTTCGGCTCAGCTACTTCCTCGTTCCTCCTTCCATTGGGGACATTCATAGGGAGCAGCCCTATGAAAATAAAAAAAAAATCATCTCGTCTCCTATGGCGCTATGATGCTGCGTTAAAAATCCATCGCAAAATCTGTTGACCGATGCAAGGAGTATAGGCGCCGAATGAACCATGAGTTATAACGGGTGGCGCAAAAGTAATCCTCCTATCAGAAAATGCTATAAATTTTGCGATTGGCCCCTAATGTCAATGGCAACTCTGGCGGCGGCCATTTACATGACATCATATTCTCGACTTGATGTAAAAAAAATTAAAAGACCAAATAAAAATAATCCACAAGAAGAATCAAAGTTTTTAATTTTTTTTAATTACAGCCAAAAAAACATCAGAAGTTTACTTTTGCGCCACCTTGTATCTAGGGGTTTTCACCAGGGAATTCTCAGGAAATTTGCCGATTTTTCACTTCCCGATTCCTGGTATTATTGGTCGGGATTCTCGGGAAGAAAACAACCAGAGAATTTCCGGGAAATTTGGCAATTTTTTACTTTGAACTAGAGGCATTTTTGAACTAATTGGTCTTATTACATTTAAATTGTACAGGATTTCTTCTTTTACACTATTAAATATTTAGGATTTTTAATAAAAGTTTTTTCATCATTTCAAGGTCATAACATACATGAATTAATTACACCGTGTTACACACATTCTGTCCTATGAACCAAATTTACTTTACTCGTGGAAATGTCTGTGTCACGTCAAACTTTTTAAAAAAAATTTTTATCAATTCACAGATTTTCCCCAATTTTTATTATTTTTGAAAAAAAAATATTTTTTTCACTTTTCTTAGCAGAACTTGAAGAGACTCCAAATTTTGAAACTACTTAAGCGTACGAAAAAAAAAATGTTTTTTGAACTGAAACCTTAAAAAAAACGATAACCATGTAAAAAAAAAAAAAAATTTAGGAAAATCTGAGAATTGATAAAAATCTATTTTTTTTTTAAAAAAGTTTACGTGATACAGATATTTCCACGAGTCTGCCTGCAAAAAATCAGCTCGATTGGATCACTGAAAAAGGGTTAAAAATCGGTCCACAGGCTTTCACACAGGCCACTACGAGCTTTATAATTCAAACATACAAAAATTCTAACGTGTACATGAAAATCGCCGATACACGTGTATTTTTATTTTTCCCCCTCTTTCCGAATATGTGCATTTGGTTCATAGGACAGAAAAAAATCTATTTTTTGTAACACGGTGTTATGTGTAAAAGTTTTGATTAAAAAAAAATTAATTTTTTTTTTTTGAAAAATTGTAATTTTGCTTTGCTTTTTAAAAAGACAATCAAGTCCGGGGAATTCCCGGGGAAAACGTTGAAAAAATTCCCAATTCCCAGCAGTTGATGGAACCCAAACGCCCCAGCCAGAAAGGCGTAGGTCGAAATCGACCCTAGAAGGCGGCGACAGGGAAGACTCCAGTGGAAGAAGGCATGCAAATCGTTGGCATCATGACCAGGAGAAAGACCGCACAAGACCGAAGTACATTAACATCATGTAACAGGTCATGTTTCTTGGCAGTAATTAAAAAAAAATGAAAAACTTTGATTCTTCTTGTGGAGTATTTAATTTTGGATTGCCGCCACAGTTGCCACTCACATTAGGGGCCAATCGCAAAATTTATAGCATTTTCTGATAGGAGGATTACTTTTGCGCCACCTTGTATGAAGCCGGACTAGACTAACAACAGGTTCGGTAGGATAGATTAGGTTGAATATGTCAGCTGTCCGAAGCATATCTCTCCCGTTCTAATACCGTGAATTCGTCGCCCGAAATATAACGTAGGTTTCCCGATTCTTATGGACGTCCGTGATGTGGTAGAGTAGAGTGTGCGACTATTCCACAGTAAACCCTGGTTCGGCCATCTAACATTTTTCAGCTGGCAACAGCAGCTTCGTAGCAGTCTTTAAACAGAAAGCCCCGATCTGACACAGACTCAAAAGAACTTCCCCGTCTGTTCCATCATGGAATGTTAAGGGAAAACGTAAGTTCCGATCGCATTTTTTTCAGTCAACCGGTCGCCGAAATGTAGGAGTATATTCTGACCACCTTAACTTGGATGAGATACCGGTTTTGTTTACTAGAACTTGTAGACCACACATATTCTGTCATAAATCCATAAAAGCCGGGCACTGGCAGAGAGGGTATTTGGTTGTCTCCTCCTCCTCTTCATCGTTGCCACTATTACCGAAGTCGTTGTACGTAGACTCCGAGCTAGTGAGTTCAGAGACTGTTGACCAGTAATTTCTGTCATAGCGTTTCTCAGATGGAATCCTGACAGATGAATCACGGTCCACGTACTCCGCTCGTTCACAACAGGCCAAACTTTTTAGGTTGCCCGGTAGGGTGGTTCAATTCTCCAACTGTCTTCCACAATAAGGGGGTCCAATGTTGGGTGTGAGCCCAATGAGGAATGTTACTGCCGTGATCCGCAGCCCGTCAGTAGCTGAGAGTGACAAGGTGGCGTCGAGCCCCAAATTCACTGGGTTTAGAAGTGTCCCTGAAGGTCAAGTTGGGCCCACGGCTGGTGGAAATCTCCACCGAGCAATTTATGGAGGAGCTATTTGTAAAAAAAAAAAATGTCAGAATATTGATGACCCGTGGGGAGTTCCACAAGAGCGTTGTACTACATTCAATGGTCCGATTGTTTAAGTCACCGATTTAGATTCAGTTGATTCCACAATCGGCTCCAAGAAGCGATTGTGATTTGTCAGTACAAATCTGAAGGAAGTCGGATGCCATTCAAGTACTCTGATCTTACTTAAGTAAGTAAGTGAGGAAAACAAGCAGGTGTTAACAATTTTAGAGGTTATGAAGAAACAAAGCTCTGCTTTCTAACACAAGAGACCAGTTATTTCGGGCGAATATTCACAGGACATGAGTAAATTTTTAATAAGGACAACTTATCCAAACCGGCTCATTACACCATCCCCCCCCCCCCCCCACACACATAACACTTAGATGTAAATCAATATAAATGGACATGAAGGTATTCCAGTGTGTGAACCTTTCATGTGTCCGTGTATTGTCCGTTTCCGCAGAATCTCCTTAAGCCGCTGTCACTGTGTTGTTGCTATGTGTGTGTGTGTGTGTGTGTTTTGTATGGCCTTTTATTTGCTT
Source organism: Hydrotaea cyrtoneurina (assembly GCA_958296145.1). Classification (NCBI taxonomy): domain Eukaryota; kingdom Metazoa; phylum Arthropoda; class Insecta; order Diptera; family Muscidae; genus Hydrotaea; species Hydrotaea cyrtoneurina. The sequence goes on from OY282512.1 coordinate 107,997,695, forward strand.
TACTAATTTATTGCATAATTGAAGGCTCTGACTACTGCAACAGGAAGTTGAAATATCCCTTATTCAATTTGTGTTTTTTTCTTCTTCTTCTTTCCTTCTTTATGGCATTCTTGTTCTTCCCTTCCAAGTATTTCCTACAATTGAGTTGTGCTAATCTTCCTGCTGGCTGTCTTTCATGTTGGTCCTTTTATTGTCGCCGTCGTCAGTGCGACCAGACATTGTGACGCGTTTCTTTTTTTTTGTTTTTGTTCTCAATCTGAACAACATAGTGTGTGTGTGTGTGTGAGTATTGTGGGAATGAAAAGAATTTTGCTAAACATTATACATGGTAGATATATGTACAATGTACATTATGTGAAGAGATGTATGTATTTGTAAAGTAGGATTACTATCAGTATTGATTTTATTAGTTCTGGGAGCCGACAGGGATTGACCTCACGCCTGAGTGGAGACACAGAAAATGCAGGCGGAAAAATGACCAGCACAGAGTTCTTTTGATAAAGGCCCACACCAGTTTCTGGGAAAACAAAATTAACAGGACACGACTCCAGTTCCTGGAAATGAATTACCAGGACAGAATACGACTTGAAGACTAACTCCAGTTCCTGGAAATAAATTACCGGGAAAGAGTATGCCAGCAAATAAAATTTTCTATGAACAATTTTTGAATTTAATAAAAAAAAAACATTCTTTGTTCTTGTATTTCATTTTGTATATCATTTTCGGACACAGATGACAATTCTTTAATCTGAGGGATGATTAAGACTTTTCTCAAGTCTGAAGGACTTAGACATTGACCATCTAACCTTTAAATTTTCAAAAATCTGTACAATTATGAACCTCTTAAGGATTCCCTCCAAACTCTCTTTCGGGTTACCCGCAAAGACGTCGAGTTGTAAGAACTGTTTCCATTTCAGAGTCATCGGTTTGCCGCTAAACATATTTTAGATCTCACAGTCTTCACTACATTCAACTAACCTTAATGGTTCGCAACTCTAAGCCTAAAAACCGAACGCCATTTTCTCACAAAATGGCCAAGGCTTAATTCCATCGGAAATCGACCTATTTCTCTTTTCAGTTCCAACAAATTCTGAAAAAGCAATTTTTTTTTTTTTTTTTTTTTTTGTGGGAGAATAAACAAAATTGTAAATAAAATGGAAATTAAACGTTTTTTTCCTATTTTATTTATTTGTTTTGTGGCTTTTGTTGATGTGTGTGTGTGTGTGTATGTGTGTCTGTCGTTTTGTTTGTTTCCTTATTATGAAAAAAGGAAAACCAAAAAAGGGCGCCTTTTGTTGTGTGGACTGCAAGTAAGTGAATGGAACGTTTGTGGGCTCACCAAATGCCAAAACACTTACACTTAATATCCTTTTTCCTGTGTGTGTGTGTGTTCTCATTGTAAGGGACACTTTACACTGGCAGATAAGTAGGGCGGGTTCATTGGTTATTGGTACTGTTTACACAATGTTGACGTGTGAAGAATTAGGCCAAGAAAAATTTTGTTTTTTTAATTTTACATAATTTCAAAAATCATTTGGGAATTTTATAAAAAGTCTACAAAATTTTGGTATTTCATATAATTACAATAAATTCTTTTTTTTCATTTTAAAATTTTTATCTTGCACTGAATTGCATTTTGTACTTGAACTCACCGGACATGTGTCCCATAGTTGTCGATCGATTGGTATTGAAAATGGATCAAAGCGGCCCGTTGGGCGAGTTGTTAGCGTGCTTGCCTATCAGCGTGGGCGTTGTGGGTTCAATTCCCACCAGAGGCTGTCGCTGCAAATATCTCGCCAAATGGTCGGTGTCACCCGGTTTTCCCTTGGACCCAAATTTAGAATAAACATTTCCTCAGTATTGTAATTAATTAATAAATAAATGTGCCAAAGACCTAAAATTTCCCATTTAAGGTAAAATAGTGAACTTTCTCCATTAATTAATTTTTTTTTTTTCGTTTTGAAGTCACGCTTTATTAAGTGCGGCTGTCGTCCCACTAATAGTGCCCAAAATAGAAGGAAATTTCTTCGGAAATGAGTTGAACCGTGACCACCAAAAAGCCATTTAAGTGGCAACTGCCACATCGAAGCATTGAATGGGAATACCGTGACTGATTTTAAGTACAGGTGACCCAGCCGTTCTGAGACTGCTTTTAACAGTAGGTGGCGGTCAGTGAGTATACACAATGTATCGTGAACAGCTCTCTAATTCGAGATGCGACATTCGCATAATGAAAATCTTCTGGCTTTTGCTCATACGTCGCCAAGTTCACTAATTTGACCACCTTCAATGGATGGGTCCACATGTGAACACATCACACAGCTGAATTGGCTTGGCGGGACAATCGAAGAGGAGAAGCGTAGGATGGAGAAGCTGATCCAGGAAAGTGTTTTTGAGTTTTTTTTTAGATTTTTTGGCAAAAGTGTTTACAGTTTGCACAATTCGAGATTTCTCGAAAAACTGACATTTTCGAACTATTTTCGTATTTTAACCACAAGTTAGTTGGTCAATATAAATCATTTTCTTTGTCTTTGAGTTATAATTCTCAATGAAAAATGTATATAAATTTGAATTTTTGCTTCACAACAAGCCGGGCAAGTGTTTTGCGATCAATTCTTGCCAAATAGCAATAAAGGCGGTTAGCGTATCCTGATCTCAGCTGGGTCAGAATCACTCTGGCCCGTTGCGGCAGACTTTCCTTGTTCGATGGCACTGCAGAAGGGTGGTCCCCGAGTAGGACATTCATTGGTCTCAGAATAAGTCGATTTTTTGAAAATAGATTATCAAACCATTGCTAACAAACAATTGTCTTATGGGTCATCTATAAGCCTTTGTATTGTTCCTGAGTTTCCCCCGTCTCTATCAAATCTATTTGCCGTAGAAGAAGGAAACTGGATATCAATACAAACACCTCAGTGTAAAGTGCCCTTTAGTTTTATATTATGCTGTCTTCTTCTGCTTTGCATTAAATAAATGTGAGGTTTCCTACATTTCTCTGGGTTTATCGTCATCCGTTGTGAACCTTTCATTTCAGTTTTTTTTTTCCCCCCCATTTAACTTTTCTGTCTACAGTTGCGGTAAAGAGAAATGGAAAACTTATAATAGAATAGAAATTCGACGGGTGTAAAAGAACGGAAATTTATTTAATTTCTTTTGTTAAACGACGAAAGAGGAAGACAAAGCGGGAGAGGGAGAGAGAGGGAGAGCGAGCAAGCGACTCATCGTAAAGGGATGTGAACACCACAACACTACTGATGTGCGCTACATTTCAATGAACAAGAACCCATTTCAAACTGAAATAAAGATGTTCACTTAGTGGATTCGTGCCCTCCTCATCCAGCGTCCTTATAATATATTTAAAACAATATTTGCTTCTCGATGTGTGTGAACCTTTCATTTCAGGTTCTTTTTTTTTTGTTTTTTTTTTTTTTGATAAACTCTGAACATTTTATTGTTTTTTATGGGAATAGTTTGTCTCTCTCTCTCTATCTCTCCTCACTCGCTGTTATTGCAAAATGGGCGAAGGAGAACGAGCGTACGGAAGGAAGCATCAACGGATGTAAACATTGTTCCCTTTATTTTACTGTTAACATTTACGTTTATATTCAAATTTATTCTGACGTTCTTCCACTGGCATAACAAACAGACAAACGACCAAACACATTCCCAACGTGAGATTCACCCATGGATGTGCTCCACGTCTGAGTGGGTGTCTGCGTGTGTCGGTCGGTATCTTAGGTGAGTCTCATTGATGATGGCTGAGGGATGACGATGAGTGGGTGAGGTGGGTGTTTCGGGGGGGAGTGTTTTTTCTGTTGTTGTTGGTTTTCTTATGTGTGTTTATTATGTCACCATAAATAAAATTGTAAACTGTTAAAGGCTCTTTTGTTGTCACTAGCACGGGCATTGCCACTGCTGCTGTTAACGTTAACGTTACCGTTACTGTTCATGTTGATGTTGACGTTACGGACTAGCATCCGGTTTAACTTGACTGCCGCCGACGCAGTGGTGGTGGTGTGTCGCCCTGCTATGTCGGCATACATCTCGTATGTGCCTCTTTCTGTTTCGGCTGCCTTTTGTCGTTTGACGTCCATTTAGATAAGGTTTATTATGCATAATTTCTCGCTAGATGAACGCCCGACTGGTGGTGATGCACAGTGTTTGAAAACCAAAAATATGTATGTTTTTAATCATTAAAACAAATACAAATATAAAAAAAATATAAAATATAAAAATATTAAAATATTAAAATATTAAAATATTAAAATATTAAAATATTAAAATATTAAAATATTAAAATATTAAAATATTAAAATATTAAAATATTAAAATATTAAAATATTAAAATATTAAAATATTAAAATATAAAAATATAAAAATATTAAAATATTAAAATATTAAAATATTAAAATATTAAAATATTAAAATATTAAAATTTTAAAATATTAAAATATTAAAATATTAAAATATTAAAATATTAAAATATTAAAATATTAAAATATTAAAATATTAAAATATTAAAATATTAAAATATTAAAATATTAAAATATTAAAATATTAAAATATTAAAATATTAAAATATTAAAATATAAAAATATAAAAATATTAAAATATTAAAATATTAAAATATAAAAATATTAAAATATTAAAATATTAAAATATTAAAATATTAAAATATTAAAATATTAAAATATTAAAATATTAAAATATTAAAATATTAAAATATTAAAATATTAAAATATTAAAATATTAAAATATTAAAATATTAAAATATTAAAATATTAAAATATTAAAATATTAAAATATTAAAATATTAAAATATTAAAATATTAAAATATTAAAATATTAAAATATTAAAATATTAAAATATTAAAATATTAAAATATTAAAATATTAAAATATTAAAATATTAAAATATTAAAATATTAAAATATTAAAATATTAAAATATTAAAATATTAAAATATTAAAATATTAAAATATTAAAATATTAAAATATTAAAATATTAAAATATTAAAATATTAAAATATTAAAATATTAAAATATTAAAATATTAAAATATTAAAATATTAAAATATTAAAATATTAAAATAATAAAATATTAAAATATTAAAATATAAAAAATAATTAAAAATATAAAAATATAACACAAAACAAAAAATAATTAAAAATAAATATTCATGGAATCCACGACAGATTTCATAAATAATACGTACGCACCTTTTCTGTGCTGTAGTTGATGTTTTTCATTTCGTTTGTTACACAGTGAAATTTTGATCCAATTCACGTGTTGATTGGAGGGCTGATTGAAGCTTCCTGACGACACCACGATGGAATCATATTGTCGCCCTTCTGGAATCATATTGTCACCCTCAATAAAACAACAGTGTAGTATACACTATTTATTGAACGAATGGTATAGGCTGGCTAATTGAGAAACTCCCTAAGGGAATTCTATCAGAGGTGTTATAGGTTATTGTAAGCCCTGTCAGACTTTGGACCAGACTAACTTTCTAGTTCTTTTCACTGTCAAAGGTATTTTCCAATTTCTATAGAATAGAAAAATACTTGTTTGCGAGCCACTGTCTGCGTCCGTTTATTTCTGTTTGGTTTGGGGTTTTCTTCTTGGGCTGTTTATTTTCAGTTGTTCCTCTTTTTTTTTCAATCTACTGAATATGGCAGAGAACTCTTATGACATTTTCAGAATGGCATACATTATTCACGCAAAATTGTTGCATATTTTACACGATTGACTTTTATTTTATGCCGCCGCTGCTGCTGCTGAAGATGTTACGGCCTTTACGTATTGATAAATAAATTATTTACTTCAATCCCTCCCATACAAATAAGCAAATTGGGTGGATGCTGAAGGTAGAAGATTGGTTAAAGGAAATCTATAACAATTTAAAATGTATGTTAAGTACTTGAAAGGACGCATCCAACCAAAGATAGCCATCCATCCACCCGGAGTGGTTATGGCAAGATAACTTTATTTTATTCATATGTTGTGTCTCTATCTCTCTCTTCCTCCCACTCTGGGTTCAATAATTCGGAATTTATGTAAGAAAATACCAACTGAAGAAGAATAATTCATTAAATGAAATTGTCGTATTAAGTGGGTAGGTCGGAAAATAAAAGACCAACAGATTCAGAAGAAAATCGTTTAATATTTTAACATAATTTCCAGTTACACTGTGGCACAAAAGTAATCATTCTAAAATACTATATAAACTAATGAGTTCGGGAAATGAATGCTCATGTTACTTAAATTAATGTTAATCAGCTATTGTATATTTAAAGGATACCAGGGTATCTTGTTGGAATCATGAGAGATTCTGGCGCGATTTAGAACATTTCAGATAATAACAAATGATTTCAGTTGTGTGAATGATTGTAATGGAAGGCAAGACATTATTATGTCTTGGCCTCGAAATGATTACGATTTGGTGAGAATATACAACTTCAGAGCAAACCCAGGGGAAGACGAAATTAAAATATAGTTCACAGCCAAATGTTTTTCCAATATTTCACAAGATTCTATGTTCAAATCGCAGTAAAATGTGCCCCGTTTTTTTAGGTCTTCGACTTCAGAAAGGTACAAAATATTGGAGAAATCTCTTTTGAGATAATCCAAAAGCAGGTGAACCTATGAAAATATTAAAAATAATTTAAAAAAAAAACTCTTTGAATGTTATTACATTTCTATCCAGTAAAATAATATTCAATTACAAATATTTATTGATTTTGTTTTTTTTTTAAATACAATGTTTTGAAATAATTTTATTTAAAATTAATATATTAATACTAGTAAGTTGTAATGCGCCAATGGCGCCCGTTGAAATATGGAAAAAAAATTTGGTTGAAAAAAAAAAATTTTGTTGAAAAACAAATTTTCTGTTGAAAAAAAAAAATTTTGTTGAAAAAAAAATTTTTGTGGAAAAAAAAAATTTTGTTAAAAAAAAAAAATGTGTGGAAAAAAAAATTTTGTTAAAAAAAAAATTTTTTTGTTGAAATTAATATATTAATACTAGTAAGTTGTGATGGATCAGAAGGAAAATTTGTATTATTGTTATTATTAACTAGTAAGTTGTAATGCGCCTATGAAATATGGAAAAAAAATTTTGTTGAAAAAAAAAAATTTGTTGAAAAACAAATTTTCTCTTGAAAAAAAAAATTTTGTTGAAAAAAAAATTTTTGTTGAAAAAAAAAAAATTTGTTGAAAAAAAAAAAATTTGTGGGAAAAAAAATTTTGTTAAAAAAAAAATTTTTGTGGAAAAAAACATTTTGTAAAAAAAAAACTTTGGAACAAAAAATTTTGGTAAAAAAAAAATTTGGGGAAAACACAATTTCTGTACAAAAAAAAAAAATATTATTTTTTTTATTATTTATAGAATTTATATAGAATATAGAATGCCTATTTAAATTCCTACGTACTGCGTGACAGAGTCAGTGAATCAGTGTCGAGGGTAAATATATATTAAGATATTTAAAATATTAATAATATAAGGAAATTTTGCCTGGATTGAGGTAAAATTATTATTATCGTTATCGAAATAAAATATTAATAATATAAGGAAATTTTGCCTGGATTGAGGTAAAATTATTATTATCGTTATCGAAATAATTCTGCAGGCGGTTTTGAACAAATCTCCAATTCGAAGGTTTTTTTTTGAAAACTACAAATTTTTCTATGTAGCGAATTAGAGAAATAAGGATATGCTGACCATTAGAAGATGTTTAATTTTCAAAGTTCACAGTTTTTTCTTTTTAATTTTTTTTTTTTATATATAAAAAATTGAAAATATAAAATTTTTCAAAAATAAAAACTGTGCTGAAATTCCATTGCCGAACCCCAAAAAAAAACTGCACTTTGTGTTTGTTTTTTGGTTACACACTTGTGCCGAATTGTGAGTACAGTTTATTGACGTTTTCGAAAATCTTCTAACTGCAGCCGCTTTCGAACAGATATGAGTTTCGAACAAGTGTTTTTTTTTTTTTTTGGAATATTCAAAATTTGTCTAGGCAGCGAATTAGACTTAGATTATAGTGTCGTTTTGAAAATGTCAAATTTTCAAAGATCTCATTTTTTTTTATATACAGAAATAATTAAAGAAATTAGAACAGAAAAAAATGGATACAGATTTCTAAAAATAAAAACTGTGCTGAAATCGCATCACCGAATTGAAAATAATCCTGTACTTCGTGTTTGTTTGCTTTTTACACACTCACATACTTGTCGCCTCAAACAAATCGCAAATTTCGAAAGTCTTTTTTTTTGGAAAATAAACATTTTGTAAGTGGCGAATTTGACTTAGATTAAATGCCTCATTGATTATTTTTTTTTTGACAATTTAAAATTTTTCTAAGTGGAGAAATAAATCTTTAGAAAAAATTTAATTTTTAAAGTTGTCAATTTTTTTTTTATAAAAATGTAAAATTTTTCAAAAGTAAAAACAGTGATGGAATCTTTTCACCGAATCCAAAAAATATCGCATTTACTCTTTGAATGTGGTGTCGAAAGACATTCTTGACCACAAAAGGCGACCGGGCGACCGATAAGAACTCGAAAAGCAAGGCACACAAAAAGTCAGTGACCGCGTGAGACTCAGGAAAAGTGCGATCAAAGTAAATATTTTTTAAAAATTTAATTGAGAAAGATTCGTTTAAGAAAAATCTAAAAAACAAAAAATAAACTCCTAAGAACACCACAAACATTAAAGGCCGAAATGAAATATGTTTAAAAAAAGGGGGAAAGCTCCATTAAAAAAAACGTGCAAGCAAAAGTTGTAAGCAAATGTACAGACGCCTGGCTAAAGAGCCGCGAGTTTGGGTTTAAAATGTGGCATTCTTGGGTGGTAAGGATAAAATCTTCTTACGTTTTCCAAAAACTGTATGGCCACTTTTTTTAAGAGTCTAACAAATGTGAGTAAAATAGGAACGTATTTGGTCACTTATTTTCTCTTTTCTGTAGAATATTTTAAACAGAATAGACGATACTAGTGTTAAGTTTTCCTGTGATTTTTTACATTTATTTAATTATCATTTTATTATTATAATAATAATAATTATTAAACTTATGGCGCGATTTTGAATACAGTGTTCTCCAAAAAGAAATGTTATTTTCAATCACCCGGTATTTGGGTAGCTGTCACTGTTGAAGCTTTTATTCCTTGAGAAATATGAGGAATAAAATGTAAAACTAATTGATTTTCCAAAAAAATATTCCCTAAAGGAAGGCGCCCCGGTAGGCGTGCTTGTCTATCAGCGTGGGGTTTGTGGGTTCGATTTCCACCAGAGACTTTGGTCTGTCGCTGCAAAATTTCAGCCAAATGGTCTGTGTCACCTGGTTTACCCTTGGACCCAAAATTAAAATATAAATTTACTTTGTATTGTAATTAATAAATAAATAAATAAAATAAATTCCCTAAAGAAGTAAGGTGTAAAGCTAACGAAACATTGGGAAAATATGAAATAAATTAGTTTTATTTAATTCACAAGCAGAAACCTGTCCCAGATTGCCCACTCAAATGAGACACAAAATAAATAAGAATACCAACTTGGTCGAAGAAGAAGAATAGAAAATCTGTTTAGTTGAGTTTTGGTGGTCGTAGATCAGTTGTTATAGTGGGACACCAGAGCGTATGAGCGATGGGGTAATTTTATATATATTGCACACACGCCCTGTGGTACCTGGGGAAGGGCTTAGAAGTCAAAGCCACACAAACAGTAACGAATTCACAAGACCAACTTTTTTGTATTTCTACATGAAAAATCGTAATTTTTGTAAATAGTGTGTTGAAAGCTGGCAGTGGGAAATTGCCAGTTAAATATTGCAGGCGTTACGAAAGGAAGACATGACAAAGAACACCAGTACATAATTACAGTAAAAGCTCTACTCGCGGACAGCTCCCGTAGACGGACAACATTTATTGGTCCCATTCGGTGTTTTTAGAGCAAATAAATCTCCACCGGGCGGACATCTCCCGTGAACGGACAAAACTACTGTGACCGTTGGTGTCCGCCCACCGGAGCTTTCACTGTATATACAGTGGAATTCGTTTAAGTGGAAATCAAAAAACATAAAGAAATTTTGTTCACTTATGTATGTGGGATTTTCAATAAAAAAAAAAGACTTCAGATAATTAAACCTTATTGCATTTAAACAAACAGAGTTTGTGCTTTTGAAATAGTTCTATGAAACGAAGATAGAAACGTAAATATAATGTTACGAAATGTTAATACCAGGGTTCTTCTCCAAGTGCGTAATGATAAATGTTTACGATGTGAAGCTCCAAATATGCTTCCAGAAGATGAAATTGAGTAATAGACATTTTTCAATCTTAATTTTTTTTTATCAATTTTTTACGTTTTAAACTTGAATTCGTATAAGTTTGAATAAAATTTTATTTATTTTTCAATTAAAAAGTCGACTTAAATCGACAAAGGTGAGGGGACGAACCAGAGTGATTGGTATGGGGATGGGGCACAGAAGAAAGAAAAAAGTAAAAATAATGTTAAACTATTGCCATGCGTTGTAGTGAATGCTGGAATTCGTTGTTGTTGTTAGGCTTGTTGGTTTTGAAATTGAGTAATAGACGTTTTGATATATTGATTTTTTTTATCAATTTTTTACGTTTTAAACTTGAATTCGTATAAGTTTGAATACAATTTTATTTTTTTTTTTTCAATTAAAAAGTCGACTTAAATCGACTTGTAATTCACAAAAACTTGAAAAGTCGATAAATCGACTTTAATTTTTTTGAAAAAATTAAAAGGTCGACTTTTGGTTGCAACTATATAACGCCAGCATGTCTTAAGCGGTGTTCGCATCATTTACGTTTGTATATTTGCATTAAAAGTTCGTTTCACATAAACGATTTTTCAATAAAACAGATTTTCGTTTAAGCGAAGTAAAGTACGAGTAATTTTTTTTCAATTAAGCGATTTTGTTTTCAATTAAAAGACGTACACTTAGCCGAATTCGACTATATAAAAGGTGGCGCAAAAGTAAACTTCCGATGTTTTAAAAAATGTTAAAAAAAAAATTGAAAAACTTTGATTCTTCTTGTGGATTATTTTTATTTGGTCTTTTAATTTTTTTTACATCAAGACGAGAATATGATGTCATGTAAATGGCTGCCGCCACAGTTGATTGTCACATTAGGGGCCAATCGCAAAATTTATAGCATTTTCTGATGCGAGGATTACTTTTGCGCCACCTTTTATATAAATTGCTTTTGTTCTTATAGGGAACATAGGACCTCAACGAATGTGTTAGATTCTCTCTTGTCTGCTGCTATGATCTTAATAATTACAAGCCTTTTAATGACTCATATATTTACAAACCCATAGAACATGAAATATAAATGGTTCGTTCTTTTTTTTACAGGTATCTACTTGATTCGAGCTGGAAAAAATCCTTCGCAGAATCGATCGAAGAGTAGAGACATGTGGATGTAGCATGACTAAATGTCGGCCTATGTTGGTCATATGAATTCAAATGTGCCAGCCGGAAAGACATTGGTTGACAACTGAACACAGAAGGAGCAGACAGTAAAGACCGAGACTGTGGTGGAAAGTCCAAGTCGATGAATATATAGAAATCGTCGATACAGCGAACTGCCGAAGGCACGCACAAAACCCCAAGTACTTGGAAATCATTTATTAACCAACAACAGATTGTAGATCCAACCTTAATAAGTAAGTACCTGATTCAATTTTTTTTATCAGCGCAAATAGCGCACATAGTCTAAGCCACCAACACAGAATATTCAATACCTTTCAACCAAGAGATCATCGTGGAGTAAAAATCCTTTTCCTTTCATTAAGTTGCATTCCCAATCTTGATTTGGTGGGAACTTGGTTATGTGTTCTTGACGACTTTTTTTTAGAAATGTTTGAATCACGTATTCATAAAAATTTTGCTTTCAGCTTTACCAAACGTTGTTACGTTTTGTATTAAAAACTTTCTGTAACGCTGTTTAATAAAATTTTTATGAGTAGAATTCTCTTTAAGTCGAATCACTTCTGGTGACAGTTTTTTTGAGAAGAAAAGTTTTAATTTTATAAAAAGAAGTCCTGAATTCGAATCCATTGATTTTTTTTCAAAACTTTACGAAATCCTTTTGTCTGTGCCATATGGCATCGCTAAACAGATCTCATCCCTCAAAGTCTCCGTTAGTCGAACTTTTTTTCTAGGGCATATTAATGATTCAAGTTGTAAACCTTTGTACAACAATTGTTTTTTTTTTAAACAAAATTTTCCCATAATGTGGTCAATTAAAAGTTTTACAGAATATAACTAAATTGTTACATTTTTCCGAAAGTCTGACTATCAGAGAATCTACAATGTGAATATTCTCTATAGAGATAGAAAAGTCTCGGGGATCGAACACACAGTTTCTGGTTTTCTCTTTTGGACTACACCGTTTTCCTACCGATACTCAAATATTCTGCATATCTGCTGGAAACCTTCAAACACCGGAAATACATTTTTATTTTCGTTTGTTATTTCCCTTGTCCCTGTTAATTGTAACGACGACCTCGGCCTTTTGCTTTGTCACTGCTTCTGCAGAACATTCTCTGCATTTTTACGTTTCAAAAAAAAAAATTGGAAATATTTCATCCGCTTTTCTCAATATCGTCTCGTATTAAACCGTCTTTTTGCATATTTCATGTTCAAGAAATACAAAGAGAACGGAGAAGAGAGAGTGAAAGAAGAAGCTCCGGTTCTGTTCGTTTCGTTTTGTTTTTTAATATCCTGCTAATTTATAAAATTGGCAATAAATCAAATGTTTAAGACTACTGCAGAATATTTCAACGCTGAGGCAAACACACAACAGACACACAGATAATAGTTGGCAACAAGAAGTGGTGAAAAGAGGGTGGTGGCAGTAGTGAAGAAGAATGAAAATTAAGGGTGGAACGTATATGCAATGAAAACCGAACAATACCATCCAAAGGTGAGGGGACGAACCAGAATGAATTGGTATGGGAATGGGGCACAGACAACAGAAAAAAAAGTAAAAATAATATTAAACTATTGCCATGAGTTGTAGTGAATGCTGGAATTCGTTGTTGTTAGTCTTGTTGGTTTTTTTTTTTGTTTCCAACGAAAATAAAAGCGCCACACGTGCGTTACGTCCGTACGTACTCTAGATTTTCTGTTTGTTCTATTCTTTTATTCCTCTTGATCTTTCACTATAGCGCAGTGGTTTCGATTCGAACAAAAGTGCGACTATGGACCTAGATTGGAAATGTCACTGTCACAACAGTACAAATGATTGGATGGAAAGGTTTCACGTATCAGAGAATTTCATTGACGTTTTAATGTTTGGATAGGGACAAACGACTGCGTCCGTGTGAATCCGGGCTTTGTAATATCCCGTCAGTGTAGTTGAGCAGCGAGAAAAGAGAAATGAATTAAGACATCGGAAAAATGTAAACTTTCCTTAAACAAAATAGCTGTAATGGAAATTCTTTTAGCATAGGCAAACAAACAAATACTGATATGTGATAAAATAAAGTGCGAAGTGATATTTTGAGGGCCGTGTAATACAATTTGTAACCTAAGAACGCAATTATATACAACTAAAACTAGGGGCGACATGCAGGAGAACTGCATACCCAGTTTTTCATTAAGTGATGATTAAGTGTCCTTTTTGTAGGACTTTTAGGATTTTCAAAGGATATGCTAGTGGAAATAATTTATTTTTGCCCTTGGTAATTGTATTTTGTTATCAAATGAAAGAGAAACGTCTTTTGTTTTGTTTCTATTTATTAGAACGAAAAAAATGAGATAACCGTACTATGACATTTTGTTCCTTGAATATCCTTGAAGATTTTCAACGAATTTTAAAAAAAAATAAACATATATTAGAGCCTTTATAATGATATTCAGTATATTTTAAGTTTCATGCTTGTAGCTCTGTTAGTTTAGTAACAACAGCTATTCCAAGTAATCCCCTTAATAAAAAGTTACATAGGAATAGACTTATACTTTGAAAGCTTGGAAAGTAAAACTGCGTACTCAGTTTTTATTTCCACCCATTTGCAACGACTATATGGTTTTATTTATGCAAACAAGTGGACGCAAAAAAAAAATTACTTTTGTTTGTTGTCCAAAGTTACATTTTTGAAGCCCATTTTCATTTCTAAATTGGGGTGTTCTTTTTTTCTTGGGGCCCATATTTCATTTCTCCTTCTTGGCAACTAGAGGAATACCATATTTCCCAGATCTAAAAGCCACATCCTGTCTGAAAGTGGTCCCATTAGACTCGCATCATCATTGTCCATATGCCCCATGAAGTTCCACAGCGCCGACCATCGCAGTTCCTCGGTATACAATAATTATCTGTGGCCGAGGCGGATCGCACAATGTGGGCTGGCTCTGTCGAAAACGATAGTGATAGCGCATTATTACCTGTACTGCTGTGGTCAAAATAATAGCACCATCTAAACAAATGTTGGTTCACAATGTCATATTTAGATTACCGTTATTTTTAAACTGACGAAAAATCAAGTATGCTCTTTACAATACATTGATTAATTTTTTCAATAGTTTAAAAAATATTTTAATTTTTTTTCAAAGACACTACTAGCTTTTTGTCGAGTTCATCATATTACAAAATAAGCCAAACTTTAGAAAATCATTGTCTTGTTCTATAAGTAAATTAAATGGGTCAATACTTTGTGGAATGTTAATTTACTCAATGTTGATCGAGTTTAAATCAGCTGAACGACCTCTCAAATGTCATTGCTGCTTGTGAGTTTGATTGTCGATTCTACGGTTTTATGTCTGAGGAGGAACAGGCTGCTGAGCCAGAAAATAGTCCGGGCAAGAAGTTTGACTAGAAGGTGCGGCAGTTGATTTCAAGAACTCATGAAGTCGTCGGGTTCCCGGACAGACATAATGCCCCTTCATGTCCCCCTCTTAAGGCTTTGGGCTTAATGAACGCTTTCGAGGCGGTCGTCCCACCATAAAGAAACTTGGGCTTCATGTCCGCATAGAGTGGTTATAAAAAAAAACAGTTTTGATTGTTATGTCCCTGTGACGTTAAGTACGATCACCAAGTCGTATATTCAAAGGGGATAATTAGTGGAACATTATAAATTTAAAGGTGAAAATGTTATTGACGATGACGCTGTTGATGATGAATGTTCGCAAATACATAAGCGAGAGCATGATTTTCAAGATAAAAATAATTAAGGAGGGCTACATGGAAGATTACATGGTGATGTTTCTAACGAACACTGATCTCAACGATATGAAATATGAAATTTAAAAATGTAATTTAAGTTTGAGTAGGATTCGGTAATCCATAGATTATACATGGGACTCAAATCTTTCGACTGTGTAGGACACACTACTGCATCAATGTTCTTGTACTTGAACTCCATTTTGTTTGGCAATTTTGTCGTCCCTGTCCAGCCGGACGACCCAAATCGGTGCCATCTTTTCAGAGGCATATGGCAACATTACCATTATGCTAGAAATCCATAGTCTTTTTGTGCAATATTTGGTCCTACACCTAATACATAAAACACTCAGACACCGTTATCCTGGAACCTACATGTGTAACGGTTGGACCACAAATTGGTCCATAAAATATTTCAGGAGATCGGTGTGATGCTATTATTTTGACCAACACTGTACATAGTACTTAAAGTCCGACTATCAAAAAAGTAAACCCAGAAACCTGTAGCGACCATTATTGTCGCAGTCAGAGTATTATGTCTTACAACATAAGGGCTTACTCATGTCCACTAAAATATTTACTGAGTTTTATTGAAAAAAAAAATTTAAACATATCTGAGGTTTTCACAAGCAATCGCTTAAGTGAATTTTTTTTCGATTTTGACTACAGTTTTAATGTTTTTTCCATTTGCCTAAACTTTTATGGAGAATAATGTCACGCTACCGAATTTTTTTTTAGCAAAAAAAACTTATGTGGAATATTTGTGAATATTGTTTTCATCATTAATAGACAGTTCAATTCCTTTCGCAAATAAAAGCATCATAAATCATGTGTGTATTTTCAATGACAATAGTTATTTGCACAAAAAACCTTTTAAAAAACCTTAAAAACCTCTTAAGTGCTTATATAAACTTTGGTTTTTTATACATCATTAAGATGTTATTTTGAAAAACTTTTTAATCTAAAACTAAAATTATAAAAAAATTTTTGTTAATGAACATGTAAAAACCGACTAGACATATTGTTTGTACAATCGAGTTCATTAACAAAATTTTTTTTTAAAATTTGTTCAACAGCTCCAAAAACGCCGAAACATGTATTTTGGCTTTCCTGGAAAAAAATTGATTTTACGATTTCTCATCAATCCAAAATCAGGTCTTCGAAAGTGTTTCCAATTTCTCCCTTTTTCCAGTCTAACCATTTTGTTCAAATACATTTTTTGAAATTTAATTAATTTAATAAACTCGAAATTTTTTTTGGGAAATACCGTCAAATTCGGTTAAGGTTATGAGGGATTTTTAATAAAAAAGGACTTCGGATAATTGAAAGTGTTCTATGAAATCTTGTGTGTAGAGACTATCTTAAATGTCCCACCAATGGAAATACAGATTAAATATGAAGTCGCCCTCACAGCAATGGGCGAATGGATCGAAACTGATCACAGGTCATATCATCAAAAAATAGTTGGGGTAGTGGCTGGCAATTTAACTGGCATAGCATCAGCACCCGATAGAATACCCGAAACGTCAATTGTTTGTTGAGTGTGAGAGTGAGTGACCCTAATACCAAAAAGACAATATTGGATTGATGGAACCCTAGCGCAGACACCAACTGGAAAATGTTGATATCCAGATGGTTCGAAACTAGGGGAAAGGACGGGGCTGGGACTTCACATCGAAAAACCGGAAACCGACCATAACACGGTCCTACCGGCGGAAATCCGAGCAATTACAGAGTGTCTGAGCTGGTTTAAATGTCATATAAGTTTGGGTCTTTGGATTAAAAGTGTGTTTCACATAAACGATTTTTCCGTAAAGCGATGTACAGTAGGGTGGAGTGAAAACATGTTTTTTTTTAATTTGAAAAAGTTAACCTCGGAAAGAGATGTAGTCTGGGTTCTAATGAGGGGAAAAATAAAGAAAAAAATTTTAAAAAAATTTTAGGGGTCGCGCCACTCCCTCGAAATTTGGAAATTATCGCTATTTTGGCGTTGATTTTGGAAAAATCCTAAAAAGTTGTATGTCAATAAATGTTTGCAATAGCGTAAACAATGAAATAAGGGCATGAAAAAATTTAAAAAAAATTTTCTCATTGTTCAAAAATTTCAAAAAGTAGAATTAGAATTAATTTTATTGAGACTATTTTTTTACATATTTTTTTAAATAATAACTGTATTTAAAATTATAATGTATTGTTTTAAAGTAATAAGAAAGATAATACAGTGTCATGCTTTGTCATAACGGGTAAGATATGTATTTAAGTAACTCTTAGATGAAAACATGCTTGCTCCCGGCATTAACATAACTGTAGCGCAAGATGCTACAAAAATTAACTTAAACTACCTTAAAATACAAATTAGACTAGAACTTAATGATAAAACAGAAAAGAAAAAAAAAAAATATATATGTATATATAAAAAGAAGGGGAAAAGAAAAAAAAACATTAACCCCTATTTGTACCAGGGCAGGCAGTAACAAAAAAGGTCTGTGTTGTCAGGTGAGAATCCAAAGAACTGGGGTAACCAATCGGAGAAAGGTAACTGGAATTACTCCAATTCCATTCCGCTTGATCTTCCGCAATTTTTCTTATCAAACTATTATCATGGAGAGGAACTCTGTCAACAAATCAAAAATTTCAAAAAGTAAAATAAGTCAAATCGTCCCTTCTTCAGAAAATTGACTGAACAATGAAATCGCCACCAAAGCTACAAATATTAGTCGACTATCCTCATATTTGCCTCAAATACTTTTATTTGGGCACTGAACAAGCTCAAACTTTTAAATTTCGAATTAGTTAAGTCGTTAATTTTTAGGATTTTTCTAGAATCAACGCCAAAATAGCGATAATTTCCAAATTTCGAGGGAGTGGCGCGACCCCTAAAATTTTTTTAAATTTTTTTTCTTTATTTTTCCCCTCATTAGGACCCCAGACTACATCTCTTTCCGAGGTTAACTTTTTTTTTTTTAATTTCACTCCACCCTAATGTACAGTACATGGAAAATCACCCAGAAATACAGTGTACTCTCTCCTTGCGGACTCCTCTCAAAAACGTACAGTTTTTTTCAGTAGCAATCCGCTTCAGTCCTCTTGTGTACATCTCTCATAAGAGTAGGTGTCCGATTATGACAGAGTACACTGTATATATTTTCAATTAAGCAATGTTTTGCAATAAAAAGGCGAGTGCTTATCCGAATTTGACTGTTTTAGAGAAAGAATTGAATTTTTCATAATTTTCTGCAATTATTCCGAACCTTTTCATTCGCAACTACTATGGTTTTCAGACATAACTATATAAGGGAAAATAGTTCAATTGTTTGCGGTTTCAGACAGACAGATGGGCAGACTGCGATGCGAAATACTTACATTAGAACATTGTCAACGATTAAATACTTCTTTCATGGACTGATTGAGTTTATCACAAATATCTGCAGACCACTGTGCAACTGCTTATCGCAAATACCTGCAGACCACTGTGCAACTGTTGGAGTTTATCGCAAATACCTGCCGACCACTGTGCAACCATAGCTCAATATGAGGATTTTCATTTGGAATTTATATGTTGCCATTTAGTGGTTGGCTTACGGTCGGAGATGATATTCTCCGCACACACACACACACATGTATGAGACCTATATAACTATTACATGTATACGCACGCACATATATATTCATGGATACACGTATATACATCGTTTGAGTTACTTTTGGCAAATAGAAATGGGAATTGTAGTAAAAGCCATAATGACATAATTTGTATTCAATTCGTTAACCCACCGAAAAGCAACAACAGCACCTCGAAAAGGCCAACACAGGCAGAAGCACAAGCGCAAGAAGCAATAGAAATGATACTCGCACTCGCACTCGCATTCTCGTACATAACTGCAAATGGTGCTGTACGTTTTTGCTTTATTTTTTATTTTCTAGGGGCTTGGTGGGTGTTTCTTTTATTCGTTTTCTTCTACTGTACGTTAAGCGGTTTTAGCTTTGAGCTATATTTTCTTTTCATGGATGAAAGAAAGTATCACAAAACGCCAAAAAAAAAAAGAAGTAGATGGAAGATCCATTGAAGGGGTGTGGAAATGAGACATAGCCAAATCGTCTGTTTTTCGGGTTGCCATTTAACAATGGTTTTCTATGTATTACACTTTGGATTGTGCTTTGTGTGTGTGTGTGTGTGAGCTTCTGCCAGTTTTTACATTGAATGCAATTTGTTGCCATTAACGTTGGCGCGTTGAACGTTTGAATGTTTCATTGTGAGAATTCTAATGCGAACGTGAAATTACACTTTCAAAACAAAGCCAACAAAAATTATACCGCCATTTCAACCACTCGTTAAAGTTGTTTGGGTATTGACTTTAATTTCACTCACCATCTCAGTTGCTCTAATTTCGATTTCAACGTGACCCTAGTTTCCCCCCCCTCCCTTCCAGCCCTGCTTATCCCGACTTGCATAACCGTAATCGAGTACAATTACGTGTTTGGCAAATGTGTGTTATTTGTGGGGCGTCCGAACCGAGCGACCATTGAAAGTGTTGTCAGGGTGGCGTATGAGTGATATTTAAGTCATACGCATGGATACGCTTCTGCCAATCATTTGTCACACCACATCGTTGTTTTAACAGAGTATAGAGAGTAGTAAGTTTTGTTTTTACCAACACTCCTGTGATGCCCCCTATGAATGCACTATGTTGGCGATAGGCGGTAAGGGGTGTTGGAGGGGAGGAAACAGGCAGTAGTTATGTGAAGATTAAGGGAATTACGTACGTAATTGGTATGATAATCGGGCGTAATTGTCTCACTTTGCGTCTATTTCAATATGTGGTCAGTGCAAAATATTCTCCTGCTTCTGTACTGGCGATTCGAGGGAGTTTTCAATGGCAAACGCCTGCCCTGTAAGTTGGTGTACTTTATGATAAGCAAGTGAAAATGAACATTTGAAATTTTTATTTTTTAAGATTTTTTTTTTTTGTACAAAACAATTTTGGAAAACAAAATGTCGATTTAAATTTTTTTTTTTAACAAAAAAATTTTGTAAAAAAAAATTTCGATTTAAATTTTTTTTTTCAAAAAAATTTTGGAAAAAAAAATGTCGACTTAAAATTTTTTTTGTTGTCTCTTAAAGTGTCATTTATCACCAGTGTTACCGTTATTCAGTTTGCGATTTTTTGACGGCTGTTCTAGTTTTTTTATGATCAATTTAACAGGATTTCATCAAAAAAACCACAACAAAAATACCCAGTTGTCGCAAAAATTTCGCTTGCAACGTTAATAATAATGATCTTGCGGAAAAGAGCAGAAACAAAGTTTCATAAAAATACAATTAGCAAAAATTGGTTTCAACTGTTTTGTTGAAAAAAAACGTTAAAATGTTATTACTTTTTTTTTAAAAAAAAACTTTTTTGTGAATCTTTTTTTTTAGAAAACGACTTTCTCTGCGACTTTTTCAAAATTCTCAGCTGTAACACTGCTCACCGCCTACCGTACTTTTTATGTTAAAAGTCAGTAGTGCCCCTCCTATTGGAAGGCACTGCGTTGGGTCCCCTGAGACCATCGTAGTAGTTTGAATGAGAAAATCAGTAGTGAAGAGAGTCTTCTGAAAGTTTCTACGTATGGTTCCCTTGGCGCGCACTGTGGGATTGTTCAAATGAGTATTAGCCAAATCGAAATTTGCCCATAAATGTGCATGTTTTCCCTAGATTACAAATACTTTCTACGATTCTACGCATGTTTTCCCCAGATTAAATTAATTTTTAAAATAATTTAAAATTTAAAATTCTTACTAAGGGATCGTTTTCAATAAATAACAAAAAAATCAGTATTGTCCTCTACGAAGTCGAATATTTAACTGATCAGTAGTGATCAGTGGCGCGCACTGTGGGATTGTTCAAATGAGTATTAGTCAAATCGAAATTTGCCCATAAATGTGCATGTTTTCCCTAGATTACAAATAATTTCTACGATTTTTACCCAGGTATCAGGGATTCAATAAATAACAAATACTACTTACTTATTTCCCTTAACATTCCGCGAAGGAACAGACAGGGAACTTCTCTCGAATCAGTGAGCTGTGTGCGATATAATTGTTTATACTCACTAACCGGGACCTCCTATTTAAAGCCCGCTCCAAACGGCTAATGCTTTTCTAGAGAAGTCTCAAATGGCTTAGAGTTTACTCTCTTACTCGTAAAGTCGCCAGCATTTACGAGGTGGAAAACAGACGCTGAAAAATGTTTGATGGTCTTACTCGGTTTTGAACCTGGGTTCACTTGTGTGACAGTCACACACACTAGCTACCACACCATGGCCCATGGCTGTCCACAATATAAATAAGAAATATTGCAATAACAAAATCAAAATCAGTATTATCCTCTACGAAGGCGGATATTTAATGCTTAGTTGGGTGAACACTGATCAGCCAAACAAAACTTACCACAACTTTAAGAAACTTCGAAGAGACACACTGGGAAACTTACCTAAAAATAAAGAAGAAGAAAAAGTCTATTATTAAAAAAAATCACAACTTAAATAACACTCAGCTAAATAAGATAAAATTAAAGCAAGCCTAACAAAACTGTATACCATTCTAATCACACATTTCAAAATGTTAAAACCAATGCTAATGTTATGGCTCACAGTGGACGAAGGTCCCACCTACTTACTTATTTCCCTTAACATTCCATGATGGAACAGACGGGGAACTTCTCTCGAATCAGTGAGCTGTGTACGATATAATTTGCATCTGGAATCTCAAATTAAATGTAAATTACACATAAGAATTTGTAGCGGAGATTCCAGAAGGGACTTTCGGTAAATTCTAAAAAAAAGCTCAAATTCTTCATATATTTTAATATCTACTACTTTATGATAAAAAAAAGTGAATATGGACATATTGAAATTTTTGTTTTTACTATGAAAATTATGGGAAGAAAAGACGACTTAAATTTGTTTGTTAACTCCGAAACTGCCATTCAGATTCAAAAAAAACAATACAAGAGACGATTATATAAAATTTTTTGGTAAACATTTTAAAACTAATTTTAATCAAATTGGAAAAAACGTTTTCGTTAAAATTAAAATACGCTTTTTGACATTTTTAATTTTTTAATAATTTTTTTTTACCAATAAGAAATGTTGTAAAAAAAATGTCGATCTAAATTTGTTGTTACCTCTGAAACTTCCATTCGCTAAAATCACAACCAATGAAGTTTATATATAATTTATTGTTAAAATTTTTACAACTTATATTAAACAAATCGTTTTCGTTAAAATTTAAATACTCTTTTTGACATTTTTATTTTTTTATGATTTTTTTACCAAATGGAAGAAAATAACAACGTAAATTTGTTGTTAACTCTGAAACTGTCATTCAGATTCAAAAATCACTACAAGGCAAGATTATATATAATTTATGGGTAAACATTTTAAAAGTTATATGAAACAAATCGGAAAAATCGTTTTCGTTAAAATTAAAAAAAAAAAATAAAATACTCTTTTTGACATTTTCATGATTTTTTTTTACCAAAAAGAAAATTTCGACTTAAATTTGTACATTCTACCGCTCAGATTCAAAAATCACTACCAGACAAGATTTTTATTTGTGAAATTTTTAAAACTAATTTTTTACCAAATCGGAAAAATCGTTTTTTGTTAAATTAAATTTAAATACTCTGTTTGACATTTTTATTTTTTTATGATTTTTTTTTACCAAAAAGAAAATGTCGTCTTAAATTTGTACATTCTACCGCTCAGATTCAAAAATCACTACCAGACAAGATTTTTATTTCTGAAATTTTTAAAACTAATTTTTTACCAAATCGAAAAAATCGTTTTTTGTTCAAATTAAAAAAAAAATGTAACTACTCTTTTTGACATTTTTATTTTTTTATGATTTTTTTTTACAAATTAAATTAAATTTTTATATTCTACCGCTCAGATTCAAAAATCACTACCAGACAAGATTTTTATTTGTGAAAGTTTTAAAACTAATTTTTTACCAAAACCGAAAAATCGTTTTTTGTTCAAATTAAAAAAAAATAGTTACAATAGTTACTTTTTGACATTTTTATTTTTTTTATGAATTTTCTTTTTACCATAAATTGTTGTTAACTCTGAAACTGCCATACAGATTCAAAAATCACTACAACAGAACATATTTTTATTGGTCAAATTTTGAAACCTAATTTTTTACAAAATCGGAAAAATCGTTTTTTGTTGAAATTAAAAAAAAAGTTAAAATACTCTTCGATAAACATATTCACAATCTGACAAGATCACTATATGCTAATCTCAAAAATAATTTTCCAAAAAGCAATTCAAAATCTGTAATTTCTTTAAAAATGTTTAAAAAAGTTTACATACAATTTTTTTGGGTTCTGTTATTCAGTTTCCGCAAAAATCTAGCTTTATTTCAACGAAAACGACTTTTCCAATTTTACCAATTACTTATATTTAGTTTCCTATTGCAGTGATTTCAGAATTAATAAAAAAAAATAATAAAAAAAATGTATGTCAATATTTTGTTTTTGGTAAAAAAAAATTTATAAAAAAAATAAAAATGTCAAAAAGAGAGTTTTTTTTAATTTCAACAAAAAATATTTTTCCGATTTGGTTAAAATTAGTCGGAAAAATTTTTGACATTTTTAATTTTTTTTTTAAATTTTTAATGAATTTTTTTTGCCAAAAAAAAATGTAGGAAAAAAATGTCAACTTAAATTTGTTGTTAACTCTGAAACTGCCATTTAGATTTAAAAAATCACTACAGGAGAAGATATTTTTATCTTTATCAAATTTGTAAAACTAATTTTAACCAAATCGGAATTTTTTTTTTTAATTAAAAAAACAAAAATTAAAATACACTTTTTGCCATTTTTATTTTTTTATAAATTTTTTTTACCAAAAAAAAATTTTGACTTCAATTTTTTTATTAATTCCGAAATCACTGCAAGAGGAAATTAAATATAAGTAATTGTTAAAATTGGAAAAGTCGTTTTCGTTGAAATAAAGCTCGATTTTTAGGGAAACTGAATTTTCGCGATAACAGATCCCAGCGAAATTGTATGTAAACAAACTTTTGTAAACATTTTTAAAGAAATTACAGATTTTGAATTGCTTTGTTTGGCAAATTATTTTTGAGATTACCAGGTGAATTTCGTAGTTCATATAGTGCTGTTGTCAGATTGTGCATATGTTTATCGTCGTTTTTTTTCATAACAAATATCGTATAAGTCCTCTGATTCCGTATTGGATAATTCCATTTGCTCCTCATTACTTTCCACGTGAAATTCTTCTTGAATCCTGTTGTTTATGTCAGCATTCTTGAAAAGATGTGCCGTACCAATTTGACCTGCAAGTATACCAATGTTTGGAAGATCTTCGATTTCTTCCTCAAAAATATTTAACCCTCTAACCGGTGAGACCGCCATAAGGTGCTGATCAATAATTGTGTTTAATCATTAAAATATTTCATACAAAATATTATTCCTCTAACCGGTAAAACAGAAATACTGAAAATCCTTGCAAATCCTTTTTTTTGTACCGGTTATGGACAAACAAATATTTTGTACGAAATAAATGAAGACATCCTCAGAGTGGTATTGCCGGTTAGAGGGTTAAGGGTATGTTGTCCTCTTCAGTCCATTCAGGTTTTATCGATATTAGACACTGATATTTAATTCGCTCAAATTGAATTTATAGAATCTCGACTTCAAACTTTTGTTAAAATCTCTAATTACCCTGAAATTCGAGATCAAAATCATCCAAAAAGGTTAATACAAAAGATAGTGATTTCCCTCTTTTTTGGTTATAAACATTGTAATAAAATTTAAAAAAAAAACGGATAAAAGTCGAACCTTGTTCTTCAAAACTATCGCGATTATAGAACTTTCGGAAAATAGGAAGTTGCGACAAACCGAGATTACATTGTTTGTACTTATTTCTGTGGTTATTCATTACAAAAAATAATCCATAGTGTATTCAATTTTTAATCATTTTGTTTTTGAAATGCATCCACAAATCAAAACCTGCCATTTACATTTAACAGATTATTTTTTTGCCAAATTTTGTTCATTCTGAAAGACCAATTTTGGGAGACTTTGTCGAACTTTGCGACTGGAATCTAATCCATGACACGTGTAATGTTGTCTGTCAAGACAGCAGTCATGGTGGGTTGGTCCCTATTTGAATGCAAGAATTCGAGTAAAAATCCGATATATACGTCGTGTTTTCTTGTCGGAGAAACATTTGTTCAGTGTAAACATGGGCGTATAAGTGACATCAATCATACGCTCTGTGATTCAATCACAATGAACAAACAATTCCCGTACAATGGCCAGCAATGACAGGTGGGTCTTTCGAGGACAGCACTAATGGTTGTCATTTCCCTACAGGCGACACTGTTCAGGTGGCCACAAAAAATAGTGTAGTGGGGTTAAAATTGCACGAACGAAACCTGAGATTATTTGCCTTCAATCAAGTCCCACTCTTGTATTATGTACGCTGATAATTTTTCCGTTTTCTTGATCTGCATTCAAATTCCAGTCCACGTATCTGTGTGGTGGAAATTCAATTTGTCCCGGTCAATTTAAGAGCTAATTCTCATATGATTTGAATTTAACCAAAGAAAATTCACTCCCTATAATATTAAAACATTTCTTTCGTTTTTTTTTTTTCTTTATTTGATTTGGAAATTTTGGAAACTGTAAGGACAGCCAATAAGTCAAGTGCTGGGTTCACAGCAATCTACCGTGTCGCCCCCCCTCCAGCTCCACCTCCCCAGAAACCTGAAAAAGTTTTATCAGAGAACGTCAAAGTAAAAAAAAAAAAAAAAAAAAATGAACGAAACTAACCTTTATCAGGCAGGCTACTTGGAAAACTTGTTCTTTCATGCACAATACAATTCTAATCTATTATTTGCTTCTTCGGGCAGCCTCCATATTTAACACAATTGTAGGAAAACTTTTCCACACACACACTCGTATAGGCATCATCTATGCATGTCTAACATGTGTGTGTGTATGTTGGTGTGTTATGCATGTGTTGCTAAAAATAAAGTTAAAAAGTCAACTTAAAAATGTATTTCTTTAAAAAAAAAACTCACTCAGCCACAAGATGAAAACGTATTGTTAGCTTTTTGGTTTTTCTCTGCCTAAGACACAGCACAACAAAAAGAAGTGGTATTTTTGGAAATTTTCCACATACCGGAAGTCGGAATTGCTGACTACAGCTTCCTCTAGTGGAACTTTTCCGGTTTCTTAGCAATTGTACGTTTCCTTGGGTTTCAGTTTTACCCCTACAACACCTTCTGTGTGTGTGTATGTGTGTGCTTGTGGTAGTTATGGCTAAAGACTACAAAATTCTTTTATACACAAAGTGTGTTTAGAATTTATGATTGTTGTTGTAAGACAATGTGTGTGTGTACGTGGGGAGGGGGGAGTCGTTTGAAAGTTCGTCTGCCTGTTGGGGTGTATCTGTGGACACTTTAAAAGTTCATTTGCCTGTGTGTATTTGTGCATATGTTACTATTTTCATTCTTAAGAAGTTTTGTCGACATCCCCGACTCGTTTACTGTTGAGCGGACTTCTAAAGGTGGTGGGAATCGAATGTCTTTATTTATTTACACTTGCAGCTAAAAGTGTGTTAAATTTATAATCTTAGTGGTTTTTTCTAATAACTCGAAAGACTAGGACGATATTTGGTTTGATCTTATACACTGAGTTATAAGATTATTTTTGTATGACATACACTGTGTGGACATTAGGCGTATGAGTATTCTTTAAACACAAAGGCTCACTGGATTTTATATGCGGGCTCATAATTCTAAGACAAACTGCGTTATTCATTTGTTGATGTCTTAAAAAAGACGAAACGTCTACTTATTGACAGAATAAGTAGATCTGACCCCTACGTGACATCTACGCAGGTAAAGTCGCAACTGTAGTTCAATCATAATGTCCAAATATCAGCAGGGTCCTCAAGGAGACGTAGCGTTAGCAGTTCACAAAGAAATATCATAAACGTGAACAACATTTTTGGAACCTGGTCATTTGGAGAGGAGAATCTGAATTTAATGCAAAATATCCAAACAAAAACTGTTAAGCTCGGTGGGTCCTCGGAAATGGAACGATACACGCTTCAACAACGCATTGAAATTATAAAAATTCACTACAAAAGTTGTGAAAAAAAATTTTCGGACCGCAATACAGAAATGGGTGGACAAATTCGAGTAGTTGGGACAAGTTAGTGATGTGAAAAATAAAACCCGTGCACGTCGCTCAACAACAACTGAGAATATGGCTGCCGTAGCCCAAAGTGTTGAAGAAAACCCAGGAGGTTTGTCCATTCCTCGTCGTTCTTTGGAATTGGTGGGCATTCCACAAACGTCATTACACCGCATTTTTCATAAAGATTTGGGTCTTAAGGCTTATAAAGTTCTTACTTACTTATTTCCCTTAACATTTCATGAAGGAACAGACGGGGAACTTCTCTCGAATCAGTGAGCTGTGCACGATATAATTTTGTATACTCACTGACCGGGACCTTACTGTTTAAAGACAGCTCCGAACGGCTAATGCTTTTCTAGAGAAGTTTTACATTGCTTAGAGATTGCTCTCTTACTCGAAAAGTCGCCAACAATGTCGTGTCTTTGCTGATTGGGTCCTTGAAATGCATGAACAAGATACGGAATTCCATCGAAAAATCATCTTGACTGATGCGACCCATTAACACCTCGCTGGCTACGTCAACAAGCAAAATTGTCGCATATGTGGCTCGGAAAAGCCAAGAGTTATTGTTGAGAAGCCTCTCCATCCTCAACGTGCGACTGTTGTTTGGTGCGGTTTATGCTACGGCGGGGCCAATGGACCTTACTTTTTCGAAAATAAGGTTGGATTAACAGTAACGGTGAATGGATTGTGCTATCGAGAGATGATTAATGATTTTTTATGGTCGGAGTTGGTTGATATTGATCTGGACAAGGTTTACTTTCAACAAGACGGCGCTACGTGCCACACAAACAACGAAAGCCGTGCTCTTTTACGGGAAAACTTTCCGGACCATGTTATCTCTCGAAGAGGTGATCTCAATTGGCCACCGAGATCTTGTGATCTTGTTCGAATTCTGCCTTTGGGGCCACGTGAAGGATAAGTTCTATGCCAACAGCCCAGCGCACTGTGGAAAATCGTAGAGTAAGACCAGCCCATAATTAATTTTTAAAAAGTTTCGAATTACACCATGATTTTTTTTTTATCTAGAAGCTAAGATGTCGAAGTTAATAATTTGAGGGAAATATTTGATGTTTGGTCAATAGAAATAGCCGGAAGTAGGGAGCGTATTCACATATTTTTACAACAAAGATTTATTACTATAAAAATATAACATATTTCAGAGCATATTCTCAATATAATTCACATTACATTTAAGGAGTTATATACCTTATTGGAAAGGTAATTTGATGTATATTCCGATTTTATAAATAGTGGATCAGGTTTTAGTGAAAATATTTGAAATTTGAGCTCCTGAATGATGAAATGTTGTTTTGGCTGCATTTAATAACTTTGGTGAGGCTTTTAGCTAGGAGCTCTGTTTAGCTATGCGCTCTTATTTAAAAATGTTAAAGCTTAATATATAAATAAAATACTATAAAAATATTAGCTGCATATTCGTGCCTAAACAGAAGTTACATTCAATAATGTTAAAAAAGTCAGTTTGCCTGCTTCTGCTATGCGAACATTGCATGACTCATATAAACAGTCCCTTCCAGAGGAATCTGATCTAATTTCTGATGCAAATCTATTTATAACTTCTTTAGTACCAATTCAACTTGTAAGCGAAGAAACAGGTGATATTATTTGGCAAACCCCAGTCTGCTCATCTGTTCCATATTGTCGCCCCATTTCAATAGAACTTTGCAAAGAGACACCAGCAAAAACTAAAGAAGTGGTAGATAATATTGAAACTCAAATAAAGTTATTGACACCAACTATTTTTTCAAAGAACAAAAAAAAATGTAACCGTAAACCATAAACTGTTTCTTACAATGATTGATGGTAAAGTAGCACAAGTTTTAACTAATACTCCATCAAGTGCATCATGTACCATATGCAAAGCGACACCTACTCAAATGAATAACTTAGAGAGTGTGTCTGCAAGACCAGAAAATGAATATGCTTTTCAGTATGGTTTATCGTTCCTCCATGTACCAAATACATGTACAAGTCATCTCTATATGAAAAAAAATAAACTTCTTACCTTTATTCTGAAATAAGTTCTGTTTTAATTTGTCTCATATTTTATAAAATAATAGCAAATACATTTAAGATTATTCGTGCAAAATTTTAGAACTCTATCTCTAAGAACAAAAAAGTTACAGATTTTTGATCCGATAAGGACTAAAATTTTCCACTGTGCAGCGTCGGTTCAAGGCCTCAAATATTGAATTTGTGAGGCTATCGAGGACATGGGGCAGCCACTTTGCGATTTGTTTTTGGAAATCTTCATGAAAAGGATATGGTCCTGTAAGCGTGGTCGTTGGCTGATGTTATTTTTCATTATTAACGGCATACCTTCCACTTTATTGTGAAATAAACATCCGATCATTTATCTCAAAAAATTCTTTGACTAACAAAATAACACCTCTTGTTGGAAAACTCCCGTACTATTGTAACCTACTGCAAGGTGGAACGTTTAAAAAAAAACTGGCCACAACGTTTTTACTTAAGAATAGTTCAATTTTGTTTCTTATATTAATTTTCTTACACTTAGTCCTTCATTAGGATATCATAAATGGATTTTCTGAGAAAAACACTCTTCAGACAGACCAAATTAGTTGTTTGTTTTAATGTGGCTTCAACCACACACATCAATTACCTCAACCAAATGTAAATATAATAAACACATCACCAGCTTTCACTGCCCAACAGACCGCGTAGCCTAATTACAAAGACCCTTTCAACGACACCCTCTCTTTCTGCTCCCACTTTGCGTGGCATTAACCTAGCTGAAGAAAGTCTTCCCAGAAATACTTGTATTTCTAAATTTTCCTACTTTGTCAATGGGCAATTCTTTTTGTGTTTCATTTTCTCCTCTTCCATTTATGTCGAAAGTTTTAAAAAAAAATTTACAACTTTATCGAGTATTTGCTACATTTCATCTTCTTCGGCTTGCAGGGCCATCCATGTTAGTTGCTGGGACCATTTGCTTTATCTTTTCTTATTGTGTGTTTTTGTTTTACTCTTCTGTTCCAGTTGGAATGTGTGTTGCTGGCCTTGCCGTGTCTTATGCGACGCCTGTTAGCATTTGTGTCTGCGGTTTTTGCAATGCGATTGAGGGTGGAGAGGGGAGAGAAAGTTTTTAAGTTTTAAGCTTGCAGCTAAAAACACATAACGCATCACGCTTCCGGTGATGGAATATATTTTATAATCAACTTTAGTTTTCCTTTCCATTTTCCACTTTTCCCGGATGGTTCTTTTTCTGATGTTGTTGTTGCTGTTGGATAGTGAGAGAATTCCGGAAAGGGCCAAGGGTAGCGGGTGGAATGGATATGTTGTTACACTGCCACCGCTTGCCTGATAACTTTCATGGTTTGTGGGTGTGTGTGTGTGTGTGTGAATTTGTGTAATGGATAACTGTGTGTGTGTGTGTTATCTGGTTACTGTTGCCACTGCTGCTCTTCTTGTGGCTGCTTCAGGCCGTTGTTGATGGTTGATGGTTGCTGATGATGTTGCCGCTGTCGTTGTTTATTTCTTAAGTTGTTTGTGATGAGACATCAACTAAATAAAATTCATTTCCGCTTGAATGAAAAAAGACTGAAGCGTTTTGCCTTAAACTTGCTATGGCAACAACAGTTTGCCACAAAACTTTTATGTTTCCTCGCACAGCGTTTCAAGTGCCCGTTTCTTTATCCGCCGCATGATAGATACGATGCTGTAGTTGTTGTTGTTGTCTCCTTAATGATGTCAAGCAACATTCATTCTTAGAATATAATTGCATCTAGCTGTTTTGTTGTTGTTGTTGCCTTTGTTGCCAATTTGTTGTTGTTGTTGTTAGATAAATTGCCTGTCCGACGAATGATAAATTCAACCATTTCGCGTTGCCTCCACATGCCAAAAGTCGCACAGTGCCTGCGCCCCAAGAAAGTGTTAAAAAAGGGCAGTGAAATTGAACAGTTGGAATTCTGCAGTTTTACATGATGATCACCAAGTGAACCTGACAATTTGAGAATTTTTTTTGTGGGCTAATCAGGTCTGTCTAACCACCACTGCCACTCTTTGGGTAGTAGTACCCGGTTGAGATCGCAACTCAACGTCGAGCCGAATTCTGCCTGTGATTTAGGTGGCAAACAAAAGTCACCTCGAAACTCTCCGAAGGACCGTTTGCAGTCCTTTTATGCTTTTAAATAAATCCATTTTCTTTTTTTAAAACTTCTTTGTAATAATATTGTGCCTTTTTAGTGTCGCCTACAATTCTCAGGAGGAAATTGATAGTGGGGGATAGAGCTCAGTTTGTGTAGAAAATGCTTCGTTCGTACCAAGCGGAATCATCTATAGGGCCGCATCATGGTCCATAGAGACGTTTTGGTTCTCTTCATTCGTTTAACAGATCGGCAGTCTTCAGGTGCTGCCGCTAATACTATTGTCATCACTTTCAGAGTAGGATTATATATTTTTTCAAAAAATTAAAAAGTCGATTTTTCAACTTTTCGAGTTTTTGTGAATTACCAGTCGATTGAAGTCGACTTTTTAATTGAAAATAATAAAATTTTATTCAAACTTCTACAAATTCAAGTTTAAAATGTAACAAAAAAAAAAAAACAATGGATCAATTCAGTTCCAGTTCGATTTGAACAACATATCCTGTTCAATAGATTGAACGTTCCATGAGGGAACAGGCATTTGCCATCGGAATACATTTGCTAAGAGTTACATTTTGTTCAGAATGTCTGTTGCTCAATTTCTCTAAGCACATTTGGTGCTTCACATTGTGAACTTGTATCATTGAGAAGAACCCTGATTAACATTTCGTATCAACAGTTACCCCTTGGTCCGGACTTCATTAATTTAAACTATAAGGGCTGTTTATCGCTGATTGTCTTTCAAGATCTTTGAGTTATTTAGTATGCACCTCACTACTTTTTTACCTCCAGAAGCAGTTATATAGGTGTAGCCTCAATATTGTCTGCATACAAATTGCAATAATTCTCTTCTTCAGAATCATGAAATAGCTGTAGAAACGCTTGACCAGCTGCAGTTTCTGTTATATTTCATTTATATTTGAACAATTTTGTAAATGGTGTGGCCGAAACACTGAAAAAGGGTTAAAAATCGGTCCAAAGGCTTTCACACAGGCCATTACGAGCTTCATACTTCAAACTTAAAAAAAAAAAAATTCTGACGTGTACATAAAAATCGCCGATACACGTGTATTATTATTTTTTTATACCCTTTCCGAAAAAGTAAATTTGGTTCATAGGACATAATGTGTGTAATACGGTGTAATATTAGACTCCCACTGACCGACAAAACCAATTTTTAATCAAACTAAAAAAGTCGGCACCAAAAATTCGACTTCATTTTTCACAATTTTTGTAGCAAAAAGTCGATTAATAGTATTTTCGTCAGTCGACTTAGACAAACCTATCTCAGAAAATATTCTCTTTGAAAACTTTCTACCACTAAACATTATCTCGAGGATGTGTCTTTCTTTCAGACAATTTTCGTTCCGAGAGCTTTCTCACAGACAGCTATCTCTCAGAAAACTGTTGTTTGTTGTCACACAATCGTAGTCAATCTCTATGGGTGGTGTGGATATCGACGTATCAGATACTCTTGATGTTCTGGGCATGAAGATACAGGGTGATGCTCGCTGGGCTATTCACATATATTTGAAGTGTCGAAAGAAGCATTCAAGTGTCTGGGCTTTTTAAAGCGGTGCAAGAAATACTTCACCCCATCTGATCTCGTACATATTTACACCACGTACATTCGGCCTAAAATGGAATATAAATCCCACATATGGGCAGGGGCTCTAAAGACATAATTGAAGCTTCTGGATCGTGTACAGAGGAGAGCGGTGATGATGATAGGGTATCCAACTCTATTGTCTCGCTTCAGCATTGCCGGAATGTGGATTGTGTACCGCTGTTCTGTAGATATTTCAACGGTATCTGCTCCTCAGATATCCGTCGTCTGGTCCCTGAAGTTAGAACATTTAGCCGGAATACACGGCTATCCTGGGAGTTCGTTGTCAAATGGCCGGTTGACCGGACGACGCACAATAGAGATAATTCGTTCTTCAGCCGAACTGTTCGCATGTGGAATAATCTTCCAACAAGTGTTTTTCCTGCCTGCTATGACATTATCAAATTCAAGGCAAACATATGAATTGTGTTTCAGAGGCGCCCATTAGGCGTGCTTGCCTATCAGCGTGGCTGTTGTGGGTTTGATTCCTGCCAGAGCCTTTGGTCTGTCGCTGCAATATGGTCCGGGAACATAAATTTACTTTGTAAAATAAAACCAAAAATTAATTGTGTTTCTTTTTGAACCGAGTGTTCCGATGTATGTGGTTAAAAGCTCCATTCCACCTTCCGAAACCCAGCAAACATTTTATTATAATCGCTTCCATGGTTTCGGAGAGAGTAGAAATCGAAAATATGCATTTATTTAATTATTGTCCATTGTTAAGACAATTTGAAACACTGTGCCGACAGAGTTATAATGTGTAATGTCGACGAGAGTGCCTACCGTGATTAAACTTCTGTGTAATGAGAGTGGTAACGTGGTGAGTCTGTCACTGTGTGTGTTTTCAGTGATTAAATTATAAAAATTAAATTACCGCTTTCCTTTGGGTGTTATGTATTTTTTTTTTTTTTGCTGCAGTTTCATTGAGCTCTCTAAGGGGCAGGAATATAGTGTGGCTGTGTGTGTATGTAAGAATGAGAGAAGGAAAC
The DNA here is from genome assembly GCA_958296145.1 of Hydrotaea cyrtoneurina. NCBI lineage: Eukaryota > Metazoa > Arthropoda > Insecta > Diptera > Muscidae > Hydrotaea > Hydrotaea cyrtoneurina. The sequence goes on from OY282512.1 coordinate 108,031,832, forward strand.
GGCAAATATATAATTAAATAATCTGCTTCTATAGACCTATAAACTTTAATACTTTAATTAAATAAAACCAAATCTCATAGATGTTTATCCGTTTCCTCCTGTCGTCGTCGTCGTCGTCATCTTCATTGCTCTAGCTCTATCATCTGCAGAAAGCCCTTCAGCTGGCCAGCACAGTCACCACTAAATGTGTGTGCCGGAAATGGAGCCATGCTTAAATTAACATTGTGTGGTATTTCACAATTTTTTTTTTTTTTTTTTTTTGTAGTTTTAATAGTTAAACATTTTTTAACCACAAGTATTACAGTGGCTGTGGTGGGGGAGGGGGTGATGTTGGCGAAAGGTTAGTGTATCTTTCTGCATCAAGATAATTTGGGGTTCCATTTTTATTACACTCTGTACGCGCTATCTTGCACCTTCTCTCTGGGTCGGTGTTGTGCTGTAATTATTTTTGTTTTTCTTTGCAGCTTTTAGTCCTTTCATATTTATGGTTGTCTGCCTTTAAATGTTGACCAAAAAGGGCGTTTATGGGGTTTTTCTCTTTTGCACTCTCTGTCTCTCTTAAGTTGAAATAAACACATTCAACCTAAATTTATTCATTGCCTGGTTGAAATTAGACCTTTTTTAGGGGTTATAAACTCTTTTTTTTATTTGACATTATATTTTTTTTTTTTTTTAAATATCCTGAAACTTTACTTTTTCTTTTTAGTATTGTCAACTTAGCACTACATGTCTGATTTGGTTTTTAGACTCTGCTAGGCCGCTGAAAAGATATAAGAGGGATTTCAAAGTTGGAGTCAAACATTTTAATGACTCATCAAACAAAAGTTCTTTCAAGCAAATTACAAACAGTAAACAAATAGTAGGACCTAAGAACCTTTTCCTTTAAATGAAATCATTTGTAAGCTTATACACTTGTCCCTTTTCATCAAATCGTATTTAACAATATGTGACCTTAAAAATTTGTCTAAGGTAACTCAATGGTAGATTTTTTAAATATAATGGCAACTCTGTAAATAATATTAGGACTTCGGGAAGGATGCCATGCAAATGGATTAGGGAATCTTACTTACTTATTTCCCTTAACAGGCGGGGAACTTCTCTCAAATCAGTGAGCTGTGTACGATATAATTTTGTATACTCACTGACCGGGACCTACTGTTTAAAGCCGGCTCCGAACGGCTAATGCTTTTCTAGAGAAGTTTTACATGGCTTAGAGATTGCTCTCTTACTCGCAAAGTCGCCAACATTTACGAGGTGGAAACAGCCGCTGAAAAATGTTTGATGGTCTTACCCGGTTTCGAACTCGGGTTCTTCACACCACGGCCTTCCACATTAGGCAATCTACAATCCGTTAACCACTTAATTGAGATATTCGGGCAGAGAAGCATCCCGAAGATGGTGTTGAATGTCCTCCTACTGTCGAAGATGAGGTGGATGTTCCATTAACCCAGACACAGGTCCCGAGACAGTATGACAGAGCTGCTTGCATCAGCTGTTATGCACCATTTGAAATTAAAACTATGTCTGAGGATCCTCAGCGTCCAATGACCTACTCGCAAACCTGAAGACTAATTTCTCTGATATCACTAGTCAACAGTCAAAATGTACTCGGGATGCGATAATTTTTTCTGTGTAGATAACCTTGACATGAGCTCGAAAAACGCAATAAAAAATTTTTTTTTCGTTTGGTTTTTGTTTTATTTTTTTTTTTTTAAATTTTAAAAAAATTTTTTTGGTTAATTTGTTTCGTCCGGCATAACTCGGGAACCACTAGCCCGATTTAATTGAATTAAATTTTAAAAAATTTAAAATTACAATTCCCTTAATCTGTTCATATATTGTTTTCCTATACAAGCAACAGTTTCCAAGTTAAAAATGAATATATAAATGAATATATGAATTATTTTTTGCCTAAAGATTTAAATTTTTTTTTTTTTTAAAAATCCATAAAAAATCAAAAATGAAAAAAAATGTCAAATCTTATTACTTTTACGTAAAGTCACATAACCTATGAGCAAAATGAGATAAAGATCATGAAAATCGATGCACGCGTTTCGCTTTTATTCGCAATTGAGTAAAGGTATGAATTTCAAAAATTTCAAATTTTCATATATTTTTGTCACCCAACAAATTTTAATTTTTTTTGTAATAAAAAAGAAAAAACCTTACCATAGACAAAGTTGTGCATATGTCGAGCAAATTTTTGAAATTCATAACTTTACTCAATTGCGAATATATTCCTTTATATATTCATTTTTAACTTGGAAACTGTTGCTTGTATAGGAAAACAATATATACAGTTTCTGCTTCCCTACAAAGCCACCTCAGTCATTTCGCCGATCAATATTTATGTTAACACTTTGCTTCCCTCGTTGCCACACATTAGTTTGCTGGCCACTTTGTCTGATGGTCTGTGTAATGCCTGTGGCAATGAATCACAAACCATAATCCCTGACACAGTGGTGATGGAAAAGTATTCATTACACATAATGTCAATCTTTAGTCGCTCAGAATTATTCCATCACTGTTTTAAATAATTCAAAATGTTAAGTGATTCTTACGTCCCCAATGAAAATGTTAACATACCACACAAGTTCTGCCAACACCTACGCTCACTGTTGGCAGTTTGTTGTTGCCAACAACCTCACACTCACACTGATGCTTCAGTAACAAGTCTTGATTTCTCCTCAACCTTACTCTCTTGCACGTTTACTTTAAATACTCCTAAGATGTCCCCTTCTCATACAATCTGACTACATACACACACACACACACCCTCAGTTCTACTTTTTACACAGCTCCTCACATACAAGCTTTTGTTATAACTATTGTTGTAATTAAATTAAATTTAATATACAGCACACAGCCACATTAACAACGCAACTACAGCAATAATGACACTTCACACTCACGCTCAGTTACTCTCCACGCCAGCCAGCCATCGTCTCCCATGTCTTAGGGTCTCTGGGAAAGAGGACGCCTTTATTAAAACTTTACACTTATAATCACTTTGCTTTGTCATGGCAGCAACCATGGCGGCAGCAGCGCTGCCTTTTGGAAATAGTTGAAATCCCGTACTGGGTATTTCGACGTCGTGTTTCTTCTTTTTGTGACACAAGAGAAAACATTAAAAATGTAACAAATAAAATGGCAACGAAAGTTGTCGGGAGGAAGGAAACGCTTATAAAAATCTATCTTAAGGAGGTGTAATTTGTGTTATTGCAGCTCAGGCAACTGGAGGGGGGGGTGGTGGCAGTCTAAGGAATTCTTGATAATTCATCAAAAGGAAAAGTTGCTTCGTTTTTATTTTGCTAGCTATAGAATTATTTTCCATTCTGTAAGAGGATAGTACTCAAAATGAAATGAAATGAATTTTGTTTGCAGTGCTAGAAATTTTTAGTTGTGGGAACATGATGTCGGTGGAGTATTTACATTTTAAATAATGTCAATAAAAAGAATTTGGTATTTTTCAGATTTAGGGTGAGTACTCTGCTCTCAGAGAAGAAAAATTAAAAAAAAAAAAAAAAAAATGCAACCTTTGAGCATGCATATTAATTGTTATCGAGACAATTGTGTATTTTGCTCGCACTCATGAGAGCAAATACAGGGTTCTCCACAAAAGAGGTGTTATTTTGGTATTCAAAGAAAAATGAAATTTTTTGAGTTAAATGATCCGTTGTTTATTTCATACTAAAGAAGAAGGTATGACGTTAATAATGAAAAACCACATCAGGAAAAGGGCCACCACGACCACGGTTACAGGACCATTTCCTTTTCATGAAATTTTCCATAGCCAAATCGCAAAGTGGCTGCCCTATGTCCTCGATAGCCTTACGAGTTCTATCTTTGAGGTCTTGAATCGACGCTGAGCTGTTGGCGTAGACCTTATCTTTCACGTGACCTGACCCCAAAGCAAAAATTCTCAAGGTGTTAAATCATTTTTTTTTACAAAATTTTTTTTTTCAACAATATTTTTTTTTCCACAAAATTTTTTTTTTCAACAAAATTTTTTTTTCTAAAAAATTTTTTTTTTCCACAAAAATTTTTTTTTCAACAAAATTTTTTTTTCCAAAAAAAAATTTTTTTTTTTCAACAAAATTTTTTTTCCATATTTCAACGGGCGCCATAGGCGCATTACAACTTACTAGTTATGTGTATATTTTATGAGCGGGTCTAAACGTTTATTCTCTTATGATAGCGACAGAAAGAGAGAGTAGTGAAAATTGTTTTTCACCTCTCAGAGTGTAACATATTGAGAGACAGCAATGGAAAGTAGTCTCGTAAGGGCAAAATAAAGAGAAAATGTAAAGGAAATTTAAGGTGCGAAAAATAATTTGGATATTTTATTTGAAGAAGAGAAATTGCAAAAACCATATTGGAAAAAAAAATTATTTGTCGCTAGATGATACCCAAGGGAAATCGTAGGTTCACAAATAAGCTATGAAATTTCTTAAATTATTTAATACAAAAAATATATGAACGTTTGCAAATTTCTCTAGGTGTAGGTAGGAAAACAACGTTATACTGCGCGAGATGTTCAACCAAATGTTTGAGAAATAAGGGATACATTATGGCAAATACCTCATGAATTGAAATCGGAAGTAGTTTGGTTGTTATTCAATATTTACATGCCAACATAAAAGATGGGACAGCCAGTGGGTTCTCCAATTTTGGACCTTTATGGAAAAAAATTTATGCATTATTGCCTTTAAAGATTTTCGGCTTTATTTATTGGGTGATGGAGAAAAGCCAAACCCAGAAATTGCGCCACATTTAAGGGAGACTTATGTCTCCTCCTCCACAAAAAAAAAACAACCTGTCATTCAATTTTAAATTGAAACTAAATTTAGTTTGCAATCAAGTGCACGAAAAAGTAGAATATTTGATATTAAAAATCACAGCATCCTTTCAATGCATCTCCCAAAATCATGCTGGCAACGTTTGCAGTCAAATATAAAATATTTATCAAAAATGTTTCGTTTTTTTTCTGTGTCATTTGTAATGTTGCAAATGTTTGCAATCCTTTTGAAATTATTTTGAATGACAGAGCATTTTTATTGCATCAAATGATATGTCTGCATATCCACAAGGCTTACGAAGAGGAAGAACAAGCGTAGTGCTTTGAAAAAAAAACTGATGGCAGACTTTACAAAAGGTACACCAACGGAAGATATAAATGGTAGAATGTCATCCATAAGCAGGTCGACATCAATGATCTTTCTAATTGAACATAGACAGGGCATTCTACTAAAGGGCAAGGTATTCAATAGAGATGGGTAGGTTTTGTTGCTTCGTGTTGATTATGTCGTTTTAAATTTTGCTAATTTTCCTGTTTTGATTTGTATTTTTTGAGACAATAAAGACGGATCTCTTATCGGTATTAAGCACCGAGCCATGAGTAAAAAAAAATATTGATTGGCCTCTTATGGTAACGACTGAAGGGTGTCCGCACCAATCGACCGTGAATGCTTGGGCCTCTCTCCATAAAAATTCAAACAAACCCACGAGTTAAAAGAAAACTACAATGTCGTGTTGAATATAGAAAAGGAGGTTTTGCTTTAATTTTTTAGCTGAATATGCTAGTGTTTTATTTATAAGTGTATTATCAGCCCGTTTTTATAAAACGTATACGTCTGAGACGACCAGAAATGTCTGTAGGCGAAACGAAACTGAATTGTGTTTCTCTAACTCCAACGAATCCAATTAGAAAATACACACAAAAATACGTAAGAAAAAAATTTAATTTTTTTTTTTTTTGACTAACACTCCGGGGATGCCCCCTATAAATGCAATGCACTGTGTTAGCGATGGGAAATAAGGGTATTGGAGGGAGGAAAGAGGGAGTAGTGTTTGTTGATGTTTGCCTTGAATTTGATAATGTCATAGCAGGCAGGAAAAACACTTGCTGGAAGATTATTCCACATGCGAACAGTTCGGCTGAAGAACGAATTTTCTCTATAGTGTGTCGTCCGGTCAACCGGCCATTTGACAACGAACGGATGAGATTCCCTGGATAGCCGCGTATTCCGGCTAAAAACAGACTGTATTTTGTGTAATATTTTTAGGAGGGGTTATATTTTACATTTTTTTAAAATTGTCTTTTTTTTTATAAAGTTATATATTTATCTCTTCTAGTTTCTAGAGTAATTGGACGGTTAAATCGCTTTTACAAAAAAAATTCCTCAACAGATTTGACCTAATAACCTTAATAACCTGTCTACACAAGGTCCACCAAATTGTTATGCGATCAAAGAAACATCGACTTTCTGTGGAGTCACTCACTCTGACATTAGACACTGAATTGTTAAAATTTTTGAACTTCCCAGGCAAAATGACGTGTAGTAGCTATTAAAGAAACGGTTCTAAATGGAACATTGTGTCTTATTAGATTTAGACCTCTTGATTCAGCTTCAGGCAGAAATCGCGATCAGAAAAGATTTCCAATGGCTAGTACGACACATCATAACATCTACCGGTATCAACATTTACTCTGACAGCTGGGCTTCGATAAAATCTTGGAATTATGTATTTCTGAATTCAAGAATTGCCCACAACTGCCGCAAATCTCTTAACCAGATGGTCCATCTATGTGATGTGCCGCAGCACAGGCACATTCCAACTACAACTCTTTCGTTGACTTTCGATTTGCCTTTGTCATTATGACTCACTTTGTGAAATGGTCCATTGGCGTCTGCCAGTCTGTGTTCAGAGTTTTCATCCCCCAAACATACTCACACACTTGTTATGAATGTTCAAATAGTTGATTGTACGGGCTGGGAGATGGGGTAGTGTAAATGTGTGCGAGAGCTTTGGCAGGGATAACTATTAATACAGTTCCATGTTCGTATTCACTTGTTTGGTTTTGTACGGATTAGAATTTCCAACACGAAGCGGATTTTTCGGTTATAATTCTTTGCAGCATAATCAAATAGTAGCAGCAGCCAACTATTCAATCGGCAGTGGTAGATAAAAAGGAGTTTGAAGGCCTTAGAAGAGGCCTTTTTTTGAAATCGAATAATAATTTTTTTTTTCGCTTTTATGAATTATGTCTACTTATTAAAGTATCATTAAAGATGAAAACATGTTTTTGAAATATTCTACATAAGTGGATTTCTGATAAAAAAAAAATCAGTAACGCTACATTACAATTGCTGCAATTTGGTGTAAAAAAAACCTCATAATCGAGAAATATGCACTTAAGCGGTTGCTTGTGAAAACCACAAAATTATTATTCATTAAAAAACGAATGTCCTTCAGTCTAACCTCCCTGACTTTAACAAAAAAACAAGTGCCAACATGTCTTGTAGATCGCCCCCCAATGAAGGCCTTCTAAGTACAGCCCCGCTGGTCGTGCATTCCTTTGCATGTGCATACCATTGACAAATGCACATCTCAGTGTGTGTGAGTATTTATGGTAAAATTGCTACTCGGTACATGTTTTGAAGCGAAACATCGCAACCTTCATCCTTTCGTTCAGCCAACCCAACCCCCCCTTTCTTCAACCATCAGACCCACACACGCACATACACACAGAATGCATACTGATTGCGAAAAGTCTCAAATGAAACTCACACGAAATTCATGCATCGTCTTTCGTTAATACCCTACGAACACTACACACTCGTACACTGTCATATCGGGTATTCTGAATTTTGGTATTGATATTTGCAATGAACAGATTGATTTAAGGGAAAACAACGATAAGAGACAAAAAAAGAGAGACAGAGTTTCACAACAATGAGAGGATGTTCTGAAAGAGGGGAGAACTGTCATGTTATTAAAAGAAAAAAATCGTGTAAAATGGGCGTTGAGTGCGCGAGAAAGAGAGAGAGAGAGAGATCTTATGGAGGTGAACAGATTAGAATAGAAAAGTAAATTCAAACCACAAATTTTGAGATTAGCTTTTTGATACAACTGCTAAAGGGTGGTGCAACAAATACATTCAAACTTCGCTATAGGGAACTTCTCCATTACGAATATTTTCCTATAACAAATAAATTTTGAAAACACAACTTTTTTCAAGCGATTTTTATTCATTTCAGTCTCTCTATAACGAAATTCTATCTGTAACGAGTTTTTTTTTTTAAATGCACATGTAGAAGTTCTAACATAATAAAGAAGTTCTATAACGATTTTTTTAGCAGTCGATTTTATCTCCGAATTCATAGAAGAAACAAAAATTACTGTGAAAAAATGTACATTTTTAGCGTCTACTATGACAATATTTGGCAATTTTCCACCTCGTAAATGTTGGCGACTTTACGAGTAATATCCTATTCACATTTGACTACAATGCCGGCGTTTGCTCTCTTGAGATGATTTGCGCCACAATCACACTAAAATTACACATATTTCCATACAAAAAAAAGGAAATATTATGCTCATTTTAATGTAATTCATATTAAATCACAGTAAAAACGAGAGAGAGCACAGTGTTGCACTGCAATTGTAGTTAAAAAAAAAGGAGTAGAATGAAAAACTTTGCATTGCTGGTTCATAGCAAATGTCAGAAAAATAATGGAAAAAATTTGTTTGTTCACCTTTCGTTGTTTGCTTTGTGATTTGATTAAAAATTTAAAGTTTAGAATAATTAAATAATCTTTACAATTACATGCATTTTATTATAAAAGTTTTTCTTTATTTCAAAATTTACGTTTCTCTTGTTTACAATGAAATCAAATTTGCAGCAGACATGAGGGAAATGAGAGAAATGTCAGACTAAATGCCGAAATTTGCAAAAACGTAATGTGAACACTATGAACACTATAAGAGAACAATCTCTAAGCCATGTTAAACTTCTCTAGATAAGCATTCGCCATTCGGAGCCGGCTTTAAACAGTAGGTCCCGGTCAGTGAGTATACAAAATTATATCGTATACAGCTCACTGATTCGAGAGAAGTTCCCCGTCTGTCCGAACAAGAATTATAAACGTCAAATTTTCATGATTTTTCGATATTTGTTGAAAAACTCTGAAATTTTATAAAAAACCAAAATCTATTTCATTTCTTATTTGAAAGCTTTAATTTGATACCGGTTTGAAGTCAATAGCTTAAATTTTAAGAGAGTTATGCTCATTTTTGTGGAGTGAAAACCAATATGATTAAATTATTCAATAAGTGATTCCGAGAATTTCCGTTCTATTTCTATGGAATAAATACTGAGAGTGATATACTAAAATCGGTATAACTCCCAGGAGGGCAGTTATGGGCAGCTGATTTTTTCACAGTTCGTTGAAAACAAATTATGGAACATTTCTGTAGTGGTTTGGAACTGGGACTCTCTGGGACTTTTTAGATATTGCTTACCTAACCCAAATTTAAAGGAAAAATTGACCTTTAGTCGGGTTTTCGTTCTAAAAAAGGTGCATATGAAAATGTCTCAAACAACATTCCTTTTTTTTTACAGAAGATACTTGTCCGAAGGCAGATTTTTTTTCCGAATCAAAATATCTGTCACCAAAATCAAATGAGATCATTTTGAATACAGCCCTGAAATCCCCTCTTTTCGTGAACATTTTGTATATTTGACTTCTAAAATCAATTAAAAATCAACGGGCCAACATAAAAATAAACTTTATGTGTTTTTTGTTTACTTGGAATGTCTGTGACAAAATTGCATCATTAAAACACTGAAAAAAAATAATCGGAAAAAAGTTACTTTTCCACTAGCCGCAACACAGTGCGGCGTATGGAGAACCCTTCTGATGAAGACATTCGACAAAACATTTTATCAAATAAGTGCGGGGAAACAGACAATTCAAGCGGGGCCAAGTCAAGCCATTCCACAAAATAAAAATAAATCGAAGACATAATATAACTGAAGGGTACTGCGACCGTGCCATATCGCACAGTGGGCGATTTGTGAGAAAACTTACGGGCATTTTTTGTAGGAATTTTCTTTTGTCTAAAGCGAAGCTGTGAGTTTGGAATTCTCATGTCCGAACAGTTATATGTGAGGTCATTTGAAACTTCCTTTTTTCTTTTCGGTCTGCCACTGTACGACAATTCCCTAATAGTAATAAGAAACAGTATCTTTATCAATACTTTTCCACTTTAGATTCAGAGGATGATAAATCGGACTCAGACGGAGAAGTTTACGAATTGTGTTCATTTCGCCAGTTCCATATGTAATTTAACATGATTTATGGAGTCTCAAAACAATGTCCCCGATCACATTTCATCTACCCTTAATCATGTTGAAGAGGCAAAGTGGCAAAATCAAAAAACAAATGAAAATTACATCGTATTTCAAACACAAATACAAATTTCATTTCTACATATGAATCTGAATGAATCTGTGTTTGCTTTTTACCTCAGATTCAAATTGTAACATTTTGTTGCAAGTCTCTCTATAACGAGTTTTCTCGTGCTACGTTTTAGAGAAGTTCGACTGTAGTTCAATTCAAAAAGGAGCAGAATTCAGTATATTTAGTTTATTCGAAAGAGCAAATATTTCCATTATTTATGGATAATGATTTTATTCATGTGGCTTCCCCGGCGCTTGTAGCAGTAGCACATCCTGTCAACCATAGTTTTCAAGATCTTGATGACGGTTTATGGCTCTATCTCACGATTGCGCGGCACGATATTACACGGTAACACGCAGAAAAAAGTCTATTAGATGGCCAATGGGCATCGCAGAGATGGCTGATAAATCGATTAGCGAACTTGTTAAGCAAAAAATCGATTGTGGCGTGGTCAGTGTGGCAGGCTGCTCCCTTCTGCCAAAACCAATGGTCGTCCAAGTCTATCACAATCAACGACCACAAAAAATGTGCATCAGGCCTTTGTAGAGATCATCGTTAACCCAAGCTGTCAGGATACATTGGCTTCTTGATGATCACGCTCGGTTTTTCCGATCCCCACATACGATAGTTTTGTCTGTTAACCTAGTCGCCCAGATAAAAATCCGCTTCATTAGAAAATATTATTTTCCAAGCAAAATCCATTTCCATTTTGAGCTCATCTAAGGTCCTAATTGGTCCTAATAATTTTAGAATCCGACAAAAGAAAATAAATTACAAGATCGATTGTGACGGGGACGGAGGGGCATGACGCAACACCTTTCTGAAACCAAAGATCGTCCAAGACCATGTCCAAAATCTCCGGCCACAATGAGTGCTCTATAGTGCTACTCAAAGAAAAATGGACCAACGTTCCAAAAAAAAACCGCACCAAAAGATCACTCTCTAATGATGCATCCCGACCAAAATCCATTTCCTCTAAGTCTCTAATGAAGCGGGACTATAATTGCTGAGTCCATCGGACCTTGTAAGCGCATAATGCGAGGTCTTTGCGCCACATTCGCATCAGAGTTTTCGAGATCGTTGACGTTCCAGTACTGAGTTGCACGCTCTTTCCTACGGCAGCGTAAAAAGCCGCGGTGGGCGTCTCATATCGACCGCAACTTATTTTCAATAAACGGTACGATACTGACCTTCTGTCACGATTTCCAGCGGGAAAATACGGTCACTGAGAAAAAACAACATGAGCTGTGAAACCCAAAGATATGGGAACGTTTTTTTTTTTTTTTTTGATTTAATAAAGTATTTCCCCTGTCTACCTGTGTCGAGTAACATTTCTCTACGACCTGTTTCACTAGTGGTTTCTGTGGTACCAGTTTTTTTCTGATATTATTGTTATTGTGGGTTCTTTTTGATAGCAAAACATAAAAGTGTATCTGCCTGCATCCTATCGATGGTTGTTCTGCTAGTTTGACAAGATTCATGCAAATGTTTAGCAAGTCAAAACTCAGATACTCTACACCACGAAGAGTGTTAACAGCGACAAGGCATCAGGTATTCAGTTATCCTGGAATCCCCATGTGAAGTGGATAGGCCAAAGAGGTGACTTCGTCTAATACCTTAAATTGTAATTGTGTTTTTCAATAAGCAAATGCAACAACATTTCAGAATTCACACTTTAATATGTTCCAAATTTCTTGATTATTGGTCGGGTGTTGTAGAGGACACGAGAAACCGCCATACGGCGTTGTGCGGTCAGATCAAAACAATCAAACAACCCAACACACCTTCATCGGGAAATTCCGACTTAAAACCAATGCCAGCTATAGAGTGGCATGACACAATTGAAACCGAATCTTTAAAAAGAAACTCATCTGTGGTTTGCGGTGCATTGCTAGACCAACAAAAAAAAACTCTATTCCCATTTTCCCCTCATTAATTCAAATTCACAATGAGACTGTGAGAGAGAGATATCCTTGATATGAACGTATGTAATTATGTGCATATGTATGTAGGTGTGTATGGATGCATGTGAATGGTCTGTATAAGACATACACTACCAAAAAAAAGAACATATTTCATAAAAGGTAACTAAAATGAAACATTGCAAAAAAATAACTTTATCGTTTAACCTTGTTTTGGTATTTTTAAAGTCGACCTCAGCATTTTTTAACTTAAGATACAATTAATATATTTATTTTTACATTGCTCGTCTGAAAGGAATTTATGTCCATTGACTTAATAAATGAAATGAAACCGAAGATCTCCAATACCATGTCTTTAATCTCCGGCCACAATAAATGTCCATTAATTGTCGGTTCGAAGTTAATCGATCAAATTGCCCAATCCCCTTCCAGAAAGCCAACGTTTTTAAAGATTAACCACCATTAAAAAATTAAAAAACCTTTATTAAAAAAAATGTATGAAAAGACAATAACAGTGTTCACACATTTTTTTCAATTTTTTAACAATATGAGGGTAAATATAAACCACATTTCCTAATAGTGGAATATAATTTTTCCAGTGTACTCGTACAAAAATAATTCCAAATTTCATTCGGAATAATTTGCATACATATCTGTGAGGATATTGAATATCAAAGTAACAACTTCATGTTTCTTGTTTTTTCTTTTTTGGAATTTTAATTATCGTTATTCGCAGAGCTTGATTGATGAACGGAACAAAAACAAAATCATTTGAAACGGTATCCAACAAAAATATTATTGAATCCGACAATTGTGTTAGATGGCATGATTCGTGGCTATGTGTCTTTCTGTCCCACTGATGACAGATAATCCCAATAGACAAGGCAAATGGTGAGCTTTGTGAAATGACATTTACCAAAAAACTGCAAATAGAAAATAGTAAATTTTAGGAATACATTATCATTCAAAGCAAGAGCAGCCTTGATAAATAGTGAGTTGGACTGACTACATATTTTGTGTGTGTTTTAATCTAACGCAATAGGAGAGATAAGTAAGTAAGTAAGTACCTAAGAAAGTAAGTAAGTTCGTCGTAAGTAAGGAAGTTCGTAAGCTATCAAGTAAGACGGTTTGTTAGTTATTAAGTACGTAAGATAGTTTTAATGCAAGGCAGTTAGCAAGTTAAGGCAAATAACACTACTCAACAAAATGAAAAAAATTTCATGTACTCCGGATGCGATAATTTTTTCTGTGTAGATAACCTTGACATGAGCTCGAAAAACGCAATAAAAAAATTTTTTTTCGTTTGGTTTTTGTATTATTTTTTTTTTTTAAATTTTAAAAAAAATTTTTTGGTTAATTTGTTTTGGTCCGGCATAACTCGGGAACCACTAGCCCGATTTAATTGAATTAAATTTTAAAAAATTTAAAATTACAATTCCCTTAATCTGTTCATATATTGTTTTCCTATACAAGCAACAGTTTCCAAGTTAAAAATTAATATATAAAGAAAAAAACTTATTTTTTGCCTAAAGATTTAAATTTTTTTTTTTAAAAAAATCCATAAAAAATCCAAAATGAAAAAAAATGTCAAATCTTATTACTTTTACGTAAAGTCACATAACCTATGAGCAAAATGAGACAAAGATCATGAAAATCGATGCACGCGTTTCGCTTTTATTCGCAATTGAGTAAAGGTATGAATTTCAAATTTTCATATATTTTTGTCACCCAACAAATTTTAATTTTTTTTGTAATAAAAAAGAAAAAACCTTACCATAGACAAAGTTGTGCATATGTCGAGCAAATTTTTGAAATTCATACCTTTACTCAATTTTTGAAATTGCGAATAAAAGCGAAACGCGTGCATCGATTTTCATGATCTTTGTCTCATTTTGCTCATATGTTATGTGACTTTACGTAAAAGTAATAAGATTTGACATTTTTTTTCATTTTGAATTTTTAATGGATTTTTTTAAAAAAAAAAATTTTAATCTTTAGGCAAAAAATAAGTTTTTTCCTTTATATATTCATTTTTAACTTGGAAACTGTTGCTTGTATAGGAAAACAATATATGAACAGATTAAGGGAATTGTAATTTTAAATTTTTTAAAATTTAATTCAATTAAATCGGGCTAGTGGTTCCCGAGTTATGCCGGACGAAACAAATTAACCAAAAAAAATTTTTTAAAATTTAAAAAAAAAAAATAAAACAAAAACGAAACGAAAAAAAAATTTTTTATTGCGTTTTTCGAGCTCATGTCAAGGTTATCTACACAGAAAAAATTATCGCATCCGGAGTACATTTTGACTGTTGACTAGTGTAATTAAGTAAGTAGGTCAGTGGATTAAGTATAATCATAAGTATGTTAGTTAAATTAATATGTAGTTGAATAAGTTTCAGCCAACAGGCAGCAAATATTTTGTTCCACATTATATTTTTTCCCGGTCATTGTACAAGAAAGGAAAGGAAATTTCCCATAAAAAAAAAAACCTTAGCTGCATTTTAAGGGCGAATCTCCTTTTGCACATTAAGGACTTTTTGTCCACCATAACCGCCATAAAAATATGTGGTCGGACGGTTGCCCGTTTGGTTGTTTATTGAATTAAATTTTAAAAATTAAAGAATGGAAACAAGTCCAACGGTGTGTTCAAGGCAGAGTTCAGAATAAAAACTGTGCGCTGAGGGGAGGGCGACAAGGCAAACAACAATTATATGAAGTGTAGCCAACCTGAAAACTATGCACAATCTACAAAAGTGTATAACAATTTTGGCCTTAAGCGTAGACGTTTTGTGTGTGTGTGTGTGTGGTTTTTTTCTTCCTCCTGTTGTTGTTTGGTTGGGTTGAGCGCGCTCGGTTCCTTCATTTCATTTCTGTGAGCAGAAGTTTTGTACTCGGGCGATTGTTGTAATCCTGTAGTAATATTATGTAGAATCACTTTTTTTGGGGAAGCCGTCGTCAACATTTCGGTTGGTTGTTGTTTTGAAGATCATCATCAAAATTAAAGTCTTCACAATGTGCCTTGAAGTACATAAATATTTTCGTTTTGTGTGCTGGTGCAGAGTTCCAGCAAAGTGAAAGAAAGGCATGGACTGCAATGGAATGGCGTGGCGTGGAGTGGTTTGCTGGATGGATGTGGCCATTTGGAAAACACTCGTAAAGGCAAAATCATCAGCGAAAATGTTTATGTTCTCGTTGTTGCTGTAAATGCCCTTAAAAAAATCCGGCAAAAATGGCAAAATACATACGGACATACTCTCTTTGTGAGTCTGGAGGCATTTGTGTATACAAAGCCGACGGACGGACGGACGTATTTTCCTTGTAGCCATTAAATGCATTTTTAAAGATTCACTTAAAGTACCGACAGTGTTTGTGTGCTGGGCATTTTGACTACAATTTCATTGTAGTAGTAAATGATAACTGTTACCAGCAATATTGTTGTAACAGTTGGTTCATGGCCATAACGGAATAAATACTTGGGAATGTGAAAGGCCGGCGATTACTGTAGATGTGTTTGTGTGGAAAATATTCTGGGAAAAGATATTATTGTATAAAAAATATATTTGAACTCCTGTCTCTGAAACATATTCTATGATTGGGAAGTACAGGCAGAGATAACAGGAATTGAGCTGGAAAATAGGAGATGCGGTTTTACCCGGTTTCAAAGTATTTTAGCTGTGGTTCTATTTCATTTAACATTTAACTGTGGAGGTGGTAAAAAAGTCACCTCCACAGTTAATGGTTAATTGACAACAGCCTGAATTACTCACCTGTTTGATCTAACTAGGAGTCAGGCTTGAAATGAGTTCGGCCTCCATTATCATGTAAGGGCTGTTTGGAGTCGGTCGTTGAGATGATCTATGTATATTAGAGCGTACCAGGTTACAAGTAAAAAAAAAAAGTTCGCCGTACACCTTCGAATATGAAGTATTATTGAAAGGTAGTTTCAAAAAATTTTTATTATTTTTTTATGCCGAACGTAGGGGTCGCGCTTTTACATTTTTCTATATAACTTCTGCATTTATAAACGGATTTTAAAGTGTGATACATCGATGTTTTTGTCTCGACGACACTTTTTCTGCTGGGAAAATCGACATACTTCCTTAGGAAGAGTTTCATGATTTTATGCGAGCTTTAATTTTCTGATATTAGAGTGGTACATTAGGGTAGTAGCAACTGAGATATGATGGGTAAGTACCAGAAGGGGGTGCTTGAGCTCAATGACTTCAAAGACAAAAAAATCGGCTTCGTCGAGACAAAAACATCGATGTATCACACTTTAAAATCCGTTTATAAATGCAGAAGTTATATAGAAAAATGTAAAAGCGCGATCCCTACATTTTTTTGAAACTACCCTTCATATTCGAAGGTGTACGGCGAACTTTTTTTTTGAGGTACGCCCTAATGTAGATATATGTCTGCCCTTCTCGCCTCAAAGGTCTTTTGTAGTAATTCTAGATCCCCTCATTACAATAGACTATTAGAGATGACATCACATGACAAAGTTAATTGCAAACAAAAACGGAACTGCCTTCGACCTCTAGCCACCCTAAATTCGTTTATTCGTCTGAACAATTTCTGTTTTTTTTTTATTAATCTCCATGTCCATGTATCATAAATAGCGGAAAACATCAATTTGATGTGAAAACATCTCCATAATCCATCTTCGCAGCTATGGGCTCATTACATAAAATGGCCCCTCCTAACTTGTGGAAATGGTGGGTGATATGTGACACTAATTACAAATATGAGATATGATTTTGGGTTTAACCGCTCGCCCGCCACATCGCCACTCCACATCATCTGAAAGTGAGATTAATTATCGCTAAGATTTTTCCTATTTTGGCAATGTGTAATGATTTCGTTTTATGGTTAAGTCGTAAATCCAGAGAAAAAAAAACGTGTGAGGGGAGCGGGGGTCTATTAAACCGTATGAACTTTGGTAAACTCATTATGGTAGTTGAGACTTGACGGGGACGGACAGACTTGTGGCCATACATACGTTGAATGGCATGTAAAGGATCCATTTATGTGTGCAAAGAGTGATTGCCTTTCCGTCGCACGGTGTTTGGAATTGGAAATTATTGAAATCGGACCAGAGCAAAACGATTTTAATTCGGGAGATAAAAAGTCGGAAAAAAAGGTCAGTTACTCGTTTCAACATATACAGGGTGCGGCTAAAGTAACTATATGATTTATTTTTTAAATAACTGTTGAATGGAATGAAAAAAACAAAAAAAAATATGATAAAAAGAAAGTTTATTTTATGTTATTTTTTTACATTAATTATGAAAAATAATATCAGTTAAATGAGAACCGTTTTCTTTAACGCAAAAATTTGCTCTTTTTATGGCATTTTCCATAACTTTGTTGAGTGTTTCTTGTGGTATACGATCAATTTCTTCTTGAATGTTGTCCTTTAGTTGCTGCAAGGTTTGGGGCTTATTCACATAAACTTTGTCTTTGAGATAGCCCCACAAGAAAAAATCCGGTGCAGTCAAATCTGGCGATCGTGGTGGCCATCTCAAATAGCCGTTTTTAGAAATTATCCGATTTGGAAATTGTTGTCTTAATAAGTCCATCGTTGCACGGGCTGTATGAGCTGTTGCACCATCTTGTCGAAACCATATATTGGCGTTTGGTGGCAATTGCGGCAATAAAAAATTTTGTAGCATTACTCTGTAACGGTTCTAATTTAACTGATATTATTTTTCATAATTAATGTAAAAAAATAACATCAACTAAAATTTATTTTTATCATAAATTTTTTTGTTTTTTTCATTCCATTCAATAGTTATTTAAAAAACAAATCATATAGTTACTTTAGCCGCACCCTGTACAATGCTACATGTTTCAAGCGGCATTCAAAACAGAGTTTCCAGCACTACGGATGGCCTACGTTAGATCCTCTTGGCTTGGTGTTTTCAGCAGAGTTCACATTTTGTTTTAGAATAATTCCACAATATTTCTTAATTGGTGTTCCGAGTTATGGTTCGAGTTATGAAAGTCAAACGCTTTGTTCTTCATCGTCACTGTCTGCAAACAGCCCTCAGATAATCTTCAGCTTCAACGACGCCGACATTAACGTTGTCAATACCGTCATTGAGAAGCTCTAAAAGCGAAGCAGTCTTAAAACCCGCTCTTCTTTTCTTGAGCGCCATCGTATACAATATGCCTGAAAACATTCTTCGGCTTCATCAAAGAAGTCAACGAGGCTGACGTCTTCTACAGAGACGCTGACGTCTTCAACAGGTTCATCCAAGACTTCAACGATGGTGACATCTTGAACAAAGCTACTGCTGAATTCTAAAAAAATCGGCTCAGTCTCCAACGGCTTCAGTGTGACTGTCTACTGCGGCACGGCATTCTTTAGCTTCTGATGTGTTCAACAACGACGCTGAGATCTTCAATAACGACTCCGACGTCTTCAACAACGACACTGACAACGCTGTAACAGAGACGCCAACTCTGATGTACAACGCCGCTACTGAATCAATCACAAGCACAGTAGTATTCAACGACGCCGTTGCTTTCTTCAGCGCCATCTTCTACAGCACATGCTTCAGCTTTACCGACGCTGACGTATTCAATAACGCCACTGCAGCTGAATTCTCAAAAGCCACCGCTGACCGAATCAAGAGGTTTTGAAAAGGCAGATTTGATTTGTAATTGTCCCATTTTCTCTCTTTGTGCTCCGCCGCTCGTTTGATTCGACACCGGCGGTAGATATGATTGTGTTGTCTTCTATACAGCTGAGTTTATTTGTATTTTACTCTGGATTGAAACCAGAGAATTTTCGTTAATTGTATTGTGAAGCAAACATTTTTGAAAAACCCTCTATAACCCGCATCGTTATCTCTTTCTACGGTAAAACAAACAAATAGTTTGTAAGGACCCTGGCAGAGTTTCGCACCGGCATAAGTGTATTTTCAATACAAGACTAACAAGCGCCAAATTGATAACATATAAACCCCGTAATTTATTTGGTTGTAAATCCAAACCTCTGATCACCAATATGTATTTGTAACAGCAAATGATATTGGCAATTTAACAAAAAAAAAAAAAATCCGACACAACTATCTGAAAATCAAATCCACTTACTAGGAATATTAACAACGAGCTCAACTGTGTAGGCCTCATAATGTTTTGATTACAACGGAAAATAAGCTGAAACTATCTGGCATGTATTTGTTATTCTCATATGAAGTGTTCAGAATGAGAATACCCAAAGTCACAGTGTGATTAGGTTAGCTTTTCCAATAAATATACAAATAGGCTCTATAACCCGCATCGCTAACTCTTTGTCAGGTAGTTAAAACAAACAAATAGTTTGTAAGGACCCTGTCAGAGTTTCGCACTGGCATAAGTGTATTTTCAATACAAGACAAACAAGTCTGAAACTAAATTAGTTATCCATTCGTATACGTACTTTTATTTATATTTGTACTTTGAAGAAAAATACTCACTAGTTTGCATTTCAAATAAATATTTCTCTCGCGGGGAAACTAAAGTAGTTCTCAATTATGTTTTTTTTATTTCAATTTGTCAACTTATTATTGTCAAGAATGTAAAGAATGCACGTTGATCTCATTCGGGTCATAAAAACGGGAAGGTAATAAAGGCCGCCTTTGTTGTGAGCGCTTCATAGATGAGTGGTGGTTGGGGAAACATTTGTAATTGGGCTTACCATGGCGTATACGCAATAAAATATGAGAATTGCATATTTCATAGAATTTGTTTACGAGCGCTACTTTTCATTCAGTACTAATGTATGCACAAAGAGTGTGGTCGTTAACTTGTTTCATGACAAACGGTGTCAGTCTACAGCTGGAAAATCGTTTTCATTGGAATTGTGTGTGGAAACTGGGATTTCCAAACGAATTATTTAAAAAATGTTTCATAAATTTACGTAGCCCCTTCGAAAACAGTTGAAACAGTATCTCGACATTACACCCCATGAGCTTATGGATGTCAACTGTATTTACATGCACTTGTATTCCCCCCCCTGGTGTAGTATATCCCCTGACTGGTGTACCGCCCCCACACCCCTCTCCCTTACGGGTGTTCATTAATTTCTATTTCTGTTCTTTTTTTTTTCGTTTTCTAACGACAATGCCTTGCAGACATTTTCAATTGTATGCGTGTGGTTTCAATGGTGAGGCGAAAGGGAATGGGAAAAAAGGCGAATTCAATGGCTACTGGAGACTGGAGAAATGTACAATTAAATTTCACTTTAAGTGACCTCAATTTTTGCAGACCAATTTAAAATGAAAACCACAGCATTAAATTGGCTTACAAAGGATAATATTAAGTGTGTAGGACTTGGAGTGAATTCTCCCAGTAGGTGGAGTAACTTTTTAAGAATAGTATGTGTTGCTCTTTCCTTTGTGAGTTACATATGTATATTGAACCAGGAGCTATTTTCAGAAGAGTCAAAACGAATAAGAGCAATTACAGGGTAGATGGGAGACAATTAATGAGGGATTAGTAACGAAGGCTTAAATTAGCATTCAAAATTGCTTTGTCATAAATTGGCATTTAAAGGAGGTTCCCTTTCATTCCTTTTTTTTTGCTTGACCTGAGATTTTCGATGAAATTTCAGTGAACGATATCATTATGCCCCACTCTTATCGGGGTACTACTCTTCCTTCAGTGTTTGGATAAATAATTTAGAATATTATGGAATTCAGGCTGTAATAAATGGAATTGGAGGATTGGAATTAAGCAAATGGAATGAATGAAACTCTCGATGCCCAAGTATGAGGTATTTTTTTTATATTTCATATGATTTTCTTAGCTGGATCGGCTTGGCTTGCTTAATCAGTAAAATCAACTTTGAAGAATTGTTATTCAAACATCTGCAGACTGGTTTTTAGTCCGATAGCTAGTGGAACAAACCCAGATTTGTATCCTAGTCAAAATATAGTTCACCTCGTAAATGCCGATGAGTTTTACTAGTAACAGAGAAATCTGTAAGCCAAACGTCTCCAGAAAACGCATTCCAAAGCCAACTTTAACCAGAAGATCCCGATCGTCGAGTATATCGATGGGCTAATGTCGATAGGGCGTAACTCGATTTTTTTCATAATCTCCTTTTTACATTCTTTGGTTGACCATTCCGAAATACACCTCTCGTGAATATTTCAGAATTCTGTGAAGGAAAATCACGGATTTATTGGAATGTTTATTGGAAAAAGCTGGTTTGAACTTCAATTTATGTTTTGGTTCTATTTTAGCGTTTACTTTCAAGAACGAATCATGTATTAATCTTAATATATATTTACCCTCGACACTGATTCACTGACTCTGTCACGCAGTACGTAGGAATTTAAATAGGCATTCTATAATTCTATAAATAATAATAATAAAAAAAATAATATTTTTTTTTTGTAAAGAAATTGTGTTTTCCCAAAATTTTTTTTTACGTAATTTTTTTTCAACAAAATTTTTCTTTTCAAAAAAAAATTTTTTTTCCACAAAATTTTTTTTTTCAACAAATTTTTTTTTCCAGAAAAATTTTTTTTTTCAAAAAATTTTTTTTTTTCAACAAAATTTTTTTTTTCAACAAAATTTTTTTTTTTCAGCAAAAATTTTTTTTTTTAACAAAAATTTTTTTTTCAACAAAAATTTGTTTTCGATATTTCATGTATATGAAAATGTTTGTTGCATCCATTTTAAATTAACACATATTTCAACGGGCGCCATAGGCGCATTACAACTTACTAGTAAAGAATACTCTTCGATTCGTCCAGATACAAATGTTGATTACAATAGAAATTCTATATTTTCAGAGAAAGAACTCTTCTATTAAAAAAATATTAGGCCTGATTCTACCATCCTCGAAGAAGAAATGCGAACACTTCTAGGAGAAAAAAAGTATGAACAATTTGTATTTAAAAACTCTTTTTTTTTGCTTCAAATGTTGTTTTTATTTTTCAATACATGAATAAGTTCATAATTTTATCGGATTTTCAAATCAGTTTTAAAATCACTCACAAAAGGGCTTATCTTATATAACTTCATTAAAAGTATTACAAAAAAATACATTTTGGAATTAAGTTTGTCGCTTGTTTTCATTAAATACGACACTTAAAAAAATTGTATATCCAATTGCTAAAGGTCGACTTACGCCCTGTCTACATTAAGCCATCGATATAAATTATGTCGAGCACAGATGATTTGACAGAAGTAACAGATGGGGTACTTCATGGGTATTGTCTAAAGGGCTGTATTTTTTTTTAGGTGGGTCCACGTTATCTTTGTTGATCCGCAAGTCTTCGTTAGTGATCCATTTATTTGGACTCCAACGACACACTGTAAGAAAAATACTCTTTTGAAATGTTCATACAGAAAGCTACGATCAACATTTTGTCTCCTCTAAAACTTCGTACGACCACACCGGCCCAAATAAGCTACAAAAGGAAATAACGCTGCCCATAACGCAATAATGTGGGGTGCATCAGTGAGATCTGCATGAGAGAAATATCGGACAATTAAAAAAAAAGAAAAATGACTCAAAGGACAATGTAAAGAAAATGAGGAAATTTGAGATGTTCAAGAGGGGAAATTATGTTGGAAAATTCTATTGAAACCACAACCACCAGACTTAGGTTTCTAGAAATAGCATCCACTCCCGTGGAAGTGGAAATGGAGATGTGTGGATCAATACGGCAGGAGAATATTCTAGGTAAATGTCAACAAACACTACTGCATCTTTCCTCCATCCAATACCCAGGCCTGTGGGGACTACCCAGACTTTGGTGGAAATGCAAAGTCCAAGAAGATATCAAGCCCTAACCATGAAAAAGGCGTAAGCGACAAAAAGAAAATTTTACAGGGGAGTGTTTTTTGTGTATGATGCTTAGAATTCAATTGAATTTACCATATCTATGTAAATATAATTTTTATATTTTTTGGGATTAAGAGTGATGGACAATTTTCTATGGAATTTCATTAAAAAGTTAGTTTCGAAAAAAATTTCGCTTACGTCTTTTGTGCGGTAAGGGCTCGATATGATGAATCAACTAGATTACTTACAAACGGACAACTATTGGAAATTATTAAGTTTAATTATTTAAATAGTGTTGTGTGAACCACAGTCATACAGTCATAGCGGTGCGGGATCAACCGCGAACATTCACTACGAATAAATGCTGAGTATTCTGCCAACATTGTCGTCGTAGACCCTCAACTAAGGCATAAGTGTAAGAAGTTTTTGAGAGAACGATTCTAGGGCCATACCACGAAAATCCACTGACAATAAATAGCATTTGGTGGACAATGTCATAGCCGGGCTTATGATGAATACCAATTAAATTGCTAAGGAATAAAAAGACCAAAAAGCTTTCTGGCAATTGTATCCCCTAAGATTCCTTAAAACTGTGTAACGCGTTAAAAACGAACTTACACTTGTTGCCCCTAAGTTCCATTAAAATTGTTTAACCCATTCAAGAAGACGATCTTAAAACCGAACTTTTGACAGCCAATAAATACCAGAAAAAATTCACAATGGCCGAAATAAACCGAACTCCCCCCTTGACCCCACCCTACCTGTGTGACCATTTCAATTTTGATTATAATTATTTGCATTTCGATTAATTTATTTCTTTGCTACGACTCTGCAATGATATTAACAAAAACACAATGCCTTCACAATAGCCTTACAGGTAATTCCATGGAATACAAAACGAAACACGATTTGGCGAATGCATTTCTATACGTTCCTTTGTAGTCGTTGCCAATTGCCTCCATTCAATTGCTGTCATGTATTTAATTTTGAACGGCTTCTCTTCTTCTGCGTCTTTTCGATTATTATTCCGTAATATTTGTGTGTGTGTGTGTTTTTTTTTTCTTCTTTCTTTTTGTCTGTGATTGTAAAGATTCCTAGAATAGAATGCAAATCATTGTATATTAGCATTGCTGCCATTCCCACATCCCCTCCGGGCAACTGTGGATCTTTGTTGCAGGCAACACACAATGACAAGCGATGCGTGCGTGTATGTCGGAATGTTACACTTTTTTTCCCCCCATTTTCACACTCAATCGTGTCAAGCGACATTTTCAGTTTTTTCTTCTTCATCTTCTTCTTCATCTCTCACCATGACTGAATGTATTGTCAACGTGCCACATGTAAAAAGGGACACTATTCTATATTGTAGTCATAAGTATAATATTTCCATCATCATCAGCACGGTCGTCATTATCATCGTCAGCCACGATATGCAAGTGAGCGGGGCGGGGGGGTGGGGGTTGCGAAAATAACCGCCATTATATGATTTACAAACATTTTATTCAACAGCATCGTTGTCAACGTTTCCTTTGCCACGGTTGCCTCGTACACGATGGTGTTGAGGATATGCACAAATATGTTTTTTTTTTTTTTGGTGGGAATAGAGCACAAGAAGAAGGCGAAAAAACCACAACTAAATGTTGTTTGTCATACAAATGATATGGAAATGAAGATACTGATTTTCCTGCATACAAATTGTTTTTCTTTTTCCTATTGCCGCCATTTGTTGTGCACCCTACACTATCATATTTGTCCATGGGCCAAGATGGCTGTCTGGGCCCAAAAGTTTGCTTAGTGCTGAATGGTTTTTCATAGTATTTGATGTTATGCACTTACCCCTTCATTTTAACAAATCAAATTAACAGAGAATATCCAGGAAAAACTTACCTGAAAATAAAAAAAAGGTAGAAAATTAAATTAATCGCAAAGGAAGAAAGTTGTAAAGTTAAGTTCTTATCAAAATCACAAAGAAAACAAAATACTTAAAACACGTGAATACAACGATTTTATAAAACAAACGGAGTGTGTAAATTCAACATTTTACCCAAACAGAGCGTGGGTTTATGCAAATTAAAGAAAACACTGTTACGGTAAATCAAATAGACACACCCTTTTCCAATATTTCACCAACCGTGGTGGGACGGTCCATATAGACGAGAGACTTCACGTGCCCCCCATTTCATGGTGGCCTGAATTAGAGTAAAAATTCGGATTACAGCAGAGTGGAAAAAAGTCGCGTTTTCTTGTCAGTAACAAATCTGTGTATTAGGGTGTAGTGAAAACATATTTTTTTTTTGGTATTTGACAATTTTACACTTTTCCGGACAATAAATTTTCGAATCGCCAATAAATGTTTTTCCTCACATACACTTCACGCGTTGGTAAAGAGGTAACCAAATTTTCGAAAAAGAAGAAGAACTTTAGCTCCAAAGACCTAATGAAAAGATTGAACGTTTTTAATAAGCAATTTTTTTGGAAAAATATATTTGTCTGTGATCACATATAGGAAGAAAACATATTAAATTGTATAAGTGCATGATTTTTTTAATATGAGTTTACCAGGTAAAATTCATGCAATCGACAATCGCCAAATACAGGGATCTCCAACAAGAGTTGTTATTTTGAATCACCCGCATCTTTATTGTTGAGTTTTGTCTTTATACCGTTTTTGTTTCTGTTATTCGAGTTCGAGATCAATAAAAAATATTTGAGGCAGAGAAGAGATTGATCGACCAATATTCGTAGCCTTGGTGTCGATTTAACAGCCTGAGCCACGATGTCGAACACACAGCTTTTTTAGAGACACCCAGCTGTTTAGTGAAGGCTTTCAAATCAGTTGTTTGTCTCTAAAAAAGCATGCGAACGTTGTCGTTCGACATCGTGTCATAGGCTGTAAATGCTAAGTTCATTTTTTGGAGAAGGAACTACTTTTTGCGGGTCTGGTTGGTATTAAAATTATGATTATTTATTGGATTTCAAAAAACTAAAAACGCAACACCAAAATTACGAAAATTTCCAAAGTTCAGGGGCGTGGCGAGAGTTCTAAAATTTTTTAAAAAATGTTTTCCTTTTTTTCACTTCTTAAAGACTGCATACTACATTTCTTTCCGAGTGTGATTTTGAACTTGCGGAAATGTGAACATTGTCAAACATAAACGACCCAGAAACATGAACACCATATTATCTAGACAGAGGTCTCTAATTGATAATTGACTTTTTTTAAATTATACTCGCATTGGACAACGAATTATAGTTATTCTTTACACAAAATGAATTTGTTTTTAATCAATAAAACCTTTTTTTTTTTAATCTGAACGAGTTGTGTATTGTACACAGTGGCGTATAATTGATATTACTCATACGCTGTGTGGACCAAACAAATGAACAAGCAATTACCGTACAATGACCAGCAATTACGTGTGTAAATGTTGTTTTCTAATTCAACACTCGTTGTTGGCTTGTCTTCGGATGAGAGATTGTACACTGTCCTATCAAAAACTAGTCTAGTGTGGTCATAGCGCACGATCAAAGCGGATAATTGACAATGCAAAACTTGAGATTTCGTTGCTCATCTAACTCGTCTCTCAATTGGTTCATGGTACCGCGTGTGGCATGTGGATAACTGTTTTTTTTTTAGAATTTTCATAGAAAAAAACTTGTGTTTGGAATATTCATTCACAATTGCCAGACAGTGGGAACAAATTTAAACATAAAAAACATGAGAAATTTTCCAAAAAATATTTAACCTATTTTTTTATGTGAAATAAAATGTGCCACACATCTCAGTACTTCTTTTAAAAAAAATGTAGAAATTTCCCTAAAAATATTTAACCTATTTTTTTATGTGAAATAGAATGTGTCATACATCTCATTACTTCTTTTAAAAAAAAGTAGAAATTTCCCAAAAAATATTTAACCAATTTTTTTATGTGAAATAGAATGTGCCACACATCTCAGTACTTCTTTTAAAAAAATGTAGAAATTTCCCAAAAAATATTTAACCTATTTTTCTATGTGAAATAGAATGTGTCATACATCTCATTACTTCTTTTAAAAAAAAGTAGAAATTTCCCAAAAAATATTTAACCAATTTTTTTATGTGAAATAGAATGTGTCACACATCTCAGTACTTCTTTTAAAAGAAAAAGTAGTTTCCCTCATAGAATGTTGCATATACAACTTTTAAAAGTATTTGTTTATTGTGAAATATTTTATACATCATATTGAATGTTTCATACATGTTATGAAATCTTTCAGACATAATTTAAGAACATTTTTTTTTTATGTTTGTTTAATTTATATGGAGTACAGTGTAATGGTTATGGTTATCATCTTTGACATGTGTCAGTCCGCATCACTATTACAATTTATGGACAGCCTATAACTAATAATAGAAATTCTTTGTTCGCCACAAAGCTCCATCAAAATATTACGACTATCTGTCCTTTATTGTAAATCTAAAGTTTGTTCCATTAAAAAAAAAATCCCTATCCCTGTGGGTCGTACGGGATTTTGGCTTTTTCTAATATTTAACATCCTTTTTGCATGAACCACCCCAAACATAATAAATTCATAAAAATATCTGCGTACAATCTCTTGTTTTCGTTTCAGCGCAATTCTGTGATTTATTATATCTGCTGCGTTTTTATTTCATTTTCATTGGGTGCTAAAAAGATTTCCTTCATTTTCGCTGACTAACAGCAGGACAAATGAAGCATATACGTGTAGATACGTACAGACGTTGTCGTTCATGTCCATGTCCGTGTCCATATCCACATCCATGTTATGGATTAGTTCAGTTTTGTTTTGTTTGCCGCCTCATTCTTGCCTCATTCAATTTCATCCATTTCCTTGTCGTTTTGTTTTTGCACTTTTTATGGTTGTCGGCGTCTGTGTATGTGGACATGGATTTAGCCTGGCTTCATTTTGGTCTTGTTCTTCTTTGTCTCATGATGGTTTGCATAAAAATTATATGATCTGCATTTATGGCCGGGCACGGCCACTGGCCGTTCAAAAGCCACCACCATGTACACCAAGTACACCACCAAACGCCACCATCGTCATCCCTGTCTGACTGACTGTTCATGGATATCCTCTATGGCTGTAATTCTTCGAATACCCCACCGTTGGCATAGCTGATGATGATAATTGCAATATTCAGTGTCGTCCTCCTCTACATATAGTTTGAATTATCGACAGATTCATCGCTTCCATTTCGTTCGTCTAATGCGGACAAACTACTCCGTGCTTGTGTTTTAGTTAAACAAATTTTGCTGATTATGAACATTTTTCATGGAGCTCAGTAATCGCTGCTGATTATAACCGCTGAATGCGAACTCTAGACAGAGATAGAGAAAAACTGATTAAATGTTGTTTTGCAGAACTTTTCCAACCTCAAATTTGTGGCCAACTTTCATTTCCCAGGGTATGACAGTTTGTTGCAGTCGTCTTGCATGTTTCCACAATGTGTTGCTTCATGTTCATGACGATAATTTGTGCTTTAATATTTCGAAACTTTTCTAAAAAAGTTTTAAATGACCAGGAAGTTGCTGCTATGGGGTCATGGAGGTGTATCAACGCTGAGTGATTTAAGATGAGGCCATCACCTTATAATGACACACGAATACACTCGAAAAATAATTGCAACCAATGAAGTTGTGTAGCGCGTCCTCTCAAGACCTTGGTGACGGTTCCTGGCTGTATCTCAAGAATAGCTTGCTCGATATTCGCCCTATGAGCGAGGATCGCTAACCACGTGTGCTGTGTGGCATGACGTCGAAGGTTATGTCTTCAATCTTAGGTTTATCATTCCACTGTAGCGCTCGCCGTTCACCGAAACGACGTCTGCAGTATCGTTTAAAAAAAAATGGGTTCCCATGCTGAGGAGCAAGCACGTTACTCGTCCTATTATCGTTACTTTTTCGGAATGGGGATTTCGGCGATTTTCATGTACACGTCAGAATTTTTTTTTTTTTAAGTTTGAAGTAGGACCGATTTTTAACCCTTTTTCAGTGATCCAATCGAGCTGATTTTTTGCAGGCAGACTCGTGGGAATGTCTGGATCACGTCAAATTTTGTAAAAATAATTTTTATAAATTCCCAGATTTTCCCCAATTTTTATTATTTTTGAAAAAAAATATTTTTTTCACTTTTCTTAGCATAACTTGAAGAGACTCCAAATTTTTAAACTACTTAAGCGTTACGGAAAAAAACTGTTTTTTGAACTGAAACCTTAAAAAAAACGATTAGGAAAATCTGAGAATTGATAAAAATCTATTTTTTAAAAAATTTGACGTGATACAGACATTTCCACCAGTCTGCCTGCAAAAAATCACCGATACACGTGTATTTTTATTTTTTCCCCTCTTTCAGAATATGTGCATTTGGTTCATAGGACATTTATTTTTTGTAACACGGTGTTATGGACAGATTACAAAACCACCGAGTCTGTGGTACCTGTGGCGACTCTCTCTACGAAATACAAACAGATTCACCAGTGGCTAGCGCCTCCAATTGTATTCAATTTCATAATGCCTAGTGAAATTTTCGAATTTATTCTACTCACGTAGAAAATCACCGAGTCTCCCAGCATCCGTGGCATAAAATATGCATGTAGAGTCGCCAGTAGCCAACGACGGCAATTGTGCTTTGAATCTCTTACTGAATACTTGTATTCTCGAAACCCTTCACTATCGTTTACCATCTACAGGCAAATATACTTGCCACATGATTGCTCTTTAAATCATAAAATGAAATGTAAGGCGGGGGGGTTTAATTAAAAATAGGATAAGTGCCATCTGGGAGAGACACATTTCAGTCTCGTTTGCATACAGTGAAAAATGAATGGATTTCCGTTGTCGCACCTCCCTACCACACAGGCAAATATATGTGTAAATGTCCACAATATAGGCACAAGTACTCATATAAAGAATTTTAAAATGTATGAACATTTCAAACCACAAAAAAAAAAATTAATAAGAAAAGACTGTAAATGGAAAACACATCTAAACACTAACATTAGAATTTTCCTTGTGATGATTTTCTTTGAGAAAACAGAAAAGAAAAAGTTAAACGTGAAAAAAACACTGCAAACAAACATGAAATCAAAACTACACATACATTTTCACACAGAGAATACGCTCTTTCACACACACACACAGACACCTCACACGCACCCACTCTCTCACACATTGTGGTGCTGGCTAAAAAACAAAAGGTATTCTCTTTGTACCTTTAGACAGCATTTGTTGGTCGTGTATGGAATTTAAGTAAGCTGGCTTATGTGTGCATGCTTGTGTTTGTTTTATAGTATTCGGTTTCTTTAATAAAATGCACGGCATAGCAGGGCTGTCCTTGAAAGCAACCCTGAGGAAGTGTGTGGAAATTCCTTTGGGGAGATTTCATCTTTCAAGTGTAAAATAAAAATCGTCGTCTTCTTTTTGAGACAAACGCAACAAAAAACCCACATCGCAGCCAGAGAATGGCCTGAAACAACAGCAAAAGATGCCAGGGTCTACGTTATGTGTGTGTGTGTGTACTTGGCACAGAAAAAGGCACAAGGAGATGTACATACACATAAGCAGATGGCGAAGAAGTGCAATTCAAGGAAAGCAAACAATAAGCGTTGATCTCATGAGTATTTTGATTGTTTCATTTTTTTTTTTTTTTTGTTTAATTAAATTAAAGCCAAGTACCGTAGGACCAGCTAACTATTTCCATTATTGTTTAATGAGATTATTTCAAGATGCGTTAGCTTTCGGCATTGGTGTGTGATGGAAACACTCTTCACAGCCATACCCAAAGAACAATTTTTAAATATACGTTGGGTCAGCCATTTCTAAATGGGCATGTTCCGAGCTTTGTCTGGTATAAATTCTGAAAGAGAGCGTTTCCATCTAGGCGGTTATGTTAACAAACAAAACGGTCGCATCTGGGGATCGGAAAACCCGAACGTGATCGACGGATTTGCTAAAAGGTGATGTTTTGCAGGAAATGTTCCATAACCAAATCGCAAAGCGGCTGGCCTATGTCCTCGACAGCCTCACGAATTCTATTTTTGAGTTTTTGAATCGACGCTGGGCTGTTGGCGTAAACATATTTCTTTCACGTGGCCCCAAAGGAAGTTGTCGCTAGGTGTTAAGGTCCAATAACCCCGTCGGACCATTAACCGCACCAAACAGTCACACGTTGAAGATGGAGAGGCTACTCAACAAAAGCTCCTGGGTTTTCCGAGCCCCAGATGCGAAAATTTTGCTTGTTGACAGTCACCGAGGTGGAAATGTGGGTCTCGTCAGTCAAGATGATTTTCGATGGAATTCCGGATCATTTTCAGGCATTTCAAATACCCAAACAGCAAAGACACGACCTTGTTGATGATCGGCTGGCTTGAGTTCTTATGTTAACTGAACTTTATAGGCCTTAAGACCCAAGTCTTTATGAAAATACGGTGTAATGACGTTTGTGGAATGCCCACCAATTCCAAAGAACGACGAGGAATGGACAAACCTCCTGGGTGTTCTTCATCTCTTTGAGCTGCAGCAGCAATATTCTCAGTTGTTTTTGAGCGACGTGCACGGGTTTTATTCTTCACATCACTAACTTGTTCCAACAGTTTCACCAATTTCTATATTGCAGTCCGACAAGGTGCTTCACGACGACCCAAAAATGCTTTAGTTTTTCGAACTGTGACTGCAAGATTTTCACCATTTTTGTAGTGAATTTCTTGAAGCGTGTATCGTTCCATTTTTTGTAATGGCATTATTGCTACTTGTCAAATGTCACAGAGTAGAAGCTTAAGAGTGACAGCTACCGAAATACAGGTCGATTCAAAATGACACCCCTTGTTTGAAAATTCTTTACAAGCAACAATCAAAGTGGTGGACATTTCTCGTAAATTAAAGAATACATTTTATAAATCTAATTTCTTCAACAATCTTCAACGATAAACTGGCAATTTCACAAAAATGGCGCGTGCCGCAATTTGAAGAAAATCATTTGATACCGGAGCTCTAAGTATGAAATGTTCATGTGGCTTGAATCCACACAGCAAGAAATGTTCTTAATTATATGTCAATTCTCCAGAATATGCCAAGAGAACTACTGGGTCACTTTTTGTCCTAACGGAGGCAGTGAAAATCGTTTGAAGATTTCTCAAAATTACTGCGTTCCATGGCAAGGTCCATGCAAGAGATTACAATGTAATATTTCCAGCTAATAAATCATTGTCTCAACCTAACTGAAGTGGACAATATGTTGCTATGGTGCAGCTACTCAGCAATGAGGAGAAACACTTGATTACAAACAAGCAAAATTCTGGCTATAATATCCTTCAATAAGATCCTTGAACAAATTACCGCCCAGTCGAATGGGATGTATACAAAGGGTAAACACAACAATCACATGAATTGGGGTCGTAATCCTGTACACCTTCACAATGATTTCTTTTCTGTGTTTTCTTTTTTATTCTTTGACAAATTATTTTGATAAATTGAAGCCAGTGAGTTTGGCAACAACGTTGACAGGTTGAGATTAATTTACACACAGAAAACCATCAGGGGGAGGCCGCCAACGGCATTCCCAACCCTGACTGCCACTCACCCCAGAAAACATGTCTTGTACATGCACACACGCACACACTTTGTCTAAATTAAAAAAGTTTCGATTCTCGTTGTCTTCAAAGCTGGAATAAATGAAAAGACAACAAAAACAAATACCTACAACAACAACAAAAACCCACAGACTCCCACACACACACACTCACTCACAATATCCCATTGAGACAAATTGTAAGCCTTTTTTCTTTCTTTAACCATAATGTAAAAAAAAAAAGAATGCCCGACAAAGAGGGGGAAAAGAGGAAATTAGAAAATTTTCCACATAAAAAATGAGGAACTGGAAAAAATGTCAATGCAGTTAAGGAGATAACACGACGACGCAACTTCACCTCAACCCTCAGCCACTCCGTAATGTACTCTCTTGGTCGGGCGCTGCGAGTGTCTCGGCCACTCTTTGTCGCCTATTAGATAATACACCGAACAAAACGTCATCTGAATGGAGAAGTGAAAGGCAAAAGGAAAGTTAAAACTGTCGAACGGTTGAAAATAGTACTCGTAGACAGAAAGAGAAGAGAGGACAAGAGGAAAATAATGCCGCCATAGATTTGAGGTTTGTTTTCGAAAACGAAGAACGACAACAGCAGTGGCAGCAGTAAAGAAAACGAATACAACAGAATGGAAAAAATGAAAGCTGTGATAAACAAAGAACAAAAAAACTAAAATGGAAAATAAAAATTGGCTGATGCTGGCTTCATTTTTTTTAATAAATAAAAAACAACAATAACACCAGCAACAATGACGACAACATCAATTCAAATTCAACTGGCACTTGGGCTTAAATTGCTGATCCCAACTGTCGGCATCTACGCTCGCCCACCCGCTGCGGCTGTTGTTGTTGATGGTTCTGTGACGCCCGCCCGGTGTTGATTATGGATGTGGTGGTAGTAAACGATGCGGGGGTGCAACGACGCACAGTGTCACGAGAGCGATCTAAATGTAGGATTTTTTTTTTTTTGAAAATCTGCCCAATCTTTTAGTGGGATTTAACAGAAAACACTGAAAGTACTAATAATTAGAAAGAATTAAGAAGTGTTAATTTGTTGTTGTCCAAAATAATACAGAGTGCGTCATATTTAAGACGGTATGAGAATATTCCATACGCCTTTATAGGCTACGGCAAAATGTTTCCGAGCTTATCGGAAAATTTTCTAATTTGCTTATTGTGGCGAGAAAAATAAAGTATTTTATTCAGAAAGTATTTTAATATTGGGGGACATGCAAAGTCAAAAGTCTATAACTTGTTTAGCTAATTCCACAACCGAATATTTCTTGTTCATTTGAATACATTGTCTCCAAGTATTTAATGTTTGCGTAGCAATTTATCCCAAACAACGTAATGTTTGCACACATTATTTTTCTATCGAAACGATAGCGACCTCTTCCACTCATAAATTCATCTGTGAACGGCTAATAAATACAGGGTGTCTGATGAAACTCAAACAACTTTTTTTTAACTCATATAAATTATTTGAACTTTGTTCATTTGAAAACTAATACATAGTTATTAAATCTTTTAAATGTTTTTTTTCTAATACTACTTGGTAAAATAAAAGCATTCACCCTGGAGAGTTGCAGCGGGAATTGTCTGAATTGTTGTTCGAATACATTGCTTTAAATCATTCAAATTCTATGGGTTTGTTTAGTGAACTTCCTTTTGCAATAATCGCACATGAAAAAGTCAGGTGCAGTAAGGTCAGGATACCTTGGGGCCAACGCAATGGCGAGTTTCTTTACTGGAAAATTCGCTGCAATTTTGTCATCACAGGACTAGCTATGTGACAAGTTGCACAATCTTGCTGAAACCACACGCCTCACGGCACACGGTATTGCAAGGTATTCTCTTTCGGCAGAGTTCTGTACAAAACAAATTTCTATTGACCGTAACAATACAACTGTAGCAATATTCATCAGCCTCCCTGTATGTGTAAAATTACAGTTTTTCTCGAATGACCGCTCGTCACATGGTATCGCGACACTGTGCAACATCACATGCCCAGTGAGTGTGCCACTTGATGTTGTCACTGACAAATGTTATCGATTTTTAACTTTTAGCGAATTTGTTCCCATTATTGTTGTTGTTGTTGCCGTTGTCTGGGTTGTTATTGTCGTTAGCAGAGATTTTTCAACATAATTGTGTTTGATGGAAAGTTAATGGCTTTGTTGTTACTGTAGTTTTGTTGCTCCGTTGGTTAAGTAGCTTCTTTGGCCCATTGCTCTGGTTAAGGGGGTACATAGATGATGATGATGTGTATGTGGATGTGGATGAACAATAAGACGAAAGCAAATCAAGGCAAACACACAGTGAATGCCCATGGAGACGACAAACAGTCAATAAAGTATGTGTCATACTCATGTGTCATAGGACGTCATTTATGCTGGAAAAAGAAGTAATTACCAAAAAAAAAAGAACCTGGCTCGGAAAATTCCATTTAATTTGTTTTTTTAATTTTCTAAAAAACCGAATGTAAATGCAATTTTCCAAGCCAGGCATTTAAAATAGTAACGTAAAAAAACGTACAGTGTTTGAGAAATTTGCGATTGGAAATCGAATAAAAAAACAGATTCAAAAAGAGAACTACTGCTAATTACGACCCATATCCAGCATCTGGACATAGACGAAAGCCAGTAATTTGTCCTGTTGTCAGCTCTGCTTAAAGGTGGACTCATTTTATTTATCATCCTCTAGGCAATGCTAACAACGATTTGCAGTCTCATTCATGCGAAAGCTAGACAATGTCAGAGAAAGGTTCCCTTTGTTTCAAAGACTTCTTTATGTGCCTGCCACCAGAAACAGTCATCTCGCCAAATTGTAATAAGTGTTCCTTCAATGTTATTCCATCTAGTTCGGAGATATTAGCCTTTTTGTCTTATTTTCATCCAGGTCGTTCCAAAGAGTCTTTATGGTCTGGAACCTCGCTAATTTGTCATCCTCCATTGTGTCCTCCATTCCATCAAAAATATTTGATTGGTCTCGTTCTATGATGGGGTAACTTTTCGCAAATCACTAGTATGTATAGGGTACTCTCCCATAAGCGGAAACCTAAGGGACTGAGAATTTGAGAGGTGCCCGCACTGATGTCCTATCGCTGAGAAGAAATATACACTCACAGATTGAAGTATACCCCTACAGCGTATAAATCCAAAAAGCCGGTTATTTATAAAAGATTTGGGACATAACCCCAGAGAATAGAGCGACGAAGGCTGAACGATTCAACAATGTTGTAGCCTTTCCGGACAAAGAAGTTTTCGGCTAAATAATTATTTTCGCCAAATACAAATTCGTAATAATTCGTTTTTTTCTATTCGACCTTTTCCGTATGCGAATATGTAATTAATTAATTACGTATGTTTTTTTTTTTTTGTTATGCCTTTGAATTTCATGTTTAGGATAAACACAGTGTGAAAAAGGAACAAAACTGGGGTTGACTGTACAGTACAGTAGAGTAGTAGAGTAAATATAAAACTTAGCGACCTTGCGAATTTAAATTGGCTTTAAAGCTTGTTATAATGTGACCAGCTTTAAACAGTAGATCCCGATCAGTGAGTATACAAATTATATCGTACACAGCTCATTGATTCAAGAGGAGTTTCCCGCCTGTTCCTTCATGGAATGTTAAGGGAAATAAGTAAGTAAGTAAGTATAAGTGCTAGGCTTTCAAATTAATATTACTCATACGGTTGAGAAATTGGCTAATGATATTCTAGAAAGCAAATGTGAATTAATATACTTTAAAGAATCATTCCTAGGAAGTTCATATCGTTAATTTGCTTCAATAGTGTCACAATTCAAAATTTGCTCAAGCTAAAAACTATAAATCTCTTATTCAAATTGACTTCTGTTCTGCTTGTATTATACATACATATGTCAGGGCTCCCGTTTATTCGGGAAACCTATGAATTGTGTCGTATATTTGCTAAGTAAGACACAATTAGAAACTATAAATTCGTATTTTGAGTTGTGATACTATTGAAGTAAATGAGCGATATGTTCTAGAATGTTGTTTGTTGAGATTTTAGATACATTTTTGCAGTTGATTGTTTTCTTGAATTTTGAACGGTTTGCTACCTATGATCCTGAACAGGGGCAGAAAGCTTTAAAAAAATCGATTTTTTTACGTTTTTGGGTGGCCCATAAAAAAAAGTACATGACAAGAACAAAACTGGGAGACACGTGTCTTTTTTCGCTATTTTATCACGTAGTGGTGTCCGTATATGGTTATATTTCTATGACTTGAAAAATTCCACACAGTGTGTTGAAACATGAATAAAATATATTTTCCCTACGTGTTTTTCGTAGTCTGACCAATGGTTGACGGTCTGATTTGGTTGTCCACGACGCAAAATACTTATAAGCAACGTCCCAAATCAAGTCGGATTTAACGATTTGGAATGGTTGACGAAGTCAAGTTGGTCACATGCTGTAAGCGAAGATGCTAGCATGAGTGGACGGCTGAACAGACCAAAGCCAGGAGACACACAGTGTTATTAATCTTGTTCTCTGTTAGACGAGTGGAATCATTTCAATAAAGCTTATTTTGTCTATGTTTGTAAAATAACTAATAACGGTGCAAAAGTACTAAGGAATTTCAAAAAAATTCCCTTCGTTTAAATATGGAATTATTCACTTTCAGTTTGATTTGCGGAAGATCTCTGAAAACTGTTAGATAATGCCTTATCTAATGAAACTTTACATGAGTTAAGAAATCGGAATCTTACTCGCCATAATTTACAAAATGAAATCTCCGCTAAAAAAATATGATAAATACTTTTTGAATATACTTTGAGTTTGAATTGTTGTTTGGTGGTTGTAATTCATTTTTATTAATGCTTTATTAATATTGTATTAATTCGGATTTATTTAAATTTCTGTGGTATCTGACTTCGGTAGTATAACATTATTGGTCCTTTACCAAAATTATTAATGAAATTTTTCTTTAGTTCTTAGTGTACCGGGCACCTCATCCTTCATGTCGGTAAATGGATATGGAAGGTCTTAAAATAACTAGAGATTTCCATACAATATTAAACTACTTTTCGACTGTAACATCTATGTATCAAGTGGCCGGCTTTTAGGGCAACTGCAAAATGTGCTAATTTTGCAGCGTTTACCAGCAAGTCGGGTAAACAAATATTGTTGGCCTTGAGCTCGTCAATGGTATGGTGCGAGCTGGCATACAATTTGGTCTTCCAAAAAAAACCTACAAATTGTAAATCAGAATTGGTCAAATTTGGAGATCTGTGATCGACAATCATGAGGTCAGACAACCTACGTGAGACTTACATAAGCTATGAGAATCGTAGTGACATCTAGAGTTTGCAGACCTGTGTCCCACTACTTCTGCAATAAGACTAAATTGTCTTTGGTTGTTGGGCAAACACTGGCCCAAACAGTCAGACTTATGAAGAGATCAACGCCATATCTCGTAATCCTTCTATGAATCGATTGCCCTTCAGACGGAAACTAATGCAAATCATCCTTTAAAATGGTGTGGACTTCAGGTTTGAAGGTCAATAGAAGGATCTTCCTATGTTCTCAGACGGTGCTTACTGGCACATTATCAGGTTCTCGGCAACGAACTTTACAGGTCACTGGAAGAATCGTCCTCTGTTGTCAGACGGTGCTCACTGGCAAATAATATTCTCGACGAACGACAATTTTCAATATAAGCCGTCACTATTTCGTTAGTTAGTTGTTCATGATAAAAACAACTATAAAGAATTGACATTTGAAGATCATTTCTATGTTGGTCAATCGGCTGGAAAATGTCCAATTTATGCAGTGCTTAAACACGCTGAAAAAATCTGTTTTTTTTTAATGTTTGCACACAAGTAAATCGCTTGTTTGGAGATTGTATCAAGTAAGGCCTAAAAGCAAATAGGTTTATTTGTTTGCAAATATAACTCATTTGCTATTATTATTATTTTAGCTATTATTGTGTTTGAGAAAAAATATGTAATAAACTTATTAAATTGAATGAAGTACAACGTTTGCAGATAGTTTCGTAGTTTCGTTAAAATACGTCTACGCTCGTTAAGATAGTAATAATAACCGAGCGAATATGATTTATTAATACAATAATAAAAAAAACATAATACAGAAATAACGGGCAAATATA
The DNA here is from genome assembly GCA_958296145.1 of Hydrotaea cyrtoneurina. Taxonomy (NCBI): domain Eukaryota; kingdom Metazoa; phylum Arthropoda; class Insecta; order Diptera; family Muscidae; genus Hydrotaea; species Hydrotaea cyrtoneurina. The sequence continues at coordinate 108,070,519 of OY282512.1, forward strand.
TATATCGCAAAAGTAAACTTCCGATGTTTTTTGGCTGTAATTAAAAAAAATGAAAAACTTTGATTCTTCTTGTGGATTATTTTTATTTGGTCTTTTAATTTTTTTTTACATCAAGTCGAGAATATGATGTCATGTAAATGGCCGCCGCCAGAGTTGCCACTGACATTAGGGGCCAATCGCAAATTTATAGCATTTTCTGATAGGAGGATTACTTTTGCGCCACCCTTTATATGTTTGATGCGTAATTAGTTTGCTGAACTTTTATTAGTTTTAACTTTTATTCTGTGAAAGTATTTTAACTTGTGGACCCAGTTGATACCATTGGGTTCGTAAATCCTTTGCCTATCTGTGTGTTATCAGCCAATTAGAAATGTCATATCTATATTTAATGTCATCACTAAGGCAACCAAAAAAAAGCTCTAAAAAATATATTTTAAGCTCTTAAAAAAGCTTGAAAAACCATTAAAATAAGCCTTTAAAAAAGAAAAAAATAGCAATTAAAAATATACTTCGACATTTATCAGGAACCTTTTTTTAGAAATCTCTTCATCCACATGTAGTATTCCCACCACTACATTTGTCACATGTCTAGCTAAGGCGTCTGTGGTTTCGTCTATGGAAACCCAGAGAAAATGGTTTTGTATAGTCTCTTTAATTTTGCTGACTGTTGTTTCATACAAAGTTTTCACATACTTGTTTCGAAGGGACGACTCTGAAGGTATTTGATAAGATGTGTACTTTTTCAGATAATTTTAAATTTTCGGGTGTCGAATTTTGTATAAAGGGATATTTGCTGAAACAAACGCTTCACAGAGATCCATACAATGTTGATCAGCAGCCGATAAAGCGGCAGAAGTACCAATGAATGTTTGCTGCAATTTTCTGGTAGACTCTCTTTCTTTTAGTTCCTTATGTTTTTTTGTGTCCAAGTGTTGTTTTATGTTGAACGCTTTTTCGGAACAAATTGTTTTTGAGCATACGTTGCAGATTAAAACATGGCCATCAGTTCTCAGGTCCGTATATTCGTTCGACAGTCTTTTCAACTGAACTGATTTTTTTTCTTTACATTTAGGCATTTTCTAAAAGAAATAGAACTTTTTAGAATAAAATTGAACAACTTACATGAATAATACATACTCACAGAAATATCAAACTCAATAAACACCCTTTTTTGTTACAAATGTTGTTTTGTCTATTACTTCGATAACTTTGCTTAAAAAACAGTTAGCGTCCTTACATAAATTTAACAATTCAATATTTACAAGTTCTTGACAGAAAATTCCAACCCAGAGTTGTTATATTATTCACAATATTAAGTGGTATTCATACAACGATGCAAAAAGAAAAGTGCACACTGTCAGACAGTCGATTACTTTCGAAAAAAAAAAAAACAATCGGTTGTTGAACTTATTCGTATATGAAGCAGGGAAATATGTTAAAATAGGTACAAAAATAATAAATTTATTCAATTAAAATGCATTTATGGGCAAAATATGATAAAACCAGCTCTCATGGATAAAATATGCAAAAAAAAGCTCCAACAAATATAGCTTAAAATCACGTATTCTTCAAGATCGGTATTTGTATTTAATCCATATTGATTTATCTTCAAAAATAAAAAATATGATTTTACTTTTTTTTGGTTGCCCTAGTCATCACTGTATGACGAAGGAATCATCTAATCCAACAATATATTAATTTCCTCCATGTTTCCTCATTAGAAGTTGGACAATGGAATCTGAATAAATTATTATTTTTCGGCCTTGTATATATTTCAGTTGACTGCCCTAAATTTAGAGTATTAATCACTCGTCCTTTACAATGACAAAAAAAAAATTGAAAACCATCAGGCGTCAGAAAAACATGTGACTCATCTCTTTGGCCAATCAATGGGAAACTCTTATTTGAAATTTGCACAACAACAATTGTCTAGATTAGATGTTTCTTTTTAATTTATTTCTCTGTAATTATATATATTTTTAAACCGAAGGTTGTCTGATAAGTTGTCGCCAAGCGCCTGTGGTTGAGGCCGCCCATTGACATTAACATACCGACCTCATACTCTATTCTGTTACAAGAAGAGAAAACCTCTTTCTCCGCTGGCAAACAGGAAAATCACACGACTGTTATTTTGCCTTCATTCACTGTTATGATGATAAAATGAAAAGAAAAGAAGTGGTAAATCGGCTTTGTCGTCTACTTTGCCTCAACGATTACAGTGTGTGCTCTCTTGTAAGGATATTTAGTGTAAGTAGATGTGTGTGTGTGTGTCTGTTCGTGTTTGTGAATGTAGTGTTGTTGGCAGTGAATGAGATTAATTTGAAAATCCATTAGAGTTACATTCACTGGGGAAATATTGTGATGTTGGTTTTTGGCCAAATAATCTTTTAATCGCAAAGGCGTGTTGTGTTACCTCTTTTCTTTTCATTTCATTTCTATTCTTGTTTTGTTTTGTTCTCCCTATGTTGTCTTCTATTTTAGAGCTTCTCCTATTACCGCATGGCCAACAACGATGAGGAAGGAAGTGCAATTTATATGTTTTTTTTTTGCACGAGAAACCATTGAAAATCGCTAGTGTGTGTGTGTGAGGGTATTTCGTTTTCTTGTGGGATTTTGCACACAAAAACCGTTTAGCAAACGTATAGAAAAGTTGACAAAAGCGTTACTCTGTTGTTATCGTACAAGTGCTTGTAAGGGGAATGGTCAGAAACTTTTACTTACCTCATCGATAAATTCAAAATCACCGCCATTTTCGCCAATATACTTTTTAGGTTTCTTGGCTTCGACGCCCGGTGCCGACGATGATGACATCAATAAAACGAGACCAATAATGGTCATTAACCACACAAAGCACTTCATGATTGTTGTTGGACTTTAGAGGTCTGTTCTCTGCTTTCTTTTTCCTGTTTTCGCCACAAATAACAGTGATTTGCACAATTTATGTTTAAATTTCTGACACGCCGTAAAATGTATCCCGGAATAAAACCTTTAAAATGTACAATTAAACCAATGCGTATTTAATATAATCGGACAAATCTATGCACGTTTTTTTTTGGGGGGAATCTGGCCCAGCGATGAGGAAGGAGAATACAACTTTTGTAATTTTCCCAAAAGGAATTTAATTACTATTGTCTACAATCAGCGACACTGACACTCATACAGAAATTTCCTGTTGTTGTCACCAAAAACGTACACTCTCGCACGCACACACGCAGTTTCATGCAGTCCTATTCACACATACACAACACATTCACACACACACTCACACACACCATTCTGGCATCACACGTTTCCCCCCAGTTTGTGCGCATGTACAAATAGAACTGCTGCTGCTTTTGTTTTATTCATTCCTTTTTATTTTTATTTTTTTTATAATATTTATTTCTTCTTCTTGTTCTCCTTCCTCTTACTGCCACTTTGATTTAATTATATTTTATTCGTTATTTTGTAAGTCCGTATTGGCAATTTTTCATAAATTATTTCATCGCATTTATGATTTCATTTAGTTTTCTCTTTGTTTCACTGTTTATTTCTTGATATCCTCTGTTTCTTCTTCGGTTGAAGGAGACATAAACCGTTTGTCTTCTTGTTATCCGTTTCGTTGGCTTTTTACCTTTGAACACGACCACGTCTAAACGTCTACTGAATTGTTCTTCTATGGGAATTTTCACTTTTAGCTGTAGTATTTTTTTCCTGGCTCCAAAATGTCCCGACTCTCTTTGTGATACGCCAATTTTCCGCTGGCTCCGTCTTGCTCTGTTCTCTCTGGTATGGTGAGATGTTTTGAGAATAGCTACCAGAGATGGCCATTTGTTAGTCGAGGCTAAATAGTGTGCGTATGGCATTATGGGCATAATATCTAGATTGGTGGGCATTATTATCTAATGAAAATGAGTGGCAATTCAGATTTGAAACAGTAGGTCCCGGTCATGAGTATACAAATTAAATCGCGCACAGCCAGTGATGGGTTTACACCTGGGTATTGACCCAACGCTGGGTATTTACCCATTTATACCCACGTTCATACCCGGGTATTTATCTAATTTCGGGTAAATACTCATTTTAATAACAAATACTAATTTTAACGTAGAGTAAAAGAAATGTGAACATTTTCGAATTTATTTTTATTTTTCTTTTGAACATATTTTGTGGAAGTGTATTTTGTTTATCGTTTTCCTGATGCGTTTTGCTCCGATAAGCCAGTTTTGACTGCATCAAACACAACAACAATTCTTAATAAGAACCGCCAATCAGCGTGCATATGGCAATTCAATGTAATGAGTGGGAGCGATGCTGAAGCAACTAAAAAAATTAAATTAAATTAAAAAATTATTTCATTTGTTAAAAAAAAATCGAATTCATAATAAAAAAATAAATTATTTTAATTTATTTAAATTTTTCTTTATTCTGATTTATACCCACATTTTGGGTAAATACCCAAGTGCATGGGTAAATACCTGGGTATTTTCGGTTAAATACCCAATTTACAATTTGGGTATTTACCCTTGTCCCATCACTACGCACAGCTCACTGATTGGACAGAAGTTCCCCGATTTGTCCTTCATGGAATGTTAAGGGAAATGAATGGGTTTTTGTTGCACTCAGCGGGCGGCTGTATGAAAAATGCACCAAATACAAAATTCCCCCAAAAAAAAATAAGAAAGAATTTCTGAAAAATCTCACGAATAATAATTTCGTGGAGAGAGTAACACTCGAAGAACTGAGTATGTGCTTAAGAACACATACTAATTGAGATTCAGATAAATACAATTTTTGGTTTCAGTTTTTGTATTCAGAAATCAAAGCTATTTTTTTGTATACAGTCGAATTCGGATAAGCGCACGCCTTTTAGTTTAAAAAATCACTTAATTCAAAATAAATATTAGTAACGATTGTTCTGGATGATTGTCCATGCAATGTGGTTCGCTTAAACGAAAATCCGCTTTATTGAAAAATCATCTATGTAAAACACATTTTTAATGCAAAGATACGAACAACGCTTAAGAGAAATATAACAAATTATGTTGTGCCGTCTCATTTCAATACTACTTCATGCAACTCCTTGAAGTACATTCAACATTAAGAGAGGAGAGTTGACAGACCAAGAGATAATAGAATAGGTGTGACGTGTCCAATGGATACGTTGAAAATTCTGTAGTAGGTTCAATGGAATTTATTATGTGTTCATTATAACAAATTCTATTAAAGGTGACTTTAGAATCAATTTATGTTATGAAAACATGTTTTGGAGACAATTCTGAAGCCTTGGCCAAACCAAACTGATCTCAAAACATTATGTGTCAACCACACTTAAGACAACTCGACCAAAGGAAAATAAGTAATTATTTTTAATTTTTTTTAATTAAATTTAAATTGTACATACATGTGCCACAAGTTTCTATCTTCGTTTCATGGAACAATTTCAAAACTACCTACTCTCAGTTCGTTTAAATGAAAGAAGGTTCAATTATCCGAAGTCCTTTTCATTGAAAATCCCGCATAAGTGAAAACAATTTCTTGAGTTTTTCATTTCTGCTTAAACGAATTCGACTGTAAATCTATTTCTCTTAAACTTTATTTCCCTCTCTCGTGCACACAAACAACTAACATCTCCGGTGTTCAGTTAATGTGAAAGTTAGCTGTAAGTGTACCTGCTCCAATTTTATTTGGTAAGGACAGTTTTGTTGTTGATGTTTTAAAAGATTAAAACCAAAAAATAATCTATATCTGAAAATTCGAATTTTCTATCCATTTTTTTAATAAAAATCTCATTTTTCGAGAAACCCCCAAACAGAAACCCTACCTCATTTTCTCCGATCTGCCCTCTTATGGGTACAAGTTTTTCCAACAATTTTGTTATTGCGTTTTTTGTTGAGCATGCGCTGTCATTGATTTTCACCATACCATAGATTTTCACCAGTCTGCACAGAAAATCGCTCGGCATTTAAATGTGAGAACAATTTCGCGGCTATCACATCAACATCAACACCACCATCACCCAACCACCCACCCCCCTGTCATCATAATGTTTAGTCATCCACTCATTCATCCCCTCCCCCCCAGACCGTAAAGAAGGGAAATCGATTTAAATGTTGTCATTGTTGTTTTCAAACGTACCCCCAAACAATCTGAAGACACAATTTGATGTTACAATGGAAAATGAGATGGCGAAGATGCAGAGGCAGATGTTAAAGAGAAAGGACAAAGCCAAAAAGGTGAGTTCTTTTAAATCTGTACTCAACACATTTGAATGGCAATCATTTGAAAAATAATGATTGCTTTACATTTAAGTACTGCAAATACTCTTTTAATTGAGCATGTCGCACGATAAAATTTTATTTCATTTCTCGTGCTCGTCTTTTTGTAGCGTCAACGGCTACGATGACGATGATGATGATTTCGAAGACTATGAGACATCTAGCCAAGCCACAGCAACATCGGACACCAACTTACAACATGTGCCATTTAACACATACAAATGCCATGTCCGTCTGTTTGTCCCGTCCCTATAAATAAATGTTGCTGGTGATAAAAATGGCAACGGCAACACTTACTCCCACACACACACACACCCACATACACATGCACTGACAATGCAACCAAAAGCAACGATACAAAGTCAAGCCATTGTGTAGTAGCGTAAAACGTTTGTTTAGCCTTCTGGGTCATGAACCTTTTGGCAACTTTGTGTCACTTTTAAAATGTCATTTCTTCGCACGCTTCTTTCACCGCCACACCGACAAACACACGTGGTTGCAAAAAGAAAATACTTTTTTTTTTTTTTGTTATTGTTGTCAACAACATTACCACCCCGCCAACACCACCCAAGGCAACAACATCACTTACAGCAGCTTCTTAACGTCGAATATTGTTGGGTTCTACTTTAGCTTGGTACGTTTTTAAGGTGTTCCTTCCATTTCTATTTTGGCAACAATTCACAGGTATACGGATGTAGTGGCGGCGTCGGTAGTAATCATCATCATCATCTGCATCATATTCCAAAAAAAAAAAAAACAGCAACAACAACTGAAGTCCTTTATAGCTTTAGGGTTTGCATTGTCAACGCCTCATTTTGCTGGAAAAGTAAAGACTAGTAAGTCGTAATGCCACGTTTAGTCGTTGTCGCACTTGCTTACATTGTACCAGTGTTCCCGATGGCAATGACGATGATGTTGTGCCAAAGGGTGGTATGATTCCTGCGATAGGCGTCCCTACACACACACATGTACACACACATACTGGTGTGTATGCATCATAACTCTTCTTGCATCTATTTCTTTAAGCATGCAGCAAAGTACATACAGACATACATAGATTACTGATTATGCTGCCAAATCAAAAGAAATCCAAAAAAACAAAATGAGGACATCACTATCATGTCTTTGATGTTATGTGAAACAGTGGGTTCAAGGTGTGAAAAATGAGGGGCAAACAACTGAGTGGGACAAATGCTCTATAAAATATGACCTAAGTTGTATTCCAATAAACTGTTCACCATTTTCATTCTGAATACGATAAGAATATATTCAGAACGAATGTGGTGAAAACTTGTATTTGAATAACATTTTTTAATTTGCATATAAATAAATGTATAAATAATTTAAGCGTTTAAGGGTTAAGGCGTCGAACAATATCTTTAAGAAGAAAAATGGGCTCTATGAAAAATGCCCCCAACAAAGCAATGAAGAAAGCCCCAAATGAAGAATTCTCCACAAAAAAAAAATTTAAAATCTCCCCAAATGCCCAATATGAAAATTTCCCCAAAAAATTGTGAAAAATCCCCCAAACAATTTATGAAAATTTACCCAATGCAAAATAACCAAAAAAAAACAACATTTTGAAAATATACCGAAAAATTTCCCAAAATAAAAAAATTGGGGAATTTTTCATTGCCCATTTTTTGGGGCATATTTCATATTAAAAATTCTCTAAAAACGAAAAACGAAATTATAAAAAAACTCACCAATTTTTAGGAGATTTTTTTTTTTTTTTTTGGAAAATTCTTCATTTTTTTGGTGTCATTTTTCATAAAGCCAGAAAAATGTTATTTGAAAATTTCGAAAAAAAAAATGATTTTTTGCTAAAAATTCTTTAAAATTAAAATGTTACCTAAAAATTATGACAAAACTCACCAATTTTTTTTATTATGATAAATTCCCAATTTTGTAAGAGATTTTTTTTTTGAGAATTCTTCATTTTTTTTTGGGGGGGGTATTTTTCACAAAGCCAGAAATATGAAATGTTTCCTAAAAATTATGAAAAACTCACAAATTTTTTTTTTTGGAAAATTCTTCATTTTTTTGTGTCATTTTTCCTAAAGCCAGAAAAATTTTATTTGAAAATTTTGAAAAAAAAAAATGATTTTTTGCTACAAAAATGTTTATACAGTTTTTTTTACGTTTAGGAAAAAAAATTCTTTAAAAACAAAAACCAAAATGTTACCTAAAAATTATGAAAAACTCACCAATTTTTTTTATTATGAAAAATTTTCCAATTTTTTTGAGAATTCTTCATGTTTTTTTGGGGTCATTTTTCATAAAGCCAGAAAAATGTTTTTTTTTTCAAAATTTGGAGAAAAAAAAAACCAAACGATTTTTTTCCTAAACATTACAAAATCTCTCTAAAAACAAGAAACGAAATTATACCTAAAAATTATGAGAAACTCACCAATTTTTTTCATTATGAAAATTTGGGGTAATTTTTCATAAAGACAGGAGAATGAATAAAGACAGACAGAAAATTTGAAAAAAAAACAAACGATGTTGTGCTAAAAAAGTGTTCATACAGTTTTTTCCTAATTTTCTGCCCCATACTTGGGATTTTTTAAGCAAATTCCCCACTTAAAAAAATGTGTTCATCAATATGAGGAATTTGGACATAGTTTTCTTCAATTTGATGTAGAACTTTTCACGTTAATTTGATGAAAATCCTACACCAATTTTAATTTCTATTAAAAAAAAAATCTCTTTTCCAAAAAACTGTATAAAAATAAACATTCTATTTTGTAAATAGAAATGTTTCATTTCATTCTTTAAAGGGTTGCATGCTATGTATTTGCTAACCCAAGGTATACGAAACTACAATGCTACGAAAGTTCTACTACAATTATTGGTATAATATAAACAATAGCTCTTCTTGTTTAAACGAGAATTACTATTTCGTAGCGCATATCCCAGAAAATGCTAGCAGTAAAGCCAAAACAAACAAACACATGCAAAAACTTTTTCGTTGTGTGCAATGCCAACACAATAAATGTTGTTGTTGTTCAAAAGCCAGAAAAATTACATACAAACTAGGTACTACAAATTGAAGAATTTATTCATCAAGTTAATGAATTTATTCATCAATTTGATGTAGAACTACTGAAGAATCATTTTCATTGATTTGATTTCCAGTTTGTTTTTCACTGTAGAATCGCAAAGCAAAACTTTTCAAAGCGTAACCCGATTTTGTTGTATCTATTTATTCTTAATAATTTCCACCTCTCACCTCAGAGTCCCACCCAAATTGGGGAAACTGTAGCAATATTGGAGATTTTCCCCCTCGTTTAAGGAATACTAGGATTGTTTTGTTTAGTTTAGTTTTTTTCTCTTCAATTTCTAATACCCAGCCCAACATGTGTGCAAAATATCATGTCATTATGACAATTAACAAAAACTTCTTTGAATATTGAGTTTTTACATTTTCACGGAAATGCCGAGAGTTATAAAAAAAAGTTTCATAACTTTTAAAAATTCCATGAAAGTGTAGAAAACTAATAGAGCAGTTTGAAATATGGTAAAATTGTGGGAGCCCTTAGGAACGGTCATTCGAGGATTTTAGCGGTGGCTGTTTCTTGCCATTGAAATCGCTGGGAGTTGCAACCACAACCGGATGGCACAACACAAACAGTAGTAAAAGTCTTAGGTAGGTCCCATTAATCACACAATTCGTCGACATGGCGAATTCTCAAATTGGCTCTTCGGGTAGTACTTGGAATGCTTGGACCTGTGGTATCCGCATGTGTGACGGCACACCCTTTTTCCAGGTCTTCACAGTGTAGGTAAGGCTTACAAGAATATTTTGTGATAATAATATCAATCAGAGACGTAAATTTAATTTAAAAAAAAAATATTAAAAATTGTTTTCAATTTCAAAAAGAACCTAATTTTAATGTAAAGATATTGCATTTTTGTCAACGTAAATCTGATTCGGAACCACTGTGCAAAACTTCAACTGTTTCCCAAACTTTGGCTAAAAAAACTAACCCATATACAGCCGATTTATGACTTCGCAATAGAATATTGTCTGATAGAAAAAGGAAAAAAGAAACTGTCGTCACAACAACTAAAGCCAGAAACGTTCAACGTTTCGTCGATGGCCTCATTTTTAAGCAGCTGAAGTCAGAGATGCCAATTATTTTCCTAACAAATGAAAATTCGTTGTTTCTGTTAATGACAAACACACATACCGGCTGGTCCATCTAGTTGATTTCTTTTTGAACCCTATGCCATTCTTATAGTGAGAGCACTTTGCCGCTCGAAAGCTCAAAATGGCCAATTATTAAAATTGGTCAATTATGATCCCGTGTTACACACATTCTGTCCTATGAACCAAATTTTCTTTTTCGGAAAGGGGATAAAAAGTAAAAATACACGTGTATCGGCGATTTTCATGTACACATCAGAATTTTTTTTTAAGTTTGAAGTATGAAGCTCGTAGTGGCCTGTGTGAAAGCCTTTGGACCGATTTTTAACCCTTTTTCAGTGATCCATTTTGATGATGATTTTTTGCAGGCAGACTCGTGGAAATGTCTGTATTATGTCAAATTTTTTAAAAACAATTTTTATCAATTCTCAGATTTTCCCCAATTTTTATTATTTTTGAAAAAAAAATATTTTTTTCACTTTTCTTAGCCTAACTTAAAGAGACTCCAAATTTTTAAACTACTACAGTTTTTGAAATGAAACCTTAAAAAAAAAAAAAATTTAGGAAAATCTGAGAATAGATAAAAATCTATTTTTTAAAAAGTTTGACGTGATACAGACATTTCCACGAGTCTGCCTAAAAAAAAATTCTGACGTATACATGAAAATCGCCGATACACGTGTATTTTTATTTTTCCCCTCTTTCCGAATATGTGCATTTGGTTCGTAGGACAGAAAAAAAATCTATTTGTTGTAACACGGTGTTATGATCCCGTGTGGTATTCTCGCGAATTACATAGGCGGTGCCCCCATTTAAAAGTGAGCGTTTTTCCATGGACGCCGAGAAACCAGATCCCAATACTGGCGTCCTAAGAAAGAAAATCATAAACACCAACATTTCAAAATTGAGCTAAGGCCAGATTCGGAACCGCCAATGAAATTCTGATTCTTTTCTTAAGCTTTCAATAATTTAAAATAATTTTTGACATTTCCAAAAATATTTCGTTTAAAGGCGCGAAAAAAAATTTGTAAAAATTACACAAATTTCAAAATATGAAAAATCGACCTAAATTGACCACAACAACACGTGAATTTGGGGTGATTTTTCATACTTTTCTTCGTTCATTTTGAAATTTGAGTAATTTTTCAAATGTGATTATTAGGGTTAAAAAAATAGGACGATTTTTGAATTGAATTATAATTATTATAATTTATTATGCAGTGACTCTATTTTAGCGAAAGTCCGAAAAAAAGAGATTAAAACACAATCAAAAACTGACTGGCTAACAACAGCTGACGCTTAAATGCCTAGCACATTTCGAAAACAAAAGCTTAAGAAGTCTACCGCTTCCGAAGTGAACAACTTAAACATAAAACTTGAAGTGACAAAAACAAACTGCAGTTATCAGCTTAAGTTGGCTGGTTGATTATTCGCAGCTATTAAAACGTAGCCAACAGAAATCTTTAGTTGCAGCTAATACATGATGACCTTCAATCAAAATCAGTTTCACATTTTAAAACACCAAATTGTTCGACAAGAAATATCAAAATGTTAATACGAATTTCAATTTGGCGAATGGTTTACTTAGCCTCTTGCTTTATCACTCGCCTTTATTAGGAAGTTTCACAGGGGATTTTTATTGTGTAAACTACGTCAATGAAAATTATCAGGTATTTCCTGTCAAGCCATTTTCAAAATTCTCCATTTACGTTCCGCGAAGATTTACAAAATAAGTCTTCATTGTCTGTTGTTTTTCAAATGAAACTATTTTTTTTCCACACAGTTTCCAATTGTTGGTATCCTCTATAGATAAGTTATGGCAGTCGCTTAATTTCCAATATATTTTTGTGTTCACTTATCATCCTGCTTCATCACCCCCTTTATTAGGAAGCTGTGCTGTCGCAGAGTGAGATGTTATCGTGTAAACTACGTCAATGAGAATTAGGGGATAGTTCCCGTCAAGCTATGGTCGCCCATTTTTAAAATTGTCCATTTAAGTCCCGCGAAGATTTACAAAATAAGCCTTCATTGTCAGTTGTGTTTCACTTGCTTCATCACAGGCCTTTATTAGGAAGTTTCAAAGACATGCCTGCTGTCTCAGTGTCGTGTAAACTACGTCAATGAGAATTAGGGGATAGTTCCCGTCAAGCTATGGAAGCCCATTTTTAAATTTGTCCATTTAAGTCCCACGCAAGATTTCCTAAATAAGCCTTCATTGTCAGTTGTGTTTCACTTATCCTCTTGCTTCATCACAGGCCTTTATTAGGAAGTTTCAAAGACATGCCTGCTGTCTCAGTGTCGTGTAAACTACGTCAATGAGAATTAGGGGATAGTTCCCGTCAAGCTATGGAAGCCCATTTTTAAAATTGTCCATTTAAGTCCCATGCAAGATTTCCCTAATAAGCCTTCATGTTTTTTCGAATGAAACTATTATTGTCCACTCCGCAGTTTCCAGTTTTTTAATACCCTCTGTAGATATGTTAAGATAGTCGCTTTCCAACATATTTTTGCATCCTTTAAATTCTGACAAAGTTGACGAAATCTATGGTTTTTTTTGCGTTTCCTGGCAATGTTTACACATCACTTACTCATTCATTTCATCATGGTTATGATGAGATTTTGTATGTTCGGTCCTTTGACGTTGGGGTGGAGATGAAGGGATGGCCACACATCCCAGCAATACTCGCATGTTCTACATTTTTAAGTTATCGCTATCATCGCCACCATTGACATCACCATTATGTAGCCTTTCACCTTTTGACCAAAAACACCAACAAGTACAAAAACCAAGGAGCAAATGAACTTTGGTTGGCTGTTGTTGTTGAAGGAAGTAGCAGTCGAAGGAAAAAGGACGTAATCATCCTCTTGATAACATCAATGATTTTTACAAATTTTGCATGATTTTTCTCTTTCTGGTTTATATCATCATCGCTAACCCAAAAGTTGATTGTCGATGATATTCCGTTCGTGTGTTGATTTGGCAAAGCGTAGTAGCTACGCTTTTGCATCGGTGTGTGTGAGTGTTGGCCATCGTTCCCCCTGTTACTTCCCCTTCGTTGGTTGTCTGTTTTGCCTGGCCTCTGTGAAAATTCCATATGCATTTTTTTTGTTTGTTGATTTGGTCAAGTGGTTTTCTCATAGTTGGCCATCTATTTATTCGGACAAAAAGGCTTTGAACAATATATGGATGTGTGGTGGATACGAGTATGTAGATGTTCGGCAACTATGAATGTCCATGTTTGTAGAGATATGTGTGCATGCGTCTATGAACATTTTGATCTTAAGCCAACCATGTAACACATAATGGCGTAGATGATTGTACTCATATGTATGGACATGTATTTACTTGTAAGGGTAACAACAACACTGGCCAACACACAAAAACATTACCTAAACCTTATCGAATTTGAGATTCTTAACACCACACCAAGGCATTTTGGCTAAGAGTTCGAAGAGTTCCATTGTTAAAGTTTGAATAATGAAACAAAAGCGAAGCTTGGGATAATGTTTGGAAACCGAAACGAATAATGTTATGATTTTTCAAATCGATTCGTCCCGAACTTATTGATATTTTTTTTTGTGTGCGTTTCTATGTTTCCGTTGACCAGTGTAATTTGCTCATATTGTTTCAGAACCAAATGAAGACGAACTCCCCTCTTCCTGTCCAGCCTCAAGTACAACCAACCTTAATATTTATCAGAACATTATGTTGAGAAGGGAAGTTGATTGAATTTGTTCGTCCTTTTTTCCTGTGTGTGTGTCTGTGTGATAAAAATCAATGTCCCATAGTCCCATAGTGGGCATGTTTTGTTGTCCCCAAATATATTCTAAATTGAAATAAAACAGATAGGATTTTAATTGAAATTAATTCCAACTAAAAAAGATGTTTCACATGCATGGATTACAGCTATTCAAGCGGTGCGTTATTCTTCTCAGTGGTAACATGCAGTAGAAAAACAGGATAAAACAACATGGCTCACAAGAAACTACGTATATATGACCGTACAGGTGTCACCATAAATACCCCAAAATTTCATATAATAACATTCACAATATTTTTTGTCCTCTCCTTCATTGGCGACTGTGAAGCCAATCTACTCTTTTGCGGGTGACAGCAACCTCTGCCATCACGACGGGACAAAAGGCGAGCGATGAACGACTCACTCAATCGTGATTTGGCAATATGCAGAGCCACGGCCTTGCTTTCCTCAAGACTGTAAAATAGTTGACTCCTCCGTTCCGGCAAATCAGTCCACTCCACCGTTCAGATAGGAATGCCATCAGAGCTCCAGTGGATCCGTTTCTACGAAAGCCATACTGTCGATAATTTAGAACGCCTCTGACTGTATATACTTTACCAGATAATGGTTAATCATACTCTACATAACCTTCGAGAACACAGGCAATATTGCTATTGGGCGCTAATTTCCAGGATGTGTGGCCTCACCTTACTTGGGAATCGTTTGAACATTAGCAAACTTGGCAATTGTGCCAATAGCGTCGAATGACACTTAAATACGATAAGTGCTGAAAAAGCACACATCATCCATATAATGAGTAAGGGCTCAAGGCTGAGAAAGATATATCGGAGTAAATACTCCGGTAATAGCTCTCTTAACAGGGAAACTACGATTCAGGCTGCATGGTGATAATCATGTAAAACTAATGAGACTGACAAATGTAAACCTAACTGGCATTTTCACAATGTTCAACACAGACCGGGCCGTAGTGAAGCGGAACTGAGAAACACTGTTCATATAAGAGGGCATATAACATTCATCCCCATTGAACGGCACAGATTTTCGATGAGAGTTGTCCTCACGCAGATATGTGGATTTTATGCCTTTCCAAAATAAAATTGTTGGCATTTTAAAGTGACCATTATCCCGTAAACTAATTTGACTTGCCAAATAAAACACTTTTATTGTTTGTTAAACACTGGGGGTATTTCATTTAAATATATTTTTAAGATTTTCTTCTCTTTTTTTTTTTTGTTTTAAAAAACATTTTTCATTATCATTGTGTTGTTCTTGTTGTATATATAAAAATTCTACAATAATTTATGATTACATTCTGTGTAAAAAAAACGTGTTAAACTATTATTGAAATTCAGACCAATGGGTTTGTACACACACGTACATATGTTTTGAACAAAAAAAAAACACTATCGTTTTCAATAGTCTATATTCAACTGTTTTGATTTTGGTTTTGTTTTAATTTTTTTTAAAAATTGGAAGGGTTTCTTTTGGAAAAATTTAAATTTAAAACAAAACAAAAACATAGTGTAGTACATAATAGGGAGTGTATTGGCATGTTAGCAAATCAACAATAATATTATAAATTAAAATTCATTACTTTTTATACTTAAAAACAAACAAATATATATTTAAAAAAAAGAGCATGACACTTGGTTGGTTGTTCGAAAAGTTGTTTGACATTTTTGTTTTGTGAATACTGCACACGACAAATAAAATGCGCTTTTGGTGATTGTAATAAAGTAAAATAAAAGAAAATAAAAGAACATTTTGATTAAACTAAAAAAAATATAGGCAAATAAACAACACGGAAAAGTTATGTTGCCTGGTATGCATATACATACATAAATGGAAATTGATTGCATTTGGAGTTGGATACAATTGTTGCAAAAGAAAATGGAATTTACAAGTGAACTTTAAGAGATTCCATACGAGTAGTAATACGACGACGTAATTCAGCATATCTGAAAAGAAAAACAAAAAACAAAATTAGTATTTAAAAAAATAATCGAATGTTAGGGTTAGTTTTTCCGCGAGTACTGTGGGCTTGGCCCTATTTAATCACTTCATTATATTTTGAATGCTATTATTTCGGACACATACATATGGACCCACCATGTCCATAATGCTCACTAACACATATGGCGGCAATTGGGGTCGAGCACAAATATTACAATTGGCCAGGATCTAACCTAATATTAGTCAAATTTTAAAAGACAGTCATATTTGAAATCGTTAAGAAATTTTCTATAATCCAAGTTTAGCTACAACCAAGATCAATAACTGTTGGCCTTAGCCTGATTAACATATATTCTCCAAGCACTCCAATTTGGTGCGTTCTCTCCCCTGTTCGCAATGTTAAGAGTATTCTGGTCTTTCCACCGGAGACACTGTCTGCCCCGTGTGTGGGTTCCGTTGTAGTAGTTGACAACGCCTTGCCGGTTAGAGCCATTCGATCCACAGCGCATCCCAGTCATTGATGTGTTTAACTACTTGCATGCCTGGATAATGTACTGCTTTCTTCAATGTTTTAGATCGTAGTGAGAGTTCCGAGTTCTTTAGCCGTTTACTTTTCCCAAAGCAGCAGTTATTTGCCAGTATTTTCATTTCGATGACAACTTCATCACTTTGGGAGTTGTGGTTATTGGTGGTAGACAAATTCTTCCCCACTTTGCGTTGCAACACATTGTGGCATTTCTTCTGTGCATTGTTCACACTCATCGACGGGCATTCCTTCGCTATTCTTTAAAAAACTTCAGTTACAACTCGATCTATCATTTCGATGATATTTTCCTTTGGTGTTAACTATGACTGATTTATTATTTTCTCACTGAAATGTACAATATTAATTGTCGTTGTGAATAAATCGCAGAGTTCCCCATATTCTTTACTGAGGTTCGAGCGCCAATCAGTCTAACCATACAATGAAAGGAATGTCGTTCTGCAGGCATCTCATAATTCTCGTATCTATTGCCATAAGATTCAATCTCCCGATATTGCCGGTTTTCTTAAATTTTTTCGGTAAAGATTTTTCAATTTTTTTCAAATTAAAATTTATGTTGGTGTTAAAAATGTGCGTTGCGATATATTTTTAGATTTGCTGCTTCTTTCTGAAAGATTTGTTTATTTTTTAAATGATTTTTGGGGGCGATTGCCGGGTAACGTTGCGATAGAATCACTGCGTTGGTATTATGAAGTATATAGAATTTAAATAAAAAAACTTGTTGTGTTATTAGCATTTGGTTACGAGGCCAGACCGGGGAATATTGTGGTGGATGTGTGCCTCTTAGTCAGTGACATGTTGGTGCGGATTTTTTAGCGGTAGCATCTTTAGGCCATTTTTCTTTGAATGTGTTGCTGAAAATGCCATTTCGGTTCACTATGAGCGATAAAGAAGCACTTGTTTGTTGACCGCAGAAGTGCCACTGTCTCTCTCTACTTCTTTATTTCTTATTTTCATTGACGACCTGATGGGTCAGACTGTGAACCAAATTTTCTCTTTTGCGGATGACAGCAAACTCTTAATTCATTCATATTCATTTGACCATTGGCCAAGTACTCTGAAGTTGGGGGACAAAAGGCGAACGATAATTTAATCATTTAACCGCGACAACTTTGCAAAAATGAATTAAAATTAAACAGTTTATTAATGAAATAAAAAATAATTTGTTTTAAAATAATTTATTATAAATCGACTATATTACAATTAATTAATTAATAAGAATTTAGTAGTCAGTGAGAAAATCATGCTGAGATGACCAATTGACTACCGCCAATGACACGCCCACGTTAAAATAGTGTGTCGCAAACAAGGAAAAAGTCACTAAATCAACTAGATGTGGTTATAAAAAAATCAGTTTGAAGTTACTTAATAATGTGTTTTATTTCCTACAGGGTAATGATAGGGACATTCCTTGGTGTTGAGAATTGAACATGAGTCTTTTCCTATGTATAGGCGATAAGATTATGACACTTAATGTATGTCACCATCAGCGGCCTGAGATGTACTCGCGTATACATTCAATTGGACATCGACGATTGAACCCTTCAAATGGTTCACTATCAACTACCTAAGCCACACACGCACACACATTCAATCGATTGAATATCTATACTCTAATACTGCGTGCGTCTGTTACATGTTTAAGCATTATTTGAATCTTTATTAGACTGTAGAGTATTTGTATAATTGTGCATAGTTCATTGATTATTTGTATGGTGCAATAGACGTATTTTCAGATTATATTTTATTTAAGTGAGTGTTTCGTTGTGGAGAATAAAATCTGTGTCTGATATTAGGTCTTCGATCGGATCCTCTTTACATTTGGTCCTTCGAACAAAATTTCATAAATAATGGGAGAGGCTTGAATCCCGTTGACTTTGTTCGATGCTTCTGTTAAGACCACGAATAATTTGGATTTCTACACAATAATCTAACAGTAAGCGACTGTAACAGTTCTTCTTCAGCCGGAACAGTAAATTGCCAAAACTTTTTTTATTTAAATAAATCAATATTGTTTTTACTTACTTATCTTTAACTTTGGTAACTTCACGGTCTAATTCCTGATCGTAACGTTCTATAATTGCACGACATTCTGGTAACGATAAATTCAAAAATTGTGCCACCTCATTGCTGCAAAATGAAAATAGAATTAAAATATTTTTTCTTTTTCTATAAGTAAACTATAACCTTATTTCATCTGTTTTCTTGGCATCGACTAAAAATAGCTTGGCTACATCTTCGTGCGGTCCCAACATCATGCGTGTTATCAACGGATATTCGTTTTCCTTGAGACGTTTCTGTTCTCCATTATCTCTGATTATGAACAGTGAAAAGTTTTCGGCGGCACTGTCAACTTTATACTTTTCCAACAGTAAATTGATTACTTCATGTGTGGTTACAAGTGATGTCACCCATACGGACATTTGAGAGCCATAGGGCGGTGTAAAGAACGATGTTTCTCGATTGTAAAAGTGACCGTTGATCGAACAACGGCGCTTAAGTTTTGTAGTGCGTGATCTGTGGTCAAGATACACAAATGTTACCGAAAATAAAAAGAACAATAAATACCCTCATACATACCTTCTATTGCCACTGCGCCTTTTAATGGCTGCGGCACCAGAGCGTGGTGGTCTCCTTAGGACGACACCATCTTCTGTGATATGTAAGGGTTGCTCATCGCCATCGCCGTCCTTATGTGTGCCCTTTTGATTGTGGGCAGCAGCACCAGCCGCTGTATACATTACCTCGGACTGAGTCAATTCATCACCTGCAGCAGCACCACCTTGTGATGTTGTGGATTGTGGATTGTCCAGTTGACTGGAATCACAATCGCTGGCACCCTCTTTTCGATAACAATTCATGTTGATCTGTATGTAACGTTGCGGTATGTCACTTTTACGTATAGTCGCAGATATATGTTCGCCAGGCGCCGTACCACCCGATCTCTTCTGAGGCTTCAAAGTAGAATCATCGTCATCATCATCACTGGACGAATAGACCACACAAGAAGGGCCCGATTTTGAGCGATTAATGCCCTTCTCAAAACGGCCGTTGGTTGATATAAGTTGCGCCTGCGCAGAACCACTTTTTTGCAAAACATATGGCGAACGTTTTTGTGGCGAACCACCCTCAGACATTCGCAATGCAAGTGTGTCGTTGATGAAAGACGCATCTATAGAACGCAAAGCGTGTTCACAGTTAAAACTTTTACTCATGGGATTATCACCGGTGTTGTACAACTTCAAAGAGTCGTGTATGCGGGAGGGATCTATTGGCTGATTACGCTTTAGCGTATCGTCGCCATGTTCTTGAAATGAATTGGCACCATTGACATAATCCTGATGGACACTACGTTTAAAGTCTTCAAAGTCCATAGCCTTTAAGGTGGCATCGTCAGACGTCTCATAATTACCTACAGTGGTGGTAGAAGTACTGGCGTTGTTGGTGGATGTGTCTGTTGTGCTGGTGGTGGTTGCCATGGAGGCCGTGGCCGTTAAGAAGTTATCCGAGGAAGTGGTATTGTTGGAAGTAGTGGCAGATGACGGTGACGATGCGGAAGAAGTGGTTGAGGAAGAGTTTTTGGAAGATGACATATCGTCCACATTTGTGGTATCGGTACTCATTTGATTTGATACCGTTTTCGAGCTATCCGATGTTGGCGTAGACGATGATGAGTTCTGCGGTGATGTTGACGGCAAACGCACGGGCATCGTTTCATAGATTTTATCCTTTTCACTAACACGTCGCTCCACCTGCAGTAGATCGTCGATCTCATCCCAATTCAGTTTTTCCAACTTATCCAATTTTGAAGGCAATGTTGAACTTCCACCGTTTGTTGTAGTAGTTGCCGCCGATGTCAGGGACGAACATTGATCGTCACACAGAGTGGCTGTAGTCGACGATGTATCCTCCTCACATTGACCGTTCGTCAACGTCTGCGTTCCCGTAGTATTGGCTGACGCATCCTCAGGGGTGGTTGGTAAATCGGGAAACTCATTAAGACTACACGAATCGAATGACATACTTTCGGTGAGCGATATGTCGGTGGATATAGCATCCACTTGATCACTGGTAGTGGTGCCGGCTGTAAATGATTCTGTGGCATCGTTGTTCTCCTTGTCCGATGAGTCCTGAATATGGTTAGAGGGAGTTATCTCATTGCTTTTATATCAGACATTGAAAAACTTACATTATCAGCTTTAGATACACGACAAGAGTTACGTTTACGCACGACAAATGTTCGCTGATCGTCGTCTTCCTTCAGATGTATTACGCCCTGAACGCCCCAGTAAACACGCAACGCTCCTTCGAGTATTAAACGATTATTGACTTCTCGGCTACGCACTTCCATACTTTTATTGTCATAAAATTGATTATAAACCTAGAGGAACGAAATGAATTAATTAGAGGCCGACATATAATTAAATAAATCATAGTTGTTTTGAAAGACAAAAAATAAAGATACATTGGAAGGGATAAAGCGCTTATATCTGATGAATAGTTTTTAGTTTGAGACAGGGAAATTCCAATCCGTTTCCCAATAGGCAAATATGATAACAAGGGAACGGAGGGATTTTATAAAAATTTGTCAGATATGTCGCTTCTTATGGCCAAATATCAACCATGGAAGGATAAGGTCGTTACTGGGGTTTGGCAAAGTCCCTTGAACTGCTGGCCAGTGCACCTCTGACATCCGTAACGAAATTCATCGAAAGTACCAAATATTTCTAAGGCTGTACTTCATCATACACCCAACCCTAATACTCTGCCTTTTCCAAGAAAGGGTATAACAATGGGCCTTGTCATGGCTTCCGAGGGTACCCGCTTTCACGAGCGGGCAGCTCATTCAACCCAAGCTAACCCGTTGGAAGTTTCCTACGTAAGAGTTGGATCCCTGGGGTCAGACATCCATAGTCATTAGGACTTTTTAATGATTCTAGCTCAACTCTTGTGATGTCAAATTATAAAGGACTTCAAACGCTTGCCCTTCCTAACACACAATTTTAATTTGTCTGTTCCCGTATTGGAAAACCATTATCCTTGTTTACGAACCCGACAGCAACCAAAAATGAATAATTGCCAATTAAAATCAAATTCGTCTCACGGATAGGCTAAATTGTCAATAAAAATTTCTATATAGGGGAAGAACTTATTGCTAAATTTGTATAATTTTCAAAATATCAAATTCGTTTTTGTCTGTGACAACAAATAGCACTGGGTCATTTGTGCATTACTCTGTTGTTTTGACTTTGTCGATGGTCAAATGACTATGAATGACAGAGGTTGCTGTCATCCGCAAAAGTTTAGATTGGATTCGCAGTCTGACCCAACAGGTCGTCAATGAGTTATCTCAATCAAAAGGTTATTAATACTTAAATTTTTCTTATCATAATATAATAGATACATGAAGGACTCGACAGATATCAGTTCAGAGCTTCATATGCTAAAAATAGAAACCAAAAAAATATCTTCTTTAACTACAGTCGCGTACAATTACAATCACAACAGATACTAACTCTGTGAAAGCCTGTGAGCTATCAATAGAATTAAGCGAGTCATTAATGAATAATAAATATTGTGTTTGTGGAACAGCAGAATTGTTCTAGAGAAACATTTCACCGATGATACTACTTGCCCCCTACGAACAATATAGGGCAAAAGCAAATTTATAAAACTATGACTAAACTGACTATTTACTGTAAATGTCTTACTAAAATCAGAATATATGGCGTCAGTTTGTTCATGACATACAAAACTATTTATAACGACATAGGAATTGTAGTAGATTAGTTGCGAAATCCGTATACCATAACAAATTATGTATACCATATGGGCCAGAAATAAAACGTGTTTAAGACGTTGCAAATTTAGAAAAACTATAAAAATATAAACCATAACAATTTTAGGCCCAATTAGGATAATGGGTTACAAAATTTAATTTAATGCTTTAAACAATAAAATCTGAGTAATTTAATAGTTCAACTGATATGATTCAGATCATTCAGTACACAAATAACGCCATGAACCATTGCTAACGATTGAAACATAAATTTAAAGTCTGGACATAAAAACACCTTCTCTACATATTGGATAGGTTACGATTGAATGCTAAAGTGATTCTTTGTTATCAGCTTAGCTTTAGGCCAAACTATCTGCCAAAAAAATTCTGGGCATTGAAAAGATCGATCATAAAGACGCCTTCCCTAAGAAAAAAATGTTTGGAATCAGGTCGGCAGATGAGATCTTCAAAGAAAACAACAGAATTTAATAAATCAAGGCTTTATCCTCCTTGGTCATCGTACACACAATAGATCGAGATGTAACTACTACGCGAAAATGGGGAGATTGCGAGTCAGGACGAGGCGAACTGGAGAATGAACTCAAAAGACTCAAGTGCTGGGAAATCATTCATTAGACAGGTCCAGATCAACAATAGGTTGTAGACATCTTTTGTAAGTAAATTGCTCTACATTAGTTCATTACAAAATATTTTTTTTCTCGTGCGCCTGAATGCCGATTAAACTCATTTGAGAAATAATATAGACACAGTAATTGTATATGCAAATGATCAGATCCGTTTCATTGGATCCTAAGATAAAGACTTATCCAAGACTCCTTATTTAGTTAATTTCAGATGTGCCCTCCAAACTTTAATCTCATCCACAGTCACCTTTTCTCCTTAATCATTTAAGATAACACATCACTTGCCTTTACTTTCGATTCCATATGATCTCGGGGCAGTGTTGGACCATTCTGTTGTCCCGCTCTCTGGGCGGTTTTGTTACCAAAGCTTTTGTGAGATTCTACACGTGTGCCATGTCCAAAGAGTTGGGGCCCAAACAGGGCGCCATAACATGGCACATGGCAATAAGGCACACCTTTATGCTGTAAAATAAAAACACATGAATGTCTTTGTTCTCGGTGCAAGCATCACGCACAACACACCCACCTCTGCATGTTGTCCGGGATTCAAGCGTTTGCCACACTCTTCACAGCGCAAACATTCCGGATGCCAATCATAGCCTAGCGATTGCTTACGTTCCGCTGAAAAAGTACACAGAATTAATTATCAGCCCCATAGACGCTATTGTGTCCCGAGACCAGGCCCAGACAGCAAATTGAGGTTAACTTACCAAAATATACGGGTTTACCGCACTTGTGACACTTCCACATTATTGTCTGTCCCTACTCCTTGATCGGATGAATTTGCAGGACGTGCTCCACTTTTATTCGATTTTTTCTTTCTTTTTCTGTTACGTGATATCCAAATGCAAAAAACTATTCTTTTTTTGTGCCTCAATTAAGCACGCAGAAGGTAATTGAACTTAAATGGCCTAAAAACGAATTGTGAGCCACACAAAAGAAGTCAACGAAGAAACAAAGAGTACAATTCGGAAAAAAGGTGACGTTTCTTCGCTGCTCTCAAAAGATGTGATGTTGCGGTGGAGTCTCACATAATCCTTTCAGCCGTTGTTCCCCCAAAACAATTCCATAAAAGTAACCTGTGATCTTTTTTTTTTGCTTTTATTTCGACAAAGTTTAGTGCGTTTTTTTCTGTATGTGTCGACGGCTACGTGTTTTGTTTATAAAAAAATCTCACCAAATTATAATTTATGCATCTTCACAGAATAGAACGAATACTATGTACTACTTCACAACTTTTATGTTGAATATACGCCGCCTCCTTCTTTTTCATTTATTACTGCTTACACTCTTTCGCTACGTATTTTTGTGCTGCTGCTGCTGCTTTGTCTATTGTTAGGGTTCTGTGCTTGTGTGTGCACCTGTTCTTAGTTTCTTCTGGTATTTTTGTTTACTTAACAATCAGTTTGTTTATATTAAATGTTTGCATATAGATTTATAATTTGTTTGCTTAAAACGTTAACTCTTTCTCGGATTAATTATTTTATCTGCTTTGACTTATATATTATTTGATCGTTTTTGCCATGATGATGGAATGGATGTTGGAAAATAAACACAGCGACACACAAGATGCAAAAATAATTGCAATTACAGCATTCGTGAGTGTGTGTGCAGAACTAGGTATAATATCTCATGCTAGTTTTCTCTCTATATTTGTTTTGTTATGATTTTGTTTCGGTGACATTTGACAGTTGGAACGACTGAAAGAAACAGTACTGCCAATTTAGTGTTTTTTTAATTTATTTAAAATTCGGTTGGTAACTTGTCATCTTCATATTAAAACACCTTGTCAAACCTTTGTTAAGAAAAGTGGGTGAAAATGTATTTTATTTATTTATTATTAAATACAATACAAAGTTAATTTATATTCCAAATTTGGGTCCAAGGGTAAACCGGGTGACACAGACCATATGGCTAGATTTTTGCAGCGACAGACCAAAGGCTCTGGTGGAAATCGAACCCACAACCCCCACGCTGATAGGCAAGCACACTACCAACTCGCCTACCGGGGCGCTTGTGTGAAAATTGTTTTTGTATTTTGTTTGTAAAGATGTTCCAAATTGTTATTGAATATTAGTAGACAAGGTAGAAATAGATGGTAGCAAAATTGTAACAAACAAAAAATTTAAACATGTGAACATGTTTTTGGTGGAGACTGGAGAGTATCATCAAGAGAAAACGCCGAATTGACGATAGTAAAATAAGGCATGTCAATTAGGCTGTATTACCATACATATTTTTGGTTTTTTCATTAACAAAAAATAAAATAGTAAACACTTCAAACGCAAAGAAATTCATTATAGCACCCTTTACACGGTCAAAATGCATGATGGATTACCGACCCAGACGGTAATAAAAATCAAAATGTTTTGATTTTGTTGGCCGTGTAAAGGGCGCTATATTTAAAAGAGATTTGCTATTTCTATTTATTACGTATTTACAAGATAAAACAAGAAATTAAAAAAAACTGACACTAGCTGTTACAAAGACAATGATGGCAACGTTGTCTGGCACACACAAAAGTAGGCGGATACAATTAAATTATTTAGACGGTTTTCAGTGAAAAAAAAACGCTAAATTGTCATGTAAAGTGGGTTTGTTGGCATTACTCTTCACACATATTGTAACTTTCCATGACAATTAAATTAATATAGTTGTTCAATTTCTAATGAAACAGAGAAAGTCATAACGACTAGCAGATATTAATTCAGCATTTTATTCTTGTTGGTACGAAATAAATACCTATCGAAACTTTCCAACCATGGGTGAAAGTGAGTACGTCTGCTAGTTTTGTTGTTTGTCAGTCTATCTCATCAATATTGTCATTGAATGCAAATAGTACTTTCATTGTGCAACCCTGCGCTTTGTCAAAGAAACATCGTGTGAAATGAAATCGGTGGGGGCAGAATGTGTGGAATGAAAGAATCGATGGGGAAATTTGAAAACCGAGCCAGCTAAGAGTCGGTGGCGGCTTCGGCTAAGAAAAATATGCATGTTGGCGGCGGCTCACTCATTAATCGGTCGGCTTCGCCCTCTAGTCGGTTGTTCGTGCAAAAAATCTTGTGAAAAATAGATAAAACTCCATAAATCAACGAAAAACACAATAAATTTAAAAAGCTAAACATTTGGATGTAATTTCATTTGTTTACAAAGTTTTAAGAAGCATTAATATTGTAGAAACCCAATAATTAAGTGTTAATAAGGAGGGACCAGAGTGAAAGTGAACCAACCAACCAACCATAACAAAGGAATACAGGAGGAGGATACGTGCCACAACAACAGTTGGTAGATAGAGAAAAACTACACAACACACAGGATCTATCTGAATCTGAAGCGCAACAGCTGAAAGTTATGACTAGTGATTATTCGATGTATTTGAATAAGTGTTTAGTTGAAAACGTAGAGTCACAGTAAAGGCACACATAAAATTCAAGCACGCGAATATAAACGGGTTGAAAAAACGGGCAGCATTTCTGACGACGTCTATGAATGAATGTGTGTGTACGCTGCGAAGTTATAAAATAAAAGTGGCTAAACATGAGATCCACCATCGAGTTTGAGGAATGTCTTAAGGATTCTCCCAAGTTCAGGTAAGTTTGCGAACACCCCAATTGTCGAAAAACAAATTATGCACATAAAGCATAAACTAAGTTAAAAGTGTTGAAGGTATTCTAATCTAAGGATGAAGAATCTGCAGATTGCATTGTGTGTAAATTAAAAAAAAGACCTTAATTATGGATGAACGGGTAGACTGAAAAACAGACTGTCGTTGTCGTGCTTTAAAAGCAACGCCCCTATTATCCATTTCATTCGTAAAAAATTGGTTAGTCAATAAATGTCCAGCAATAATCACAGCAGCAACAGTTACAGTCAACATCCAACCAGATATCGTGTGCCATACTGAGTTTGTCTGTTTTTGATTTAAATTTTTTTCCTATGATAAAATAACAACAACTAAAGTGATGAGTTTAATGTCGTACTATAATTAACATGTTTTTTTTTGTTGTTCGTCAATGTTTCTCAAGAGAGAGAGAGAGAAGTTGTTTGAAAACTGCACTCACCAACTTCTACTCCTCCCTATCGCAAATCATTAACTCTTTCGCCCTCCCTCCCCCAGTGACCACTACTCACCAATGCATGTTAGCCACCAAAAACGACAACTTTCCACGTTCAAGTTATCATCATTTATTTCTTTGAGCGCTGCTGCTGTTGATTATTCATCATCGTCGTCGACGGTCTCGGCATTGTTGTATCAAAAATGATTGTAATGTACAATTTAATTATTTTTCCAACTACACAATTTGTTCATTAACGGGAAATACTTTGCGGACCTTCATTCATACTTTATGTACGTACACATACACACACCCACTCACTCACTTTCTGTTGTCGCAAAGTTCTACTTAGCAAACATAACAACACTAGAGCTACAACGTTCGTTCTTTTGTAAGAAATCAATACCTACCTAAGATATCCAGGAAGATGTGATGTGGTGTGGTAGACAATGTATGGAAGTGTATTTGTAATTTTTTGCTGAAAAGTGGTGACTCACTATTTCTTTATTTGTTGATAGAGTAATTATTTGCCTTGTGTTGTTTTCTGATCCACCTCTACATCAAACAGGTGTTTGTCCATTCTATTGCCTTTAAGATATCGGGATTTTAGTAATAACGTTTACTGTTTGACAGTGGGAATAGGTATCGATGAAGATGTGTGGTAGTTTCCGAAAGGTATACTTTGCCTGCAATCAAAACAAACACATACCAAGAAACCTATTTCAAAACATTTCTTTCCCGTTCGAAATCTTGACAGAAAGCCAATATTTTATATGTCCGTGAAACGCAATGATTTCCTTGAATAACGTTGAAAGATACGCGAAAGTATTTTTAAATGCTTCATAGCCCAAAAAATCTATAAAAACACTCGTATAGGGTTCTCCAACAAGAGGTGTTATTTGCAGTCACAGGTAGCAAAACTAAGAAGTTTCCAGACCGTGTAACCTCTCGAAGAGGTGATCACAATTGGCCACCGAGATTTTGTGAGTTAATACCTTGCAACTTCTTCCTTTAGGGCCACGTGATTGGGATTTGGTTATGGAAATTATGGCCATTTGGCTGATGTTGTTTTTAATTTTTAACGGCATACCTTCCTCTTTATTATGAAATAAACATCCGATCATTTATCTCAAAAAATGCTATATTTTATTGAATACCCAAATAAGACCTCTTGCTGGTAAACCCTTTATTTGGACCACCCAAAAATTACATAGATCCATCTTTCTAATTAAAAATAAGAAGACTTACAATAAGGAAAGGAGACATTTGTATCAAATATTTTTATTGACAATAAGAAGTCCTCCGGAATGTGTATGGAATTCTCGAAAATCTGTTGAATGAAAGGCCAATATGTCATTTAGTTTAAGTCTGACATCAGTAAAAAGAAGCGACTAACATCTGCATTTTTTAAAGCTGTTTTTTTTTCTCGTAGAAAACCCGAAAAAAATGAAATATTTTGGCACATCTGCTAAACTCTGAAACACGTGTGGTTTATTGGTGAGCATTTTTTAAAAACGTGTTCGTTCGTAGGGACAAAACTCATGAACACGGTTTGAAAAAGTCCTTGAAGTCGTTTTAAAAGACAACCGTGTCAAAGTACGTGATGTCTTATGGTGTATGACATAAGACTGGTTGTTAATGTTTGGGTGACTGTTTTTTTTTGTTATATACACATTGTATTATGAATACCGATCTATTATATTAATATACTAAAAAGAAAGAGCTGCAGGAGTTTATAGTGTGGCATTAGCTGATCGCTGCAGCGTACGTACGCACGGCTCTTCGAAAACAAAAAATAATTGTTGGTTTATTTATAGCTTATTATGTTGTAATGATTGCAATAACAAAGTAGTGCGGTTGCCAACAAATATTCCCTTTTTTAAATACTATTTTTTAAAAGACGCTCGCGAGATCGATTTTGTGGAATGGCTCAGTTTTGTGTTACAAATTCCACGAATAGCTGTAACATTTCCGGCCTTTTTTTAGGCGGATACAGTCTTTCCTAACGTTTCATAGCACATTCATGACATTGTTTATTTATGCACTGACTAATCGTCAGTAAAGTACACATGTACCAATCTAAAGGGTGAGATTGACATTTTTAGTTTTTCTTTCATTTGATTGAAACCATTTGTTTACTCATGGATTCGAATTTCGATGCACCAATTTAAGATAATTCTGAAATTGTTGTCTTATTTTAAAAATGAAATCCAACGAAATGATGGCAAATAGTTATTGTCAACGTTTTCAGATAACTGTAGTTATGGGCAAAATAAATGTTATTTCAGTTACTGCATCCATTTAGTCTTTTCAAAAGCTAAAATAAATTTAAAAAACACATAAACATGCCATCATTCGATCTCACTGATATTATTTTGAATCATTTTGTTTACATATTCGGTTGGTATCTCTTGTCGAAAGTTGTTTTTAAGTGCTTCGAGGTTTGATGTTTATCAAAAATTAATACTATGTTCTTTCTGCACCCATGTGAAATCGCATTATTGCCGATGTGGTTGTGTTGGGCGAAAAGTGAAATAATGCTTATGGAAAACTTCTGGCGCAATAACGTGGTCCGTCGACATCTCCAGCCTATTAAGCGCACAACACCCTATTATTAGGGAAATCAGTGCCTCAAACGCGACAAATATACTTATATGCGGACCACTCGTTCGAAGAATGTACTCAACGCTGATAAATTTGATAACGTCTCAACTTCCGAAACGGCTGAAAAGGCTGATTTTTATGAGCGTACCTGAAGGTGTATGTATTTTGCGTTCACTTTATTTCGTCCAGATTATAGGTAATAATATTCCATGTATATCATGCATACTAATTAAATTACCTAAACCAAATTGTGAATTTATTTAAGTGCTATCACAAGAGTTAATCACCAAATCCCAGCTCGTATATGGTCATTAAAGTGGGGTGGGCGTGGTAATGTAGATCGTGTTAGGGTTCCAATTTCCGTTCCTTTAGTTTGTTTAACACTACAATTCATAACCACTGAATTTCAGGAGGTTTAGTAAACGTGAACGGAGTACATTTGTGTGGGTGGTGTGCGACCGTTTGTCAACCGTTTTTTTTTATATTATTGGTTTATTCCCATTATGCGCATATCATATCCTGGCAACCCTATATTCCAAGACCTTGGCGACGGCTTGCTCGATATCTTAAACCTTAATGGAATGTTCGCATAGCATCGGTCCACACGATTACCGATATTTGTGCGTAAACGATTGATTGTGGCATGGGCTGTGTGGCATTTCACGCGATGCTGTAGAAACCAAAGATCGTCCTAGTCCACGTCTTCAAAAAAGTGTGTATTATGTCTCTGTAGCTCACCGTTAAATGAAATGGAGATTCCAGCAGCATCTGCGGTACTTTAGTTTGTTAACAAAGCCAAATCATAAATGCTGGTCGGTTAAATCGGATAGTAGTGTGGCTTCAGTTTCTTCAATTTCAGCCTCATTATCGTCACTAATCCACGATCGACCGTGAGTATTGTCCACCAACAGTCAGTCTCACGATGATTTTGCCAAAACTTGCAGATGCCGTGGGTTCCAAATTTCGGACAAAACTTTTTTTTATTGACTTTGGTTATAAGTTTGCATTATTTCTCATCCTTGTAAAACCAGTCCTTTTGTTTTTAGGGAAATATGATATTGACTTTCTGTCAGGCATAATAAAAATGTAGGAAAATCTATAATATGGATTTTGCTAAATTTTTGAATACTGAGCTTTAAAACACACATCATTACCAGAAACTTCTTCGAGATTAGTGGAGCTTTTTTGGTTATTCATTCTGTTAATCAATCATGTTTTCGCAGTCGTAAAGCAAACTGCATTTTTAGTTGAAACGTAAAGGTTTATTTTATTTGTTGACTAATTGTAAAATTCTTCAAATTGTTAAATTTATTGTATTAATTTCCTTTATGCGATGATTTTTTGTTTTTTAATACTCTACATATTATGAAATAAAATGTAATATAGATTAACTGGCCCTGTGAGTTTGTATATTACTGTAAAATAAATTAAACGAAAAAAGACAACAGTTTGTGTTCTTCAACATTTGCCTCTTTCAAGCGAATTGATTCCAACGCCATTCGTTACAGTCTCATTGTGATTTATATGGGTCTTATCGTTATTTAACTTGTAAGAAATGATGATCGACCAACTTATTTGCTTTTAAAGGCATTTATCTCGTATTCAAAAGATTTATTATATTCTTTGTTGCACAGTGTAAAATATATATAAAACGTTAGGTGAGTGGTGTACTCCTTGTCGAATAAACCCGTTTTTAATCCCATCAATTGACACATTTATTATGTTTAAATGGTTTTTGGTGGGTCTATTGTTTGTGGAAATTGTTTTTTTAAAACAGCTGGTCTTAAAAATTTTAAACAAAGTTATATCACGTATGCTAAAATCGTTATTTTTTTGCACCAACTCGAAATATTAATAGACAATGGACCAGGTCCCAGACCGATAAGAAATGAAAAGCTCTTCATTCTTGTTAACTTTACCTACGGACCATTTTATGTTTGGAAAGGGCAAATAATCCTTAGTTCTCCATTTTGAAGAAGCTATTACCGTTGTTATGAATCGTCTTAGTCATCTAAGATGTGTCATTTTTATCGAGGATTATCCAATATTCTTTTAAATAATGCCACCCAATATTTTATTTTTGCAAACGAAGTGGCAGACGCATCAAGAGTAGGATCTAGCTCCCTGTAATATTGGTTGGACTTAGACAACTTTAAATATTCCATCACATATAATGATCACTAGCTTCATACTTACAAAATCCACATGTATGAACGCCACAAGTACTAAAGAACGTGATATACGTAGACGTTAGATTAGCACAGCTGTCATAATTTTCCCAAAAATGATTACGAGACATGAACACATTGCATGAGCACAAGCTGATTTGGAAACCTCGTTTCTAGGAGAATATTCCGATAGTCGCTCACATCATAGAATGCCTCAACGCATAAAAAGAAAAAAATTTCCCCTTTTCTGTCAAAGATTTTCTTAACAGAAACGACTAATTTTTGTTACTTGTTGACCCAATTTAATATTAAAATATTTGAAAGTATTTTTTTATTAACAGAGTGCGAGAGCAATTCCATATCACGGAGATGGAAATGATCGGATCTATCAAAGATTATCCACAATGGCAATGGAATGTTCAAATACGTATGTTAATAAGAACAATTCCGATAGAATAACAAGAAAATTACAATAAAGAGCATATTCATAATTAATGTGTGTGTGTCCACAAATGTACGAGTATGGCGCAGTACAGTGTCAGTCGCTGTTATCATTTTCCGACCAACATATTGAATTATTCACAAAAAGTCAGAAGCCACAGTGGGTGGGGTGAACCCACTTTAATATAAATTACATCTGAAGACTCTGTTTTACTAAGGGATTTCTAAAATAGTGACTTTCATATTAAAGCTAATAGTATTAGCAATATAAGTTGGAAGGACATGTATCTGAAACAATTTTCAGAATATCGAATTGATCGCCTGGAAATATTAAAATGTCAAAAATTCATCAAGAGTGAGGCTTATTACGTGACGGCTAAATGGAACTAAAAATCGTTGACCAAACTTTACGACTCAAAAATTAAACGAAATATTTTGGAAATAACCACAAAATAGGTCAAAAATGAATAATACGAATAACGGGCAGTACCGGGAAATTGATACGCAAAAGCAATGATTTGAAGCAACATAAACACCAGAACCCTAACCTAGCGGCGGCAAACTACGAAATCATGGCGAAATTTGTCAAAGTTAGAACTAGAAAACAAAATAAATTATTTTCAAATGCTAGCTAGCGATGCAGCTTCTGCTGGAGCAGTTGCATCAACTAATAGGACGATTATGTAACGAAAATAAGACACGATCATTTTGTGAAATATATAAATTTACAACTCATTATCATTGGGGATGATCAAACCCGCCGATGGATACAATCGATAGTATGGCGAATATCACTATATCTAGTCTTAATGGTTTTTATATAAG
The DNA here is from genome assembly GCA_958296145.1 of Hydrotaea cyrtoneurina. Classification (NCBI taxonomy): domain Eukaryota; kingdom Metazoa; phylum Arthropoda; class Insecta; order Diptera; family Muscidae; genus Hydrotaea; species Hydrotaea cyrtoneurina. Next base: position 108,103,700 of record OY282512.1, read on the forward strand.
CGTTTGAATCAATTAATACAAGAGCTATATGGAACTCAATAGAAGACGAAGGAATGCCGATTAAACTAATGAAAATTATGGGTGCTATGTGCACCAATGCGGCAAACCACATTCGACTCAGAGGAAAGGCAAGCGAACCTTTCTACACCACCCCAATGTTGTCCGGTTCTCGTCGATTACAAAGTTATGTGAAAAGAATAGGGGTAAGGGGACATAATATGTCCCCTCAATAAAACAATACTGTATAGAGTATAGTGTATTATACACTATTATTATACTGAGGGGACGTCATGTATTTTTCAAAAATCTGTCAATTTCTAACAAAAATCTGCTTTTTGGTTGAGAATCTGTTTTTCTAAAGACCATTAACAGCAAGCTATTCGACAGTCATTTGTTTGTATGAATTGCAATACCTGCCAAACACTCTCAGTAATGTTTAGCATGGTTGATAATAGTAATTTAATACATACTAAGTGATTAGGTTTATAAATTGTGGCGTTAGTCGGCAAAATGTCCTGAAAATCTGTTTAGTGCCATTTAGCGCTACAAAAAATTTCGAAAAACAGATAAATCTGGATATATGGGATCGATGCCCAATTCACATAATTTTCATTTTCACTACGCCTACAAGGTTGGATTAGAAATAAACATTGAAAAAACACAACTAATGATCATAAACCACAACCTAAATCATGTCCAAAACGTTTGTTACCTGGGAGTCATTATGTCGGCAGATAACAGTGTGAAAGATATTTGCAACAGACTCAAAAGAGATAGGTCTGCATTTGGACATCTTATTAAAACACAAATATCCAAAGTTGGCATATTTATAGAATGTATCAAATCCACATTAAAAGCGAACACAAAGACTACAAGTGTTTATTAACAAATCAGTCCCAAATAAACTGAAAAATCCAAAGAAAACATTCAGAGAAATTAAAATATATATTAATAGAATAAGTTTTGAATAACCTCATACAAGCCCTATATTCCCAAGTGGAATCAAATAAAGGATTACAAATAATCTTTTACCGTAACCCAGTCTAAAGTACATATTTTATTCTTACGAATTAATTTCTAATGTCGTAATCCTGTCAGAAAAGGTACGGCCCAAGGATTTTTCGAATGACATGTGCTGCCCCCAAATCGAAATGATTGCACACCCCTGGTATAGAATATATGTTTATTGTGTATATGCTGATGATTGATTATTTTGCATTTATTTCTAAAGGAAGTTGCAAAAGTGTTTGCTGCAGAATTTGGAAATGCTCAATTTAAGAATGCAGTATAATTTATGAGCTTTTTAAGTTGTTGTGCATAATTTGTCAGATACTTTAATTGGTCATAATGGCTTTGTTATACTACAAAAAAAACTTAAGTTAAATGTGCTAATGTTTGTCACATTAAAAATGGTATCGATTGATTCAAAATATCGCTTTGAATCAATGTAATAATGTTCATCTTTGACGCGGCACATTAATCTGTGGAGTTAGAAAAATAACGTTTCGTTGTAATATGTTGACCAATACAAACCATAATTATACTAAGCAACAAAAACCAACCAACCATACAAACACCATACTATGCCCGAGAATATGCATGACCAAAAATTAAATTCTGATAACTCGATAAATAAATGTACACTAAATTCTTTAACCTTTGACTTTATTGCCATTTCACCTGAACAAGAGTTTCAGATTTATAAACAAATACAGTTTGTTGTTTCTGTTGTTCGAGATCATTGATTTATTTCTATTTATTGCCAATTTAAATCCAAAATTTGTTCGTAAATTTTAGTTTTGAAAAGCAAAAGAAAGTCCGAATTAAGTATGATAAAAATGATAAAAATTTATGATAAAAAATATTGAAAACGGGCACTTTTTTGTCACTAAAGACAAAGATAAGAAATAAGTTTGTGTAAATTTTTTAAAAACTTATTTTCCATTAAACAAGACTTTTTTTCAGTTATCACAATTTATTTCTTAAATTTTTTTTTTAAATTCAAAAAAATGTTGATGGTTTTTGTAATCATAGACATCAGAATTGTGTACTTGTTATTCATTACAATAACATTTCCTGTGTTTTGATTTATGAATCAATACAGTTTTCTTATGTTTTCCTAACCTTATTCTTACCAAGCTATATTTGTAACGTAATGTAACGACAGTAAAATGCAAAATGGTGTATTAAAACACAAAATGTACTGGTCAATTTTTTAAAGTTAACTATATGTCTAAATTAAATTTAGACATATGGGACTATGATGACTTATGCAAATTAAAATACATACACAAGTATTAATTTCAGTAGTTTTTACACATTATGTCTAAATTGTTTTCGCATTATCTTTATTTGTTCATATTGTAATACAAAAGTTATTAAGGCCAATAAAAAGTATTACATGTAATGTATTCCTAAATATAAACTTTAGCTAAAACTTAACTAAATCCACTAAATATTTTTATAATTACATTAAAAAAAACAAGATGTAAAATATATTAGTCCTAATTAATGACAATTCAACAATTTGTTTACATTATTTTGCTCATTCAACAATCATAGTGAGAGAAAAAAAATATTTTAATATCAGCGTTGACTGAAATAGTCTAATAGTTTCAGACAAATAACATTATTTCAATGTGAAATGACCCGAATCATTCAATAACTTTGCCAATCGATTCACTACAATTTTGTTCATTGAAAGTAGTCGTTGAGTTGTGTGATCGCAACCTGGAAATATCACGGCCAACAAACATTGTCTGACAACAGTATTCGTCCCATCGTGGGAACTTTTGTTGAGCACTGGACACCGAAGACGTTTTAAATAACTGGTTGAAGTGATTAGGAAATTTATCGCAATGTGTTGAATATTGACGGTATTGAGTATTCCGTGACAGCATCAGACAGCAGGTTGATACATTTTGAACCACTCTGTAACTTATTTCAAAATCTGGGTAACATATGTTATTTTATAATGATATACTCGTATCGATCGTATGGTCGTGTCGACGTATAAACACATACATTTGTGTCGTACATATATGTACATTAGGGTTAGTCACATTTGGGACGTTTTATCAAGGTGCTCTTCATATACCACATAGGGCATAAGACTACAAGCAGAATTGCGCTTTTACATTTTTCGAATAGTTGAAAAACCAAACCCATATTTTTTTCTCGATCTTAAATGTGACAAATAAAAAATTTCCAGTAGTTCTTTTTGCAAAAACGTGCAATTTGGAATTTTACAGAATTTGTTTAAGGTAAAAACCCGTTCATTGTGTGATATTTCGAAAGGTAAAAGGTCAATTTAAAATCATATTAAAGATTCGTGATCTGTTGATATGAATTTGATTGAAATTTTAAAAAAAAAAAAATTTAATGAAAAAATTGTTTTGGGCTAATGCAATTCTAGTCGGTGCCGCAAAAAAGTGACTAACCCTTATGTACATTTTGTAATCATAAACTAATTAATATTATAATGATAATGTAAAATACAGTATTACAAAATGTTACATTAATTCGGCACTCGGCACACACAAATAACAAAGATTATGAAATATGAAAAAAATAAACGACAAATGTTAATTGATTGCGGCGGGAGGAGGAAATAATGATTAGAGACAATCCACATACAGTCAGTCGTCTATTGCAACTACAAATGTAGTTGTGTCTTTCAGTATTATGGGAATGTATGAATTTAATTTTTTGACAAAAAAGCTATTAATAATAACATACACATGTGGTTGGCTGAAATGCAAAAGAGCGTAACTAACACAAAATCTGAAATCTTTTTTGGGTTTTATTCGTATTCATAAAAGCCGTTATAATTCAATAAGCGCATTGTTCGGACTAAACAGCGTAGACGTTGAAAACAGTGTGCATTATGTCCCAACGTTGGTCAAGCTTCAAACAATTAATTTCGTTAGAAAGCGGGAAAGAGACCTCACTTTAAAACATCGTATTATTCCAAAATAAACCACACCATCCGGTACACAACGCACTCCCATCTAATTTTGGTTTTTATTTTTCTGCTAGAAAAACTTGGCATTAAAACTAAGAACATGATGCCAAAAATTCCCTGTTCTCGGCCTAAAAGTTCTCAAACAAATGTACCTTTCGTCGGTGCTAATGAACTTTACTGCTGTACACTTATTAGCGAGAAATCCATATTGCAAATACATCTTCCGCATTTAAAACGATGGAATGTGTTGTGCACTTCTATTGATTGCTGTTGAGATCTTCGTTCGGAGAAATAAATGTAATTGCCAAAACAAATCCGAATCCGTTTGTTTTTTCGGTATCTTTTGGGATTTCTTCTATCATAGAAAATAATTATCCGTGTAATTAATCAAATCGAACTATTTATGTACATACACACAATATTTAAAACAATTTTAACGCAGTCAATCGCATTTTCATGGAAGAACATTCTAAATTCAATACAATTTAAGATGTGAATTTTCAAGATACATCGTACGATAAATTGTTATTTTTGTTATTTTTAACGTATTTTCATTTTTGCATAAATTTAAATCTTTAATTACTTGCTGAAATAAAAACAAATAACAAAATATTATTAGACCGAGTATACGACGCGACACATGAGCACACTCTTGAAAAGACAACAATGGAAAAACCCAATCCCCTACAAAACCAAATAGAAAACCAGTATCAGAGCAAAGATAGCAAAATGGTAAAAAGGAACAAACCAATTGAATGCTTCTTGTTTTTATTTTGTTTTTTCTTCTTTCCAATCTATGGTCTTGACAAACAAATGTTTATATATATATATGCAGACATACAGACAGTGTTTATTATTTATTGATAAACAATTCAATTCAATAATCCAAGTGTTCTTTTTGCGATATCTTTTCTACATCATATCTCTCTCTTTGTTTCTTTTCATATTTCAGACAATTCGTCACCAAAGAAGAATCGGACATAGAACATTTGGAGCAGCGATTGGAGAAAATCATAAAACTTTGTAATGTTGCAGTAGATTCGGGCAAGGAATATGTAAAAAATCAAAGGTAAATGAAGGCAATTGGAAATGAAATAACTTTATTAACACTTCATCAAAAAAATCTGCGTATAATGTGTGACTGTATTTATTATACTCAAATGATTACAATTTTTTTTTAAGTCATTCTTTATTCAATTAGCAGATGAAAAACATAACAATAGAGTTTATAGTTGTAGAAGCATACAATTTGTAAGGATTCGAAAGAGGAGATCGAGAACAGTCTTCTTATTTCATTGGTTGAATCGAGTAGCGAAATAACAGATGGGTTAATATGTTCACTGAGTCGCTTAAGGTATCTTTCACAGTATATCTTTATTTCATCTCTAACTGTTGCCATCGACAGGTCTCTTGGAATTGAAGAATTGCGAATGTAACATGGGGTATTAGTAATAACCCCTAACGTTGTGTATTGAAATCGTTCCAAAATGCCAATGTTGGATTTACAGGCAGTACCCCATAGCTGAGTACCATATGTCCATACTGGTTTGAGGATCACTTTATAGATTTGTAATTTGTTGTTCAGGTTTACTGCCTGTTTCCATAAAACGAATTTGTTCGTTCGTTACAAATTGTCAAAATTTAAGGCACAATAAAATGGATGTTTGTCAGTAGTGAGAGCTTATTCTTTTGAGATTGTACTACATATTTATATTTACACATATTCATGAGTACAAAAACAGCAGATCTGTAGATTGTCGGCTTCTGAATCTAAATATATACCCAGCGGTGCAAAATTATGACCGCTATCAGTTTTTCTGTGGTTTTCGTATTTAGCGGAGTATTTGAAAAAACACGATGATTAAAAATTTTAAAAAATCATTTTTTTAATGTTTTAAACCCTTTCAACAGTTATAAAAAAAAATAATTACAGTCGAATTCGGTTAAGCGGAAACGACAAAAATCAAAAAATTGTTTTCACTTATGAGGGATTTTTAATAAACAGGACTTCGGATAATTGAACCTTCTTTCATTTAAACGAACTTAGTATGTAATTTTGAAATTGTTCTATGAAAGGGATATATAAACTCACATCTGTAAAATTTCAATTCAATATAAATGAGATTGGATGAAAAGAGTCAGCTATTTTCATTTGGTTGAGATATTTTTTTGAGATCATTTGTTTTGTCCGTTTTTATCGCCGTTATATTTATAATATTTGTCTTAAGCGGTGTTCGTATCATATAAGTTTGTGTCTTTGCATTAAAAATGTGCTTCACATAAACGATTTTTCAATAAAGCGGATTTTCGTTTAAGCGAAGTACAGAGCATGGAAAATCATCCAGAACAATCGTTACTAATATTTATGTTCAATTAAAAGGCGTGCGCTTATCCCAATTCGACTGTATATTTAAGCCTCGATTCTGGTTGAAATTGAAACTCTTCACTTGTAAATACTCGGAAAGTAAAATGGAAACGTATTTTTTTTTAATTCAATGTCAATTTACTTTACATCCATTGGGCATTCGCTTGGTTTTTCATATACACAACTGATAAACAATATTCGAAAGTTCATACAAATTTTAGATTTTTTTTGAAAAACTGTTTTTGTTGAAATTTCGCTCATGCATAGCTATTGACTATTTTAGACTATATAGAGTGAACAAACAGGTTAGGAGAAATTGGATTCCGAAAATGAGATTCGATAGTCCCTTGAAATTATGTATTAGCAATGGTAATGTTTGTTGTCGGAAGCGCGGTAGCTTCCGAAACGGATCCGTATACCTGCCTGCAATCAAAACAAACACATAGCCAGAAATCTTTTTGATATTTTTATTTTGGAAAAAAATATACATATGTAATAAATGATCTCTAACTCGAATAACTGAAACAGTTTATTATGTATGAATTATTTTTCTGATATTTTTTTGTGATATTTCTCTCAAAATAACTGGCACCTTTCTAGTTAGTATTATACAGAGTATTTCGAGTAGCTCGAAACATATATAAGTTGCTGATGACATTTCCGGGAAAGATTTTAATGTTCATCGGCGTGCGGAACAACAAAATATAATCGTTAAGAAAATAGATTATTATTAGTATAAAAAATAAAAAATATATATACACTCATTGCCTATATACGTAGACTTTTTCAGACAAGTGTATATAAGTATTCTCTATAATGAATCTTCATATACATACGTTCAGAACCATATAATTTTTTCTCTCTCTTTTTCTTATTCTAGTGCATTTGCAATGTCCCTCTGGGATTTGGAAAAACATTTTGCTGATAATAAAAGTGCCCATAATGCTTTGGGAAAGCTGATACATTGCTTTCAGGTTTGTTGTTGATTGTTTACTGCAATAGAGCAGCGACATGCTGAGTTGAGCAGTGCACAGTGTCTCAGATTGTAGAAACTCAAGTGATGTTTTAAGATGAATGTTATCCACAGATTCTCAAAATTTATGAAACATGCAAAACGCATAAATATTTTTTATAAAATGTTTGTATATTTCCTCTCTGACCATTAATTGAGTTGAAATAGAAACACTAATGAATGATTGGGTTTTGCACAAATCCGGTGGAGAAGGAAGAAGAGTTTTGGATTGGATGGATATTGTTTGGTAGATTGGAATGAGCAATTGTAACTGAAAAAAGTTAATAGACTTAATAGTTAATATCCAGCACAATAATACGAACCAAGAATCTTGTATTAACCCAGAATGCAGTTTTTTTTATTGATATCATGATCCAAATAAATTATCAGCCCATGTATGGTTGGTAGTAGTCTACCAACGTTTAAGGTTTAAAAATCCCTTCACTTTCTCGCTCAAAAAAAATCTTGGAATAGTCATAAAACTCCAAAATGAAAAATATACTTTTTGAAAATTCATGCCATTTTTTAACATTTGTATCACACTGTGACGAGTTTTTAATTACAACACTCTGCTATGCTCTGTATGTTACCCGTATGTGCGCTCTTCTTATTATTTTCCATTCTTTTGTATAATTCATCATGTGGTTTTTTCTTTTTTTATTTACTTATAGGAAATGAATAAGTTTCATACCATTTTATTGGATCAAGCAAGCCGTACTGTATTAAAAAATTTAACCGAATTTGTTAAGGACGATATTAATCAAGTTAAAGACTATAAAGGGCATTTTCTAAAAGTGTCTGAGGGTTATGACAATGCATTAATTAAAAATGCTCAAGTAAGTTGTTGGTATGTTGTTATGTATGTGTATTTTTAAATGGCCCTTTTCTGTTGGTCTTATATAGGCGAGTAAAAATCGTACACAGGAAGTACAGGAAGCAGCCAACATATTATCAGCATCAAAATCTTGTTTTCATCACACGGCATTAGATTATGTCAACTACATCACTTTAGTTCAGTCTCGCAAAGTACCATCTATACTATCGACGGTAAGTTAGAAATGTTGTTTGTTGTTCTTCTTTAGGTTTCTTATTTACGTATATACACAAATGGATATACATTAATAGATACGTACATGTACATACCTACATATGCAAAATCTTAGTAAACATATTGAAAATTATTTAAAGCATTTGTAAAGCATTCAAGTCTATTTCTGTGCTTAAACGGAAGACTGCAATGATAATATTAGATGGAAGTTATTTTGAACTGATTGTTTTGTGTCAGACACTGAACCACAATGGCAATACGATACAAATATATATGGAATTTTTTTTATGTATGTTGGAGCAGATAATCGAAAAGGCTTTAAGAATTATGAATGTCTTTAATTTATTTTTATAAACGATCTTATATTGGAAAGTTTCGCCACGTCATCACGAATCAAATATACAGTAACCACATGATATTTATGCATGAGCTGATTATGACAGTTACAAGAAAGTAAGCTAGAATAATCGACTACGAATCATTTTCTGAAATGTTTGAAGTGTTCTTTAATTGCGAAAACACTGATCGGATCAGATTGTTAATTGAATCGAATATAAAACAAGTTACATGTGTATTTATTTATTATTATTGTTATTAGTACAAAGTGAATTTATATTCTAATTTGGGTAAAGCGGGTGACACAGCCCAGATGGCTAGATTTTTGCAGCGAAAGACCAAAGCCTATGTTGGGAATCGAATCCAGAATCCCCACGCCAATAGGCAAGCACGCTACCAACTCGCCTACCTGGGCGCATTATAAAAGAAGTTAAATAAGTTTAGTATTTACGTTTATAGTACCGGTCAAAATAATTGCACCACGTGAAAAGTTTATGTAATGGAGTGTCCCACTGAGTTTCGTTAGATCTGAACTCCATCGTAGAGCACATATTTAACTCAATTCCTATGGAACCTTGTCAACAGTGATTAAATTTAATCGGAAACCGTTGTGCGGCAGTTAGGGACACCAAAATGCACTCACATAAACTATTATAATGATTTTGTGAAGTTTTGCTTATGATAGTGATAGTTAACATATATAGATGACAGTGTATTTTTTTGTGTTTTTTATGTTTGTTAAAATACAATTTATTGAGTTTCAAACGAACGGTTATCAAGATATTATGTGATGGACTAAATTTGTAGACGGCAACTGTACATATACCCTCACCGAAAGTGAAGTTACCAGAAGCGGCATGGATAGGTTTCCAATTTTGAGTTACTGTTTCAAATACTGAATTTTAGTGATATCAGAGGTTATGTGTTACTAACCATTGTATAGTGTTGCTACGGATTTCATATCGAGGGCTTATATTCAATAACCTCTATCTACAAAAACACAATTTTTCAGGAAAGCCAAAAAACTGTTTTATTCGCAAATTAGCAACAATTTTAATGAAATCATCTTCCACAATATTAACAAAATGTGTCTTACAAACACCCTAACTAAGAATTTTGTTGAAATTCGAGTTATTTTAGCTTCTTTGGTAGATAGAGGGTATTGACTCACGAATGAAATCATTGCGTAGGAAAATAATATGTAGATAGAGGGTATTGCCTTATTTTAAAATTAAGTTTGTTTTACGGTTTTTGTATGGGGATCCACAAAAAGGTGGGAGATAGGGGGTAGATATGTTCACAAGAAATGTTGGGGATGGAAAAATGGCAGGACCTGTTCTAACATTTGCACCCTACACATTTTCGATAACGTTTTCGTTTTCGGAATCTGGTTAAAATTTTGTAGTAAATTTGAGTAATTATTAGGTACATACTTTCATATTACTTGCAGTTACGAACCTGTAATAAATACGCCCTCACTATCTTCGTCATTTGAAGATACGTAATCATATGCAATACGTTGTAAGGAGTTACAAGTAGCCATATTTTTAAACCTTCAACCATAACAATCAATCAATCAATGTAATCGATGTAAGTGTGTACATTACTTACCCACGCTCAAATTCTGGAATCACGCAATAACAATCTCAAAAGAAAGTATAAAATCAATTTCTCACTACGAAAAAACAATTGCTTTTAATCTTTTGGAATAAAATCTGACATATGTGAAAAATGACAGAAAGACAATAGGTCAGTTAGATTTTAATTCGAGGGGAAGTGGTAAATTTCAAATCAGTACTATTAATTTAACTAAAAAATAGCCTGAAATTAAATAAAACCAAACAATTATATGATGTAGATAGAGGGTTTTGCCTTTATAAAATTCATAAACAAGTATCTTTGTAGATAGACAAATGATAAAATACAGCATATATAGTACTAAAAATAGGTTTTTTCAATTGAAATTTTTACAGTAGATGCAGATGGGGTCAGTGATGAGTTTGGCATAAAAAAAAAAATTTCGTCAAAATGTAGATAGAGGTTATTGAATATAAGCCCTCGATATGTTCTTTCTGAAATAAATTTTTCGTATAAAAAAATGTTTCTTTTTTTTGGTTACCAAGTTACGGCAACTCTGAGGCTTACCGAATATCGTCCATGTCTTCAATTTCTGCCAATAACAAATGGTTTATAAAGCCTCACCCTTATCCGAAATGACATTTCCAGCTGGGTTTTCAAAGAAATGCGATTTCGTTGTGCAAAATACCCAGCATATCGTTGTCGAGCCGGTGTTCAAGGACTAAGTCGCACGCTGAGTGTTGTCCTCTAGCATATCAATCTCGGACGTACTTGCGTAAGGCATTTGCGGTGGGTGCTTCATTTCGGCCAGGATTTTTAATAACCCCAAAAAATACATTTTTTTTTGGCAATTTTAAAATGTAAAGTGTTACTGGCGGGGCAGAACAATAAAAATCTAGCCACCTGGTCTGCGTCACCCGGATTTCCACAAAATTAGAATATAAATTTATTTTGTACTGTAATTAAATAAAAATAAAATAAAAAAATATTAAATACCACAAATAAATAATAATAAATATAATCCATCTGCAGCATGTGCTATTTGTGAACTACTTCACTTATAATGCAGAGTTGAGTCATACTCAATGATAGACAAGTGCGCCCGTGCCGAGAAGAGAAATTGGGTTGACGCGAATGCGAAGACAGGATGAATGAAATCGTGTTCCACAAATAAATATTTTTTAATAAAAAGTTGTAGTTCCCTCGGTTTACGTATACAAGTAACCGTCGAAAAAGTATGCATGTAATATCTTCAAAACACTTTCACCCTGAGATTTTTTTTTAAATGGGGTCATATGATCCTAGTATGGGCGAAAGGGTTAAGCTAAATTACTAAATTAATTTACTGGTTACGAGCACTTTTGCAAGACAACAGAAAGAGAAAGTGCTATGAATGGTGAATTTATATAATTAAGCCCTAAATAAGCCTGCAGTTCGCCAGACAACACGAAAGGAAAATTAATGGACATACAAATAATTCTGTAAATTTTCTCTAGGTGAAGTTATAAGTTCTTATGAACAAAAGTGTTAATATGTATAAAAGTGTTAATATGTTGACTTAAGGTAACGGTGCAGGATACAATCACTGGTCGTCTACATTTTATAGACAGACGAAAGGCAAAATATTTTTCTAGAAAAGTTTAACAAGGAGTATTTTTCTAGAGAAGAAGTATATTTTAAGATTTATCTCTTGCTCTCCCCCATTTATGTGGTGATACCGGCACTACAAAATGTCAGAAGTATATGCCATAGCCACAAAAATACTTTACCTTAATGCTTTCAATAATGGCCAGGTTGTAGTATTTGAAAAGCTTGTATTAAATAATAGTACTTATAGCAGGAAATAGTCCTTGATCTGTGCTTGTTTTTCAGTAAATTGAGAAACTGCTCATTTTCATCATGTATTACTTGAGCTATCCAACATTTGAAGCATAACAACGACAAAACGTATCTTTTTTGCAAAACCCTGTTTTGGCAGATTACGGTTTAAATGCTTCTCTCGCATTTCTCAGACACTAAATCAGCCAAACTTATGCACGTTATCGCTCTAAAAATGCAATTAAATAATGTTAGTCAGTGTGGTGTTACCTTTGAAATCTTTTTTTACAAATGCTGAACAATTTTAAATTTGTCTTTTAAACTTTATTTATAAATTTAAGTCATTCATAAATTTCAAAATCCACACAAACTGACAATTTGAAAAGTTTGTCAGCTGTAAGTTAACTTGTGCATGTTAATAAATGATTTCAAGTCATTATTGTCAAAAGTATTCTTAATCTTTTAATACTGAATCTTTAAATCTTTTTTAATCATTTCAGCTACTTGATTATTATCAAGCCTGTGTTACGTATTATCATCAAGGCTTCGATTTGTGCAACGATTTTGATATATTTTTCAAAAGTATAACCGAAGATTTGAATGCATTGCGCGGTGAATACCAAAAATTAGAAAAAGTCATGCAAAATCGACACATGAGTGTGAACAGTTTCAGTGATACGAATACAAACAGTACTTCCAATAAGATCGAAGGATATCTATTCAAAAAGAAATCCAAAGGATTTAAGACATGGTGTCGTCGATGGTTCTATCTTAGTGACAATCAGCTGGTGTACAGGTACGTTGCTAAAAACAAAACAAAAAAAAGAAGAAAACAATCAATTTGAAACTACTGTATAGCAGATTATTTTAAGGCATGTTCGAAAGTATTTCATTAAAAAAGGACTATGGTTAAATAATTGAACTTATAATTTCAATATACACTCTTTATTATTATTTACGTTATATTTAACGAAACTATAATTTTTCTCTTTCTTTCGTTCATGTGTTAATTATTGTCTGTCGTCATTGTTTAACAAAATCTAATTTTGTTTTGTCCAAATTAATTTCTTGTTTATCTGTCTTTTGTTTTTGTTTACAAAAAAAAACCAACTTGTTGCTCTTTTCTAAAAAAAATCAATTTATACTTTTCGTTTTTTGTGTTGTGTTGTGTTGAATTGAATTGAAATTGTCTTGTGTTGTTGTTGTTGTGTAACGCTGAAGTGATTTGGATTCGAATTGCAGAAAACGTAGCAACGAGGATTCATTTTCCGTGATGGAAGAAGATTTACGCATCTGTACTGTACGCCCCGTCAATGATGGCGATCGACGTTTTTGCTTCGAAGTCATATCACCCACAAAGTAAGTAACCACCACGGCCTACCTAAGACGATTTCTTGCGAAATTGTCTGATATATTGTTTACATTAATGTACTTTCCCCCCACTAATGATGTATATGTTCCATTTTTGTTCTTTTGTTTATTTTTGGCTTTCCTTTGTTTTTATTGTTGTTGTTATCATTAGGTCTCACATATTGCAAGCTGACTCAGCTGATATGTTGGCAATGTGGATTTCAGCATTACAGAAAAGTATTGGTGCAGCTATACAACATGATTCACTACATTCCAGACCCCAGTCATCACTGCATACGAATCCATTGAATGCCAAGAGAAAAGTGTAAGTAGTTATTGTAGTTCGACATGATAAAGGACAGAAAGGTTAAGGGTGGCCAACTGGCATTGCCGAGAAGGCTGAGTACACAATTACCGATCTTTTTGAGCAAAAGATCGATTGTGATGTGCGTCTTGGTCGACGACATCAATCTGCGGCCACCAACTAAAAATCGAATATCATGCATTTGCAGTAGCATTTTATGAATATTATTGGCTTCTCAGCGATCACATGCGGGTTTTCAGATCCCCAGATGTAGAATTTTTGCTGCAATCAAATGCGCATCGTGGTAAAATATGGTTTTTCGACATGCTCTAAGTCTAAATCAACATCAGGCTGGTAAAAGAACTGTAGCTTTTGATGTTGTATGACCTGTTGCATTTGATGTTGTATGACTGAGTTGCACATTCACGGCTACGGCAGTCACCTTTTCGTCAGTGTGCTCCATACGACGGCGTATAGTGGTCCAGGTATTTATTTCAAGATATTGACCATTTCAGAGTTATTGCCATTAGATTACTTTTAGATTTGTGGGGAACACATTTTTTGTATTGTTTTGCTTTTTCATTTTTTTTTTCAACATTATGATATTATTTATATTGCGCATAAAAATTTAATGATATTCACATCAAAATTTTGACATTTTTTAGATTTTGAAAAAATTTCTCATACATTTTAAGATTTCTTTTACACATTATTATTATATATTTAAAAAAAAAACTAAAAACAAAATGTATCAAAAATTGTTCTCCCCCAAATCAAAAAATACAAAAAATATGATTTCCAATTGTCCGATTTTAAATGCTACATAAAAATAATCTATAACTATTTTTTACAGAACTCAAAAATGTGTATTACATTAAATCGTTTCACAAATGAAAAATTGATTCTGGACCACTCTACCAGCCTGACAAACTTTTTGAAAAACGTTTGGTCTTCGATATGATATTATCAACTAATTTGTATATTTTGTTCTTTTTTTTTTCTAGTCATTGGGAACAATTCCTAAAGATTCCCGGCAATTCACTATGTTGCGATTGTCGTGGCACAGATCCACGTTGGGCTTCCATTAATTTAGGCATAACATTATGCATTGAATGTTCCGGCGTTCATCGCAGCCTGGGCGTACACTACAGCAAAGTGAGATCATTGACACTTGACGCATGGGAAACCGAGAATGTTAAAGTAATGATGGAATTAGGCAATGCCGTTGTTAATCGAATTTTCGAGGCTCGCATTGGCGAAAATTCAGAACTTAAACCGGCTACAGAAAACTGTGAAATTTCCGTACGAGAGTCATGGATAAAGGCTAAATATGTTGAAAAGCGTTTCGTGTGCGGCATGCCCAAGCCACCGGAATACCTGTCCAGCGAAACAGCTGAAGTGCTATCCATAGATAGTGGCGGCAACGATATAAGTAAACGGGCTACACTCTCGCTGGGTGGACCACGTAAATGGGCGGTTAAGAAGTTTAGACGTCGCCGTCATCGTCCACGCAGACGCCAGCGTTCGAGTTCCAAGTCATCCGATGATCCCATTGATGACGACGATGATGATGATGACGAATCAATAAATATACCGTCAATGTCTTTGAGTATTTCTCGCGAGGACCTCTTGATTGTCGGTGATGATTTAGGTCTGGAAACCTATGAAACGCCCGGTATATTGGGTTCTGATCAAGAATCGACAGAAGGTGAAAATGAACCGGAAGTGATATATGAAGTGCCCTTCTCGAAGCTAGATGCGAATCTCATGCTATATCAAGCATCTTCTGTACATAATTTACCAGTGATGTGTATGGCATTTGCACTAGGCGCCGACAAAATGTGGCGTAATTCCGAAGATCACAATCGTACGTACTTACATCAAGCAGTGCTATCGGTAAGGAAAATAGTGAATTGACAATGTACACTGAAATTTACAATGAAATGAATCCGGTTAGGATGAAACTGTTTTTCATTAAGATTCGAATAACAACAAAATCAATTTCATCAACTATTATGTAATTGTAAATTTCTAACTGTACTCCTGCATTTTGATATTTTTTTCATACTAACGTAATCTCTTTTTTAAAGGGTTCGGTCATGGCTTGTGAATATTTACTACTGAACGGTGTACCCATCGATGTTGTGGATGACAAGGGTTACAGTGCTTTACATATGTCTACTGAGAAAGGCTTTATAGCTCAAGTTTATTTATTGCTTAAACACAAAGCCAAATACGATTTACAAGCCAATGATGGTAAAATGCCTCTCGATATAGCAGTTGAACAGCGAAATGCTGATATTGTCACGCTGTAAGTATTATTATTAATAATTTTTAAATTAATTATACACACGATAAGGGGAGAGCAGAGAAGGAAGGAGAAGGAACTTTGTGTTCGTTTGACCAGCCAAGTTGAATTTTTCCGTTATAGTAAAAATAATTTTACTTATGACCGATTATTGATACCGACGAACTCTTGGGAATCCTACGAATTGTATCATCATGGGATATTATAGTGTATTTCCACATTAACTTATTCCCTATGTTATACAAATGTTTTTACAACTGTTTTTCAAAAATGCCAATGAATGTTTTTGCGAAAATATGTCTCATTTGATCACCCCAAAAAGTTGTGCTTAGCATCAAATTCAATAGTTTTAACAACCGTCATCCATCATAAACAGATTTGATCCGGCCGTTTTATGTAATCTTTTTACGCCCCGAAATCAGGCAGTTTCATTAGATCTCACCAAATGTTATTGCTGGAAAAACATTGTCCCGCATTCGCAAACATTTTATTAAGAAAAATGTGTGAAAATACAATAACAATGTTCACACATTTTTCTTAACAAGGGTTTGGAAAGCTGTTACATCAAAAAATGTGTTAGCATTGTTTCCTAAAGAAGAAATTCTGTTTTTTCTGATTTTTTTAAATAATGTTAGTTTGTAAAACAATAGATTTTCGGCAATTGTCTGTACTACCGAATAACATAATGTTTCTTACCCCACAATACCCAATTTGAATATTTTTAAAGAAACATTGACATATGGCTCTAAACTAATTCCTTACATTCTGCCCTGTCGCAGATATCGTATGAAAACGTAATGATTTCGAAGATGTCATTTCGTAACGTTTTGTTTTTGATTCTATGAATTTCGAACGAAAATAATCTAATGATAAGAATAAACAAAAAAATATAACCACAAAAAAAAAAAATGAAAACAAGAAAATAAAAATTTGCAATGACATTTTTGAGAATGAAAAATACATTGTTGAAGTTTGAGATCAAATAAATTAAATTATTTTAAGAGCTTTCTTTCTTTTAGAAGAATAGAGCTCTTTTGCTTCCGTAGCAGCTGTTTTAGATAATTAAAGGAAAAAGCATTTTTGTAAAAAAAAAAAAATTAACCGTTTGTATTATAAAAGACGCATCCTTTGTCTACACCGATGTCAGGCAACGACATAAATACTTTTTTCCTGGTTTGGAAAGACAGAGTGTGAAGGATAACATAATAGCGTTTCGTACATATTTCTTGGTAGCTTATTAAATTAAGTTTAATATAAGGAAATGTAGATAGGTTTCATATCATCTATCAGATGAATTTGACAATCAAAATACCTAGGGTTGTATCTGATGTTTTGTTATCGGGCAATTGCCACTACTATGTATTATTGTGGCATGGGTACGAGTGTCTACTTTTATATTATAACTGTTTTTTAAAAAAATTTGTTAATTAAGAAACGTAAAAAATGTGATCAGAATCTATCGAGCAGTTGAAATTGTATTTAGGTAATTGCAATGGTGTAAGGTTCTGTGATGTAATGTAATTTCGTAATGTACATGCAGTCAGTCACCGTTGCAATTGCAAAATTGATTGTATTTTAAAGGGAATCTAAACATTTAAACTATCCTTTGAATATCACTTACAAATCATCTGCAAATGCAAAACAATTCGTGATGACAACAGACTTGAAGAGATCATTCATGAAAATAATAAAAATGTAATGGATCATTTTTCAAAAACCAAATCAAAAACTTTATGTTATAGTCGTTTTGAATCGCTTTAAGAAATAATACTAATTTTAAAATTTCTGTCTTTGTTATAGTTTACGTTTAACACGTTTGAATGATGAAATTGGACTACATGACGAAGGTAATGGCGAAGATGAGACGTATAAAGATGTTATGAAGGATTTCTCCAATTTTACCTCCAGTCAACCACGTATGTTACGCAATCGTAACGATTCGAACACACTGGAATCTCAACGCTCTTCCATGACAAATTCCGATTGATGTCAGAGAAAACACTAATTTTAGTGATGAAATTAACGAAATTTTTATATTGTGTTTTCTTTTCCTTTTTTCTTTTTGTATTTGTATTGTACGTGTTATTTATATTTGTTAATTGTATTTAAATAAGAAAGAGAGAAGAAAAGAAAGACCATTAAGAAATATCAGTCATTCTGTTATACATACAAAGACACACATATTTATAAATACCGCATTCATAATTACGATGATATGAGGTGCTTTCATTAAGAGCTATTCCGCCGTCCTAAGAAAGAAAGTCGCATGTGCCAATATTTCCAAATTGAGATAAGGCCAGATTCGGATCCGTGAATGAGGTTCTGATTTTGTGTAAAGCTTTCCACCCATTTCCACTGTAATATATTTTAAAATCATTTTTGAAAATTTTCAAAAATATTAAATATTAAAGCGCGAAAGATGAGAAACGTAAAGCTAAATATCTCAAAACTACCAAAATGAAGATGTGACTTTCTTTTTTAGTAGGGCAGTTTTGTCAATATCAATGTGAAATATTCTGGATTTATATTACTATTATTATCATTGCTTTTAATGCATTATTATTTATTAAAAGATATATTAAGTCAAAATACTAGTAATTGGTTTTTGTTTTCTTGCTCATTTTTATTTTTACAAAGGAAAAGAAAAAGAAAAAAACTGGAAATTAATTATTTTTAAAAACACACATTTCTTGTTATCAAATTTTGTTGAGGTATTTCATGGACACAAAGAAGAAACAATTGTATGCAATTTGATGCAAAAAAAATAAAATTTCAAATACATATAATGGTTTTATTAAACCAACAACATTATCGGCAATATTTGTAATTTCAGTTTTAATAGATGCGATACAGCCAAAATTCCCGATGGAAGGAGATTCCGAAATTACCAAAATATTTAGTGACTTTCAACGTCATCGGTT
Source organism: Hydrotaea cyrtoneurina (assembly GCA_958296145.1). Lineage (NCBI taxonomy): Eukaryota > Metazoa > Arthropoda > Insecta > Diptera > Muscidae > Hydrotaea > Hydrotaea cyrtoneurina. The sequence continues at coordinate 108,122,704 of OY282512.1, forward strand.
TTTAAATCAACATTTTGTCGACGTCGATATCAATTCAGTCTATCAGTAGATTGGTATTAGTATTAGCATAAGCATTAGTATTATTATTAGTATTAGTATTATTATTAATATTAGTATTATTATTAGTATTAGTAGTAGTATTAGTTGTAGTTGTAGTTGTAGTTCTAGTTTAGTTGTTGTTCTAGTTGTAGTTGTTGATGCTGAAAAATTGGGTCATGCGACTTTCGCATTTTCTGATCTCAATTCCTCCCAAACTATTTGTTCAATCTAAAAAATGAAAACGTCGTCTTGTTCAGATTTAGGTCAGCTTTGATTGACCAAAATTTTAGCTAAATCTATTTTTTTAACAAATCCTAGTATTTTGTTTTTTTTTTGGCCAAAAAACTTTTTTTGGAATTTTCAAATCTCTAGCTCTTGGATGTATTCTGCCTTCGAAATGATGAAACTATAACCACATATAGTTTCTATAACATTACCCATTACAGATTAATGGCCAAAAAATAGATTTTGTGTGTGATCAAAAAGAGATTTTGAGAGTGCACCATCGGATACACAATACATCCCGTAAAAATGATCGTAGAGTAAAGTTCCCAGAGGCTTAACAAAGTCCTGAAGTCTAGCTTTAATTTGACACCCCACTCGTTTCTACACTTTAGTCCGTGGCTACAAAAATTGGCCAGTTATTTCATGGGATTTTCGAATCTCTAATTATAACGAAATCCGTTTTCTGAATTCAATCAATCTAAGATGTAGTATTAGTATTAGTTGTAGTCCTAGTTGTAGTTCTAGTTTAGTTGTTGTTCTAGTTGTGGTTGTAATTCTAGTTGTAGTTGTAGTTCTAGTTGTAGTTGTTGAAGCCGGAAAATTGGCTCATGCGACTTTCGCATTTTCTGATCTCAATTCCTCCCAAACTATTTGTTCAATCTAAAAAATGAAAACGTCGTCTTGTTCAGATTAAGGTCAGCTTTGATTGACCAAAATTTTAGCTAAATCTATTTTTTTCACAAATCCTAGAATTTTGATGGGTTAACCCCTTTTTTTTTGCCAAAAAACTTTTTTTGGAATTTTCAAATCTCTAGCTCTTGGATGTATTCTGCCTTCGAAATGATGAAACTATAACCACATATAGTTTCTATAACATTATCCATTACAGATTAATGGCCAAAAAATAGATTTTGTGAGTGATCAAAAAGAGATTTTGAGAGTGCACCATCGGATACACAATACATCCCGTAAAAATGATCGTAAAGGAAAGTTCCCAGAGGCTTAACAAAGTCCTATAGTCTAGCTTTAATTTAACACCCCACTCGTTTCTACACTTTAGTCCGTGGCTACAAAAATTGGCCAGTTATTTCATGGGATTTTCGAATCTCTAATTATAACGAAATCCGTTTTCTGAATTCAATCAATCTAAGATGTAGTATTAGTATTAGTTGTAGTCCTAGTTGTAGTTGTATTTCTAGTTTAGTTGTTGTTCTAGTTGTGGTTGTAGTTGTAGTTGTTGATGCCGGAAAATTGGGTCATGCGACTTTCGCATTTTCTGATCTCAATTCCTCCCAAACTATTTGTTCAATCTAAAAAATGAAAACGTCGTCTTGTTCAGATTAAGGTCAGCTTTGATTGACCAAAATTTTAGCTAAATCTATTTTTTTCACAAATCCTAGAATTTTGAAGGGTTAACCCCTTTGTTTTTTTTTTGGCCAAAAAACTTTTTTTGGAATTTTCAAATCTCTAGCTCTTGGATGTATTCTGCCTTCGAAATGATGAAACTATAACCACATATAGTTTCTATAACATTACCCATTACAGATTAATGGCCAAAAAATAGATTTTGTGAGTGATCAAAAAGAGATTTTGAGAGTGCACCATCGGATACACAATACATCCCGTAAAAATGATCGTAGAGTAAAGTTCCCAGAGGCTTAACAAAGTCCTGAAGTCTAGCTTTAATTTGACACCCCACTCGTTTCTACACTTTAGTCCGTGGCTACAAAAATTGGCCAGTTATTTCATGGGATTTTCGAATCTCTAATTATAACGAAATCCGTTTTCTGAATTCAATCAATCTAAGATGTAGTATTAGTATTAGTTGTAGTCCTAGTTGTAGTTGTATTTCTAGTTTAGTTGTTGTTCTAGTTGTGGTTGTAGATCTAGTTGTAGTTGTGGTTGTAGTTCTAGTTGTAGTTGTTGATGCCGGAAAATTGGGTCATGCGACTTTCGCATTTTCTGATCTCAATTCCTCCCAAACTATTTGTTCAATCTAAAAAATGAAAACGTTGTCTTGTTCAGATTAAGGTCAGCTTTGATTGACCAAAATTTTAGCTAAATCTATTTTTTTCACAAATCCTAGAATTTTGATGGGTTAACCCCTTTGTTTTTTTTTTGGCCAAAAAACTTTTTTTGGAATTTTCAAATCTCTAGCTCTTGGATGTATTCTGCCTTTGAAATGATGAAACTATAACCACATATAGTTTCTATAACATTACCCATTACAGATTAATGGCCAAAAAATAGATTTTGTGAGTGATCAAAAAGAGATTTTGAGAGTGCACCATCGGATACACAATACATCCCGTAAAAATGATCGTAGAGTAAAGTTCCCAGAGGCTTAACAAAGTCCTGAAGTCTAGCTTTAATTTGACACCCCACTCGTTTCTACACTTTAGTCCGTGGCTACAAAAATTGGCCAGTTATTTCATGGGATTTTCGAATCTCTAATTATAACGAAATCCGTTTTCTGAATTCAATCAATCTAAGATGTAGTATTAGTATTAGTTGTAGTCTTAGTTGTAGTTCTAGTTTAGTTGTTGTTCTAGTTGTGGTTGTAGTTCTAGTTGTAGTTGTTGATGGCGGAAAATTGGGTCATGCGACTTTCGCATTTTCTGATCTCAATTCCTCCCAAACTATTTGTTCAATCTAAAAAATGAAAACGCCGTCTTGTTCAGATTAAGGTCAGCTTTGATTGACCAAAATTTTAGCTAAATCTATTTTTTTCACAAATCCTAGAATTTTGATGGGTTAACCCCTTTGTTTTTTTTTTGGCCAAAAAACTTTTTTTGGAATTTTCAAATCTCTAGCTCTTGGATGTATTCTGCCTTCGAAATGATGAAACTATAACCACATATAGTTTCTATAACATTACCCATTACAGATTAATGGCCAAAAAATAGATTTTGTGAGTGATCAAAAAGAGATTTTGAGAGTGCACCATCGGATAAACAATACATCCCGTAAAAATGATCGTAGAGTAAAGTTCCCAGAGGCTTAACAAAGTCCTGAAGTCTAGCTTTAATTTGACACCCCACTCGTTTCTACACTTCAGTCCGTGGCTACAAAAATTGGCCAGTTATTTCATGGGATTTTCGAATCTCTAATTATAACGAAATCCGTTTTCTGAATTCAATCAATCTAAGATGTAGTATTAGTTGTAGTCTTAGTTGTAGTTCTAGTTTAGTTCTAGTTGTAGTTGTAGTTCTAGTTGTAGTTGTGGTTGTAGTTCTAGTTGTAGTTGTTGATGCCGGAAAATTGGGTCATGCGACTTTCGCATTTTCTGATCTCAATTCCTCCCAAACTATTTGTTCAAAAAATGAAAACGTCGTCTTGTTCAGATTAAGGTCAGCTTTGATAGACCAAAATTTTAGCTAAATCTATTTTTTTCAAAAAATCCTAGAATTTTGATGGGTTAACCCCTTTTTTTTTTTGGCCAAAAAACTTTTTTTGGAATTTTCAAATCTCTAGCTCTTGGATGTATTCTGCCTTTGAAATGATGAAACTATAACCACATATAGTTTCTATAACATTACCCATTACAGATTAATGGCCAAAAAATAGATATTGTGAGTGATCAAACAGAGATTTTGAGAGTGCACCATCGGATACACAATACATCCCGTAAAAATGATCGTAGAGTAAAGTTCCCAGAGGCTTAACAAAGTCCTGAAATCTAGCTTTAATTTGAAACCCCACTCGTTTCTACACTTTAGTCCGTGGCTACAAAAATTGGCCAGTTATTTCATGGGATTTTCGAATCTCTAATTATAACGAAATCCGTTTTCTGAATTCAATCAATCTAAGATGTAGTATTAGTTGTAGTTCTAGTTTAGTTGTTGTTCTAGTTGTGGTTGTAGTTCTAGTTGTGGTTGTAGATCTAGTTGTAGTTGTGGTTGTAGTTCTAGTTGTAGTTGTGGTTGTAGTTCTAGTTGTAGTTCTAGTTGTAGTTGTGGTTGTAGTTCTAGTTGTAGTTGTGGTTGTAGTTCTAGTTGTAGTTGTTGATGGCGGAAAATTGGGTCATCCGACTTTCGCATTTTCTGATCTCAATTCCTCCCAAACTATTTGTTCAATCTAAAAAATGAAAACGCCGTCTTGTTCAGATTAAGGTCAGCTTTGATTGACCAAAATTTTAGCTAAATCTATTTTTTTCAAAAAATCCTAGAATTTTGATGGGTTAACCCCTTTTTTTTTTGGCCAAAAAACTTTTTTTGGAATTTTCAAATCTCTAGCTCTTGGATGTATTCTGCCTTCGAAATGATGAAACTATAACCACATATAGTTTCTATAACATTACCCATTACAGATTAATGGCCAAAAAATAGATATTGTGAGTGATCAAACAGAGATTTTGAGAGTGCACCATCGGATACACAATACATCCCGTAAAAATGATCGTAGAGTAAAGTTCCCAGAGGCTTAACAAAGTCCTGAAATCTAGCTTTAATTTGAAACCCCACTCGTTTCTACACTTTAGTCCGTGGCTACAAAAATTGGCCAGTTATTTCATGGGATTTTCGAATCTCTAATTATAACGAAATCCGTTTTCTGAATTAATCAATCTAAGATGTAGTATTAGTTGTAGTCTTAGTTGTAGTTCTAGTTTAGTTCTTGTTGTGGTTGTAGTTCTAGTTGTAGTTGTGGTTGTAGTTGTAGTTGTTGATGGCGGAAAATTGGGTCATGCGACTTTCGCATTTTCTGATCTCTATTCCTCCCAAACTATTTGTTCAATCTAAAAAATGAAAACGTCGTCTTGTTCAGATTAAGGTCAGCTTTGATTGACCAAAATTTTAGCTAAATCTATTTTTTTCACAAAACCTAGAATTTTGATGGGTTAACCCCTTTGTTTTTTTTTTGGCCAAAAAACTTTTTTTGGAATTTTCAAATCTCTAGCTCTTGGATGTATTCTGCCTTCGAAATGATGAAACTATAACCACATATAGTTTCTATAACATTACCCATTACAGATTAATGGCCAAAAAGAGATTTTCCTAGTTGTAGTTCTAGTTTAGTTGTTGTTCTAGTTGTGGTTGTAGTTCTAGTTGTAGTTCTAGTTGTTGATGCCGGAAAATTGGGTCATGCGACTTTCGCATTTTCTGATCTCAATTCCTCCCAAACTGTTTGTTCAATCTAAAAAATGAAAACGTTGTCTTGTTCAGATTAAGGTCTGCTTTGAACGACCAAAATTTTAGCTAAATCTATTTTTTTCACAAATCCTAGAATTTTGATGGGTTAACCCCTTTGTTTTTTTTTTGGCCAAAAAACGTTTTTTGGAATTTTCAAATCTCTAGCTCTTGGATGTATTCTGCCTTCGAAATGATGAAACTATAACCACATATAGTTTCTATAACATTATCCATTACAGATTAATGGCCAAAAAATAGATTTTGTGAGTGATCAAAAAGAGATTTTGAGAGTGCACCATCGGATACACAATACATCCCGTAAAAATGATCGTAGAGGAAAGTTCCCAGAGGCTTAACAAAGTCCTATAGTCTAGCTTTAATTTAACACCCCACTCGTTTCTACACTTTAGTCCGTGGCTACAAAAATTGGCCAGTTATTTCATGGGATTTTCGAATCTCTAATTATAACGAAATCCGTTTTCTGAATTCAATCAATCTAAGATGTAGTATTAGTATTAGTTGTAGTCCTAGTTGTAGTTGTATTTCTAGTTTAGTTGTTGTTCTAGTTGTGGTTGTAGTTGTGGTTGTAGTTCTAGTTGTAGTTGTTGATGCCGGAAAATTGGGTCATGCGACTTTCGCATTTTCTGATCTCAATTCCTCCCAAACTATTTGTTCAATCTAAAAAATGAAAACGCCGTCTTGTTCAGATTAAGGTCAGCTTTGAACGACCAAAATTTTTGCTAAATCTATTTTTTTCACAAATCCTAGAATTTTGATGGGTTAACCCCTTTGCTTTTTTTTTGGCCAAAAAACTTTTTTTGGAATTTTCAAATCTCTAGCTCTTGGATGTACTCTGCCTTCGAAATGATGAAACTATAACCACATATAGTTTCTATAACATTACCCATTACAGATTAATGGCCAAAAAATAGATTTTGTGAGTGATCAAAAAGAGATTTTGAGAGTGCACCATCGGATACACAATACATCCCGTAAAAATGATCGTAGAGTAAAGTTCCCAGAGGCTTAACAAAGTCCTGAAGTCTAGCTTTAATTTGACACCCCACTCGTTTCTACACTTTAGTCCGTGGCTACAAAAATTGGCCAGTTATTTCATGGGATTTTCGAATCTCTAATTATAACGAAATCCGTTTTCTGAATTCAATCAATCTAAGATGTAGTATTAGTATTAGTTGTAGTCCTAGTTGTAGTTGTATTTCTAGTTTAGTTGTTGTTCTAGTTGTGGTTGTAGTTCTAGTTGTAGTTGTTGATGCCGGAAAATTGGGTCATGCGACTTTCGCATTTTCTGATCTCAATTCCTCCCAAACTATTTGTTCAATCTAAAAAATGAAAACGTTGTCTTGTTCAGATTAAGGTCAGCTTTGAACGACCAAAATTTTAGCTAAATCTATTTTTTTCACAAATCCTAGAATTTTGATGGGTTAACCCCTTTGTTTTTTTTTTGGCCAAAAAACGTTTTTTGGAATTTTCAAATCTCTAGCTCTTGGATGTATTCTGCCTTCGAAATGATGAAACTATAACCACATATAGTTTCTATAACATTATCCATTACAGATTAATGGCCAAAAAATAGATTTTGTGAGTGATCAAAAAGAGATTTTGAGAGTGCACCATCGGATACACAATACATCCCGTAAAAATGATCGTAGAGGAAAGTTCCCAGAGGCTTAACAAAGTCCTATAGTCTAGCTTTAATTTAACACCCCACTCGTTTCTACACTTTAGTCCGTGGCTACAAAAATTGGCCAGTTATTTCATGGGATTTTCGAATCTCTAATTATAACGAAATCCGTTTTCTGAATTCAATCAATCTAAGATGTAGTATTAGTATTAGTTGTAGTCCTAGTTGTAGTTGTATTTCTAGTTTAGTTGTTGTTCTAGTTGTGGTTGTAGTTGTGGTTGTAGTTCTAGTTGTAGTTGTTGATGCCGGAAAATTGGGTCATGCGACTTTCGCATTTTCTGATCTCAATTCCTCCCAAACTATTTGTTCAATCTAAAAAATGAAAACGTTGTCTTGTTCAGATTAAGGTCAGCTTTGAACGACCAAAATTTTAGCTAAATCTATTTTTTTCACAAATCCTAGAATTTTGATGGGTTAACCCCTTTGTTTTTTTTTTGGCCAAAAAACTTTTTTTGGAATTTTCAAATCTCTAGCTCTTGGATGTATTCTGCCTTCGAAATGATGAAACTATAACCACATATAGTTTCTATAACATTATCCATTACAGATTAATGGCCAAAAAATAGATTTTGTGAGTGATCAAAAAGAGATTTTGAGAGTGCACCATCGGATACACAATACATCCCGTAAAAATGATCGTAGAGGAAAGTTCCCAGAGGCTTAACAAAGTCCTATAGTCTAGCTTTAATTTAACACCCCACTCGTTTCTACACTTTAGTCCGTGGCTACAAAAATTGGCCAGTTATTTCATGGGATTTTCGAATCTCTAATTATAACGAAATCCGTTTTCTGAATTCAATCAATCTAAGATGTAGTATTAGTATTAGTTGTAGTCCTAGTTGTAGTTGTATTTCTAGTTTAGTTGTTGTTCTAGTTGTGGTTGTAGTTGTGGTTGTAGTTCTAGTTGTAGTTGTTGATGCCGGAAAATTGGGTCATGCGACTTTCGCATTTTCTGATCTCAATTCCTCCCAAACTATTTGTTCAATCTAAAAAATGAAAACGCCGTCTTGTTCAGATTAAGGTCAGCTTTGATTGACCAAAATTTTAGCTAAATCTATTTTTTTCAAAAAATCCTAGAATTTTGATGGGTTAACCCCTTTTTTTTTTGGCCAAAAAACTTTTTTTGGAATTTTCAAATCTCTAGCTCTTGGATGTATTCTGCCTTCGAAATGATGAAACTATAACCACATATAGTTTCTATAACATTACCCATTACAGATTAATGGCCAAAAAATAGATATTGTGAGTGATCAAACAGAGATTTTGAGAGTGCACCATCGGATACACAATACATCCCGTAAAAATGATCGTAGAGTAAAGTTCCCAGAGGCTTAACAAAGTCCTATAGTCTAGCTTTAATTTGAAACCCCACTCGTTTCTACACTTTAGTCCGTGGCTACAAAAATTGGCCAGTTATTTCATGGGATTTTCGAATCTCTAATTATAACGAAATCCGTTTTCTGAATTAATCAATCTAAGATGTAGTATTAGTTGTAGTCTTAGTTGTAGTTCTAGTTTAGTTCTTGTTGTGGTTGTAGTTCTAGTTGTAGTTGTGGTTGTAGTTGTAGTTGTTGATGGCGGAAAATTGGGTCATGCGACTTTCGCATTTTCTGATCTCTATTCCTCCCAAACTATTTGTTCAATCTAAAAAATGAAAACGTCGTCTTGTTCAGATTAAGGTCAGCTTTGATTGACCAAAATTTCAATCTAAACTAGAACTACAACTAGAACTACAACCACAACTAGAACAACAACTAAACTAGAACTACAACTAGGAAAATCTCTTTTTGGCCATTAATCTGTAATGGGTAATGTTATAGAAACTATATGTGGTTATAGTTTCATCATTTCGAAGGCAGAATACATCCAAGAGCTAGAGATTTGAAAATTCCAAAAAAAGTTTTTTGGCCAAAAAAAAAACAAAGGGGTTAACCCATCAAAATTCTAGGTTTTGTGAAAAAAATAGATTTAATTCCTTCCTTAATTCAATTGCTCCCAAACTATTTGTTCAATCTAAAAAATGAAAACGCCGTCTTGTTCAGATTAAGGTCAGCTTTGAACGACCAAAATTTTTGCTAAATCTATTTTTTTCACAAATCCTAGAATTTTGATGGGTTAACCCCTTTGCTTTTTTTTTGGCCAAAAAACTTTTTTTGGAATTTTCAAATCTCTAGCTCTTGGATGTACTCTGCCTTCGAAATGATGAAACTATAACCACATATAGTTTCTATAACATTACCCATTACAGATTAATGGCCAAAAAATAGATTTTGTGAGTGATCAAAAAGAGATTTTGAGAGTGCACCATCGGATACACAATACATCCCGTAAAAATGATCGTAGAGTAAAGTTCCCAGAGGCTTAACAAAGTCCTGAAGTCTAGCTTTAATTTGACACCCCACTCGTTTCTACACTTTAGTCCGTGGCTACAAAAATTGGCCAGTTATTTCATGGGATTTTCGAATCTCTAATTATAACGAAATCCGTTTTCTGAATTCAATCAATCTAAGATGTAGTATTAGTATTAGTTGTAGTCCTAGTTGTAGTTGTATTTCTAGTTTAGTTGTTGTTCTAGTTGTGGTTGTAGTTCTAGTTGTAGTTGTTGATGCCGGAAAATTGGGTCATGCGACTTTCGCATTTTCTGATCTCAATTCCTCCCAAACTATTTGTTCAATCTAAAAAATGAAAACGTTGTCTTGTTCAGATTAAGGTCAGCTTTGAACGACCAAAATTTTAGCTAAATCTATTTTTTTCACAAATCCTAGAATTTTGATGGGTTAACCCCTTTGTTTTTTTTTTGGCCAAAAAACGTTTTTTGGAATTTTCAAATCTCTAGCTCTTGGATGTATTCTGCCTTCGAAATGATGAAACTATAACCACATATAGTTTCTATAACATTATCCATTACAGATTAATGGCCAAAAAATAGATTTTGTGAGTGATCAAAAAGAGATTTCGAGAGTGCACCATCGGATACACAATACATCCCGTAAAAATGATCGTAGAGGAAAGTTCCCAGAGGCTTAACAAAGTCCTATAGTCTAGCTTTAATTTAACACCCCACTCGTTTCTACACTTTAGTCCGTGGCTACAAAAATTGGCCAGTTATTTCATGGGATTTTCGAATCTCTAATTATAACGAAATCCGTTTTCTGAATTCAATCAATCTAAGATGTAGTATTAGTATTAGTTGTAGTCCTAGTTGTAGTTGTATTTCTAGTTTAGTTGTTGTTCTAGTTGTGGTTGTAGTTGTGGTTGTAGTTCTAGTTGTAGTTGTTGATGCCGGAAAATTGGGTCATGCGACTTTCGCATTTTCTGATCTCAATTCCTCCCAAACTATTTGTTCAATCTAAAAAATGAAAACGTTGTCTTGTTCAGATTAAGGTCAGCTTAGAACGACCAAATTTTTAGCTAAATCTATTTTTTTCACAAATCCTAGAATTTTGATGGGTTAACCCCTTTGTTTTTTTTTTGGCCAAAAAACTTTTTTTGGAATTTTCAAATCTCTAGCTCTTGGATGTATTCTGCCTTCGAAATGATGAAACTATAACCACATATAGTTTCTATAACATTATCCATTACAGATTAATGGCCAAAAAATAGATTTTGTGAGTGATCAAAAAGAGATTTTGAGAGTGCACCATCGGATACACAATACATCCCGTAAAAATGATCGTAGAGGAAAGTTCCCAGAGGCTTAACAAAGTCCTATAGTCTAGCTTTAATTTAACACCCCACTCGTTTCTACACTTTAGTCCGTGGCTACAAAAATTGGCCAGTTATTTCATGGGATTTTCGAATCTCTAATTATAACGAAATCCGTTTTCTGAATTCAATCAATCTAAGATGTAGTATTAGTATTAGTTGTAGTCCTAGTTGTAGTTGTATTTCTAGTTTAGTTGTTGTTCTAGTTGTGGTTGTAGTTGTGGTTGTAGTTCTAGTTGTAGTTGTTGATGCCGGAAAATTGGGTCATGCGACTTTCGCATTTTCTGATCTCAATTCCTCCCAAACTATTTGTTCAATCTAAAAAATGAAAACGCCGTCTTGTTCAGATTAAGGTCAGCTTTGAACGACCAAAATTTTAGCTAAATCTATTTTTTTCACAAATCCTAGAATTTTGATGGGTTGACCCCTTTGTTTTTTTTTTGGCCAAAAAACTTTTTTTGGAATTTTCAAATCTCTAGCTCTTGGATGTATTCTGCCTTCGAAATGATGAAACTATAACCACATATAGTATCTTTAACATTACCCATTACAGATTAATGGCCAAAAAATTGATTTTGTGAGCGATCAAAAAGAGATTTTGAGAGTGCACCATCGGATACACAATACACCCCGTAAAAATGATCGTAGAGTAAAGTTCCCAGAGGCTTAACAAAGTCCTGAAGTCTAGCTTAAATTTGAAACCCCACTCGTTTCTACACTTTAGTCCGTGGCTACAAAAATTGGCCAGTTATTTCATGGGATTTTCGAATCTCTAATTATAACGAAATCCGTTTTCTGAATTCAATCAATCTAAGATGTAGTATTAGTATTAGTTGTAGTCCTAGTTGTAGTTCTAGTTTAGTTGTTGTTCTAGTTGTGGTTGTAGTTCTAGTTGTGGTTGTAGTTCTACTTGTGGTTGTAGATCTAGTTCTAGTTGTGGTTGTAGTTCTAGTTGTAGTTGTGGTTGTAGTTCTAGTTGTAGTTGTGGTTGTAGTTCTAGTTGTAGTTGTTGATGCCGGAAAATTGGGTCATGCGACTTTCGAATTTTCTGATCTCAATTCCTCCCAAACTATTTGTTCAATCTAAAAAATGAAAACGTCGTCTTGTTCAGATTAAGGTCAGCTGTGATTGACCAACATTTTAGCTAAATCTATTTTTTTCACAAATCCTAGAATTTTGATGGGTTAACCCCTTTGTTTTTTTTTTGGCCAAAAAACTTTTTTTGGAATTTTCAAATCTCTAGTTCTTGGATGTATTCTGCGTTCGAAATGATGAAACTATAACCACATATAGTTTCTATAACATTATCCATTACAGATTAATGGCCAAAAAATAGATTTTGTGAGTGATCAAAAAGAGATTTTGAGAGTGCACCATCGGATACACAATACATCCCGTAAAAATGATCGTAGAGTAAAGTTCCCAGAGGCTTAACAAAGTCCTGAAGTCCAGCTTTAATTTGACACCCCACTCGTTTCTACACTTTAGTCCGTGGCTACAAAAATTGGCCAGTTATTTCATGGGATTTTCGAATCTCTAATTATAACGAAATCCGTTTTCTGAATTCAATCAATCTAAGATGTAGTATTAGTATTAGTTGTAGTCCTAGTTGTAGTTGTATTTCTAGTTTAGTTGTTGTTCTAGTTGTGGTTGTAGTTCTAGTTGTAGTTGTGGTTGTAGTTCTAGTTGTAGTTGTTGATGCCGGAAAATTGGGTCATGCGACTTTCGCATTTTCTGATCTCAATTCCTCCCAAACTATTTGTTCAATCTAAAAAATGAAAACGTCGTCTTGTTCAGATTAAGGTCAGCTTTGATTGACCAAAATTTTAGCTAAATCTATTTTTTTCACAAATCCTAGAATTTTGATGGGTTAACCCCTTTGTTTTTTTTTGGCCAAAAAACTTTTTTTGGAATTTTCAAATCTCTAGCTCTTGGATGTATTCTGCGTTCGAAATGATGAAACTATAACCACATATAGTTTCTATAACATTATCCATTACATATTAATGGCCAAAAAATAGATTTTGTGAGTGATCAAAAAGAGATTTTGAGAGTGCACCATCGGATACACAATACATCCCGTAAAAATGATCGTAGAGTAAAGTTCCCAGATGTAGTATTAGTATTAGTTGTAGTCCTAGTTGTAGTTGTATTTCTAGTTTAGTTGTTGTTCTAGTTGTGGTTGTAGTTCTAGTTGTAGTTGTGGTTGTAGTTCTAGTTGTAGTTGTTGATGCCGGAAAATTGGGTCATGCGACTTTCGCATTTTCTGATCTCAATTCCTCCCAAACTATTTGTTCAATCTAAAAAATGAAAACGTCGTCTTGTTCAGATTAAGGTCAGCTTTGATTGACCAAAATTTTAGCTAAATCTATTTTTTTCACAAATCCTAGAATTTTGATGGGTTAACCCCTTTGTTTTTTTTTTGGCCAAAAAACTTTTTTTGCAATTTTCAAATCTCTAGCTCTTGGATGTATTCTGCCTTCGAAATGATGAAACTATAACCACATATAGTTTCTATAACATTACCCATTACAGATTAATGGCCAAAAAATAGATTTTGTGAGTGATCAAAAAGAGATTTTGAGAGTGCACCATCGGATACACAATACATCACGTAAAAATGATCGTAGAGTAAAGTTCCCAGAGGCTTAACAAAGTCCTGAAGTCTAGCTTTAATTTGACACCCCACTCGTTTCTACACTTTAGTCCGTGGCTACAAAAATTGGCTAGTTATTTCATGGGATTTTCGAATCTCTAATTATAACGAAATCCGTTTTCTGAATTAATCAATCTAAGATGTAGTATTAGTATTAGTTGTAGTCCTAGTTGTAGTTCTAGTTTAGTTGTTGTTCTAGTTGTGGTTGTAGTTCTAGTTGTAGTTGTTGATGGCGGAAAATTGGGTCATGCGACTTTCGCATTTTCTGATCTCAATTCCTCCCAAACTATTTGTTCAATCTAAAAAATGAAAACGCCGTCTTGTTCAGATTAAGGTCAGCTTTGATTGACCAAAATTTTAGCTAAATCTATTTTTTTCACAAATCCTAGAATTTTGATGGGTTAACCACTTTGTTTTTTTTTTGGCCAAAAAACTTTTTTTGCAATTTTCAAATCTCTAGCTCTTGGATGTATTCTGCCTTCGAAATGATGAAACTATAACCACATATAGTTTCTATAACATTACCCATTACAGATTAATGGCCAAAAAATAGATTTTGTGAGTGATCAAAAAGAGATTTTGAGAGTGCACCATCGGATACACAATACATCACGTAAAAATGATCGTAGAGTAAAGTTCCCAGAGGCTTAACAAAGTCCTGAAGTCTAGCTTTAATTTGACACCCCACTCGTTTCTACACTTTAGTCCGTGGCTACAAAAATTGGCTAGTTATTTCATGGGATTTTCGAATCTCTAATTATAACGAAATCCGTTTTCTGAATTAATCAATCTAAGATGTAGTATTAGTATTAGTTGTAGTCCTAGTTGTGGTTGTAGTTGTAGTTCTAGTTGTAGTTGTGGTTGTAGTTCTAGTTGTAGTTGTTGATGCCGGAAAATTGGCTCATGCGACTTTCGCATTTTCTGATCTCAATTCCTCCCAAACTATTTGTTCAATCTAAAAAATGAAAACGTCGTCTTGTTCAGATTAAGGTCAGCTTTGATTGACCAACATTTTAGCTAAATCTATTTTTTTCACAAATCCTAGAATTTTGATGGGTTAACCCCTTTGTTTTTTTTTTGGCCAAAAAACTTATTTTGGAATTTTCAAATCTCTAGCTCTTGGATGTATTCTGCGTTCGAAATGATGAAACTATAACCACATATAGTTTCTATGACATTATCCATTACAGATTAATGGCCAAAAAATAGATTTTGTGAGTGATCAAAAAGAGAAAACAAAGTTAGTTTGTGCGTGCATCAAAAACTAGATTTTGAGAGTGCACCATCGGATACACAATACATCCCGTTAAAATGATCGTGGAGTACAACTCCCAGAGGGCAATGATAGTACTAAAATCTAGCTTTAGTTCGATATCACACTCGATCCGATATATTATTCCGTTGCTGAAAAATTGGCCAAATAGTTTCAAGAAAATTTCCAATCTCTAATTTTTGCAAACCCATTTCCATCCAAACGTCGTCTTTATGACTATAACTTATAACTTTCTCTATTTATAAGCTAAACTTCTCATAATTGGCAAACAGCTAGCAATCACCATGGGCTACAGTTCACTGGCAAACATCTTAAAGCTAATAGTAACAGTTTCGAAGATATAAGGCTTTGGTTAATTAATTAATTTCATTGAATTTCAAAATGTAGGCGTAAATGTGGGCGTGTCATACTATATACATTCGATACCCAGACCTTTACTGTAACCTAGGGTAAAAGTTTCATCACAATAGCTGCAGTCGTTATGGAGTTGTAGCATTTGTAATTTGAGTCACATGTGAAAAATCACCAACTACAGATTTCTGGGCGCCTGGTATGAGAAAATGGAGAATTGGCTGTTTTTAATTGTTGGTAGTTTTTGATTTTATATTTGAAATTGCAGAAATGTGTATCCACTTCCCAATTCAATTTGTTTACAAACTCATTGTGGATTTAGAGCTGCTCTAAGGTCCAAACTGAGGAGCGATAACAAAGCGGATGTTCATGTACCATTGTAACTGAGTATTTGTGCAAAATTAACAACGATGGCGATTCACTGTTCCAGGATCACAGGGGGGATCGTGACTGTTGTCCACTAGAATGGCAGTCTCACGAATGTTTTTCAAACGCGGTGAGTGTCTCTTTTCGGCAAAAACTTTATTTTAATAAACGCTCTGTTTTGGCTACACAGCATTGGCTTTGCATTACCTTCCAGCGGTGTTGAAACGAAAAGCTATTCGTTTCGTTTCACGTTTCTAAAAAAATAAACCACTACAGTATCGTCGAATAGTAGAATTAAAATAAATTCGAAATGTTTTTTTTTTCTCAACTATACTAATAATATAATAGGTATATTATTTAAATTAAATAAAAAATGTACTATGTATATAAAAAAAATAAACGGTTACATATATTTATGTATTTGAAATCTATACGAAAGCACACAATTCTTAACTTTTATCAGACTTTGGTAGTTTAATATGACCGTGCTTATTGGCTATATGCCTTTTAATGGAAGATCGATCTCCAAATGTACGTTCACACTCGCTGCACTGGAATGCCACGCCACTGTGCGAGGCTAAATGCCTACTAAGGCCGGAGGCGTGATTAAATCGCTTAGGGCATAAATGACATGAATGCTGTTGTATTCTCGGTTCCTCAGTATGATGGCGATTTATGTGCTGCCTTAGATTAATACGCTGTGCGAACGCACGATCACAGTGGGGACATTGGTGGGGTTTTATGCCAGTATGTGTTTGCATGTGCCGTTTAAGGATTTCCTTCTGAACGAATGCCTTGCCACATTCTTTACAGATAAATGGTTTTTCATTGCAGTGGATGTACATATGACGACGTAGCGCACTGGCACACGAGACTACAATCTGGCATTCGGGACATTGAAAGTTTACACCGGTCTGTTCGCCTTTACGATGAGTCCGCAAATGCCGTTCTAGCGAAGGATTCGTTGAGAAGACCATTGGACAGGCATTACATTTGAATATCTTCGGTGTATCTGTTGGGCGTTGCACAGTATTCACATAGGTTTTTGCCATCACTGTGGTTTCGATCGTCGATGTTGTTGTGTAATTATGTGAAGGTGATAAAATATTAGTTAACTCCGATGTGCGGTAACATTTCACAGGTTGTCCTTTTAAAACGACAGATTTCTGCTATATAAAAAAGGTATTATTTTATGGTAAAAAACACTTAGCTAAATTTTACATACCATTGGTTTGCTTTCATACTCATCACCAAACGGAACCATTTCCAAATGTTCCTCCTCTTCCATTTCAGGTGGAAAATTTATGATCATTATGTTTGCATCCCGCAGTTGGTCTACGTTGTCATCATTAGTCTGATGGCGGGACAAAGGATCGGTAGATTTTTTCAAAAATTGTATTTCACCATTTTCGGAATCCTCAACTGGAAAAAAATAACCCAAAACAATCTTACTTAAGAAACACTACAAAATCAAGGAAGCTATTTCAAAAATTTTAACAAATATTCACTTGTCCCCAGAGTACAAAAATAGTCGACATAATTTGCGTAAAAGTAATTTTCGGAGATATAAACTACTTTAAGGCAAACAATTTCAAATATGAATAAGTGTCAATTTTCATTTATATATCAAAAGCCACATTTCTTACAATTAAAATGAGACACAAATCATGAAAATCGAGAGTTTACGATTTATTCACACTTTAGAAATATACATCTCAGTGAAGTGAAGTAATTCTAACTATAAAAAAAATAAATTTCTTTAATTTGTCTACTCAGGGGACCATAGACATCAGAATTTTATAGTGGTTATTCGTTAAAAAAAAAATTTTTTTGTCCGCATATACTTTTTTCTGCGGTACTCGTGCTGGTCAACATATAATTGATTCGTATCCACAGATTTTTAAAGTATTTGGGTACCTATTTATTTATTTATTAATATTCAAAAAGTAACCGAGCCTTTAGGCCGTGTATAGTTACTAAATCTACATCCAGTTATAAATAATTGTTTTTTAACTTAAAATTAAGATTCACTAATAATAATATTTAAATAATGAAGCGACCCAAATTACGCAATAAAAAATAAAAAAAAAAGCAAGTGTCAAATACCAAATTCTAGAATAAAACTACTAAAGAATATTTTAGACAAAAGATAAAATGAGATGGAAGAACGCAAAGCATTACAAAGTATTACTCTGCAAATGTTGGCAACGTTTTTTCCTGTAAGTAAGACAGGAATATTTAAATGATTTTAGTGAGACCGGTAAACTATTAAATATGTGAGCAACTCTTACATGAAATAATCGACCTAAATCAGAACTCAAACGGCGAAGAATAATTTGGGGACTTCTTCTAGATCTTCTAAACTGGAACAAATTAACTACAAACATTGGAGTCTGGAATTTATAAATTTTGTAAAATAACATTATACTTCTAATTTGCATAAACTCCTTGAAACTACAATTCAAAATTTTACTAACATACTCCGATACGTGCTGACGGATGTTTATGGAATACAAATACCGCATTACTCGATTGAAAGCACACCTCAATTTATTCATTACGTACCCAAGCGATCCTGAGTAAATCTCTATGCAGTACAAAAAATAGGCATAACTATTGCATGAAAAACCCTAATTTGTACATGTAATGGAAGGAACAATTCCAAGTTGAATAACTTCATCAAAGTAAAGTTAACTCTGGAAATTACGGAGTCAACCTGAACATCAAATCTTAATCTATAATCAAGTGTAATACCAAGACATTGAATACTATCAACAAAATCATTTACACTATCTGACAAGGACACACATTGCCACACAAACTGCTACCAAAAAACATTGCCTTTGTTTTATTCACATTGACTGAAAGTCCATTACTGGATAACCAACTATCTAAGTTAGCCGTTGTGAAATCAATATTATTTTGTAGTACGTCTAAAAAGTCTATATTACCCTTAAACAACAAATGAACATCATCAGCAAATGCAAAAGGTAAACATATTTGCCCTTAAGCCGTACAGATGATGAGGACCACGTTCTCATGTGTGTGCTAGACTATACAACACCCAGGCTTTGTCCCGAAACTGCAGCGATTTTCGAACGATAAAGTTGAAGTGAAACCAATTTCGAAACTCCGACAAGGACTTTAGGTCTATATCCGTTTGGAGCCGGCTCAGGCAAAGATCCGAGACCATTGTGAAAATAGTAATACAAAATTAAAAAAAATGTTTTTCTAAGGAAACCAAAAAGGAAAAACCTGTATTCGGACTTGGCTCTATGTTGAGATAACAGTAGGCTTATTGACATTTTTCTAATTCAGTAGAGGTGGTACGTTAGAGTAATTAGGTATAGTGTATGCAACTGTCACATGGCAAACCCAGATGATGGTAACGTCATCATACATTTTTCTAAGGTCGTTTCCACCTCATAAATGCGGACACCTTATAGAATAATCTGTAATGCTTTCTGGAAAAGTAATTTACAGTTTTGAGCCGGATTTGAAACAGTGGGTTCCGTTTAGAGAGTATACAAATTATATCGTGCACAGCTTATAGATTTGAGAGAAATTCCCCGTCTGTTCCTTCAGAGAATGTTGAGGTAATAAGTGAAAATTAAATTATTTTTTAAATCTCATTTATCAATAACAGGTACCGAATTGTTGTGCAATGCTGGCCAATGGAAGTAGACAGGAATGAAATTTTTCGACAACAATATATTATCTAACCAGCATATGTAAGTATCTCCGAAGTTTGTTGAACAAAACTCCAAAGTTGTTGGTATGGCTGATCTTTGAAGTACCGATAAGTCTTCCACCATCACACATATCTCTATAGATATAAAGAAATAAAAAAATGGATTGCGGCCGATAAACTTTATTTTTGGTCATCCTGTAGATCAATAAAGAAAGATAAATCGCCTTTTTCCATTTTAGGTGACGAAATTCAATACATATTACTGGAAATGCATAATATCCAAAGTGTGTTAGGTATCACTTACTTCTATAGGACGTGGTAGTGGTGGATTTTGGAGAGTCGTCATGTGTCACCAAATGTTCTTCACTACTGTCGTACGCCTGACCATGTTCGTCGATGAAGTTGTCATCCTCAATGTCCGCACTAGCAGCATT